>JAWNLA010000059.1:623044-1246089 GCA_035041605.1 Drosophila atroscutellata
AAATGAACTAAAGTTGTTTAACAATGGTTGTTCTTAGACGCAGACAAAGACTAATACTCCCAAATATTTTAACGAACAGTTGATTAAATATTTAAGAAAAACAATATTAGGAACAGACGTCTGTCGTGAGCTGGAGATTCAATGCACTTGTCAAAATAACGAGTAAATAAATTATTGGTTTTAATACTTTAACTTTTTGTTATATAGTTGAGAACTTTATGAAGGAATACTGATGAACTCTCTGGCATCTACATGGGATGAGCAAATACAGAATTGCTATAAAATGGAGAAGATAGACACTCAACCCAATAAGCAGTTGTTCTTATGGTCGCCACAGCTAATCGATATGTTTCGATATTGGCGAAACGGGGATAGTTATCGATAAAATGAAATTAACTAGATCTGGTCAGAAGAGAAGTCACTAGATCTTATAATCTCAGAGGTGCTCAGAGGTGCTTGCTCTTATAAGATACCACGACTCAGCAGTTGATACTGATCACGAACATATATGTATATACTTTCTGGAATATAAGATGCCTTTTTCAGCCTAATACATATTTTATAAAACCATTATAACCCTTCTTAATGTGTTCAGTGAATAATATTATGTATTTTGACTAATCATATATTTATAAAGTAATGCGACTCAAAACCAATGAAAAAGCTTGATGGAAATTCAGAATATTTTACCCCAGTGAAGACATTTTGCCAGTTTGGTCTCTGGCTGCAACGTTGCCACCAAAAATTGCTCGGCATTAAATAAACAAAATATATGGCAACATTGCCAGCGTACGTACCTACCGGACTTTAGCTTAAAATAAATCTGCACGCCTAGATTCATGCTTTTAAAAATTTTACTCTAAACACTGAAACAAAACCTAAATCAGCTGTATGGCAGTCAGACTTTGCAAGAGCGTATGCCAGTTTTATAGCAGCCAGCCTTTGTCTAACATTTTTACTTGCGTTCCTAAAAATTCGAAATGCTAAAAATTCTACATTTTTCTCTGAATGTAGTAGGTGTAGTATTTGATAGAGACTCACCTGTTGCAGTGCGGGTGTGGCCATCCACTGTTGAAACAAATCCGATGTGACAGAGGGACGCTTGTGTAACGTTTTGCGGCTCTCAATGTAGTCGTGGAGGCGACTCAGCGCCTCGGGCGGTGCACGTTCCGTGAGCCATTTCTCAAAAGCTTCTGGCTTATCCTCAAACAGGCGTGCGACCTCGTCTACATCGGATTTGCTGCAACTGGCAATGGAACTTGCCACGAGATTCGAAGCGCATGTTGCCGAAGGTGGCGTCGTCTCCGCGGAGGAGACCCGTGGCAACAATTCTGCGGCTGCGTGTTGATTGTTGTTACTCGGCAAATGACGCTCCATTTTGGCTTGATTGCTTGTGGTTGCTGCTGTTGCTGCAGCTACAGTTGCAGCTGTTGATGTTGCAGCCACTGTTGCTGTTTGTGGCATCTTGTTGGCACCATTGGTTAGTGGTTTTGTTGAAGACATTGCAGAGACTGCTGTTGCTGCTGCTTCAGTCGTCGTTGCTGTTGCTGTTGTTGTTGTCATGGACGCCGGCTCAAGTGGCTCCGAAGTATCTAGTGTCCCGCCGGCGCCGTCTGTAGTAGCTGACACATCGGTCATGCTTTTTTTCGCTCAGTGCACTTGGATATATGCTTTAGCTAGGTTTTGTGAGAGCTTTGTACACATCGCATATGTCTGGCCAGCTCGTTGTTGCTACTTTTTTTTCTACTGATACTGTTGCTACTTAGCTACTGTTCCTTCTACTGCTACTGCCCCTGGAACTACTGCTATACTGCTACTTATATTGCTTTTACCAGAGCTTTTGCTACTAATCCGGATGCTGCTTCTATTGCGACTACTGCTTTTGCTCCTGATACACTGCGTTTGCTTCTGCTTTCACAGCTCCTGTTACTCCTACTGCACCTGCTACAGCTACCTGCTCTTGCTCCTCTTGGTAGTGTTACTGATCCTGATTTGCCTGCTGCTACTGCTGCTGCTCTTACTGCTACTCTAGCTACCACTACTGCTTTTGCTCCTCTTTCTGCTCCACTTACTGTTTCTGCTCCTGTTCCTGCTCCAGCTACTGGTGCTGATTAAGTCACGTACTTGGCCACTTATGTGGTTTTTGCTTGCAAAACTTCTGGCTACCTGTTGCTCTCTTCTATCGTCTGTCGCCCGTCGCCTTACGGCTTCTACTACTCCGGCTTAGCTGTTAGTGGACTACTGGCAGGGGTAATTGATGAGACTGACCCCAGTTCCATGTTGAATTTACGGTGTATCACCTGCAGCAGTTGTAGCTATCGCTGTAGCTGTTGCTTTTGGCTCGTTACATTCGCGCCTTGATTTGAGTTGAGGCACGTTCGTTTCTGTTGTAAGGCGGCTTTAAACAGCCACTTGCCCTAATCCTTGACAGTCGCTTAACAGCAAACGCTTCTGTTTGATTTGTCGCTACGTCCTGTTATCCTAATATAATTTCAGCTTGCTCAAAGTCTGTAACGTAAAAGAGAGAAAAAAGTTTGTATTTCTTGACCGCTTTAAATAGCTACTTGAATGCAACAAAAAGATATATACAGTGAATCTATCTACACTAGATTTCAACGTCTCGGCATTAGCGAAGTGAACCGGATTTGCATAATCATTGCAAAGTACAGTTACCTTAATTATGAATGGCTACAATAGTAATGTTATGTATGGAGAGGGTATTCAAATTTTGTATTCTAGTTTGTAAAGCATAAGGTAAAAATATTATATTAAATATAAGCATCACTAGCCGAATGGACGAACATTGCTCTGATAGCACCTACGTCTAGCGAAAGAGCAAAATAAAAATGATATCACTATAGCAGTAGCACAGACTGCTATGCTCTATCTCTGCTCCCATTCCTTATGCTATTGCTACAACTACAGCGACAGCTCCATGTAGTTTTGTTTTGTTCTTGCTACTGCTTTACAGCAGAGCGAAAGAGCATTTAATTCAGTTGTCTGCTATTAGCTATTCTATTGCTCTGTTGAAGTGCGTAGCAATAGCAATAGCAGCGCAATCTTTTTATTACTCTTGCTTCTACGGAGTAGTAACTTCAAACAGTGGTTTCGATTCACTTTTGTTTTTCAAATCCAATATAAATAAAAGTATGTTTAACCCTCACAAAACATAATATTTCGATCTGAAAACAAACAATTTAGAAGTTAACAGATTAAGTACGGTCTACAAGGGTATTTCATATTCGATGTGCCTCAGATATGCGTTTTTGTTGTGTTTAAGATTAAAATTTTCTTCTATTATTGCCAAGTCTAAGCACATTCATGTGGTTTACTACCATATTCAGTGGCTTTTTCACCAAATGAATTTAAAAAATGCATAACGAAATGTGCAGTTGGCTATAAATTTGTTGGCTTAGAGTGCGTATTCCAAGAATCTGGGCAATATATTGAAATTCATCTACTGAGCGAAAAGAAAAATGTATGACCACAATTTGCATTTCCCAAAAAGGCACAAGCTACACTCAGAAATAAATATCGCACTGATAATTTCAAAGTTTGTTTTGTTTTCCAAAAATGAGAAAACGTTTTGCTTTAATTTCGAACGGATATTTTGAGAAAAATATTCTATTATTAAGAAATGCATTTCTAAGATAATTTCTGAAATTCACAAAACATTTATTATTTGTCTGAGTGTAGAGAGTGTTCCATAGAGAGAGAGAGACAGAGAGAGTGAGAGAGAGAGGGAGCGCGGCGAATAACAACTTTTAGCGGACACAAAATATTGAAATGAAATTGGCTTGCGCTGCAACGAAACGGAATGTGAAAAGGGTGTGTGTGTGTGTGTGTGGGGAGATAAGGGGGGTTGAGATTACAGTTGCCACTTATGCAGATTTGCATTAAAATGCCTGTGGCATTTGCATAGAAAAGCTTTGGCGCATTTGCTGCACTTACCTTGACTTGAACTTTGACTAACATTCGGGAGAGAAAGTCGCAGACAGTCGATCATCACGCTTTATCGCCCCCTAATATCCCTTTACCTCTGCCCCGAGATCACTTTCATTGATTTTCACTATTTTCACAAATTTCAACAGTTTCTGTGTGTCCTGGCACTGTTTGACTTGCATTTACATGTGATTCACCTCCTGCTGCCCTTTTTTCCGCTTGTCATAAACAATGTTGTTTTGCATCAAGCACAATGGGCAGACAAAAGGCCCTTGCTCGACTAATGAATACCCTGCACAGGATGTTGTTATTGGCTAAGCTCCTGAACTAAGCTCTTCAAAATTGCCATAAACAGCATATTTTTGGGATTGTCGATTTTTTGGAAAATGGTTTTATTATACTTAAAAATGATTTTTAAAAATGAGAAAAACTTACTAATTTGTATGTCGAATTTTATTCTGAGTATATATGCACTCGCAGTGCTTCGTGCACAGGGTATGTATGACAACAAAAACTACCTTGAGGTTTATCACGCTCTCGTTTGCAATTTCAAATTGGGTAATAAATTCTTGAACTCAGTATGGCTGTATCCCCTCTCTATATCTCTCCTCTCTATAATCTCTTGTGTGTGTGGGTGTGTGTGCGTGTGTTACTTTACCATTCATGAGCGTGTGAAATTGCTTTGTTCTCGCTGAAGTTTTATGGGCTACTCTGTGGGGTGTGGCAATTGTGCTCCCCTCGGCCATTGTGCTTGTAGATTTAATGTCCACACTGAAGATTAAGATTTTAATGCGCTTTTTGACTAACAAATTTTGGTCTATAACCAGCATATACAGATGTGAGGGGATTACCACGAAATTGCAAAAATAATATTGTTGCACTAACCACTTAAAATGGTTGCCTTCGAAGTTGCAGTGCACAGCTCTTGCTTTTTATAGCCTACGATTCGGTGTTTGCAAGTAATGAAATACTTTGTCAGAAAATTGATCTATCTAAATATAGAATAACCGACAAAAATCGAAGTGTGATTTAGCTACAAGAAAACTCTAATTGAATGAAGCTAAATAGTTGCATGAAGTTAAATTCAAGCTACAAAATTTGCAAATGGGCTTAATTAAAGCAATTTGGCAGTAAATATATCCTGTGTCCTGTATCCTGAGTCTCGAGTCCATAACTCTATTTGGTCTGACTGTCAGTCAACAACGTCGCTGCAAATTTGCATAACTTGGGACAGTTGGCAATGTGGATGCCACAAATACGGGTAAATTATGCGAAGACTGCTGCACAATATAATTAGGAAGAAAAAGCCGATCAAATTTTGCTGTGCAAAACCGGAAATTGGCAACAACGCAATTGGGACGCATCGATGCATTTCAATGTGGCCAGGAAGGCAAAGTAAAACAAAGCCAAACAAATTGGTTTTCTAGGTATTAGCCATAATTGTGGTTAACACACGCACGCACACACACTCGTACACTCTGTTGAATATACGCATAGGCAAATGAAGCTCTTTAACACAAGAAAATTGCAAAAGCACAAACAACAAAACGAACTGCCTTTGCATTTTAGTCGAAAGTCCGTTAATTAAAAAACCTGTTCTCAATACTCTGACATCGAAAGGTAAAGCAGCATATTACTTTAAATATATATACAATAATAGCCAATGAACTTGGGAACTTTCAAGATAGATACTAATTGAGCAGACCTACTTTCTCCTCTTCTCCGTTTTGTATTATACCGAAAATTGATCATTTTCGATAAGACTGTAAAATCTAGAGACTTGAAATTGTAAATAAAAGTCCAAGCAGATGCAATTGTAAAGATATAGCCTTCCTTTGATTGACATATAATCGACGCTGATATCTTGTTTATCGCCTGTAACAATTTGATTCCGATCGGATAAGAATGTCAACATTGAACTAAACTCGACTAGTTTTATACCTAAATGCAGGGTATCTCCCAGTCGAGCTATCCCGCCCACAGATAGCTTTACCTGTTTTTCTTTCTTCTTCATAACAGTTGGGCGTTAGTTTTAATTGAGAATGCGCAGCAAACACAATGGACGTCATTAGTTGCAACTGCAGCAACTGCAGCAACGGCATGCATGAATGCATGCAAATGCAGATGGGGTGTTGGCGTTGCTGATGGAAATGTGCCCCAAAAACAGTGTGCAACCATAAAGAGTGCGCGCTTTGTAGTTGTGCATGTGCAGCTCGAAATTAGTGAATTAGTGGCGCAAAGTGCGGAAGCCATTTTGCCAAAGGAAGTTTCCCATTATGAGTAGGTGACGTGCGTGCGTTGCAACTCCGCCACGTTGCAACTGGGCAACTAAGCAATTATGCTGCACGGTGCAAATTAACTTTGCGGCTACTTTGAAGCGTTTTTGGCTTCTGTTTGAGCAGCGCTAACATTTTCGTGTTTTCAATTTAGCAAATTGCTACATTGCAACATTTTTGGTCTTGGCCATCAGCGACGCTTAGCCGCAACTGTTTTGAATTTGGTAAGCCAGACGCATTGGCAACACAGTCACGTAGCAGCAACACAGACCCCCACACCAACACCCACACGAACACATCAAACACAGAATGATGCACTTGTCTTTTTTGGCAGTATCTGCTAAAGACGCGGCCAAGATAATAGCACCACTCCCACACGAAATGTTTTCAGAGCTGCCTTTCTTTTAATTTTAACTTCAAGTTTAAGAAATTTATGAATACGTTTTTGAAAGTGGAATGCGACTGTTAAGTAAAAGTAAAAACTGAGAAAGAAACAAAATTCAATGGTCTATTTTTTCATCCGCAAAGAAAAATGTCAAAGTGATGCTATTATTTTTTTCGCAACTGTATGTGGCAAATGCGCTTATGGGGAGAGGGAGCGAAAGTCGCTGTATGCGGCATGTACAACAATGGTGTTGACATGCACCACTCATTGCTCATCGTGGCAGGCAGCAATCCCTGTCGTCCCCAGTCTCTCCCCTGACCACCCCCTTCTTCCATGTCTAGGAGCATGTTTGTTTGCGGTTTTCCACTGCTGCGGTAATTCTAATTTTGAATTCTGCCACACAGCGATTTCCCCACACACAAGCACATGCATATATGTACGGCTTAACCTGCTCGGCATTTTCCTTAGACAATACTTGTTGCATACGAAATTCTCTAGCACGAACATAATTCCAATAATAATGGCCCTTGATATGTAGGTGGCATCATTTATTTATTTCATTCATCATTTTATGGAATTTCCCAGGTGCTGACAAATCTAAATTCCGCTGAAAAATATAGAAATATTTAGAAATATGCCAATTGTATGCCATGTTAAACTTGCATAAAAAAGAGCTAAGACTCGCTCCAATGAATAATGCCACAAGAGCTCCAATAATTCCTAAAAATGATCCACTTTTAATTTGAGAAGAAGGCACTTGGAATATATTATTTTATTTATTTATTTTAATTAATAACATTTAACACAATATATTATAGCTAATGCTGACTAAACTAAGCCCGTTCCTTTTGTCGAATCTGCTCTCAGCTCGCATTATGAAAAAAACGTAGCATACTTTTATGCGCAGCTCTTTCAATGGGGAAAAAAGTTAAAAGTCGGCTGCTTTGCAATACCTGAATAAAAGAGTAAAAGAGTGCTAAGACAGGCATAATAATAATATATCGTCACTGCACTCAACATGACATTCACACTTGATGTCCTTCTGTATTTCACCTCTTAATACTCAAAAAATCTTTTAAATACTGTTTAATCAAACTTGTTAACAATTGTTATCCAGCATTTTCATCTGGCATTTGTGTTCAATTTTGCACAGTTTGCCATTCAAATTCGAATTTTACGTTTGCGTTTTCTCTTTGCCAACATTTGTTATTGTATATATATATATATATTTGTGTTTTCTATTTGCTGTCGGTTGGCTAATAATTGGGTTTATTTTTTGGTAAATTGAAAGTTGAAATTGATTGGCATCAAATTTAAAGATAATTGATTGTGGCATCTTTTTAGAATAGGAACACGAGCAAATATAATTGAATACTTAGGCAATGAACTTAATTACAATAAATCGAAAAACCTTAAATTATAGAAATAGCTGAAAGGCTATTTTAATTAACATCAGCAGATGATAATGCAACAATGAACGGAATATTTATATTTTAGTTCTTGGTGAGCGTGGACAAAAGTGCTCAAAGTGGTTTCATAAATAATTCAATAATCCGAATCTTTGCTCAACTCCGGAACCCAATTAGGTCGATTCAATAATTGCTCAATTTAAATGTCATTAATATTTGTCTTTTGCTCAAAATTCGCACTATGTGCAGCCTAATGAAAAGCTATGCGGTTCACTTCGAAAAGTTTGCCAGAAACTTGTCAATGAAAATAATTAAGAAACTTTAGGCGCTCTAGGCACACTCAGAAAAATTAATCGCAGCAAATTTTAAAAATTCGCATTACTTATCATTCAGAAAGTAGATCTCGAAAATTTCATAATTTTGAGAAATAATCACTATTTGTTTGGGATTGTGTTTGTTTTTTAATATTTATAAATTAATAAATAAAAAACATGAAAAACTTTATTTCGATTTTTTTTATTGCAGTGGAATTTTTTTTTAAGTGTAGCCTGTAAAATATCTAAATGTCAAAAGGCTTGACTGGAAGACGCTGCAGGCGTTACTTGTATTAATCAGAAAATTCAACAAGGATAATTATAAGGAGCAGTGCACCCCGCAGCTAGAACTCCTCCGCCTGTCAATCTCACCCCTCCCTCAAGTATAGCAAACCAATTTTGTACTCAAGACTCCATCTCTCTGCTAAGTGAGCGCATTTTGAGCTTAAGTCAGAGACGTTCGCTTAATACCGCATGACAGCGCCAAAGCCCAAAAGAATGCAGAAGCTGCTGACTGATAACCTGACCCTCGGCTGCATGCAGCAGCCAGATGGCGCATAAATGTCAACAAAGTTGACTCGTTGCCATATCACAATGTTGCAAGGGGCAGAGGGACACTCACTTGGCCAAGTAAATGCGACAGGCTGCACTCGGAATGCGGCACAGCCAAATGCCGCGAGACAGATTCAGCGTAAGAGAGAGAGAGAGTGGAAGACAGCTGTGGCATGCCTCTGGCATGCAATTTGAGGTTTATGAGACCACCAATGACACCGGCTGAAAGAAGCACTTAATCAAACAATTGTGAATGCGCTGCTCGATTATTTAATTACAACGACGATGTGGTTTGAAATCTCTTAAATTATCTTATCCATCTGATCAGACTTACATTGCACAAAACCAATATACTCTTTTACCTTCGACATCAGAGTGTAAGCATTGTCAAATAGGAAAGTTTCATTAATTTTTGCATTTCATTTTTATTAACTGCCTCTTCAAAATTCCTGGAAAAAACTTTTTTAATCTCTTTAGCTTAAATTGGTTCGAACAGCGAAGAGGAAGGTCCACATCCCTCACAGAGATATGAGCATTTGGCTAAAATGATTTGAACCATATATAAAAAGAACCAACAGGCAGCTACACAGCACCCCTAGGCTAATGCTAAATTAAATTATTTTTAATACGATTCCAGATTTAGAGCATTATTATATTTATAAAAAAAGAAGGACCGAAAAACATCCTTCATTTGGAGCCATGCAAAAATTTAACTTTTTTATTATGACTCCAAATTTACGTCGAATAGACAAACAGATTAGACGCACATTCACATATATGTTGATTAATGAATAAATTGTTCCATTTCTATATATAATAATAATAAGAAGAAGAATTTAATAAACTTTTTTCTTTA
Source organism: Drosophila atroscutellata (assembly GCA_035041605.1). NCBI lineage: Eukaryota > Metazoa > Arthropoda > Insecta > Diptera > Drosophilidae > Drosophila > Drosophila atroscutellata. The sequence goes on from JAWNLA010000059.1 coordinate 632,779, forward strand.
TACACAATTCCCAATCTACGGTGCTGCACTATTTCAGCCGTTATCGTTGGCATTTCCATCAGAACATTCCTGATACTTTTGCTTTGGCATTAGCCAATTTGTCATTTGCATACACAGGGAAATGCATAAATGTGATTTCAGCACATGGTATTTGTTGTGTGTGGTGTGTGTGTTTTTTGCTTGAGGCAGCGACTTTCGTAGTCACAAGCTGAAGCGGCAATTTGATAGCAATTTTCGCTGTGTGCGAGAAAATGTAACGACATTTCTTATTCAATTTACGCGTATGAAATATTTGAGGAAACACTGACACAATAATAATGTTTCTGCATAATTTCATAAGTGTAAATGCGAGCACTGTGGAGGGGAGAGGGGGCCTGGTATGTGTGTGTCAAAGTCAAAGTCTGTCTCGTCGATAAAGATGCCTCGTTTGGGGCACGTTGATGGCGTCGAGATTGTCGCCTGTTTGTTTGCACACGCCTGAGTGGCATTGGCATTGTCTGCCTGTCCGTCTGTCTGTCTGTGTATTGTGTGTGTGTGGCCCACAGTAACTACAGCAAATAGAGCATGCCACATGCCACATGCCACATGCCCCATGCCCAATGACTTTTCCGCTTCCGCTCGCCATTGTTGCCTCGGTTCGCCCTATTGACAGTTCTTGTTAATGGCATCTCAATATTTAGCCTGGTCTTTGTTTTAAGACAATTTATGCTTGATTGCATTGATTGATTAGCCGCACTTGTTGTTCACACTACCACGCCCATTGTGTGTCCCTATTTTAAACACACACCCGGGAAAAAATCGAACTGAATTTTAGAAAATTCTCTTAAAAATTAGAAACAAGTTCTACAAATAACTTGTAAACATAAGAAAACATTTTTCTTAAAGTCTACAGTGTCCTGTGAATAGACCGGTGAGTATTCCGAGTCTATTCTTCCCCATGGATATCATTTGCTTAAATCGCTTTTGATTGTAGCACATAGGAGACTTCTGGCTTATCGGAGTCCTGTTGTCTCTGCCCAGCTCCGTTCCCGCATTTTAAAAATGTACTTTCTGAATAAAATTTTATGAACTTGAGGTCGATTGGTTTTTTAAAGTGCACATCACCACATGGCATATAAAAAATGTAGCTCTCTTCAGTCTTGGCATGAACATTTTCAATTTGAAGCAGCAAAATGTTGTGTAAAATATTTCTACTTGCTGGTAAGCCATAAAACATGAGTAACTTCGCTGGAAACTTTCTAATTAAAACTTTGAAGTATATAACTAAACTAATATTGAATAATAAATTGTTTTTCGCTTGAATTAAAAGTTTCCACTTTTCAGTTTTCAGTTTTCAGTTTGTCGCTTTGGAGCGTGCTCAGAGTTTTGTAAGGCTTAGGGAAAATTGGCTAATTGAGTTTATTGTCTGCCTCTTTGGCAGTTGCTAAAAGCTTTCAGTTAACGATTTTTGCAGATGGATTGCCTAAAAAAAGAAAGAAAGGAGAATCAATTCGGAATAGAAATGTCAATGAACGCTAGCATTATAAAAGCTGATGCGATATATCAACGTCACTGCAAAGGGCAAAGGTCAAGGGATTGCGCCCTAAGTTAGGAGTTGTGGGAGTTGGCGAGAGTTCAATGTTTAGCTTAAGCCCCCATTTATGTATGACAAGCATAAAGGACATTAATTGCCTGACTTGCTGGAAAAAGGAGAAAAATGAACTTGATATCAGTGCGTGTGTAATGTGCTTGAGTTTATGTGAGGCATGCCACGCGCAGCCGAGGCACTAACTATAACTCATTACTATGCAGTCCACATATATATCTGTACACATATGTATATACATTATTTTTTTTTTATATAGATGTCTGCCAGAAAGCAAATCACAGCGTCGCTTGTCATTTTTCACATAAAGCGAGTTTCGCTCGAGTTTTATGCTTAAATACGCGCATTTTATTTGCAGCCTTGTTTTATATTTATACCCTGCACCCAAAGCGCATCATAAATAAAGCACTTGAGTAATAACTATATAAGTACAAATACATATATATAAATATATTCATATATATATATCTGTGCATAAATCACATTTCTTATCGTTTAATACTCTTTTTTCCAGCAATTGCAGAGAATTCGGTCGTCCTTTAAGCCATGTCTGAGCTGCGTCAGCAAAATATGAATATGAGCAGCCCTTTTGCTTAAGCACTAACTGGACTGACTTCAATTTCAAAATGTTGCTGTCATGTCTGTTAGCTACAAATGACATCAGCTTTGGTTTACAGTCCCAACCACAACAATGACACAGAGCCATTGATGATGATGCTGCAGCGACAGAGAGTTGAAGTAATTCAAGCCAAACATAAAAGATTTATTGACGGCCAAATAATTCAATGGGCGACTTGCAGCTGCAATAAACCAATTTCACATTTTTGCCTTTCACTTGGAAAAAAAATCGACATTCAATTTAGAAAATAGATAAGTTTTTGACAACAATGTGAGCTCAACTTATTATTCAGAAAGTTTTGTGCCTCAAAGCCAGAGTTAAGTTTTCTTTATCATTCCGGGATAGATTTTTTAAATTTAGAAATAGTTTGATACCATACGCAATGCCAGCTAAAAACAGGTAACAATGAATAATAAACATCAGGTTTTTTTCTGAGTGTAAATGTGCAACCAAAAGTGTAATATTTAAACTCAACTTTCCAATCTGGGGGTTAATTACATTTTCATAGTTGACTGCAGTTTAATCTTTGCTCATTGTGTTTAACCAGTGAAATCTGAGCTCTTTTGACAGAGCAAATAGCAAACTGAGAGGCGCCTTCGGCTAGATTACAGTTCACGTCAAGTGCATGTGGCATGTGGCATGCTGCATGCTGCATACCTTCCGCTGTATTATCTCAACTCTTATTTAAATCAGTGCAGGTCATTCATCCATGGAGTGGACATTGAAAAGCCATTAGCATTAGCACACGCTGCGTTTGGTTAACCGCAACAGGACTAAACCCATGGCATCCCACAACGCGAAAGTACAGTAAAAACGCAGTAAATGCTCCCTGCCTGCCGGCGTTGTGGTTGCAGAACAAGAAAAACCTTTGCCGTTGACCGCAGTGTTGAAATTTATTTAGAGTGCTGCCCCGCCACAATCCCATTTTATTTGTTGCAAGTTTGTAGACAGAGGAGATATGGTTGCTGCATAAAGCACGCCTTTTAATCCAATTTCAATTACACAATTATAATTTAATTAACCTTCCTTGATTTATTATAATTTAATTTTGGCAAGCAAAATATATCGTTTTTCAATTTTAAATTGATCTCTTATTTTGTGGGTTCAACATTTAACAAGGGAAACAGAAAGTGACATTTTGACCGTATCAAGGGCAGTTGCTTGGGGCATTGCCACATTCGCGCATTGAAAATATATATATCTATATAATAACAATATGTTTGGCACATTGTTGCGCACATTGTTTGCCACTTTGTGTAGCACGCTCCACAAACAGTAGCTCTGTCTGACAAAAGGTCAAATTGGAAAGTTTTAAAAGCTTTTTACACCTGAGCTACTTGTGTGAACTTTGCACTCGCCAAAACTGCCTCTTAATGCCAAATAAACAATAGCAACAATAACAAGTTCAACAACTACTTCTGCCTTTGAGCTGAAGAGTTTCGCTGCCCATTTGAAGAGCAGCTGCAGTTCTTCCCTAATAAAAGAGTTGGACGTTTACATTTGGGTTTGAGTTTGGTCTTAGCAACACTTGTGGTTTCCACATACAGTGAGAAAAACAAAATTGCCCTGAATTTCAGCATGTCGCCATAATATTGGCGCCAAGGGTAACTCGTTTTATTATTCAGAAAGTGATTTTCTAAGGTTTCATTTCAATGAATTTAAGAATTTTAACTAGAGACTTGATTGTCGATTTGCCCTAAATCCTTTCTAGTTTTAAGGATAATTATATCTTGCATTAAGACAATATTTATTTTCTGAGTGTATAGCTGATTAGTTGGTGGCGCCATTTGAAGTGCATTCGCAGAGAGAACTCTGGGTGCTTTGGGTGCTTTGGGTGCTTGGGGAATGTCAAGTGCTCCATGAATTGTTGATGATACTCAATTGATCTGCTCTTCTGCTCTGCTGCTCTCCTGCTCCTCTGTCGAAGGTGATGGCCTAGTTATCGATTAGTCACTCTTCTAGTATATATACTTATGGCCCTAATGACGGTGAATTGTCGCTGAAATGTTTGTCAAGTGTTGGCAGTTAATGTAAATTACGGTTACATCGACTTAGGCTCGCTCAGACCGGCAACCATAAGAGTATTAAACTGTTTACACTGTCAACTTTATACAAACAAACAAAAATGAGGGCTGGGGCGGAAGGGGCGGGGCTTTGAGTCAGCCAGAAGATACTTGTATGAAATTATATACTTATGTATGTGTGTTGTCAGATAAGCCGCTTGGCACAAACTGTGTCGACTCACGTTTTAATGGAACTTTTTTATTACTTCCTGATGTTCAGCCGAGATTTCAAATTGCCCTCATTCAAATGTAATGGATATTTTAAAGCTCTTACCATTCGCAAATTACTAACGAGTCAAAGCTGATTATACAGATGCATATAAATATATACATATAGTAATGCGTACAGCTTGCACATGTAAGGTACTTTTACTAATTATGTATCTTAAAAATCCATCAACCAGAACATAATCGTCGAGTGTCGTCAAAACACCAGAGTTTTTATTAACTATTTATTTAACTTATTTATTTTTAGCTACGCTTTAAAAATATAGTTAAGCTTATAAATATAAATATAATTTATATAACTAGCAGCTGTCAGTTGCAGCCGTTACGAAATCAGTATTCGAATTCAAGTCACAAAAAACAGAAATTTTAAAGGCATTTTTTACGACTATATCAGGGGAGGCTGCTGCTGTTGCTTTTGCTATTTATGTGATTGTGAAAGTTATGGTCTATACAAAAAACGACGCATGTGTCGCAGCTTAAAATCCCAAGCACTCAAACACACGCACACACACACACACAACCATACATATGTGTATGTGTGTTGGATAACTATATGGCGCAGTGGGAGCAAAGCCCCAACTCCCACCACCAATCACAGGTAATGGGAAGTAGATGGGTTTATTGCAAAAGCACCTTTTCATGTTGTTTCACGTACAACAGATAACAAGCAAATTAATTAATTAAATGTTACTTAATTCGCATGTTCGAGTGTCGCAGCTGCCGCATCTAAATCTCATTAGTGTGACAACCATCTCTCTCCGTGTGTGTGTGCGTGTGTGTGTGCGTGTGTGCTGGGAATAGTATTAAAAGCGAGCAGGCGGCAAAAAATAAATCAAAATCTCTATTGACAGCTCTGATTTATGCGTGTATGCATACACTCAGAGAAAATATAATTGCCCTTCATTTTAGAAAATAGCCCGGAAAGCTTCTAGATATGAAAAACATGACATTATATATATAAATATAGAAATAATAAATAAATGATTATATTATATCATGATTATATATATATATAAAGTTGAGCTTAAGTCTGGTAATTTTCTAAAAATCTGTTCCTCTTTTTTTTGAGTGTATGCAGAAGTTTATTTAGCTGATATGTTTTATATGTTCATTTATTTTTAGCTCACTTGCAGGTGTCCCATTTGCCGCATGTAAAGGCCAAGGAAGCTGGCATGATAACATCTCGAAACCTGGGCAGACCCAATGCTCCAACTAAGGGTCAACATTTGCTTAAAGCTTGTATATGTTTGTCTCTGTGTGTGTGAGTGTCTTTGTGCGTTTAAGTTTAAAATTTGCATGAATGCCCAAACATTTTGCTTTTGTTCGCCAAGTGGCAACGGCTCTCAAAATTGTCTGCCATGATTGCTTCGTTTGTGCATGAAATCAAAGTCTAGACAAGAAGATTCAAAAAATGAACAAAAAAAAACTTGTTGCCCCAAAAAAAACACCGAAAATACTTATATATTGCATACCAGTTGAGACAGTCTTTAAGTAAATGGTAAATTACATAAGTAAAACAAGCAGAACTACGACCTGATAACGATTGATAAGTCCAATTATTGCTCTGGCCTTCCGAATGGAAGCATTAAGTTAAATTAAATATTTAAGTTAGATTAAGAATTTAAAAGTAATATTTATAAGATTTATTAGATATCTAGATATGCAAATTAAGTGGTAGACACTAAAACTTGTTTCATATTGAACCAATATATGGTTTTCACTTTGTGAAAATGTGGCAGAGACAGCGTAGTTAGGGGTATCTGGCAGTCGAGCACTCTCGACTCTCGACTTCGACCACTCCCGCCTGATATATTGGTTATTCAAGTACATTTTATTAGGCGCTCGAGTTGTTCAACAAAATTTACATTTTGCATTTTAAGCATGTGCACAACAACAAAAAAGAAGAAGCACAGTGTGCAAATATTTGTACAAGTGCCTCAAACGCAAAATGTATATTAAAGCGTGAAATTGTGATTTCAAAAATGTTTGTTTTAACGAGAATGTTTTCATATTTTGGCATTCGTTTGGCAAATGCCTTGTGGCGCACACATAAATTAGTTTTAATTAAGTCAGAAGCCAAATCAACTGTTAAGTTGTTTAACTTATGTTTATGTGTATACATTTGAAAAGTTACACACAAAAAAGGCCAAGAACTTAACATTAATTATATTTGGCAGGCCAAAGTCGACGCCCTTTGGTGGACTAAGTTGACAATGTTAAATTAGAGCACAGCCAATAAAAACAAAGCGCAACAGATTAGCCAAAAGACCGCACAATGTTGGCATCTCCATCAAGTTCGAGGCAAGAATCCAATAAGGTCAAAAGGAAACGAAAAGAGAGCAGAAAAAGAAGAGAACAAGGAGAAGGAGAAGGAGAAGAACTGCACGCGAAAAATCCAACTGAGACGACGGCAGTTTCATTAAACATTAAGCATTAATTTTCATTGAGATTAATAGCAGAGTAAATGCTAAAGATTATGATGGCAGTTAGTTGTCGATTCCCTCCCTGCTCCTCTCCCTCTCCCAGACCCACTCTCTCTGTTTCCTTGACTGAATTGACGCAAATTATCCTGCCGTGTTTCGCTCGGCGTTAATTTTATTTCTTGTTAGCAGCCAAATGCCTCCTGCTGAGCCACTCAATGCAATTTAGACTGACATTCAAATTTGGTCATATAATTAATTGTGTAATTAACATAAATCAGCCGACAACATATATTCTATATATATTTTATATATGTATACGTGAGTGAATAGATTGACTAACGTGCCCGTAAACAATTGTGTAATTGCATATTTGACCAATTGACATTTGAAATTGATGTCTTGGGCAGCAACACAGAAACACAGAAATTTATATTAACTGGACTCCCAAATGTGGCGCACACGCCACCTAAATGGGCTTGTGGCCACAAACATCAGAGTCATAGTCCCAGCTGTAGTCCCGGCTGTAGTCCTGGCCATAGTCATAGTCCTGGCCCAACAGTCTGTTCGTCATTTGGCCGTGTCCCCATGGACCCAGGCACAGACAACACTGAATTGAGCTACGCGTGTTGTGCGCTTGCAAAGTGTATTATAATTTTGCCCTTGTTTGTGTAACGCCCAAATACACTCAGAAAAAAATCGAACTGAATTTTACAGAAAGAAAAAAAAATATATATATATATATATATAATAATAGGAAACATTTAAAACTAGAGATAGTTTTGAGCATTTTTTATTTCGTATAACTAGAAACAATTTCTAAAACCCAATTTAGTCTCTTCAGTCTGTAAGAGTATACAATATTCGGTATGCTGAAATATGTGTTTTTTTTGTTTTTCCTGCTGCCCGCATTTGTTTGTTTGTGTGTTTGTGTGTGCCTTGGCTCTATTTATCATGCGACAAAGCGCGTTTATCATTGCACGATAGCTAAATGGAACGGAACGGTGGGCGTGGCACAGCCCACAGCCCACAGCTCCCTTGGCGCATTAGCTGTGGCAGCTTAATGCGCTCGTCTGGTGGCCCCCAAAAGGCAGCGAAACAATTTTTGCGCACATAAATTTCATTTATGAAAATCATTTGCACACAACACGCCCTAAAAAGCAGGCAACAATATTCGCCAAAGTGCGACAACAGTGCGTGTGAGCAGTATTTGGACAACTATTCACGCATGCATGTGTGTGTGTGTGTGTCTGACGCACATGATTGATGTGTGGCAGCGCCCAAAAAAAATTTTACTTTGGCATTTTACTTTTATGTTGCCAGTTTTTGGGGCAACCAACAATGAAAACCTTGTTGACTTTTTACGATTTCAATCAAGTCAAGTGGATTTGCATCAAGTGTTCAAGTGTGTCAATGTTCCCATTTATGGCCCCTAAATATAGAGTCAACCCCCGATTTTAAGTGTATCCGGAGAAAGTTCTTATCAAGGGACCGAAATCTATGTGGGTCAGCGCCAATAACAATGAAAACAACTTGACCAAAAAGTTGCCAGCTATTTGTCTCCCCCAGAGACTTCAGCCGTCATGTTAATTTTTTTTTACACGTCTTGGCCACGTTAGCCACTCTTGTCCCGTCTTGATAACTTGCTACCATTCATTGACAACTACCACAAGATGGACGTGACATAATTATAACATTAATTGCGCCTAATGAAGCTCAACTCGAAACATATGTCAATTGATATCGATTATTGACAGACAAACAGAAATAATAATGTATGATAAGAATAAAGGATATATAATGACTTACCCAAGGTCAAAGCTTGATCTGTAAAGAAATGTTAGAAAAATGTTAGTTTAACGCTCGAATAACTAAATTTAAAACTACAAGTTCAAAGTTGCCCGAGGCGTATGCAGAGAAAACTTTCTTTTCTGTCTGGCAAAGTTTAAAAAATCAAATACATGAATACATGTATTTGCATTGCGAAGTAAACAAGAGTCAAGCTTAAGACCTGAAGGCTAAGCACACACATGTAGGGCGCACTGATTATAATTCCATTTGAATTTATGGCTCTGGCACGCATTAGCCATAATAAAATTTTTTGCTATACCCTGAATCAATTAGAGTGTGTTGGAAGGGTATATTTGTTTCTGTGCTAAGTTCTCTTTACATATCTCATATATATATACTTTATATATATGCATTTATATACAAATTTTATTTATTGATTATTATTTCACTTATACTTCGCTGGCTGTAGGGTATATCCTAGTCGAGCTCACTCGACTGCGGCAATTTTACTAGATTTCTTTTTTTTTTGGGGGAAAAACATTTTTGTGTTGATGGCAAATGGCCAACACCGCTTGTCGCTCTGCATTCGATGCGAGTTAATTGAGTCACAGCAGAAGAGACTCATCTTAATTGCCCGCAATTTGCCAAATTTCTTGTTCGTTGCTTTTTATTCGTATGCCGTTTCCGGATCCTTTTGAGCGGAAGTTGAGTTGACATTGGCAGCTAAATAACAAGGATTTATTTCTGCTTTCGCTCAATAAATTTTAATGCACATATTGATAAGCGATGACTATATATGCGAATATTCGAATATTGCTCAATTACATCTGCTAAATTTGACATTAATGTAGCAGAAAACATTTTAATTGGCTTTTCGACGACTTTTTTTCGGGCATATTTAACAAACATTTAAAATTTAACCTTAACATAAATCTAGCAACTTAATTTTGGAGTATTTCATTTGGGCAAAACTGATCAATTCAAGCGTAGCAGTGAAATTTTGGAACAAAATCTGGCGACGAGAAAACTTGACAAAAATTTGTATTTTCGGCCGATTTTTTAATGAATATTTTTTAAGCTTATCTCGCCAAGATTAGGTAGCTTGATTTTTTGTGCAAATATATAACCAATATTTTAAAGTTTCAACTTAGCTCTTAAATGCTAGGCCATTTTTTATTTGCACTTAAAATGCTTTTTATGTGATAAGTGGCTGACTCGAATAACATTTTTGAAGTAGAAAAAAAACTGAAACAAAAGTGAAATGTGAAATGTTGCAAGAGATCCGAGCAACTTTGTATTAAACTAGCACATTGGGACTGGCTAGATAAATTGTATCTATGAATGTACATATGTATATGTGACTCTTGTGCACTGTTATTAAGCTGGCAATGTGTGTGTTTGCCACACACTCACACAACTCACACACACACAGCCACACAACAAAGTATTGCCGTTGAGGGAATCTTAAATTCACCGAGCATTTCCATCGACAAGTAAGTCGAGGCGTTCGGAGGGGTTCTGGGAGTTCGGGGAGGTCGTGGGAGTTCGGGGAGGTCCTGGATACATGTATAAGCTTTCTGCTGTTCTTGTGGATGGATGAACTGAGCCACCCGACTCCGTTTGCATTAAGCGGCATAACAAATTTAATCAAACGACGAGCACATTTCACCTGAACAGTTGCAAACGACTGCTTCACTTGTTCATCGTCCTTGTTGATGGATGTCCTTGGTTGAGGTCTTCTTTTGTTTCTCGGTTGTTAGGGACAACAAGTTGCACAGCCAAGTTTCCACTTTTATTTATTTGACTAGCAATTGGATTTTTACCATATAAACGATTGCAGGGACAAATGAAAATTCATTTTCATTTTCATATTTATGTCTTTTGCAAATTGGGAAAACAGTCAACAAGCTTCGAGTCTTTTCAATTCATTTAACAACTTGTTTACAATCTCCACATAATATTTATTATTGCATTTATATGTGTATCAAGTTAGTGAATCCAAATTGGTTGTTAATTAAAATAAGTCAACTTTTAAACACAAGTTATACGACAAAAATAAATTCTTATCGTTTTCCAAGAAAATTGTTATTAATCGGAAATAAATTTAGGAGCATTTACATCTGCCAGATAGTGTTGCAAGTAGGATATAAATAGTTGTGGAAAGTTTTAACTTAGTTTAAAATGTAGCAATATGGAATCACTCTTTCAATTGTACTTAGGCTTTATTATTATTAAGTTTGTGATTTTATCTGTTCCTGCCAATTGCTATTGACTGTTTTTGATTATGGCTGCCCAAAAGATATTTGACTTGGCTGAAATGCGTTGCCTTTGCCCAGCTCAAATTTCTTCTTCAGTTATTACATTCTGTCTTTGCCACATTCTCGCCTCCTTACATTCCTATGAATCCAATTACGGCAAGATTATTATTATTATTTTATTATTATATTATTAATCCTGCTTTGAACCACTTTAGACATTATTTTCGTGCTTTTAAGTGCACTTAATACTGTTTGATTATTCGAATAGGATGGCAGTATCCACATCCACCCTATCGCACATAGCTCAGTTTGAAATATGGTCCAAGGCCATTTTATGGTGTGTGGTTTCCGAGGATAAACCTCATCAAATGGGGTTCATTCCCTCACACTATCTATCGAAACCGCGAAATGCTGCTTAAGCATATTTTCAGCTGCCTAGCTTATTTTATTTGTATACACACAAAATAGAAGTGAATAATCGATAGATAAATAGTTTTCCAGTTGAAGAACAGATAATTTGGAAAATAGAATATAAATTTAAATAAAATATGGAGAAAACCAATTGTTAAAGTCAAAAATGTACAGCACTTCACAGTTAAATGGGAAATGTTTGAATAGCTTAAGGGAAATGTTCAATGCAGAAAGCCAGTGTGAGTGGCATGTGGCGAGTGTTTCAGTTACATTTGCAACCGTGTTGCAAGCAATGTCAACAACACACACCCGTTTTGCTTGTGCTATTTTCCAGCAGGTCGTCAATAAAAGTCAACATGCAGCACAATTGCAAAATGTGCAGTCTCCTTTCACATGTCCTTTGAATACACACGCACACACACACACTCATAAAAGGACATATGTGAGTCTGATTTAGTGTAAAGCAAATGCAGCAAAACAGCTGCAACTGCTGAAACCCTTAAAATATTTTAATGTACCACTCAAGATGCTCTGATGATGTAATTTATAAAAAAATATATAACATAAAAAAAACTAAAATAAAAAAGGAAGTATACGACTAAGTATCTGTGTAATCCATGAGCGAGCAATAAAATGCCAAAATGCAGCACTTAAGGGCTAAATTAAGCTGAAAATCAAATGGCAGCAGCAGCAGCAGCAGCACGAGGCAAAAGGCGAAAGGGCGACGAGACTTGCGCAATGCATCATTACTTTCATTATTTTTCAACGCAAGGCAAAAATAAAAAAAAATTGACTTCCATACGTTGCGAGGCATATAATTTTATACAGGCCATCAGCAGCATCGATGTTGCTCATGTCTTCCCAAACATGTCCGTGCCCCGGTAATCTGTCCCGGGGCAAAGACGCTCGTCAAATTTCAACACTGATGTGTTAATAGCCCCCACTGCGAGTGCAGCCCAACACTCGTAAAGTTAAGAGCCAACGAACAACTGCAACCAAAACAACAAAAACAAAAAAACGCATACATACACACACACACACACACACACACACACAATTTGTTTGAGTCATTGTCAAACATCAAAGCAATTTGTGCCTGCCTATCAGCCCAAACGGATAAAATAAATTGCCAAAATGTCACACAAATAAAATAAAAATTTTAAAGGCAAACGATTTGAGGCAACACTCAGAAAAATTCTGGAACATTTATACATATACATTTATATCAGATACAAATTGACCTATAAATGAAGATCGCCTAGCTAACTACGAAAAACTTGAAAGCAAATTTCCCAAAATATAAAATCTTTTTTTTTCAAGAATTTCTTTTACTAAGCTTGGCTTCAACACACATCCACAGCAATTTTTTGCGATGTTCAGCAGATTTGTTGCATGGCTCATGTTGCACAAGGTTCAACTGCTACAAGTGTGGCAGATAAAAAGCTGGCTAACAAGCAGCTAGAGTGGCAAATTAAGCTTTCGCATATGCATAAGCCTCAATTTGGTGGAATATTTAAATTCCAATTTTTCAAATACATCGCTATACACATATATATATATATATATATATATATATATACATATATATATCAGGTAGTAAAGGTTCATTTCACTAAAGGAAACTTACATGAAAATTAAATTGTGTGAGTAAAGAATAAAATACCGATAGCTGACAGCTGAGAAAAGCGACATCACGTATACGACACGTGGCCATTAAAGTTGTGCATACGCTGCTTATACTGCTGACAATTTGAACAATTAATAAGTAATAAAACTATGGTGTACATATATACATATATGTACCTATAATAAGATTTCATAAATAAAAGAATTTTAGATAATTTATGAATTCAAAGTAATTTGTTTTCTGAGTATACTTAAATACGGGGCGTCTTCTAGTAGAGTTCTCTCCTCATCTGATCTTAACGTTGTCACGCCCCATTATAGACATATATTTAAACACAGGGCATTTCATAGTCGAGCTATATATCTCTCTCCTTCTCTCTCTATCTTTCTCTATCGATTTGAGAACTCTCGCTTATTAGTTTTCGATTTTCGAATTTGACGCTTCCATGTGACCATAACAAGTTAACAACTGAGTGCTGCGCGTGTTGCAAATCAATATAGCACTATTTATTGGAACGTATTTACTCTTCGCATTCGACTACAAATACGTATACGGTAATTAGCACATCAAAACATCTGGAGTGGTTCGTGTGAATCTGATTTAATGGAATCAACAGTTTGAAGTCGAATAAGTGTGTGCGAGTGTGTGTATGTGTGTCTAATTGATGACGTTAGTAGGCCGTGGCACTGAGCAGTTGTTGGCTTACATAATTTTGCATAAATTAAAACATCACTGATACGCAAAAGACAGTGAAAGTGATTTGAAGCAGCTGCCGCTGCCACTGCCACTGCCACTGCTGCTACTGCTAAGACTGAAGTGCTGCGGAAGTAAGTGGATGAAGTAGTTACTTCAACAGCGCTTTATATGCTGATTTTATCTTTCACATTGATGTTTTAGAATTAATTCGTTACTTCTATATTTGTATACCCGGCACCCATTAAAATGTGTAGAGAGAGTATAATGGTGGCAGAAGGAAGCAACTCCGAGCCCATAAGGTATATTATTGATCAGACTGAACAGGCGCGTCGAGATAGCCATGTCCGTCTGAGTGAACAAAAGGTTCGGTCGGAGACTATAAGAGCTAGAGAACATATAGAATATATATTTTGAATATACCTCAGATGCGAAACTCCCAAGTTACTAATTGGATGAGCGAGAGTAAGTTGGGAATAAAACAGGCATATATTAGAGGGGGTACAGGGTATCTTTTAGTCGAGCACACTCGATTAAAGGATGCTTACTTGTTTTATACGCCATGTTACAAGCCACAGAGACAAGCAGAGCAAAGCGTTTCACTCTGCATATCAATCACATGCCAGGACGCTGTCAGTCTGCTGTCACATTGTGGGGCGTGTGAGAATTTTGTGGCAAGTCGAGCGGCGCAATGCTTGCCTGCACAAAGACACACACACACACACATACGCATTGTATACATGGGAGTCGTATGCATTTGAAAAATATGAAATGGTTGCATTTTGCATATTTATTGTGTGTTCTATGCTCGTCATAGTTTGACTAGCTCGCTTTAACAAAAAGAAACCACATCCCCTCGCACCTTGCCCGCCTGCCCATCGCTCATCCGTCCTGCTGTCCATCCGGCAGTCAATCATTCATATTGAAATTCTATGCGCGTCCTCTGACAACAGAAATTCAATTAAAATGCGTTACGTGTCGCAAATCAGTTGACTATCTTTTCGAATTGATTGCGGCATACATTTTTACAGCGCTTCGTTTTCGCGCTCCCGTTGATTTCCATTTCTCAAATGTCATTTGAAAAGCTTTTTGCAATTGCCACAAATAAATATGACGGTGATCTGACCAGTAACGATTTATCTAAGCCATAAATAAAACGCTGTTTATTGACAAATATTTTATATGCACAGACTGTGAGGCAACGATGAACTGCTTTTTTTATTTTATTTTTACATTAGTGACTTGCCAGTTATAAAAAGATCGATTAAATAAGTTTCAATTATGAGTAAAAATCAATTATTTGTTCTTCTCAAGGGATTCATTCTCAATAGATTAGTTAATTAGCTGTCATTTCCAAATGAGAAATCTTCTTAAGCACCTTTTACACTCAGCTTAAACTTATTCACTATAGTTTAAAGTTGCGCACATCGAAAATTCCATTTATCCTGCAACTCATAAATTTGTATTCCACAAACCCAAGTGGAATATGCGCGAAGGGTGCAAGGTCTGTGTGCCACAGCATACAAAATCTTTGCGACTATAAGAGCCAGAGTCTTTCAAATTTGAATAGGAGATGTATTATATCGATTTCCGATAGCATTTCGATTTCTAGATGAGATATAATACACATTGACATACATATTGATCAACTAGTGCAGAACAGCAGGACACATCCTTTTCTCTATGCACTTTTGCATGTGATTCCATGATAGTAAATGAAGGAGCTGGCTGCAGGGTGACTCGTAGTCAACCTCAGTCGACTGCGACATGCTTACTTGTTTTCATTTTGGACAGCAATTAAAATTTCTTTGATATTTATGACCCTGTGAAGGCAAGTAAAAACATGAAAAATAATATTGCAGAAAATATGGCAGGCACCAATAAATTTTGGACTGAACCAATCATTTTGCATTCATGTGCACACAAAATATACGAAAGCCCCAAACATCGAAACGAAAACTGTACTAAGAAAATCTGACCATAAACATGGCCAGCATTCATATATACAGATATACATATATAAATGAATATGTATGTGTATTTAAGGTCAAACGAACAGATGCGTATCGATGACGTTATCAACTACAATTGAAATGGCTTTCCGAGAGGCAAGTGAATGGATTTAAGAGCCAAGCATGTAAAGGACATGAATGGAATATTGAATACGATGCTTATATGAATATGAATATATATATTCATATATATATATATATATGTGAATAGAAGAATTGCTTTGGTTTTTTGTTCATTTGAATTTCATGTGCCGCAAACAAAGCTGCCTTCATCTTACTCGATATAAAAACTGTTTGAATTGAATATTTACTCGAAATATTTCAAATCCTTATATTAAATTGCCAGCAAATTGAACTAATATTGAAAGTATTTGTGGATGATTAAATATTGACAACAATTTACAGATAGCTTGATACCTGTCTGAATAAATGTTAAAATAATTGGAAATCATGCGAATATTACATTTACATACGTAAAGGTAATCAATGAAGTATTTTGAATCCTTTCGTCTGATTCAGCATATATTAAATACATTTACAATTGTCAAAAGAATAAATATCGAAATTGCCTGGATACACTTATATATCAATACCGGTTTAAGGGTAGTCAATAAAACAGCATAGAAGGGCAGGTAACAGCTGGAACCTGCCACAACTCATCTAAGTATCTGCCACATACGCAAATTGTGGTCAAATATTTGCTGTTAACCATCCATTTTGTTGCCTCAGTTGGTGGCCTTTGGGCCATTGGCAAATTTACATATCAAGAACCTATTAGCAGCTAATAGATTAGTGCCTTGTTGGGCTTATCAAAAACGAAACACAAGGTAAATAAATAATATGCATATATTGGCTTTGGTTATTCAAGCTGAGAATCAAACATAATTAAATATACATATATATATATATATATTTGAATATTTAAAGTGGGGCAAGATCAAAGCAAAATAAATGGCACTCGTCTCTGTTGCCGTGCAAAACATGTTGCCGGGCTGCAAGAGAGATTGATTGAATCCAGAAGTGGCGATAACAAGCACAAAGTGAAATGGTAAATGAAAAAGCAAGCAGTTGAAACGAATTGAATGGCGATGGGGCAACGCGGAACGTGTGGCACGTTAGCAAGAATATACAACATGCACAAATATACAACTATTTGGCTTGCCACACGCACATGCGTGCCATTCAAATGTGGGCTGACGCCATTTGAACATTTCGTGGCCCGCCCATCAAATTTATACACACGTTTATTACCCAGCGTTTGTGCGGGTGTGTGTGTGTGTGTGTGTGTTTGCGTGCACAACTCCTGCAGGATAAAAATAAATAAATTTCATTTCTTATTTGCTTCTGGTGTTTATTCCACCACAAAAGTCTTTGACTATTTTCTTCAACTTTTCGATTCGCGCTCCAAAAAAAAAAAGCAACGAAAACTTGTAACACACGTTGGCCGCCATTTTATTTATGTGTGTGTGTGTGTGTGTGTGTCCCTGAGTGCGTGGTTAGGTGTACAATTGTTGGTTTGGCTGGCATGGTTCACCAGCGCTGCGACGCAGAGGTAATTAATTTTATTTTTATTGCATATTCCTAGTTGAGCCTTCGCCTCTGGCAACATTTCCGCTTCGCCCTTTATTCATATTTCTTCTCTTCCACTTGCTTCTCTTCTTTTCTTCTTTTTGTGCTTACTTTTTTTTGCGATTCCCATTTAAATTTGGCCGCGTATCATTTTTCATGTCGAGGCCATAACGAAAAACTGTAATTAGACTCGAAAACTAGAGTCACATGGCGTATACGTGACGTTGTCCGCTTTCCCGATTAATTGTCAGCTCGTATTGCTCATACGCAGCGTACGCCCTTAGTTCATAGTTACGAAAACAATTTTCGAGTGGCAAACCCATTCGAAGCTCTTTTAATTGAATTCACACTTCATATCATTGATTTTTCAAGTTTTCTTTTCCCCTTGCCTTACCCCTTTTCCCACTTTAGTTGTGGCAAGCTCAAGAGACGCCTTTCTCATTTCTCATCATATTTATCATGTAAGACTCTTGCTCCAGAAATATCAAGAACAGAGAGTTTAAGACGAATGCCTTTATGATCGCGGGTTGCTTCTCAGATTAATCTTTATACTTAACCAGTAGTTATAGACATGTAGATAATGATTATGGCATGAGCAAATAAAGTATTTTTCATTGAACTCGCATTCAAATTCAGGCAAACCAAACCGATCCGATTTTCAGCAGTAACTTGATGGTTCGCTCTCTAGACTAATAGCTTAGATACTCGTACTTGTGTTCAAAAGCAGTATTTTATAATAGGCAAGTTTTGCTTGTTACGGAATAAACTAAATCTAATTAGTTGATGGCTGTTGGCAGTGGTTATTAATTAGCTTTAGCGCTAGTTAGTGCATTTTCATTGCATTATTGCACAGCAAAACACCTTTTAACTATTTGACAGGGACAAAGTTTGCCTGGCAGCTGAGGAGCGATTGCAGCAGCAGATGAGCCTGTTGAGCCGGAAGGATTCAGTGGCTTAACAAAGGGGGGCCAGGAGTCAAGAGTCCTGGCAAACGATGGCAAACGCCGAGTTGACAGCAGCTCAGGCATAATTACACGAACGTTGTTCAAGTTGTTGTTGCTGGCAAAATGTTTATAGCTCTTTTTATCCACATTTTGTGCTCTTGTTGTCTGTTGTTGCTGGCTGTGTGCTTGTCACGGTTAGGCCAGCACATGAACAACATCATGTTTGTCTGGCAGTCTGTCTAACTGGCTGCTGCCAACCTGTCAGTCACTTCGTCTATCTGCTGCTGCTGCTTCTTGCCAGGCAACCTCAACTCAAGCACTGCCACTTTGACAGCACACAATGGCCGACGAACAAACACGGAACGAACAAAAGCGCATCACCCTTAAGACCTACAAGCTACTCACAGACATATCTTATAACTATGCAAAATAGAATAGCATATACACTCAGAAAAGTGTTTCCTGCTCTTTGAAATCATTTCTTAATATTAGTAACAAAAAATGTCTACAAATTAATGTGAAATTTTAAAATAAAATAAAATTTTAGAAATTTACTGTCTGAATAACTCAGAACACTTGATGCCAAAAGTATTCTCAGAGTGTATGAAAAGAAAGGCAACTATGGTGCTTAAAGCTAACGAACTAATGTTAGTTAGATTTTTATATGGCATAAGGAGCACAAATCGTTGATGACTTGCATAGATACAAAAAAATCACACAGATACACACAGATACACACACACGCACACTCGCAGATACGCATTAAGATAAAAGCGACGCAACGATTCAGGACATTCTCATTTGAGCGTGGGCACTTAAGCAGCCCAACAGAGCAACAGTCGCGGTTAAGGACAACTGCGGAAAAGAGAGCAGATAAGGGGAATCAGCGAGAGAGACAGAGACAGAGAGCGATGGGGAGGCGAGGGAGAGCGAGACAGAGTGCGGGCCGAGTGAGCCCCTGGAACTGAGAAGTCACATCTTGAATTGCAAAACCGCAAACACAAACCAGCACACACACGCACAATGACAATTTACATATGTCCTTTTGGCAGGTTTGTAACTGTGTGTGTGTGTGTGTGTGTGGGCAGATTTATCCCAGCTGGACCCAGCCACATGTGTTTTCCTCAGAATCTAATAATAATATTACTTTTCACATACATTTTTTTAGTTTCTTATTTTGCATGGATTTCGCCCAGCTGGACTCAGTCATATATGCTTTCCTCAGAAAAAATATTATAAGCCGTGTGAAATCTGGCAAAAAAAATAATATTTCCATTCCTATTTTGTCAGAAATCATTTATTTGTATATGTGCAAAGTATGCCTAAAAACCAGAACATTTTTCCAATCTTCAAAGCAAATTTCACATTCACTCAGTTCTATTTGTAATGGTGTCATAAGTTATGCTTCTGTAATGCCATTAGTGTGATTGGGCCAGCAAGAGGCTGAAAGGCTCTCAAAAGAGGGCTATGAATGTGTGTATTTACAGTTACATTTGCTGCATAAAATATTCATACAATCATGAGCATTTATTTCCAAAGTGAGTACTTTTGTCGCGCACTGTTGCTCCTTTAGCAGCTGCACAGATATGTACATACATACATACATACATACATTTCTAAGCATTCAGCCCGCAAATTTACATTCTCTGAGTTTGCACTGCTTTCCGCTTGCTCCTGCTGAACATCAGCAGCAGAGCGTGACAAAAATTTGCTTACATTTCACAAAAAATTTCAACACAACCCGGATTTTGTTGGCCGCACTCAAAAATATTTTTTTTTTCTTGGTTACACAGTTTGCAGGTTTGGACGGTGATCAGCAGTTTGTCCAGCAGCCCAAAGAAAAATCTTATTTTGGCCAACTGTTCAGCTTTAAGCTGCAGCAAATGATAACTTAAATAAATTTAATACTTGAATAAATACATTTATAATCAAAAGCGATTTAAGCAAATGATATCCATGGGGAAGAATGGACTCAGAATGCTCACAGGTCTATTGCCAGCACATTGTAGACTGAGAAGTCACCTAACCAAGTTAGGTATCTATAGCAGCAATGTTTGCGAGGAGGAATCCTCGACGCACATCCTAGCAGAATGCGTCGCCTTAACCAGGAAAAGATGCAGCATGCTTGGACAGAATATCATGAGGCCCAAGGACATAGAAACCCTCAACCCTACAAAGATCCTGGCATTCGTGCAGGAGTTGGGATTGATGGAAGAGCTGTAGGCTCAGTAAGGGGGCACAATAGACCTTATAGGTCGCAGTGCTAACTTTTTCCCAATCATAATAATAATAATTAAACACACTTTTAACTTTTGAGAGTTTACTTTGAATCAGTTTAATCGTGAGTCTAAGCCGAGCTTGTGTTAATCATTTGAAAATGTTAACAAACTTAAGACTTTTCTCCATAAGCAACCAAGCCGAAGCATTTCAGTTTGCTTAATTTGTAAGTGCTTTTCGGAGCATAAATATAAACACTTTATAAATGATGAATTGAAATGCTTAAATGCAATTGCTGTGGGACCACAACTGGTCTAACATTCACTGACTTAATTAGAGACCAACGAAATCGTGTTAGAAATTGGGTCAAACTTTTAACAAGTTGTCAGCCTGAATTAGATTCAACTAAGTGCCAAAACTTTGAAATTACAAAAAATAAAAATGATTTCAGCAAATTTGTATTTTGGAGTGTGTATTCATTTAAATAAAAGCAAAAAGCGAGCTGAGAGCGGCAGTGCACAAATCAAATTATGTTAATTAAAGGCAGCAAAAAGCGAAGCTGAGCCAAGCTGAAATTTTTGTTGGCTTGACTCTTTATTGCCGCACGATTTAACTAACAGAGCGGAAACCACAAGGGCGGGAGGGCGGTAGGGCGGTAGCACGGGGGCGGTGTCAGCGTGTCGCCCAGGTAAGTGTTATTTATTTTTCGTCACTCGTCAGGGGGGTGGGGCAGCAGCAGCAGCAGCAGAAATAGCAATCCTTTCCCTTAAATATGGGGGGCAGCAGAGTCAACACAAAAGCGCAGACGTCGCTGCTTCAACGCAGGCACAAATTGTCTCAAATTAACTCAATGAGTTTGGGGACCAGAATTCTCATGAAATAATTTAATTACGTTGGCCAAGTTGGCCAACTCTAGGGTGCTTCTTTACACTCAGAAAAAAGTATCTATCATTTAATTTATATACATTCATAATCCATGTTCGGTATAATACAAATGTCTATTAATTATATAAGTAATAAAAAAGATCATATACAATTCTCTTCTATAGTTTGCAATCTGAATAATAGGTGGCCTTCGCAAATTATGTAAGTTAAGGATTTTTTTCCGAGTGTATGATGTAAAGGGTAGCTTTAAGTAGACCAGTTTTCTGGGCCACTCAGCGCATAAGTGATGTTATTCGCTCGTTACTGTGCAAGGGAAAAATATGTGTATATAATTATATGGCATGTCCACGTGGCAGCGTCAATGATTATATAATCGATATGAAAACAGGATACTTGTCTTCTTGCCTTCGTCCTTTCGCCGTGCTCATGCAAAACAATAGAAAACAATATGAAGCGAATGCTTTCAACTCGAAACCATTCGATGTAAACAGTTCGCATTTTGTTTTCCACCAAGTCCAAGGGTCAACTTGATGGCCCAAATTACCCAACAATAACAACAACAACCGAAACCGAAACCGAAACGAGACGACCAAAAAAACCAATGGCGACCAAAATAAATGTTGGCCCCTAAAAATAGCACCCAAATATAATCAGCAAAACCAACGACCAAAACAACTACAGCATAACGAAAAGTGGTCAGGATGTGTCTGCAAATACAAAAAAAGAAAAACAGAAGAAGAGAAAAGAAAAGCAAAAGAAAATAGAAAAGAAAAGTGGAAAAAATAGCAACTTTGCTGTGAATAAGTTTTGCACTAAGAATTAAATGAGAGCAGCGATAGTTTTGTACTCTTTTGTGGTAAATCTAATTGAAGTTGTATAAGTTGCACTTATTCTCGAAGCGTTTTAAGGATTTTAGTACTAAAATCTCCATTTAACACAAGTTTCAAAAAATATTTAACTTTGCTGCAAATAAAGGTTAGCGATGAGCAGCGAATAAGAATTTGTTGGAAAAATGTTATACACTTTTCGGATAAATCAAATTTGTAACTCAACTTATATACATTTCTTCGATTTAAGCTTCATACTTGACTTAAGTTTCGTGCTCAAGTAATTATTTGCCAGATAAAGATATGATTGAAATCTGCCTTAAGCCAAATACTTCATGCTTTATACAGCTCAAATAAATAGATTTTGCATCAAGTCAATCAAGTGAAGACTTATATGGTCCGCATTTTTATACATGGAAGGGCTTTACCTTTGTTATGCCCGCCCAGCACGACCAACATCAACAACAGCAACAAAATGCACAAAGGGTTAAAAGGCACAAGCAGCAGCTCCTTTTGCAAAAATAAGTCGAGAAGGGAGTTTGGCGAGAAAAACACGGCTAAAAATGAGGGTAAGATGGATAAGCGCCGCATAAAAACGGCTGCGGATAAAGTTTTCCAAATGGCGTCTAAGCCAAACGGAATAACACGATGCTAAAAACTAGACGAACAAGAAAAAATGAGGCAAAAAGTGAAAAGTACATAAAAATGTGACAGCCAAAAGTCAGACAACGGCGGCTGCCACAGAGTTCAACCTTAGCCGGTATTCGAAATGGCAACAGCCTGAGTCTTTCATAACAATTCCAAACTGGCAAAGTTTTCTCTCAAATCTTGGCTTTATATTAATAGTAATTTCGCTAAAGGTCCAAATGCAATTTCTTGTCAGCATTACTTAGGGACATAGCGGGGAATGAAGAATCTGGGAAGCAAGCAAGAATGGGGGCAGAGAGACCCATGATAGGCCCTGAACCATATTGTGGCGTAGGAGGACACAATACGGCTGCAAATCAGAGGCGAAGAAAGACAGATGCGGGAACGGAGCTGGGCAAAGACTTCGACAAGCCAGAAGTCTCCTAGGTGGCTACAAGGTATTTATAGGAGAAGAGAGGAGGAATCATCAATGCACATCCTAGCAGAATGCGTCGCCTTAACCAGGAAAAGATGCCGCATCCTAGGGCAGCGTATATACCCAACGAAGATTCAATGCAGTGCTAACTTTTCCCCAATCATAATAATAATACTTATGACAATCGCCGCATTTATTGCGATCCACTAGGCGTATACGCAATTTATTAAATTCATTATGTAGACCGCAATAATCTGTATCGAGCATAAGTCGACGATTTTCAACAATTCATTCAATTAATGTCCAACATCAACGAGAAATGCAATTTAATTGCTTTGGATTTATGATGAGCAATAATTTGGTCACACGATGCCGAATTAGCGTCAATTGAATCAATAAAGCCCCAAAAAGAAAAGCACTCCAAGGTCAATCCAAATGGGCACAGTACCAAAGGAAACATAGAGACGTTCTAACAAATGAAGTTCTGATTAATTTGAAGTTGGTGAAAGAAACAAGAAAAAGTATGCCAAATTTGGTAAGAAAAAAACCGCCAGAAAAAATTGTGAAACAATATAAAAAATTGCGAGAAATGTGACTCAGTCTGTGTGTGTGAGTGTGTGTGTATGTGTATGTGTGTGTGCGTGTATGTGTGTTAAACCGGCACAGAGACTTAGTGTGTGCCATAAAATCAAGCAACGCAAAGTGGCTCTGCCGACGGATAGAAAGGGAACGACCAGATACCCAGTAGTCAGATCTTTAGCTACAAATATTTCTTTAATTTATTTATGTATTTAAAAACAGTTAACAAATTTAATATATTAAATATTATTATTAATCAAAATTCAGAAAAATAAAAACTAAAATTGTGAAATGTTCATAAGGAACAAGATTCGATTTGCAGGAAGTTATATTAAAAATTTGATCGATTCCTGCTGATCTCGAATTTATATATATATTATTTATTTTTAGGGTCGGAGTTGCTTCCGTCTGCGTCCAAGTTGAGGGTATAACTAGGCAAATGACTGTCACAGATGTGCACGCGACCAGCGAAATGTGCGCAGAGACACCATTTTATGGCCTATGATGAAACACTTGCCAAGCAGCAGCACGAGTGGGGACGGGGGAGGGCTGTGGCAAGGACAAAGACAGGGGCAAGGACAGAAGCAGAGGCGGAGACAAAGACGCAAGTCAAGGCTGTGAATGAAGGAACCATAACAAAAACCAAATATCCGACAGTGGACCCCACAAAAAGCCAATGAACGTCCGTTTTTTCCCCGTACTCGTTGCTCTCTCAATCATGGAATGGCAACACTTATAAGGTTGATGGGGAGGCACCACTTATAAGGTTGACGGGGGAGGCACCATGAAATGTAGTAACAAAAGAGACTAGCTGAAATGCGTAAAAAAGAAAGAAAGAAATCGACGAGGACTATTTAAGCCCTGCACAAAGGCGCGACCCGAACACAAATTGAAAAGTAGCAAAAACTCCAGTTAGTTACACTAAAAAAAAATTACACAAAGAAAAAAATGAATACGAAATATATATTTTGAAAAATAAATTTATCAACTATAATAATATAATATAATTATAATATATAATTTCCATTTAAAAACAAAATTAAGTAAAAAATATGTTCTTACGGACTGCTACAGTACATCGATGTAGTTTGGGTATTATAGAGTTCCGAGGTATTTTTCCGTTAAGAGTAAGGCGATTTTCTAAACTTACTGTCAATTTTTTGCTTAGTGTAAGAAGGGTACACCTCCATAGCTGAAATCACTTTTGAGTGCTAATACACTTAGCGACGTGTAGAAGCTTGAACCCAAACAGGGATAGTTCGAAGTCGCAAAGACATATGGGTTTGGTTGGGTTTTAAAAACTAAATTATGGCATTTGAGTCACTAAAAATCGAAGGGATTTGATCAAATCAATTCGCACAGTATGCGAAAAATAAGAGCGATAAAAGGAGTGATTACATTGACTATAAATGTTTGGTTGTGTATATTGAAAACACTTTTAATTGAATACCAATAAGAAATAACTGTTATTTCTAATATTGAGAATATTTCTAATACAAAATCCAAGTACATTCTCTTAATAACTTTCAAAGTGCTGCAAAATAAAGCAAAATAATCTGATAAATGCAGATAAAACATTAAAGGATAAACGATTTCTTCGACTTTATTGAAGAATGCTGCGAAAATAAAGCTAAAACTAACTGAGAATAAGCCAAGATATATAGTAATCTGGTATTAAACACAGACAGATGGGTTTCAAGCAAATCGTTGACAGGGACGCGTACAGAAAAGAAAACAAAAAACTTAATGGATTTGACTAACGTGACGGACGGACAGGGAAAAGGAGGGGTGAGTGGCGAAGGGGGAAAAACTGTTGTTTGGCGTGTCTCCAAAATGGCAACAAGAAAATGGCGCGCGTGAGCGAGAAAAATACCCAAAAGGAAAGTCCTGCATGAAAAGCAATTTTTAAAGTATATTGCATTACACGTGAGATGAAACGAAAAAAAAAAGTCGTTTTTTTATTTATTTTTATGAAATTTGCGGCAACAGAAAACTGCTCAAAAGTAAAGTGCTTTTAGGCAAAATCCCCCCCGTTGCGCCCTGTAGACCCTACACACAATCGTTAACACACAACATTTGCATTCAAGGGCAGAAATACTGTCAATTTGGTTGTGCGGGTGTTTTTTTTTTCTTTATGCTATGCTCTACTAATTTGTGAGTGTATGAACTTGTGTTTATACCCTGAAGTAAATGGTTTATTATTTATTTTGAAGCAGATGTATTATATTGATTTATTCAATTATTTATTTGTCCTTAAGGCATACGGTTTCACTAGTATGAATATCTGATGTGTTATACTAATTTGAAGCAGATGTTTTTTACTTAATTTATTAATTAATTTATTTTTATTTTGCATTTAATTATTTCTTGATTTATTTATTATTCACTTATTTGTTTAATATCAACGAATGTCAGTCGACACAAGAAAGTGCAAAAAGGAGGCAATATATATAGGAAATATTTTCTGCGGGATTCGGGAAGACACAAAAATATCCAATAAGATAAAAAAAATATAAATGGAATGAATTATTGAAGCCCAACTTGAATATAAGAGATATATACATTCTTGATCAGCAACTACCTGACAGTGTCATAACATACCAGTCTGTTTATGGGTCTCTGCAAACTAGTCTTTAAGTTTTGAAGTTTAAGATGGATCTCGGAATCGTGCCTAGTAATCTATTTACCAAGTTTAGGTCTAACAGTTTTGACGAATATAGATTTTTCCGATTTTTCTCTTTGCCAATTTTATTTGTTGATTTAAGTATTAAGTAAGTATGAAGTATATAACATAATTAATTCATACTTATGCACAATTCGATTTGAATTTGTCAAATGTGCCAAAGAAATACTTGTACTAAAGTAGTATTCATTAGATTAGATGATTTTATTGAGTTAACTTTTATTGAGTAGAGTTTAAGAGATGTATTTTTTAACCAAAATTGTTCCATAAATCAATTGCAGTTTAATAGTACAATAATATAGTAGTAGTATATATAATAGAAAAATTACTGATAACAATTAAAAATTGATGTTACTTTTGGGCAGAATTCGCATCGATGAAAAACAATAAAAAAGATTGCGACCTCTATGATGTTGGCTTAAAACATCATTTTGAGTGTAACCGCCCAAATCTTAAGCCTGTTCGACTTTTGAATTCTTTCATGAACTGATTTCCGACCGCGAAAGCAGATTAGTGCGATAAATTTATAACTTATTCAAAAACCTGAAAGGAATAAACTTATCCTGCAAAATTACATTATTACTGACAAGTTGCCAGTCAGAATTGGCCGAACCGGATCTCGTATATGACGAGTTAAATGTTTTTTCTACAAATTATTAACATAGAATTAACACAATGCCTGTATAACATGTAATTTTTCATTTCGCGGTACAGAGCGATCGATAACAGAGATCGACAGCGTAATTAACATAAGCTTAACCTAAAAGGGCATTCTGAGCAATCGATAACAACTGTAGTTAACATAAGCCAAACAAAAAAGACAGTAAAGAGGGTGAAGGCAGACGGAAAATGTGATAAACTGTGCTTATAAAATAACAAAATACATTTACATTAACTCTATAATTGCCATGGGCATAATTTCGATGTGAGCTCTCTGCAAAGGGTATATAAATTTGGAGATAACTGTTCTTTCGACATCTGCTTGTGTTTATAATTGTGTTTATTTTGCTTTAGCTACAGCTGAGCTGAGCTTAGCTGGAGAACAAACACAAAAACACATAAACACATACACACGCACAAGTGTGCACTCAAAAGCTACTCACCTATAATAACAAAACACACGCACACACTCACATAGAGAAATGCAATATTTTTGTGTGTCTCTTTTGTTGTTATTATTCGCGCTTCTGTTGTTGTTGTCGTTGTTGTTGTGATAACAGTCTGGCAACGATTGCGCTTAACTGTAAATTAGAATTAGATAATAAAAAATGCGGCACTGAATTTGTTTATAGTTTTTGTTGTTGTTTTTATTTTTATTTATAATATTTTATGACAACACTAAAAACTGTTGATTAGATTTATTTTTGTATTTATATTTGCCATACATATTATGCAAAAAATTGTTTGCTCTTCGGTTTTACAACCGGCGGCGGCAAATTTCGCAGCTTTTGCTGTCCCGAGACGGGAGCAGAGGGGGCGGTGGGCACTGAGCTCTGACCGAGTTTCCGATAGACGCGTTCCGCACAGCACGACGACAAGTTGAGCACTGAGCACTGCCAACACAAAGAGAGCAAAAATAAAAAAGTTCTGTGCGGGTCTTTTAGCTAAATTACAAAAAGTACCCAAAATATAATCACTCTCACTCCCTTACACTGCTGCTGCGTGTGATATGCAAGCGTTCTCTCTCTCCCTTGCTAGCTCGCTCTCGCTCCCACTCGCTGCTGGCTGTGCAGCTTGTGCTCTGCTGCTCTCTTCATCGCTGCTGCTGCTGCGTTGCTCCAGTTCGCTCTGGCGCCAGACATCAACTGATATGGCAACTGCGTAGCTAGCAGCAGAAGCAGCACCAACAGCTTTGACGCTGGCGTCGGCATAGCATGAGCTTTGTTTACTATTATTTGGCACACGCTGCTGCTGCTCCAGTTTTGTTCCTCCAGCTGCGTCTCTCTCTCTCTTTCGGGCAGGCGTTCCAGGTGAAAATAACGGTGGCAACAGTGTTGCCAAAGCGATTAATATTTTCTGCAAATAAATAATTGCGAAAATTTCGCGATTGCCTATTTAATTTGATGAATTTTATTTACTTAATACAATAGACTCTTTCAAAATCGATTAATATTTTCTGCAGAAATACAATTAAGAAAACTATGGTTATTAAAAATGTGTTTATATAATGTCTGCTGATAATTAAAATATAGAATAGCCTATTTTAAATATATTAATGTTTTCAGAAGATACACAATTAAGAAAATTACGAGTTTGTTTAAATAATTTGACTTATTTTAATTTGTTTCTTTTTGAAAATAAGTACATTTTTGCTTCTAAATATTAAGCTAAAGATTAAACCGGGAGATATATGTATACTGAATAAATGAGGAAGCACTAATCGTTTATGTTAATTAACTTTTAATTAAGCGATCGTTACTTGTGTGGATTTTGTTTTCCACTCCAATCTCTCATTCTGTATTAGCATTTTAAATATCTTTCAGTCCAGTGTGCGCTGCTGTCTCTCTCTTTCCCTCTCTCTCTCTCTTTTGAATGTGTGAGCAGCGCAGGCGCCGTACATTTTTTTCGTGGCTCACCGTTTGTTGAACTTCAAGACGCTTAAGTGTTCTCTCTTACTTAAGAGCAGCTTAAGACAAATTAAGAGCGGCTTCAGCAATTGCTTTTTAAATAATTATAAGTTCTGCTTAAAATAAATAATAATAATAACAAGCCAATATTTAATATAATATAATTGAAGTCCCATGGAAAATATTATTAAACTTCTAAAATATTGTAGCATAATTTTGGGCTTGCTCTTTTGCAAGCTTTCCAGTAATGAATAACAACTGAGATTTGCTTAAAGCTTTACTCATTCGACTAGATGAGCTCACTGTGGCTGGTCGAAATGATATCAGGCGAATCTGTTGCCAACTCCTCCTTGGCCACTTGCTCAGTGTCCTCGTTTGCATCCGGTCCGGGGACGACATCTTGCTCTTCCACTTCCGCCTCACGCACCACGCCATCCTCGCAGACAGTCAATGGTTTACGCTCCAGCAGCGGACGCGGCGTTCGACCCAAAAAAGTATTGCACACGGTCACAATAGACTCGCAGCCATTGGCAGCACTTGTGGCGGTGGTCACTATAAACACGCAGCTCTGAATGACATCGTGCGGCGTATTGTCCAACAACTGGAAGACAATGTGCTGCTCCTCGGTATTGCCATGCGTGACAAGTTTGCCCCGCAATCTGCACTCCACAAAAACAAAAACCGAAAAGAGAAAAACAAATGAGAACAAGCTGCAGTGGAGCGTAACCGACTGCGTAATACTCTGGTATTTCAATCTTTGATGGTCTAATCCTAGTAATTTATCCTACAAGTTTGCCTTTAAAATTGCGGTATGAATTTTCCACGAGTTGTATGGTTTTATCTAAGAGGTGTATCGGTTTGGAGAGACGGAGTGGGCGTGGCCATCCAATTGTTTATATATTTTTCAGGGAAGTTATCAGCAACATATATTTTAACATTTTCTGAAGCACATTTGAGATTACTAGTGAAATTTATACGCCGATTTTGAAAGAAGGTTGCCAGCAAGCTACATGACAAATTTCGTGGCTTTCCTTAATTACTGTTTTATCGATTTACACTTTCCGAAATATCGGCCTTGCCCATTATGGGCGCAGCTGTGGACGTGGCCATCAAATTTTTTAATGTTCTTGATACTTAAAGGCGGCTACCTCCCACTTTTAATGACTCTAACTCAAAAAGTGCGGAAGATATATTCATTTCAAAGGTGAGCGTGGGAAATGCCGATCTTTGAAGGACATCGCCAACAATGGCAATTAAATTTGGTGACGGTTGTCATCAAATTGTGCTCGATATCTATTATATATATATTATCACTCCAATTTGTATACTTACCCAAGGGGCTCACCGTTAATTTTCATATCCAGCTCAGCGTATTTGGACAGTACATAGGCGTAACGTTCCTTCACATCGCTATATTCCATCTGGGAAAAAGTTCAACGTGACAACGACTACACTCAGCAAAAAACTCACCATAAATTTTAGTAAATCGCCATAATTTTAGAAACTACATTTCTTAAACCTATATAGCTATTAGATTCGTATTTGAATATATCATTTTCTATATTTTAGGGCGAATTACACAAATTTAAGTCAATTTTTTTATGAGTGTACGGAATTACCCTACAGCTGAACTATCCCTACTTACGTCCTCAATGCAATGGTTGGGCGGAATGCAAATCGATAACTGCACAATTAAATGATTGATATTATATATAGTGTTTATATGCATATACATATATATATATATATAAGTGATTCTATATTTGTTCTCGCAACTGTATATATATATATATATATTAATTTATATATATATATATATATATATATATTAATTTGATTTACTCACCGCTGGCGGCCCAAATAGCATGCAAATCTGGAAAAAGCAAATTATTCGCGTATAATCCATGGCTAAACCGCTCAGAGATCGGCTCCAACTCCAACTGAATCGCATGAGTTGTATGCATTGTGATTTTCTTGCGACCCTCTCTTGAAATACAGCTGACGTCATCATAATTAAAACTATGGAGATACAAAAGCTCATTGACCAAAAACTCTCACGCTAAATTTCAAAGTTAATTGCCTGGAAACTTAATTTTTTACACTTTTTGTTGCAATTTTGAGTGAATTTGAAAGCTAAAAGCTGTTTGTACATAGCCCAATATATATTATACAACTCTTGTCTTTCATCTATAAATTTATTTAAAAAAAAAACATTTTCATTAATGGAATATTCTTATTTATTTGTCAATCGATATCAAATTTACCAAATTATTCGACTTTAAATAAATTCAAAACAGATGGGAAACAATGATAGTTTCAGAAAATTCATATATATACCAAGTTCAATAATAATACATAAATCAATATAAATCAAAACTCTTTCTTCATCCCTGAACCCATTTAAAATAAGAAAATAATAATAATGGGAGCTTACAGCGCAATAATTGTGGGTTGCGGCGTCTTCTTCTTGGCCACGTTGCTCCATGTGAGGATAACCGATGCTGTGGCCTGTTCCATATCCTGACCGGCTGCACCAACTATACGGATGTGGCCAATGCTGCCCATGCGGACTGTACAACCACAACCCCACCAACAGCCTCAAACACAACGACAACCACAACGGCAACGACAACGGAACGTGCCACAGTTGCAACCATTGTACGCATGCGTAATCTTAAGTTTTACGCTACGCGCCGCATTCGTGTCAATAGTACGGTTACCGGAAGGGGTACAGGTACAAGGAACACCAGGAACAGAAGGAACAACAGGAACATCAGAAACACAAGAAATAACAGGAACACAAGGATAACCAAGAACACCAGAAACAACAGGAACAATAGGAATACCAGGAATATCAGGAATACCAGGAATATCAGGAATATCAGAAATATCAGGAATACCAGGAACGGCAGATACGGCAGATACGTCAGATACTTCAGAAATCGAAGGGACGGCCGGAACGGGAATCGCAGAAATGGCAATACCCATTTCGGTTAAAGTATATAATTATAATGATTATCATGCAAAGATCAGCATCAACATTAACTTCAGCGTTAGCATCAGTCATAAGTGTTAGTTGATAGTTGGTGCAAATATGTGTTGCGTGGGTCATGATCGATCGAAGAATAAAAATTATCTGCAAGTTTTTGAAGTGCGACAAATTGATTTAGGAAGATCCGCAATCAAAGCTGGAATTACTAAGAACTTATATACACAATTTAAAGTTAGCAATACGTAACCGGAAACCGTAAAACAAACGCTTGGAAACATACCAGAATCATTACCAGAATTGGTATACTTTGCAACAACGGGAAACATCCTGCGATTAACACCAAAAATGCCTGAAACCATGTTGCAAAATACTTGACTCGATGTTTTAGTATTATTATTATTTTATTTATGTATGTATAAGTGTACACTCATATGTATACTATTTAATATTCCGGTAATTGAAGTTGCTGACCCTGAAATGAAGCCAATGTAAGCAATTGTTGGCACAACTGATTACATATGATACCTTTTGAAGAACACTTGTGTGTACTCAATTCTTCGACTGTAAGACGGATGTTGAAATCCAAAATAGTAAAAAATAAAGACAACATTACAGATACACAAATAAAAAATGGTTTTCAATCGCTATAAATTGACAGTGTTGAGCTATAGTTAAGCATTCGAAACCAAACATTGGATTAACAATGAAGTCTCAAACGGTTCTCTTCGGCTGTGCCATATTGGCCATCTGCTGTATTAGAGGTAGCCATGCGGCTTGCGCAATTCCAGGTGCTTGTACTGCCGATGAGTGCCTTGTAAATACCACCGATCCAAGTTGCGCTGCCGCGGTAACCGTTGCCCCAGCAACTGTTGCCCCGGCAACCGTTGCCCCTGTAACCCCTGCCCCTGTAACCGCTGCTCCGGCAACCCCTGCCCCGGGAGGCGGTGGAGGTGGTGCTGCAGCTGCAAGAAAACGTCTCCAGCGTCGCATTCGAGAATTAACATACCGCCTCAAAGATTGCCGGAGGCATGCCAGACGCAATAGAATCATACTGCTGAAAAGGATCAATAAGCTGTCTTCTGGCCGTGGGCCGAACAATTTTGGTTGAATAACCCTTTTTTAAATCGGGAATATTTTGTCGACTTTCCAAATATACAATAAATGTTTATTATGCAAAATCATTTGAACGACTTCCTTGACTGCGTTTTGACAGCGTGTTTCTCAAACCTCATTTTCAAACTAGATGACCATATAGCACTGTACGTTTGCGCTAAGGAGGGGTAACTGTCCAACCGTTGAACTCAACAACACGATTATACCTCAGGGGCACCATGTTCGCTACCTGGGTATGTATCTGGACAGGAAACTTACCTGGCGCAAACACATACAGATCACCGCAGCAGCGAGTAGATCCAAGAGGGCGAAACTCAACTGGTTGATGAAGTTATCCAGCAAACTCAGCTTGAGCAGCAAACTGATGCAGGAGCATCATCGTGCCGACATAGACATATGGGATTCCATTTTGGGACACAGCGGTAAAATCTTGGGTTAACCACATTCAAGTTCTGCAGAACAAGGTCCTAAGAGACATCTGTGGTGCTCCACCCTATGTGAGCACCATAGGGTGTACCGACAGTAGTTAGTCAAATAAACCGCCATACAATTCGTTACAATGACCGGTTACATAACCATGTTAACCCATTGGCCTGCTCACTAGGGTCGAATACAACCCGTCGACGTCCACACCAGCGACCTCTGGACAGTTGCAATAAATATTATATTGAATCTTACATTTGATGTTACGTAATATTCTAATATGTTAAAACCAATTATTTGTGTATGTTATTAATTTAAATTCCCCATTATTATGTATACAATCTTCAAAACAATATTTTATAACCTTTCAATAGGTTGATCAATATTAAATTAAATTGCTACTTAAAAAAAAAAAGAAATAATTCTTAAAAATAAGGAAAACTTTCTAATTCTCTAATTTGAGTTTACTCAGGAACTCAGCTGTTTCTCAATCTTACCGTCGGGACAGTCAAAGGTGGCTCGGATGCCGTTTTCGAGCCAGGGCTGTGACCAAATCTCCACATTGCACACCTTCGAGTTGCTCTCATCCGCGAGCTCTGCCACATAAACATATTTACTGCCCGCAACAAGCTGATGCCTAGCCGAGATTATCTGAATCAATCTGCAAAAAAATATATAAATAAACAGTTTGAGTTTATATAATACCGATCAGAACTCACTGATAGTTTGGGCCATCGCCCTCAGCCAATTTAGCTAGAGATACGTTCAAAGTCTGCTCGGCCTTCTGCAGCTCGTCGCCGCTGAGTTCCTTTGGTCTCCCTCGAATCTGAGCAGGTGAACAAATCAATTGAATACTACTACTATATCTACTTGTGGCCTGATCAATTTCAAGTCGTTACTAACGCGCAGAGAATCAACAGCTGTCATAGCCAGGCCCAGAATAAAAACAAGCTTCAGTGCGAACATTCTCAGAAACTGTTTCCAAACGATACGAAACTCGAAATCAGACTGAATATTAAATAGCCAGATTTAGCGGCTTTTATAGCCGTAGATGCATCGTCAAGCTGAATATGCAGTTAACACTATGAATTAGCATACTAAACGAAGCCAAAGTTCGAGCAATGATAAACCAGAAGTTTACAGATCAGAACTTGCAGGTATCATCAGAGCTTCCAAAACAACAAATTGTTTTATACTTTTGCATACACTCAGAGAAATTAAATGGCTCTGAAATTGAATAAAATGAAAAATGAATAGAAAAATCACAGAAAAATCGACTCTGAAATTAGGAAAATAAAGATCCTGGGCTATAGTAAAAAAACAATTTAAAAAATATATTTATTTTTAGCAAAATAAGCTGAAATGCTAATGAGATTTTTTCGAGTGTATGTGTGTCATTAGTTGCTAATGTGAAACGTGTGTATTTCGGAATGAGTAAGCGAAATGTGTGCATATAATTTGTAGATATAAATTATAATTATTATTGTGACATGCACTTTTGATTAGTACCTGTTTGGGATCAAAGACAAATTACAGTGTATTTGATGCCTGTTTGGGATATAAGGCAACTTATATTGTGATCTTAATACTCTGTTAGCAAAGGTATCCCGAGTGTATTGGTTTTGTGCTCTGTCCGTCCGCATAAGTGAAGTTCTTAAAGCTAGAAACTTGAAACTATGTCGATTTAGATGCTAGGAAATCGATAAGATCGATTAATGCATAATCGATAAGTTCAATTAACGCATAATCCATGAGTTCGATTAACGCATAATCGATAATCGCTTTAAGGTATTGATCCAAAGAATTGGTTTACCTGAAAGTGTGAATCGGCAAATCCGCATCTTTTCTATAATTTTAATGAGTCAGCAAACTTGGAGTGTAGATTGCTGCATGGAAAGATCGACAAAATATGAGTACTAAACATGGATTGGTACTTATTGCTACTAAGCGGAACTTGCCCAATCTCGCCCCCAGAAAGCTACCAATCTTGAAAGATGCATTACTCGAAACCTGCTCCAATGATTGGACACCTGGCACCTGACACCTGACACCTGTTATCAGCTATTATTATTTTTGTATCAGCGTATCAACGTTCTAACTTGTGTATATTATATATATTGCATTGACATAAATATACTGTTGCATTCAACAAATAAAACACAATAGGCGAGAGGTCGCTGGCCTGGAGGTGATTCCAATCTTGGTGTCCGGCCCACTGAGCAAACAAACAAATTATAAACAAAAATGAGGCTAAAAATTGAATCGCCTCCTTGGCACCCCAAGTATTGGAACTATCTTGTAAAGTATTGAATGCTGAATTTGGAGTTACCTTGAACTTATAATATATATATATATATACAAACATTAATTATCGCTTGATTTTTTATTCGTTGTTTTTCCCCATTTAATATTGACCCTTGACCAAACCGAAGTCATTTTAGAATGCATATTTTTTATGATTTGTATATTTCTTATCAATTTATATACATACACAATATGGGATTGTTGAATACAGTTCATAAGTAGGGGGTGTATAGACTAGCATCTATTCAGTTACCCACAAAACTGACTCGTCTGAACAAATAAATCACTGAGAGCCAATTAAAAGGCTTAACTGCCCAACAATGGCAGGTCGTCTCCAGCAGTGATTGTGGAGCAGTTAAATTTATAGTGCACACACAATAGCGATTGCTCTGCATGTGTGTGTGTGTGTGTGTGTGGGGCAAATGTACTTTTTTGTCTGCTTTCTATGCCACAAAGAGATCATGCTGCAAATAGAAAACAAATTTGCAAATTTGCATTTTCATCACAGTGAAAAAACCCTTTTTGGGAAAGAATGAAAAGTTCATAATAAACATTTGTCATTATACCGTTATAAACATTTATTAATTTATTTAAAATCGAAATATAACATTTTATTTTTATGTATATTTAAATACTTTGTTCTTTGTTGTGATGTAAGTAAGTCAAAATCATCTTAATCGGAGATGTAACTCGATTAATTGCTGAATTTATTCAATATATCATATTTTACTACAGTTATTATACTACTTCCGATTCATGGATCGATATATATTATACTATATATATACTATATACTACTTCACCAGGTGCGATCTAATTGGGCATCGTCGCCCTCGCAGGTGATTTGGATGTTGGTCGCGTTCTCTTTGAGCCATGGCTGGGACCAGATCTTAATGACGCACTGTTGATTGACGGTCTCCGTGTTCTCCTTGGTCAGTTCAGCGACGTAGGTGACAAGGTTGCCGGCAACCACCTGAGTCGTCACCTTCGTCACTTTGGATGCCCTATATACAATGTATAATATAATTCATATCTAATCAAGTGAAATTTTTGCTTAAATCTAACCTGAAGTTGGGTCCATCGGTGATGGCCATTTCGTAGAGAGTTGTGTGTAAATTATCAATAGCCTGCTCCAGTTCGACGCCTTTCAGTTCTCTATGGCCTCCAGGCGTAATCTTGACAGGCTCCTCTTCACTGGCCACCAGCGCCACAGTGCAAACGAGTGCGAACACTGTCAAGTAATGGAATCTATTGCCCATCTTTTTTGCTCAAAACTTATCCATCAACTGAACAATCTGGCGCTGTAATTGCCCTTTTATGTTTGTCGCAATCCGAAAGTGTTTCTCTGACAGCGTTTTCCCGAGCTGGGCTCGATGAGAGGCCTTTGTCACTAACACGTTGACATCAAGTGGATTCAAATACATACACACACACATACCCTTGCAGTGGGTATATACATTCTCATATCTATAGACGAGTGAAGGCAAACTATATAATTATTTTTTATTTCTACAAAACGATGTAAAGTACATCCACTAATGTAAGTATGTATACATAATTTCTAAACTTTTCTTATCTCCAAAATGAATTCAAGAAATCCGAAACATTTTGCGATAAGAACCGGTTTAGACTTGAGTTGCTTAAAACGTTGTTCAAAATAAGAGTAAACAAGAAAGTAAACGTTGCTGTCTGGCATATCCGACTGCGATATACTTTGATACCACAATTGATACCAGAAACAGGGTGGCTGTAGCCAAAAAGTACCATCCCAGTCCCTGTCTCTAAGGGTATCATATAGACGGGCAGACGGACAGACAATATACCATAATACCTTAGTGATCAGAGTATATCACAAGTATGCATGCTGTAGACGAGTGAGCTTGACTTCGATATACCCTGTACTCAGCATGTTAAATATATTCTATATATATTCTATAAATGTATGAACGGTGAACGTGCTCTCAATTCTCGCCTGATAGTAATGAGATCAATATTGGAAAAGGTTTCTAGCTATATATATATATAACTTGTATAGTTTTCTCCGATATAGATGCAAGTTTTGTTGTCTATCAGTAATATATCAAGATATATTTAATTTCAATTGGAAGGCTCTGTCTTTTTTTATCGCTTCTATTGCTATCGCAAATCGATATTCGTAAAACTGAAATAGTTATCTATAAAATGAAGCAAACACGATTTGTGAGGGATATTCGAGAATTATTATTCCAAATTGAAAGTCTCTGGCTCATATAGGTTTTTGAGATCCGTTTTTCCGTACAAATGGAAATGGCTATATCCACTTGTTTCTTGATCCTGGTCAAGAATTCGGCCATCTGCTTTTACCCATACTTTGCCATTAAATCCTTATACCCTTTATACCCGTTTTTCAAAAATGCAGGGTATTCAAATATGCAAATTATAGCTACTTACCCAGCAAAAAAATAACTTTAGCATAAATTAACAGGGAATAAATCTTTAATTAAGATTGTTAATGATTGGGGACGCCTTGGCAGTTCTTCCAATAATATTGGATAAATACATAAATATATAAAGATATTTTCGAGAAGTGATGAATTGTGTCAAACTTATCTGAGCTCAACTCGCTTAATCCGAACTTTTAATATCTTTTTGTGATTTCTCGATATTTATTTGCATTTAAATCGGATTATCAAACCGGAAATGGAATCGGAACCGCAAGCTCAGCGACTACAACTCAGAATCGAGATGCGAATCAGAAGCCAAATTCATGTTTACCCTCTGAGATACCATATCGCACCCAAATCATCGATCGATCCGTTATTTAGGTGGATTTTAGAACCTGTTTTCCAAATTTAAAGTCTCTAAATAATAATATAATAAATCACGGATAAAAAAATTATTTACGCATTCAACATCCAGGGACGGTCAGCGGGCTCACCTCAGACAACTTTTAATATATATATTATATATATATTATCCAATTTGTTTTTTTGATATTATTATTTGCACCATCTAATAGTATTCATAATTGACAACTCATTCACAAGTTCAAGTAGAAATTGGCATTAGCATTAGTGGCAATCGTAAATCTGGAAAATGTATAAAAATCATTTGTATAGATGAACTATCTAGAGAAGTTAAATGAACTTTAACTAAATTGTAACCACTCTCTAATGGAACTTTCCAAAATTGATTTGAAATAGCTGCCGATTCTCCTACTTAAGGTATAAAGATTCCTGTAGAGATTCCTTAAAGTATTCGATTACCTTTAGCTAGAGACTTAAATTTTTACTTATATATATTTAATTAGTATCAAAATCGAGCTTTACAATTTCAAACTATGATGTTTTGAGTTCAATTCGAACAAATAATAACTGTTAATGTACTTGGGTTCAAAACCAAAAAAATAAAGTTATAGTCAGGTTCTGATTTTGAGTTGGATTCTAATCCTATTCAATTCCTATTCTTATAACCGGTTTTGAGGTAAGATCAAGTATATATCTAGCAGTTAATGAGCTTAGCAGCTTTGCTCGGCTGGCTGACGTCAACAAATTAGGTTAACAGCAAAGTTAAGTCAACAACAGAGCCAACGAGAGGGCAATGGAATCAATATTCATAGTTAGCTGAAACAATGTAATCACAAAACTTGTATATCCACTTAGAGAGCTTAGTTATTTTATTGGCAAACGGGTAACACAAATGGTGATTACCAGGTGGAGTCCACCTTGGTATCATCGCCCTCGCAGGTGATCTTCACATTGGTCCCGTTCTTCTCCTGCCACGGCTGCGTCCAGACGGTCACAATGCACTGCTTGACGCCATCGCCATTGAAGAGCTCAACGGTGTATGTATCAAGTGTACCAGCCACAACTTGCCTGGTCACCTTCGTCACTTTCTTGGCTCTACAGAAGAATAATTACGCTTACTAATTGCACAAATCAGAAATGAAAATTGATGACGACTTACGTATAGCTGGGTCCATCGCCGGTTGCCAATTTGGCCAGTGTTGCGTCAAGGCTCGCAATGGCCTGCTCCAGCTCCTCGCCGCTCAGCTCCCGATGACCGCCAACAACATGATCATCCCCAGCTGCCGCCAAGCAAACCAGTGCGAAGAGTGTCAAATAGAAGAATTTGTTCATTTTGTAGAATTCTCGTTCAGTCAAACGCTGACAAACAACTAAATTCTCTCTTCGATGTGCGAGCTCTTTTATAGCCCTGCCCAGCTGCTCGAAGAACGAAGCTGATAATAAAGTGTATAAGTATATATATATGTATATATATATATATACCTATATATATATATATATTATTTGTAGCTGCATTTGTTAGCATTTTGTTTGATTTGAAAAGTGTTGTTGGCTGTGGCAACTGATTTCTACAGTTGCGCTAAAAATCATTGCACCACTCTCAGAAAGAGAAGTGTTTTCAAAGTTGCCTGCCATAAGTTAATTATTTAATATTTTTCAAAAATTCCAAAGACCTATGGTAGTTACATATATTAACCACCAAAAGTAATATGTGACCCCAATACACTGAGGTTTCCTGCTTACTGCTTATTTCGAGCAGTCTTAACAGTGATCCACTTGAACTGTGAGCCACTGTATGTATGTGTGTGTATTTGTATGTGTATTTGCTAGCATTGTGTTTAAAAAGTGATGTTGATTTGGGCAGAATCGTCGTCGCCGTCGTCTCGCCAACTGTTTTGAATGTTTGTTTACAAACTTTCCCAAATTCTGATAACGCGTTGTCGAATTACAATTCCATCCGGTGATTTTCCATTGTAAACAAAGAGAACACCCGGAACGAAGGCCACTCTTGCGGCAATATTACCGCAGAGAGCGCAGCTTACGACGAGATAGCAGCAGTTGTGTCGGCAACCCGAGCAAAGCATTCATCAAAAAGTTCGTATCGCTTCCAGTCGTCGATCCCCGCTCACTCTTCGTCGCCTTCCAGGGGTAGATTCGTACTTCCAGCCATATCTGCAATGCAGCCCAGCAGCAGTAACAGAAACAATGCCAAATTATTAAATATTACAAAATTCATTTGTTACCATGAGAGATATAGATAAAACTATATATATATATATATATATATATATATATATATATATAATAATCTGTAATGGATTTTGAACATGCATGGGCTCAACTTACATTTGTTTATTTCATTTAAAAGTTTTTTTCGTATAACAATATTTTAAACTAAAATTAATGTGACAAATTAGATGAAATCAAATTGAAAATAAACAATTTAAGCTAAATATGACTTTAAAAATACAAACTCTATATATAAATGATATTTATTATTAGATAATGTGGCCTTAAAATCAGTTTTCAACTTTTAAAAAGTCCTTTTTGGTGACAATAATGTTAATTTACATTCAATGTAAACGTGGATTCCTACTGTTAAGTGTACATATGTTAGTGAGTACTAATTATGTTAAGCAGCACAATTATGTTAAGCAACAGAATTATGTTAAGCAACAGAATTATGTTAAGCAACTGATTTCATCCAGGCATTCCCTGACATATTTTATATATATTTATATATTAAAAAAGGATCTCGATTTTAGCATCTTCATTCTCGCTGTGCAATTGAAAATCGATGCCACCGGCACTGAGCCAAGCCTGTTGCCAAATTCTCCTCATTGCAATTGCATTGCTAACATTGTTTTCAGTCAATTCCAGCTGGTAACTCATTTTCTTAGCCGACACCATTTGGGCCATTACCATTGACATGTTAACGACTCTAAAGTTGACCAAACTATCTATTAAAAAAAACATGCAAAAAGTGAGTTAATACTCTTTATTTATAGTTGGTAGCAAAAGCTAAATTGTTGGGCAATTTAGCAAGTGTTGCAGCCAAAAGAGAGCTGTTGCCTCCTCCGCGCCAGTCAGCTGCTCCAGTGCCGCACAACTTGGTGCAATCAGAGCCAAGAGACACAATAGCCGATCACAGGGCATTATTCCGCTTAAACTGATTTGACTGCAAAACAGATGTGACTATTTATAGATATATATTTATTTATGTAAATATTTAAATTAATGTCAAAAATGCAGTTCGATTTTTCTGGAGTGTAGTTATACGCTTTAATATTAATTAACCAACATTGTGAAAGTTATAAACATAAAGTTATTAAATGCTAATGAGGATTATTTTGATTTGTTTCTTAGAATGTTCTTTCAATCACATCATTATCGCCCTCGCATTGGATCGTAATGCTAATGCCATTCTCCTTCAGCCAGGGGCGGGACCAGATCTTCACAGAGCTATCCTTGACTGCTTGTCCCTGCGACAATTGCACCTTGTAGCGATAGAGCTGACCAGCCACCACCTGCGCAGTAGCCGATTGGACTTTAACAACACTGTGAACAGAAAAAAAAATATGTTTCTTACTTTACTTAATATTACTGTATTAATTTAAAACAAATGCGTATTATTTTTTAATTACTAATTAAATATGAAAAACTCACCGAAAACTGGGTCCATCACCAGTGGCCAAAGTTTCCAGTGTTGTTTCCAACAGTTCCAAGGCCTGCTGGAAAGCGTCGCCGGTCAGCTGCGAAATGCCGCCGCAAACAACTTCGCTCTGTTCCGCCATAACAATATTCTAATCGAATTCACCTCAAATCAAACAAAAAAAAAACAAACAAACGGATTTCGCTAGCGCAGTGCGAGCGAGACGGAAAATACGAATTTGAATAACGCTCTGCTTGGGCCACTCGGCGTTGACTGAGCAACTGGAGCTCGCAGCTTGAAATATCGTCTGGCTGCCCATTGTGTGATCGCATTGTGTGCGACAAAGACAAAGAAACTGAGCACAGTTATATTTTTAGCTTTGTTCTCAGTGAGAGCAGCATGTATGCATATCTCTATACATTTACATATATATATATATGTATATGTATTTCCCTTGTGTATGCATTTATAAATGACTCATGAGCAATGACGTTGCTGATACAATTGAAAACAAACAGTGACCACTGTCGGCTGATGGCAACAACTGACGATAACGATGACGATTGCAATTATTTGCCGTAGATAGTTTCAAGATCGTTTCTTGTCTGATAACAGTTGTTGATAGTGCAGCATATCAAAATATCACTTTTTATCATTTATTTTTGGTATAATTTTAGAATGCAGTAAAAAGTACTTCCAATAACAAAGCCCTTTCCACTTTCCACTGTTCTGCTAACAGTGTTCCAGCAGCTGGAAGTTTTGGAAGCGCAAAAGCATATAAATTTCCCGCTATTCGCATTTAATGATGTAAGAAATGTATATTCTTAGTTCATTTGGGTCAGCGCATATCAAACAAAGCACTTCCAATAAAATATCCCTTTCCACTGTACTTCCAGCGGCAAGTTCAAGTTCCAACTCTTCGCGTTTTAATGAAAAGGAAAATCATTATCAATTTATTTAGTTCAGCATATCAAATTCTTCAAAAAGAAAAACAAAATTGAGGTACAAATTTAAAAAGCCTTATAGCTAAGCTCTCCCCCTCCTCTCTCCTCCTCTGTCTCTCTTTATATATATATATTCAATTTAACGCATTAATCAACGATCTTTCGATGTTATTCCTATATTAGCATATGTATTAGGTGTATATACCATATCGATATACATATATATATATTTTACTTGTCCCGCAACACTTCAATTTGTAATTGAAATTCGTTTTAGGTAAATATTTCAAAAAATACGTTTACCCCAAACGGCGAGCAACTTAAGCCAAAACTTATACAATTACTTTTTATAACTGTTTTTTTAACATCATTTTTATAGCATAGTTTATAGTAGGGAAAGGTATTCGTTATGGGAACTGCTTTGTGAACAGTTCCACTTTCCACTGCTCTGCTAGATGTATGCCTGGAAAATTGGAAGCACACAGCTCACACTTATAGCAAAAGCACTTCCAATAAGAAATCCCCTTTTTTCCGCTTTCCACTGCTCTACTATCTATATAAATCCATATGTATATGTGCCAGTGGCTGGAAGTTCATCTCGCTCCATTTCAAATAACTAATCCCCATTTTTCACTGATCTTACTGGATGTGTACATGCAAAAGCACTTCCAATAACAAATAACCCTTTCCAGTTCCAGAAGCTTCCACTGCTCTCCTACGTGTGCGATCTGGGAAATTGCAAGAGCACATTCCAT
Source organism: Drosophila atroscutellata (assembly GCA_035041605.1). Lineage (NCBI taxonomy): Eukaryota > Metazoa > Arthropoda > Insecta > Diptera > Drosophilidae > Drosophila > Drosophila atroscutellata. Next base: position 676,789 of record JAWNLA010000059.1, read on the forward strand.
TAACATCTCCCTTTTCACTTTCCAGTTCACTTCGAGATGTGGGAGCGCACATTTCACACTCAAAGAAAACCGCGAGATCCTCTCGCGCCATTTCCAATAAATAAATCCACGCTTTCCACTTTCCAGTCTGCACATCTAGATGTGTATGTGCATGTGTTCCAGCAGCTGGGCGCGATCTGGGAAATAGGACGAGCACATTTCGCACTCAAAGCAGCGCGTTCTTCGCTCCGTTTTGCTGGCTGCTGCCGCCGCCGCCTTCGCAGCTGCATCGGCTGCATCCGCCGCCGAGACGACCTCGGAAATGGAAAAGAAACCGGAACTGACATCCGAGGAGCTATTAGCACTGGTTGCCACGCCCACATTATAGGAGTCGACGCCATAGCTGAGATAAGACGATGATGCGTTGCCTTTGTTGCTGTTGGAAGTGGATTTCTTGGAGAGCTGTTTGCTGGCATTGCGCCTGGAAGCGGCTCGCGTACTTGGAGCGCCACTGGAACTGGATGTGGCAGTGGAAATGGAACTGGAACCATTGGCAGTCAGTTGTCGCAGGTGGCGTGAAGTGCGTGCTGCCGTTGAGCAGGCGGAGGAAGATGTGGGCAGTGCCGCTGGCTGCTGGCTCTCGACCATTTCGCGGAGATCCGGCGACGTGGGCTCGATCTTGATGAGATGCTGTTCCTCCTCCTCGCCGGGCAGAAATTGTGGAGTCGTCGACGATTCGCTGGTGAAGCGCAGCCGTCGATCGTTCCGCTCATGCTTCGGGGGACTACGCAAAATCTCTTCGAGATCTTGGACAATGCTGGGATTATATTTCTCGTAGGTCTTCTCACGCAATAGGCCCGCATCGATGAGCAGATGGCTGTCATCGAAGAGCAGTTGGACTCTCTGGTGCTGCTGCTGATGATGCTGATGCTGATGATGATGATGATGCTGTTGATGTTCCTGCTCCTGTTTGATGTGCAGCGGACTGGAGCTGATCTGATTGGGTGGCTGTGTGGCCGGGGAGATGATCTCGTAGTCATCTACAATCCGGGATTTGATTAGGCTTCCTCCACTTGCTCCTCCCCCCTGCTGCTGCTCATTGGTGCTGGTGCGTGTGACATAACTCCTTGTGCGGGATTTCCTTGCGGTTGTCTGCTGCGACTTGGCCGTGTGTATCATCCGGGGACGTGGAGCAGCAGCAGTAGTAGCAGCAGCTCCTCCTCCTCCTCCTGGTGCGCCTGCTCCTCCTCCCCCAGCTTTACCTGCCCTTCTTTTGCTACTGCGATTGCCTGTCTTCAGTGTTTGCTTCTCAATCTCCGCCTGCTGCAACTTGGTCGAGGCAACACCAGCATCAACGGGCTGCAACGTTTGATCATTGACCACGACCATTGAGTCCATCTGGAAGAAACTCTTGTAGGCCTCATCGCTATTCCCATTGCTCGCCTGCTGCGCGAATTTCTCATCCCACAATCTTTGCTCATCACCGGTTTTAGTTGGCGCTTTGCGTTTGCGTTTCGCTTTTTTGGCGGGTGATGGTGGCTCTGCCGTTGCCTCCTGCAGCAGTTCATCCACATTCTCCACATCCAGATGGCAGTAGTCCAAGTCGCTGGCATAATCCTCCTCCTCCTCGCCAGCCTCGCCATCGCCGCCGCCAGCCTTGTGCTCGGCGCGCATGTGCGCAATCTCATGCGGCTGCAGTTTCCGGCGACGTTTGTATTTACGTGGGCCAGTCTGTAACCAAAAAGGAGGCGTATTTTGTTTACGGTTTAGATTTACGGCACTAAATATATATAAATAAAATAAATAATGATCTACTCACAATTGGCTGTCGCTGTTTGGCTGTGTTCGTATCACTGTGCTGGATGAGATGCTGGATGAGGTCATTCGATGAGCTCAAATCCGCCGAGCACACCGTGCAGTGATACGTGCCACGTGCCGCATCCAGACCGGAATGATGCGACCGGATGTGTTCCCGCAAGACGACACGCTGATTGAAGGCTCGCGGGCAGACGGAGCACGCATAGGGCTTCTCGCCCGTATGGATGCGTTCGTGTTTGCGGAGAGTGCCGCCGTCGGCGAAGGCCTTCCAGCAGTAGCGACAACCGTAGGGCCTTTCACCCGTGTGGATGCGCACATGAATCTGTTGCGAGCTGCGTGACCCAAAAGTCTTGCCACACTCGTGGCAGGGAAAGAGTTTGCCCGGCGACGTTGTGCTGTGGGAATGCCGATGATTGGACAAAGTGCGTCCATCGGGGAACTCCTCGTGGCACACTTCGCACACGACGGACTTGTCGCGATGCGATGCCATGTGTCGCTTCAGGCGCGCCTTATTGTGGAAATTCTTGCCACACTTGGAGCACGAGTGGCACTTCTCTCGCGAATGATCCCACGCATGTTTGATCAGCGCCTTTCGATCGCGACACTCCTTGCCACACAACACACACGAATTGGGCTTCAGCTCTTGCGGATGCCGCGTGTTCAGGTGCCGCTTTATCGCCTGCTCCTCGTAGAAGCTGACTCCGCACAGCACACATCTGGAAGTGGCAACAATTAGTCAGCAGTTGAAGATAACAACAATCATTTGGGGGCGTAAAAACTAAGGCTCTAATAAATCAAATCTTCCAAGTTTCCCTTTGGGGACTACATCGATTGACAGACTCCCATTTGAGTGCTGATGATTGATCGATGGAAAGACACTCACTTGAATGGCGGGAAGCGTTTGTGGATTTCGGCATGGGCGAGCAGTTTGAGTACGCTGGGAAATGATTTGCCGCACGTGCGGCAACAATGTGTCGCATCTTTGGAATCATCAGCATCGGCATCAGTTGCAGTTGCATCTGCGGCACCCATTGCATCCGTTGCTGTTGCAGTTGCCACACTGTTGTTGTTGTTGTTGCCAGCTGTTGTTGCAGCTAGCTGCTTACTGTGCTGCTGTTTGCTGTGGCGCCGCAACAAATCCTGACGGTGAAAGGAGATGCCGCATTCTCCACAGTAAAAATTACCGTAAAGCTGTTCCGCTTCCGATTCACTCGCCGTATCCTCCTCGCCCGCCGATGCGGGATCATATTCCGAATTGCTCTCCTCGAACTGATGCGTCTTCTGATGCTCCTGCAGACTGTAGTTGTCCCAGAACATCTCCTGGCACTGATTGCATTCAAAAGGCGAATCCACGCGATGATTCTGCGGTCGAAAGGAGATTAATGTGAGAATTCGACTATAACTTCGGTGTTTCTTATCCGATCTTGATGCAATTTGAGCAGCTATATTATATATTAATTGGAATAGTCGAGAAACGGAGGCAGTTATCGGTCAAATAAAGCAAACTTGATTTGCGTCAGGTCTTCAGCTCTTCTGGACTCTGATGTGACTCTGCGTGTTCATACGGACGAACATGGCTATATCGACTCGGCTGTTGATCCTGATCAAGAGTAGATACACTTAATGGTGTCGGAGATGCTTCCATCTACCTCCTAAATACAAAATCCATTCTCAAATTTCGCAAGTCTCAACTATTTCAAAAAAAGACCTAATTTGAAGTTTGATTTTTTTCGGACAGTGTAGCTTAAATGACTTTAATTGGGATTCCAATAATCGCCTACCTTGATGTGGGAGACGAGCGCCTTCTCGCGGGCAAAGGCCAATCCGCACTGCTGACAGACGAACGGTTTGCTCTCGTCGAGCACGGGAAAGCGCTGCGTTGCCTGCCCCTCTGCCCCATCAGCTGCAGCAGCTGCAGTTCCCACATCGTTGGATGATGTTGATTGGACTTGGCTGTTGTTGGTGGCAAGTGATTGATCGCCATTCGCCTCGCAATGCATGTATTGAGGCAACTCCGCCTCCGGTTTATCGGAGGCAATCACAATATATTGGGAGCTCTCCTCCTTGAGTTTCAATCGACTGATACGTCCACGAGCAGCGGTTGGTGGTGCAACCAAATGTTGCAACCGCTGCTGAAACTGATCCAGCTGCTGTTGCTGCTGCTCCTCGATCTGCTCCAACTGCTCCTCGACCTGCTCCTGTTCATGTTCCTGATACAGCGGCCATTCCTGCTCATAGAAATGATCATCAATTGGCCGCTGCTGCTGCTGCTGCTGTTGCAGCGGTTGCAGCTGCTGTTGTGGCTCAAATTTAATGGCTGCCGCAGCTGCCTCTTCATCGGCGGCCACCTGGGCCTCCGCATGAGCCTTGAAGTGACTGATAAGCTCCGCACGTCGCGAGAAACGCGCCCCGCACAGTTTGCAGAGATGGGGACGAGCATTCTGATGCGCCTGCATATGATTGTTGAGGCTGGCCTTCTTGCGAAAGCGTCGACTGCAAAAGTCACAGGGATATGGACGCATCGATATATATTGATTCTGTTGCATGTCCAACAGCTCCTGGGAGCTGCCGTTGCCAGCGATTTGCTCTGCTGCAATTTCCACACTGCAAAATAAAATATTTCGAGTGTTTAAGTTAAATATACATATATATATATATATATATATATATATATATATATTCTTAATTTAAGTCTTATCTATTTTTTTTTTATCAGTCACTACTCGACTGATTAAATTTAAGTATAAATTTCTTTCTTTATTAATTTCCCCTCACTCCCAGTTCAGCACTCACCGCTCTGCGCCCTGATGCTGGACCCAATCATCCGTGATGATCTCCTCGGTGACGACTTGGGCATCATCGTCAAAGGACTCGGCGTATTCCACTCCGTTATTTCCGTCTCTCTCCGTGATTAGCACTGTGGTGCTGCCGCCATTTGCCTCATTTGCGGCGATGATTTCGCTCAGTTGGCGGTCGCGTGCCATAAAGATGAGATTCTCGGCTGCAATATGATCGAGCTCGTCATCGTTGGAAATGCTTCCATTGGCGGCAGCGTTGACCAAATAGGCTGCTGTCATCTCTGCTTCGCTGTCGTCGACGACGGCGCTGCTTTCCTGCTGTATCCACTGGATGCCGCCATAGTCCGGATTGTTCATAACTCAACACTGTCCTGGAAGTGTTGTTATTGCTATTATTGGAAATACTAATAATAATAATAATAATACGAATAATTAACGCAGTGCAACAATTGGCTTGCAAGGCACATGTGCTTAAGATTGTCAGCGGGAGAGGAAGAGTTTGAGAGAGAAACGAGACCGAAGCGTTGCCAGATAGCCGACGCAATAATCAACAACAAAAAATATTTACATTTCGCACTCAAAAAGCATTCCTCAGAGTGTAAATTCAAAATTTAATCTCCAAAAATTATTAAACACACACTTGGCTGTACCTTCCATCAAACAAATCACATTTAATTCATTTTATTTTACAAGTGTTTTGCCGTTTAAGTTGATCTGGCAATGCTGCGCACCCTTCCAGCGAGCACACACACTATCCATCTCGCTCTCGCGCACGTGCCGCGCGCACAACGTTCGCACTTGTCAAATGTTAAAATGACCGAAATATTTTTACCCTAAAACAATAAGTCTCGGTTTTATTTATATTCCAGACTGTTGTTGCACATAACCTCAAGTTCAAAATAATAAACAAATCGCAAGCCGGCTGTTAAAGCTTTATTTTGCAAACAGAAATTTATATACAATGGGTGACGTGTTTAGGCAATAGATGGCGCTGGCGTGGCACTCACGATTACATCACGCCCAAAAATTCTCACTTCTCATTTGATTTATAATTTAATTTGTTTTTAATTTAACAGCAAACAGCACCCGCACCGGCCATTAAATAATTACCTTCTTGCTACTTTCAACTTTACACAGTTGTCATTATTTTAAACGTAAACCGGCCGTTTTTTCGTTTTTTTTTTAATGCAGCAAATTGTTTTCCATACGTTGTCAAAGAAATTCCGTAACAAAAATCATTCGCTTTTTCTCTTTTTTTCCTTTTCTGTTTCTTGTCAGCTGTTGCTGCGCCTTCTGGGCGATGCGTATGTGTACGTGCGAGATATGTACACACACACACAACATCAAGCGCTCAACATTTCTCTTGACTGTTAAATAACAGCGTGCGAAGTTTGTCACTGGAATATATTTACTATAAAATCAACTCACTTTTTTATTAGGCAAGTTAAAATTTAATTTAATTTGGATTCATATACAATTTAGTTAGCTCTTAACTTGAATTCCATCTTATTAATAGTATTTTATCGTTACCGTGCACCATATCACGAGGTTTGTGAATGGATATTAAGAGTAAAGTAACTGTGACAAGCACAATATTTCTCAGTACTGCAAACGTGTGATTAGCTAGTACAGTGTTGATTAATGCAATGCAAACGTCAAATTTGTCAGTTAAATTTTTGTAAATATTTAAATAGTTAATCTATTTTATATTATATATTATTATTCATAATTATTATCAGTATTATATTATGATAAATATTAATATAATTATCATTATTATTATTGTAGCTTATTTTTATTTTTATATTATGACAAGCCTGAACAATGTTGATTAAAATTATAATTACTCTTTATATATTTATGTTAAACAAATGTTATATCTATACATTTATTTGAAGAAGTCCTCTCAATAAGTCTATTCTCCTTTATACGATTCCAGTCCGATCTCTTTCCATTGACATGGAAGTCCTGGAACGGTTAGTATATTTTTTTGCAGCCTTAGCATATTTTTGAAGATAAAAGAAAAAACTAATTGTAGGCAAAAGAAACAATTTTGGAATTTATTATTTTATTGCATTTAATAATAATTTTGTTTGTGATAAATCTGTATTTTTTTAAACTATTTGCAGCAAATCATGATTTTCCAACTATTCCAACGTTTGCTTCCAATTTCCACTGCACAACAACAACAACAGTAACAGCAAAACAAAACGCACGATTCTCTTGTGCGCCGCGTGCTTCTCTTTCGCTCTTCAAGCGAAGAAGAAGAGAAACAAACAACGAAAATACAAAGCGCGCCAAACTTTTTTTGTTGCCTTTGCTCTGCTTTTATTTTTTTAGTATTTTTTTTTTGCTTTTTGTGTTTGTGTTTTGTGTTGGGTGCTTTGGGGCATCGTCAATCGAGCGACTATTTAATTTTCGTTTTGCCGTGGAACCGTTTGGCGGTCCCGCAAGCGACGAGCGCGTTTCTCAATATTTTTTGGTTTGTTTTCTTTTTTGAAAAATGTCGAATAACACTTCGTGCTACCAACTTTTCGTTCACGTCTTTGCAACACACACACAACACATACATATGTACGTTAACAGCTGCTGCGCCATCTATCGTTGACATTGGCCACTAGCGTTTCAACAGTAAGTACTATAATTATGTAAACAAATATGCACAATAACAACAACAACAATATTTATATAAAAAAACAAACGTAAGAAAAGAAAAAAATAACCGCCATCCTTTGACAGTTGGCGACGACATAAAATGTCAAACTGTCGATCAGCGATCAAGGCGAAAAATGCAAGAAGCGTGTCTGAAATGCAAAAGAGGGCGCTCTTCTGTGTGTGTTGTGTGCAGCCATTTATGTAATGCTTCCCTCTCACACACACACACGCATACAGTTGCGGTCAATATAATTGTTGTGTTTTGGATTAAAAAATAATTCAAATAGAGTTTAAAAATTATGAAAATATTGATTAAATATATGCAATCAATACTGAATATATGGAAACATTAAATTCCTTTAATAAATCCAAAATGAAGCCGGTCAAAATAATATCAGTGAAGACTTCATAGCTTTCCTATGAACATATTGACTATTTACATTATTTGAAGCAGCGCTACTATTGTTTTGACCGCAACTGTATTTACTGCTCCCTCACACACACACACACAAACACACTTGCATATTTACTCCTTCGGCGCTTTTAATCTTGTTGCTGATCTTTTCTCGCTTTTCGCTACGCGTTTTGCATGTCTTCCAGAGAGTTCCAGTGTGCTCTTCTCGGCTGGAATGCGTTTAATTTCGTATTTGGAATTTTTGCATTTTTTTATTATTTGTTTTTGGAGCGTCGTTCGCTTGTTTTTACAACGCAAAAACACTTGTTGTCTTGGAAATCAAACTAAGCGCAAACTTTAATTAATATTCCAATCGCGATTTGTCTCCCTCACACTCTTTTCTCCTCTCTCTTTTTAACGCACACATTCGCCATCACACTGTGAACAATGTTGTTATTTGTTTTGTATTTTTATATTTCTCTCTGTTGCTCTGTTTGGGCTGCTGGAATTTGGCGCTTGCCTAACACATTTTTCCCTTGCTGCAGTTAATAGGTAAAATTTTGGCTTTGGCACTGGAACTGATAATTGGAATTGAGCCATGCATCTCTCTCTCTCTCTCTTTCGCACTCACTCTCTTTATTTATAGAGCTGCACTTTGTTAGTGTTGTGAAAGTTGATTAGATAAGTACTCAATTGAAAAGAAATGTAAGAAATTAATTGCTGAAATTAAAAATAGAAATTTAAATACAAAAAAGTACTTAATTATTAAGAATTATGTTTAAGAATTACTAAAATTCAATTAAATACAATTAAAAAGTATATATAATTAGATTTGCAGTTTGATTTATTTTTTTTGCGCCACTTAGGACACATTCAATTTACTTATAATTTCTTGCAGACGTTTTTTAATACGCTGCAAAAATTTGGTAATGAATTTTTGAGCTCCACGACGTCTGCGCATTTTTTGAGTTGTTGTTTCAGGTGCAGAAATTGTTGGTTTTGTTGTTGTTGTTGTTGTAGTTGTTGTAGTTGTTGTTGTTGTAATGCACTCGACGTGGGTGGGCGTGAGAAGGCAGTTTATGCAGTTAGGTTCCAACGGCGCCAAATCGCAAGTAACGGCCGCCACTGCTCCCAATTGGGAATACAAAATGGCGACCAACAAGATCAGAATTTTGGCACATCTCATTTTGAGACTTTACAGTTAAGAACTGACTTCAATTGGCAGCAAATCGTTTGTCTTAAGTTACCGCAATTCGAATTTGGCATTTGACTAAACAAAACAAACTTTATTCAGGTGTTACTTAGCCTCCATAACAGAAGCTCGAGTTGAACTTTGTACACTGAGCGACAAGAAGTTGGAACTTATTAATGTGATTTCTCAATTGAGCATTGAACAAAATTCAAAAATAAAAATTGTAAACGATTAATATGAAAATAGTTTGAAACTGGTTGAAAAATAACATATTGAAATATTTAACATTTAAGAGAAGAGAAAAAGTGAATATTTAAGTAGTATATTTTGACTGCATAATTCTTGTTTTATTTAAGACTTTTAATAATTTATAACTTTTTCCGTTATTCCTTTAATGTTATTCAACTTAATTATTGACTTGCTTAAACAAAGTAGCAGAATAAATACTAAAAACATCTGAACAAAGTTTACTCAAGTGTTTGATAACGGGAATTGCGCAAAGACTGCAAAAACCTTAAAGATAACGGTGTACGAAAAGAAAAAAGAAGAAGAAACCCCGAAAATACTTTGGACACCAATGCTATAAAAACAAAAAGCTTGATATCTTCAAAGCGTGCAGAAATACCACAAGATATATATGTATATATATTAGCTATACACTTAGACAAAATCAAACTGAATTGCAGAAAATTGCGCTAAGAAACTAGAACAAATTTCTGGTAATACACTTTTAAGTATGGGAAAAACAATTTGCTATAATTAGAGATTAGCATAAATTTTATTTATCAGAAATGTTATTTAACAAGAAATGAATTTCGATAAACTCGAAAACCAATGCATTCCATTTGTAAGGCATGCGGAAGTACCTCAACTACACTCGGAAAAAAATGCTTCGAAATTTGCAAAATCACGTTAAGATGAAGATGGCACAGAATTGGTAATAATTTGGAAATTTACGAAGAAGCAAAAAAATATACTTTCTAAACATTAATATTCTAAATTGCAAGATAATTTGTTTTTCTCAGTGTAATTATATCTATCAGTTTGTGTGGATAGATAGACCCGAGCAGGTTGCGAATGAGGAGACGCTGACAAAATTGTGACAATGACAACAATTGAACAACATTTTAATTGCTGGCCATTTGCATAGAAAAACACTTTTCCAATGTTGTCTTTGCTGTTGTTGTTTTCGTTGTTGTTGTTGTCTGTTGTTGTTGTTGTTGTTGTTGCTGTGCAAAGACCTACAAATTCAACAACTTGACGATCTCATTGATGTTTTTATGCGCTTGTCAGACATTATTTATGCATGTATGTGTATGTATGTATGTATGTATGTGTGTGTATTTGTACACTCAGAAAATCAATCGCCTTCATTTGCAATTGTTAGTAATTATATGTTTCAGATTGCAAATTTCTAAAATTCTGTATTTTTGGGATTGTCGATTTTGGGCAAGTTTTCTACTTTTTTAAAATTGATTAGTTTTTTAGGTAGATTTTTTCAGAGTGTATCTAGAAGATCGGTGGGCGCAACGTAAAACGTGCCTGGCTACTGTGTGCCACTGTGTGCCACTGTGGTGCGATGTGGTGCTCTGTGTTGTGTTGCGTTGTTTTCTTGTTGCACCCACATAAAACATTTTTTGGCACAAATACCAACATTAAATTGCGGTCACTCATCGATCGCGATAAGCGGAATAAAAAAAACAATAACAAAATAACGGGGGAAAAAAATATGTGAAAGTCGCAAAGGCTGACGGCTGACACACAAATGTCAGTCGCTCCTCGAATAGCGAATACCAAAAATCAAAAATATCACACAAAAGAACAAGAAGAAGAAGAAGAAGAAAGTAAAGATGTCAATGAAAGAGCAGAATAAGACGATGATTTTATCACATTTGATAGGAAACAAAAGGAAAACTTTCGCAGTTCAGAAATTACTGCTTCTTGCTGAACTTGAGAAAGTATTTTTTAAGATTTTACGAATATATATATATATATATATATTGCATACAGTCATACTGCTATCCATCAGAATCAGGCAGACAACAAACAGAAAATTCTCACGAGCTGCTGGCATGATTAATTACATTTTAAATGAAATGGAAAAGCCAAACAAGCAAAGACGAGACGAGTTTGCGTGTGTGTGTGCGTGTGTGCGTGTGCGTGTGTGTGTGTGTGGGCGATATTCTAGTCCAACATTGCGTATAAGTGTTGAGATGTTGTTTACTTGCCAGCTGTTCTAACTTGTCTCATGTATTCCTCTCTCTCTCTCTCTCTCTCTCTCCCACTCCCACTCTGCCGCTCAGCTGTTTGCTGTGCTACATTTTTCTCTTCTTGTTGTTGCTTAAGAAATATATTCGCATTCTCATTCTCACACAACAAATTCATTTAAGACAATTTATTATTTTTTATTTATAAATAAATTAGCTGGCGAATGTTTCCTCTCTTTGGCACGCTCTTTGCTGTCGCTCCCTCTCTCTCTCTCTCTCTCTCTCTCACTATTTGTTGCTCTCTTTTGCGCTTTGGGCAAATTTCTTTTAATTGTTTACACTCAACGAATATTTTGCTTTACGGCACATTTTAGTTGCTTCTCCTCCGTTGTTTCAACCTCAACTGTGTTTTTTTGATTGAACAAATTTACTGTTATCAATTTTATTGGCAATTCGCAAAGCGTGCGTCAATTCCTCAATATTATTTTCGTTGGCCGTTTGACAAATTTGAAAGGAAAAAGCTGAAAAAACGCTTCAATTGATTTATTTGATTTTTGTTCGCGCTCAATTGCCAAACAAATTGTGTTGTGTGTAAGTTGGTGTGTGTGTGTGTTTGTGTGTGTGTGTGTGTGTGTGTGTTGTTGTTGTGCAGGCAAACGATCTTGTCAAACGCATTAATAAATTGAAAATAAATTTTTACGTGAAACGCTTCGATTGCATTTCGGACGTTTGCAAGTGCAAATTGCATGCGATTTTTACGTGCCGATTGCAGAGAATGTTTGCCACAAGGCAATAAATAAGACATATTTGTATATATATAGATACGGTCATACATATATGGCTCGAGACCACACGGATCAATCGATCAGTTTTTTGCTTTATTTCTCATTATGTGTGCCATAAAATGAACCAATTTCGGCACATACAATAATAAATATTCAAAAATAAATACTCAAAATTATAATTATTAATTTTATGTGATTGAGGTTAGATATATACTTGAAGAGTCTGCAAATATATTTCTCATTGCGTTCGACACTTGATGAAAACATTGCAGTGGAATGCAAACTAAGAAAAGATATAGAAAAGAAAATCAACTTGAACATGCCTGAAAATAAATAAATCAATTTTGGCTAAGAAGTAAGTCATATTTTTGCCAGATCATTTGTCGAATTTCTTACTTAATCTCTCTGGATTTATCAGCGACCTTAATTCGCATTTCTAACACATCTGTAGGAGGCATATATATTTGATATATATTGACACGTCGGAGTTTGTCCATTGATACTTACTGTGTCAGGTTTTAAGTAAAAGTTTTCCGTCTTTCTTCGTCCCTGATTTGTATGTGTGTCTTCCTACACCACAATACGGTTCAGGGCCTATCATATATACATATACATTTCTATGACAGCTGAGTTCTCTTTCACAGGGTATCACATAGTCGAGCTTTCTCCCTCTTTCGCCTAGAGATATCTCACTTGTTTTTGTTTGGAATTACTTAATTGTTACTAAGATTAAGTTTATGGACAACTGCCATAAAAAATGCTTAGTCAGACATTTACCTGATGCACTCAGGTGTTCTAGGCATTTCTCACAATGTTCGCAGCAGAGTTTCAAATTAGTCAGCTTTTAGTCAGCCACCATAAAAGTGAAGTCTTGCCCCCATTCCCCCGGACACATGCCAATTGTATGCAAGGCCTGCATGCTCCACTTGATCTTGTCGCTGTCACCAGGGGTATATATATATATGTATATATATATATGTATATATGTATGTACATATATGTATTAAAATATATTTACATACATTAATCCCGTTTCGTGCCGGCTGCTGTGCCTGTTGCTGATGTTGTTGTTGTTGTTGTTGTTGCCGCTGTTGCTGTTGCTGTTGTTGCAGCCAACGGCGCATTTACCTAAATTGGAATTTCCGGTAAACCGTAATGAAAATCGTAGCAATCAAACCGAAAAAAATAAACACACACACACACACAGCAACACGAAAACTCACTGAGCGAAATTCATCAAAAATAAACAAAAAATTTAAATATAAAAATATATAAAAAATAAAATTAATAAAAAAAAATAAAAGATAAAATAAAATCAGTATAGAAATCGGCCTTAAGTTGGTTAAATCTTAAAGCCAAAAAGAAAGGGCTAAAATGGTCTTGAGACTTGGTTTGAGACAGGATCAGCTTGAGCTACAAAATAAGCTTTAAGTTTCAAGTGAGCTTTAGTCCAGATTTGTTGGAGCTTAAAGCTCTTTTTTGGCTTCTGTTTCTTTCAAGATTACTCTATCTATACCTATATATTATATTTGTATGATCTATAAGAAATACGAAAGTGATTTATTGCATTTCTGTGAGTCTTCAATCTGTCTTCTTCGGTTCACTAAGTCAGAGGCTTAATATTAGTTTCTAAATGAAGTATAGTCCATTGCACAAATCTGATCGAAAGGATGATTTCATGATATACCTTTAAATATTAACACAATATGATTAATCAAATAAGGACTTAAGATCACTGAAGTATTTTAGATATAGAAAAAAATAGATATATATATATATATATATATATATAAGATATAGTTATAAATATAGATATAAGTCAGCATAACATTGCAGATTATAATGGAAGGCTTAAGTCGCTTAAGTTAGGTACATTATTCAGAAAAGCCTTCGGCCAGTGCACACAGTTCAAGGCACAGACTCGCATATACCCTACAGATACCCTATACCCTGTCCGGTCGCATTGATATGCAAATGAATGTCAACGTCTTAAATGAAATAATCGTCTTAAACGAGCTCCGTGCCGGCTGCCTCGCCAAATCGCTCGACTTAATTGCTTTTCTCCAGCTACACAAAGAGAAAGGCAGAAAAATAGGGGGACTGAGAGAGGGAGACAGAACGAGAGAGAGAGAGAGAGAGATGAGTGAGGGTCGAAACATTTAAGAGCTTATTTGGATATTTTTGTGAGCGCCTTTTAATGACTTATTTACTTAATAACTTTTAATTGCATATCCCAAAAAACATTTCTGAAACACTTGCAATGTCATTCGCCGAGTGTTCAGCGTCGGAATAAAACAATTTCGAAAATCGATTCCAAATTTAGATATAGTAATGTAAACATTAAGTTGAAAATGTAGCCGCAACTTGGAGAACTCTTTGTAATTGTATAAACACTTTGCTTTTTTGTCGAAATTGGGTTACACACTGATATCTGTAAACAATAAAAGCTTTGTCTAAGTTTCCCAAATTCTTTCTCAATTTGATCAGTTTTTTAACTGGAAAGTAATCAAAAAAAAAAAAATATTGAAAAATTTGGTTGCGCAAAAACTCAATTTATTTACTTGACGCCAATAAATCAATCATTGATCAATCAAATTTACAAAATGTGTCAGTAAGCAAGCAGCTAAATAATAAAAAATACTAATAAAGAATGGTGGCTGAAGGCACGCCGAACTTTAGATACCCTACAAAATCTGCTCATGCTTCAATTTAAATATTTATTTTAAGAAAACAATCAAATTTTGATCTGTGAAAAGTTATGATTAATATATATTGGTACACATAAAACTTGTCTATATATACCAGATATATATAATGTATTATTCCGATCAGTTGGTGTTTGATCTCAAAATGAATAAACTACATGTTTTCGAAAGGTAGCTAGAAAAATGTATAGGGAGGTGCACATAGTTGCGCAGAGAGATGGATATACGTACAGGTGTCTACCCATGCTGATTTGTATATAACATATATATATATAGATATATATATATATAGATATATATATTTTACGACCACAACAATATCTCCTTTAATGCGTAACACACTTTCTGGCAATAAAAATACCACCGAAAATTCTTTCTACACAAAATCAAATCTACTATTTCAACAGCAGAAATGCAAGTTCATATATATATACAGTATATACATGTACAGTTGTTCAAAGCCACCGATATAACGATTTCTGGAGAATTGATAAGTGTTGATGTACGCATGCCAAACGATTGCAAAATCGCCCAGCGAACATATAAGAATTCGAATTCAACTCCGAATCCGAATCCGAATCGGAATCGGAATTGCGGTTTGCTCTGCTGCGCCGTGCATATTAATTGACTCATAAAAAACTATATACATATATATAAGAGAAATATGCCAATAAAAAAAGATATTCAAAGCTGTGGCGCCAACTTTAGAAAATTTATTTTTTATGTCTTTTTTACTAATTAAATTGTGTGTACTAATTGCGGTTACGGCGGCAAGTGTGGCCATCGTTTAAACTGGGCCTGTGGCTTGTGTGGCATGTTGTTCTTGTTGTTGTTGTTGCTGTTGCAGTTGTCTAAATGATGTGGACTAAACAAAGTTCATGCCACATGTGCATATTAAAAATCATTTTGGGCAACGTACTTGTTGCCCCTTGCTGCAACGCTTCCGGCCACAATATCCGTGAAAATCGGCTTTATGTTTTGCTTCCGTTGGAAATTTTGTCGAGTTTCGTTTTTTTTTCATTTTCTATGCAACGGTTACCGTTAGACGCACCTGCCGCTTAGCCACGGCTGCCACTTTAGTTTTAATTTTTCTCCATCATGGCTTACCATGCGCATAATTAATTAACATTTGTATATGTATATATATATATATACATATATATTATTTTTAATAATTACTTTGCTTTCCGATTTTCTATGTTGCGCAGGTTTGTGTGTCCAAACAAGAAAACAGTTTGACTGGCCATTTCCGCCGGAAGCACCTTAACGGGCCAGAACAAGTGCAAAGCCCCTTGAAATAAACGCAGTTGAGCTCTCTGCACTGGCCCCTCTACGCCCTTACCCTCAAATGACAACAAACAGTAGCTGAAAACTGAACAATCCGAATATATTGTGCAAGAGTTTCAAGGCAATTATCATCATGTCATTGGGTAAGTACTGAACAATTAATCAACCATAACATAACACATCCACAACATAATCGTCAACTCGACACAAAAAAGTTGCTTCTTTATTGGTAGTTGTAATGGTGTTGGTATTGGTAAGATATATATGTTTAATCCATATGTTCATACATATTTCTGAGTGATAATCGGCATAGCTACTCTTGCTGGCATATAGGTACTTCAAGAACCAATATTTGGTATTGATTTAAGGCAAACTGAATTAAGTCAAAGTTTTAGGTAAGTGAAGAAGTGACATACATGAAGCATACATAGAGATCTTAACATTAAGTCCCCCTTATAGACATACCTAATCTAATTTCAAGACCTTCTTAGACTTTAAGATCAGTTCAACTTCCATGCTCGAAAAATTCACTTTTGAATATGTCTCGGAATCAATAATATATATATTCTTAATCAATTGACAGGTTATATCTTTATAACTGTGTTTTGCTAACGTAAATTGAAATTGATTAGATCGGCTCTACTGTTGATACTGATCAAGCATATATATTCGCACTTGCTTCCTTCTGCTTGCTGTAGTCCAGTCAGATATTTGGAATAACTAACTGCCTTAATTTGCTGCACCTGTATTATTGCATACAGCGGCACTTACAGTTTACGGTATATGCT
Organism: Drosophila atroscutellata; assembly: GCA_035041605.1. Lineage (NCBI taxonomy): Eukaryota > Metazoa > Arthropoda > Insecta > Diptera > Drosophilidae > Drosophila > Drosophila atroscutellata. The sequence goes on from JAWNLA010000059.1 coordinate 693,397, forward strand.
TGTTGCACTGAGGCATGCCCCAAACATGGCACAAACATGACACAATCCCCGTTCACGCCTCGACTTGAATTTGACACCGAATCGAGTCTTTCTCTGTGACACGCAGCGCTAATGAGTGTTTAACCCATGGACAACGACTAGTGGAAAAGTGCACGACAATATGCAGCATGCAACATGCCACATGAATGCACATATGCAATTTCCCAGAACGCCAACGCATTTATCATAGACTTGTACACTCAGACAAAAATTTGTTTTTTTTTTAGTGTACTGTGTACTGTTCTTACAGCTACCCGTAACTGTACCCATACCCTTACCCTTACCCGCCTCCTTAGCCATTCGCTTGCCCTTTCCCTTCCCCTTCCCCTTACCCATGCTCCTTGCCCTTCCCCTGGTGAGTAGCCACGCCATCGATTAGTCCGAGCCGCCCACTGAAATTTGGTTCGAATTGAAAATGGAAAATTGAAAACAAACAAACAGAAAGTGGGCGCAATGGGCGTACTTAGAACATGCCAAGATTGCGTACTGGGCACGCCCTGCTGGCGGAGACGCCCCAAACGTCACCTAGAAAAAAAAGTGCCACTGCCACTGCAACTGCAACTGCAAGTTGCCACTGGAAAGTGCGGCAGTTTCCCAGCGCTGTAAATGATGCGTAATCAAGTGAGACGCCAGTTGTTTTGGGACTGCCTGGGAAAAAAGCTGCCAGAGATACTCAAGTAGCTACACTCAGAAAAAAATCACTTGGAAATTGAAAAAAAAAATTATTATAAATTTTTCTACTAAGAGGAAATATAAAAAAATGAATAGAAAATTTTCCCAAAAATATTTATTAAAACCAGAAATGCTTTCTAGAACAATTTTCAAAATTGAAGAGCAACATTTTTTTGCTGAGTGTAGGCAGTGCAGCACTTATCCAATAGATACCAGCTCCAGCTCCAGCTCCAGACGCAGACCCAGACGCAACAGCGTTCAATTCTGACTCACTGACGAGGTCATCCATCAATTTGCGAACGACTCGAAGCAATGCTGCCCACAACAACAATAACAACAACAATAGCAACAACAATAACAACAACAACAACAATAACAACAACAACAACAATAACAATAATAATACGTAATATTCAAAGGACAGCAGCTTGTGATAATAAATAACAAATCAAATGTCGAGCTAACCAACTAATTAGTCAGATTTGTGGCATGTAGCACCAACTGCCAGCGTTGCATGCCCCACACTATGGACTAGACCACAATGCCAGCCATGTCCAGCTTTTTTCTATGTTTTTTTATTTTTATTTATGTCGACTAGAACAAATAATCACAGCGCTGATATGGGAAATGGCGCAATTAAAACACAAAACTCTCTCGCAGCGCATGCAGTCAGTCAGACACAGATACATATATATATATATATATATATAGACTATATCTTCTATTTGCTGTGAAGGCACTCGTCCAACCCTCGTCCACCCCTCATTGTCTGTCTGTCTGTCTGTCAGTCTCTTTGGCCCGCATCGTGGAATTTTTATAAATAGTTTGTCGTCATTGTTGTTGCAGTTGTTCTTGTTGTTCTTGTTGTTGTTGTTGCAGTTGTTGTTGTTGTTGTTGTTGTTGCTGTTGTTGTTTTAGTTGTTGTCGCTTTGTAAAATCATTCATTAAATCTGCATTGAATTTCATTTCATTCATTTCATTCATTCGCGCTTTTTAATTGCACTCACTGAGTTCTGCTCGCTTGATTTTAGTGTCTATTTATTCATCATTACATTCATTATTCACAGTTTGGAGTACCCCCAACTCATTCACAATAGTTGCGACAGTTCGTCGACTTTTTTTCATAAATATTTTAGGCAACTTTATTATTTATTGTAAAGCCTGAAACTTACTTTACTATTCAGCGTCCGCAGTGCCCCCAACTTATTCAGTTAGTCAGTTTTAAAGCTCGACTTTGCCTCATAAATATTTTTGTTTATTTGGAGGATTTTACTTATTTATTATTTATTTTGTTATTATTATTATTATGATTGGGGAAAAAGATAGCACTGCGACCTATAAGGTCTATTGTGCCCCCTTACTGAGCCTACAGCTCTTCCATCAATCCCAACTCCTGCACGAATGCCAGGATCTTTGTTGGGCTGAGGGTTTCTATGTCGTTGGGCCTCATGATATGCTGCCCTAGGATGCTGCATATTTTCCTGGTTAAGGCGACGCTGTCTGTTAGGATGTGCGTCGAGGATTCCTCCTTATGTCGACAAAACCTGCATACATTGCTGCTATAGATACCTAACCTGGTTAGGTGACTTCTCAGTCTACAGTGTCCTGTTAATAGACCTGTGGATATTCTGACCCTGTTCTTCCCCATGGATATCATTTGCTTAAATCGCTTTTGATTATAGCCACCTAGGAGGCTTCTGGCTTGTCGGAATCCTGGTGTCTCTGCCCAGCTCCGTTTCCGCATCTGTCTTTCTTCGTCCCTGATTTGCAGCCGTAGTGTGTATCTTTCTACGCCACAGTACGGTTCAGGGCCTATCATGGGTCTCTCTGCCCCCATTCTTGCTTGCTTGTCAGCCTCTTCGGAACCCATCTTAGGGTGAGCTTGGACCTTACTTCGTGGACTACTTTGGATGTTATTTTCGTGCCATACTAAAGAATGATAAAAATACATATGTTATTCATCATTATTAATTTTCAATTGATGAGTCTTCAGTTCGCCAAAACTTACCTATAAACAATGCAAAAGTAAAAAATAATTTCGTTTATGGCTAATTTCGAGGAATATGAGTCAGTCGAATATATCGATCGATGCGATCGGCACTTGAGTTGCGCATCAAGTAGGCGCACCTTCAGTTTTGAAATTAATTTTTTGTAAATATTTACACACATTAAATATGCGTAATGCAGCTGCTGCAAGTGCCTTTTGTTCTTGCCCCCAAAAAGATGCCGACAAAGAATCAATAATCAATAATCAAGAGACGATGCAAAACAATTCACAAATTGGCAGCGATAAAAAAATGTATCGGAGATATGTGGACCAATGGCCCCAATTGAATGGGCAGACAGCATCCATCGGCCAATGCCAATGACGACGTCACAGCAGAAATAATAATAATAACAAAAAAATGGAAAAAACCACTTTCCATTTCACTGTGCCTATGCCAATTTATATACACTCAGAGAAAAGATCGACCTGAAACTGAGCAAATCGATCTAAATGACAAAAGCTCAGAATACTCACAGGTTTATTGACAGGACATTGTAGACTGGGAAGTCACCTAACCAGGTTAGGTATCTATAGCAGCGAGGTATGCAGGTTTTGTGGACATGAGGAGGAATCCTCAATGTACATCCTAACAGAATGCGTCGCCTTAACCAGGAAAAGATGCAGCATCCTAGGGCAGCATATCATGAGGCCCAACGACATAGAAACCCTCAGCCCAACAAAGATCCTGGCAATGTCAGAAGTTAAGCGAATTTCGATAATTCATTGCGTATTTTTTCTCAGTGTATGCTTAATTGTCGGCATAGCTGAGTTGGGTGCTGAAAGCCAACAAGTTCTTAAACTGCAAACTGAAATAAAAGTCGTTAAATGCAATTATTTGTGTGATTCTGATGTCTCAATATTGTTTCTCCGAAAAATTTGCAATTACTCGGCGAGGCACTTAAGCAGTGCATTTATAGCTAGAAGAGAGAGAAAGAAAGAGGGAGAGGGGGAGAGAGAGAGGGGGAGATGAGTTCATTTATTCCATCTAAAAATAATATACGACAGAGACATTAGACGCTCTCATCTGCTGCAAATGATTCTTCATAATTGAATTACATGACCATGAGATGGTGATGGTGATGGTGATGGGGACAAGAGCGCAAACATTTTAATTACACACCTCATAATCATTTGGATGTGAGTGTCGGATCTGTTGGATTTGAAGTGGGTGTACAACTTGGAGTAGGAGCTGGGAAGGAAGATGTCTCTATCCTAGCTGAGAAACTTGATCAAATTTCTGAAATGAGATTCAACGACGCATGTCGAGAATGTCCCCAAACTCCGTGGACTGTGTGGGCTGTGCCCAGATCAACGACAAACTTATGTGCATATATAATATAAATATACATATATATATATTTATATATGTATATATTTTCCGGTCTATGTGCGTCAGGGAATATTTATTTTGACAGGCATGAGGAAATGTTGCATATTGTGTCTACTTGAAAATATTAACGCAAAAGTTCATGAAGAATAAAGCAAAATTTATTTTAAATAATTTTCACTTTTAATAAAACTCAACTTGACTAAGAGATATTGACACTGAAAGTTGATCAAATATGTGAATCGATTTCTATCGATATTCTCGAGATAATACTGATCTTTTTTTGACGTCAATATTTCTTATGATCTCAAAGATCGGCGACAAGCAGAGACGAATATGGTTTTGTCGACTCGACTGTTGATAAGAAAGTTTTGATCATACTGCGGTATATCGATATATGGGCATAGATCGAAACTTCAAAATGCCATAACTTCGTCAAAACTCAACTTATTTTAAAAAGCGACGGCTTTTTGATCATAGCTTTGCCCCTAAATCAATCGTACATTTAAAGTTGAAAAGGCAAAATTATAGACTGAAAATCGATATATCGATATATGGGCATTGGTCGAAAACTCGAGAAATATTTAAGGATTATATATTTATGCATATTTATTTGCGCTTAAATGTAAAAAGATGTTTGTGAAATATCTTAAATAAGAATGATGAATCTAAGACCTTTCCTTGCACCCTCAGATATGTGTTTGTCTAAGGGATGCAATCTAGACAGCTCGCATATCTATTTCAGGCATTTCCAAAATGTATGCTCATGCTATACACGATCTATATAATGGGCAGCCTTAGACAGCCGCGGCAAGTGTGTTCTTTACGCATGATCTCATATTACAAGTGCAGTCAAAGCTAAATAAATCAAATTTTGAAGTGTGATCTTGCAGCACGAAGAGAAAAAACCAAAAGAAAATAAGAAATGAGAAAAAACCCAGAATTGGATGCTAAGTGCAAAGCGTAACAAGATCAACAACATCATTAGAGGCATCAACAGGGAACTTGGGGAGTTTTGTTGTAATTAATGCGCCACGGTTCCTCTGGGGTATGCCAATTGACATTTAACATCAACCTGTGGTTTGTGCCACAGCCATGCTGGAGACATGGACACGGCCATGCTCGCTACTCCCTACACTCAGAAAAACTAAGCAGCGCATTTTAGAAATTGAATAAAATGTCAGCTTCAAATTAACAAAAGAAAAATCCTGTTTTTTGGAAACATACTTTCTTGAATAATGAGTTGAGTTAGCCTTGGTGAATTTATAAAATTCTCTGAGTGTAATCGCCACACTCTACTTGTAGAATTTATAGGGATTTCCACAACAACTGCGCAGAAAGTAATGTGCCCTTGCAACTGCCCCTGCGCCAAGGCGGAGATGCAGCCAGCATTTAAAAAAAGACAAAAAATATGCCCAAAAAGACACGCGCTCCACGGGGGACGCTGCTGCTCGAGTCGTTGCTCGGGGATCAGGAAATCACGAAATCAGGGGATTGAGATCCCCTTCCCTGCCTCGTAATGGAGTTTTGCGCAGCCAGCCTCAACCTTCGACTGCTCGATGTTGTTGTTTTTAGGTTCTTACACGGAAGACAACGTTTTTTGTTGTTTTTGTCATGTGCTCAGTTTCCATTAAGAAAATAATTAACATTTGTTGTTGTGGCCCAGTGAAATCTGTTGAGCAGATGTCTTGCGGCTGCTGCTGTTGCTTTGGATATGCCAAGTCCGCATTCGAATGGATTTTATATATATGCATTTTAATGCATTTCCAGACACCTTTCGCCGACCATCGATCCTAAAAATAGGCACAAATGTGGCTCATAAATGGCTTGGCACTGGCCAGTTGCCATTGGATGGTGTCAACCACAGCGCACACAGCCAAAACGCCCATTAGGATCAAGATCATAAAAATGTTTATTCGATTTTTTGATTGCATTTCTGACACCTCAGAACAAACCCACGCAGTATGAACTCAAGATCAGGTAGTAAAACTCACTTTCACACTTCACAATTGACAAAGAGAGAGAGAGAGAGAGAGAGAGAGAGAGAGCGGACGCAATAACTCAACTACACACTGAAAAAAAAATCCTTAGGCAAGCTGCGTATTAAATATCCTCGTCGACCAGGAGTTAATTGACCCTTTCTCTATAGTAAACAAGATTATGAGTGCATTACTCGTTTGATTCTATGATTTTTGGTGAAAATCTTTATATGTCCCTTATTTTCAGTTCTGATATTTTTTCTGAGTGCATTCACCCACTCAAGACCAGGTAGTACTTCACAGTTGCGAGAGGGAGCCAGACGGAGATTTGTCTCCTCCCACAATGATTGTGTTCATGTCTGCTTACACTTCCTGATCACATCCTACTAATCTGTTGCTTGTGTTTTGGTTATGTCTTCTTCTTCTTTTTTTTGGCATTTCCGTTCCGGTTATTTCCCGCTCGAGTGTGCATTAGCATTGGGGTCACGTGGAAGTGTTGAGGTTGTCTCGTTTTTCCGCATTTTTAATCACTTATCCACGGACACCGGCTGGACGGCATTTGGCGACTTGTTTTCATTGCCAGGCGAGCCTTGAGCCTTGAGTCTAGTCTCAGTTTCAGTTTCAGTTTCCAGGCCACTTCACATCCGCGCAGCTGCCAAAAGTGTTGCAAGTGGCAGCTATTTGAGCTATTTGCCGCTTAATGTTGTTTTCCTTTTTTTATTGCAATTGTTGTTGCTGCTACGCATCCGCTCGCTCCGAGCGTGGGCGGAACTCTAAAAATTATTGTTTTAATGGCTGCTGTTCCGTTTTCCTTTGGCCAACTAAAATAACACTTTCAAAAATGTCCATATTTTTTTTGAAATGATTTTTAAAGCATTCGTCTTGCGTTCGACGTGCGTTTTATGAGCTCCGTAAAAATAACTCAAAATGAATGCCAGAATTATTTTATTATGTGGTCCCTGCAACAGCCCACTGCTCCACCTTTCCCCTTGCTACACTCAGAAAAAATGTGCACTTAAATGAAAATTGCTCAGAAACAGTATGAAGTGTTTCTTGTTTTTAGAAATAATTTGGAAATATTAGGAAACCAATTTCTACACTTTTGAAAGTCTTGACTAAATCGACAGTCCCAAAAATAAAATTTGGTGCCTTTTTTTGATGAGTGTAGAAGTTTATATTAAATGCATGCAAATGCATTCGATGCTGTTTTTTTTTTCTGTTTTCACTTCCCGGGAAGCCACCTGCAATAACTGGAGGCTTGAGGCATCATTTTGTGTAACTCATGTGTGGCAACACATCCAAACTACCATGATAACAATAATAATAATCATCATAACAATAATAATCATAATGCGGCTTCCCCTCTCACACCACAGCTGGCTGGGTCGTCGCCAAACTTCCGGACATGCTGACGTTTGTTTTATTATATTTTGTTTGGTTCGCTTTTCGCTTTTCCCTTTTCCCTTTTGCTGCCCTGCCTGGGGTTAAATCATAAAAAAAGTCGAAAATAATAAACAAAAATTTTCAATTGAACGTGAAGGAAAACTCGTATTGCGCATAAACTGACTCAAAACACAAAACGTTGACTCCGGGTTGGGGTTGGAGTTGGGGTTGGCATATTTAAGTGGGGAGTGCTGCAGGGGCTGCTGCTCACTCTTTCACTCTTCCTCTCTCTATCGCTCTCTCTCTCTCTCTCTCGCTTTCTCCGTCAGCTGCCTGGCAATGCGGAATTCTAATGAAAATAGCCGAGTAACTGTAAGTTGCTTCTGCTGCTGTTGTTGTCCGCCTGGCCAAATGTGCATACAAGTGAAATAATTCAACAAAGAAATAAACAGCGAGGCTGGCTGCAGTCGAGTGAGCTCGACTATACATACCCTACATCCTACTATAGAATAAATTATAACTTTACTGGCAAATTGACCTTTTGCACACTCAAATCGAAGCATGCTTACCTAGAGATCTAAATATGGAATACCTTGGATGTTTCTTATTCGATCTTGATAAAATTGCTGCAGTTGATTAAGTATATGTCAAAATGCATTATATATATAACACGATATATATCGATAATCAAAACTAGGGCAGTTATCGATCTAATTATATAAAATATCAGTATAGTTATAATAAGAATCAGTAAGGATTAGGTCTTGAGAGAGCAGTGCCTACATTCTCTGCCTCTTGCAGACATGTCTAGATCGACTTCACTGCCAATCCTGCTCAATTTTGTATATATAATTTGTTGATTCAGATTTGCTTCCTTCTGCCTGTTACCTACTTGTCCACAAAACCAATATACCCCTTATACCCATTATTAACGCGTTCTGGGCATGATAAAGCATTGCGTGCAATTTCGCGTGTATCGCAAATATGACCATTTACGGAGGAGCATTTCATTTGCCTTCAGCTTGTAGCTAACAAATAAAGGGCCAAGAAACAGTCTTTGAGGCTCGATGGGCTGAGCAACTGCAACAGCTACAACAACAGCAATGGGAAACACTAGAAATTTCCAGTTGTGCATTTTTCCGCTTGAATATTTCTTTTCCTTTTTTTTTAATTATACATTCTGATCATTATGCATTAGCATGCCATGTTTGTAAATCATTGGGGCGTTTATTGCTAAATAATTGCTTGTTGCAATTACTTTAATATATGTACATATATGTACTTGGACACTCATTAGATTTATCTAGGGCTGAGAAAGTTTAAGCGGTCAAACTGTGCTTTAAAGGGCAAATGGCATTGCTTTTGAAAAGTGATTTATTTTTGACCAAGTTTGGGCTTGAATAGCTCTTAGGGGAACGAAGAGGCTGACAAGCAAGCAAGAATGGGGGCAGAGATACCCATGATAGGCCCTGAACCGTACTGTGGCGTAGGAAGACACACAATACGGCTGCAAATCAGAGACAATCAAAGACAGATGCAGAGACACCAGGACTCCGACAAGCCAGAAGTCTCCTAGGTGGCTATAATCAAAAGCGATTTAAGCAAATGATATCCAAGGGGAAGAACAGACTCAGAATACTCACCGGTCTATTGACAGGACACTGTAGACTGAGAAGTCACCTAACCAGGTTAGGAATGCATCGCTTTAACCAGGAAAAGATACAGCATCCTGGGGCAGCATATCATGAGGCCCAAGGACATAGAAACCCTCAACTCAACAAAGATCCCGGCATTCGTGCAGGAGTTGGGATTGATGGAAGAGCTGTAGGCTCAGTAAGGGGGCACAATAGACCTTATAGGTCGCAGTGCTAACTTTTCCCCAGTCACAATAAATACAATATAACTCTTAAAATATAGTAAATATTCTGTTGATTAAGTACATAGTTTCTCGAATAGTCTTATATTTGATCAAGTAATGATTTCAACTCAGCTTCTCTCCTTCCTTAAGATACTTATTGATTTTTGCCTTAAAATGATTCTATTTCTGACTCAATGTGGCAACAAAGGTGAATCACTGTCGCTGAGCAACCAAAACTGACCCAAGAGAAATGCAATAACAAAGACACCATCAGAAGTGATTAGCCTGTCAACGCCATAGAACAATCAGCGAGTGCCCCCAAAATGTTGCACAGAATAGCTCCTCGGAGGCGAAAGGGTTGCTTGGTGTCTGCCTCGTTGTTGTTTTTGCTCCCGTTTAGGTAACAGTTGAGCGTCTACAGATTTACGACTAGAAGGCAAGTCGAGTCGTGGCTCATAGAATAGCATGCGATACACTCAGAGAAATGTCGAACTGAAACTTTTTTAAATTTATTTCTTCACAAAAGAAAACCTTTCTAAAAAATTGAAAGAACACCTTCCCAATTTTAAAAGTTTTTTTCGAATGAGCATTTCTGGGCATTTTTAGTTTTCAGAGTGATTTTTTTTTCCTGAGTGTACCAATTGGTATGCCGTACTTAAGAGCCCGAAGACTCCGAACAGAGTAAGAGTCAGAATCAGAATCAAAATCAGAGTCAGAGTCAAAGTGCGTGCAGGCGAAGACAACAACTTGACATTTATGTGCAGGCAAATGCAATTGTATAAGTGCAACGAGTGCTGCAAGTCGATGTGCATTTCAAGATCATTTGCATCCACACACACACACTCACTCGCACACACTTGCACACACTCACTAGCACACACTCCTTGAGTATGCACTCTTTTTAGGCCCCGGATCCGTTTTCTACATTTTATGAACTACGAAATGTGCAATTTCTACGCTGTGTGCCCCTTGTGAGTTTTTACGAGTTTTCCATCGGTTCTAATGTGCGTTGCATCTGCCACTCATTTTATACGTTGGCCCAGTCCCAGTCCCAGTCCCATTTGTCAGTCCACTTCAGAAATTCCGCAGTCTGCCACATGGAATCGCTCTGCACTCTCTACCGACTTTTAGCTATCTTTGTCTTTGTGTTTTCCTTACAAAATTATAAAGTTTCCTATGTACACTGAGCAAAAATAATATTTTAATCAATCTCAAATTGAAAGTATTTTTTTTGATTTTAAAAATAATTTCTAAATATTAGGAAAAATAGCCCAAAATCGACAATCAAGAAGATTCAGATTTCTATGATTAAGAAATTCCTTTCTCAAAAGTAGCATACTCAAATTGGGGGAGGTTTTTGTCTAAGTGTATCTATGTTTCCTTCTCGCATGGACATTTTTCAATGCGCCCGTCTAATAGCATTTTTAATGTGCATACCTCAGATGTTGGCCTTTGATGATCGCTCGCCTTCTCTTTCTCTCTATCCCTCTCCATCTCTTTCTCTCTCATTCTGTTGCTTCTACCATAGGTATTTTGACTGAACTATCTGCTGCTTTCATTTGTCATTTCTGCATGGCTTTTATTATTGTGGTAGTCTATTTTAGCCACAACATTTCATTGATTACCATTTGGCATGTCTTTCGCCCAAGCAAAGAGGGGAATTTTGTAAAGGAAAGTAAAGCTAAACATTCGAATTGTAATCCTGTGCCATAAAGTGCAAGTAATCAGACTGAAAACTGTTATTAACATTAGATGAAAATATATGAAAAGGATATTCTTTAGCTGGCTGTAGTATAAAAAACGTTATTTACCTCAACAAACAACATGAATGGGAAAATCAACTAAAAAATAAACAAAACTTGGACACTGATAAGACACGATTGATATAAAAAACACAATTCCAATACAGTAACAAAAACAACACTAATACATACACATAGAGGATACAAAGGTAACGAGATTGTCTGTATGTATTTGTTGTTGTGGCTTTTTACCTATCGGAACTCATCAAATATGCGCGGCGTTGCCAGCATGGAGTGGAATGGTATGGGAGGAGAATGAAAGGAATTGTTGGGAATCAAAGAACAGACGACAGCATTTTGATCATGCGAAAAACGCACGGAAAAGAAAAACATGCGCAGGTACAACAACAACAACAACAGCAGCAACAACAATGTTTAAGTTTTTCCCTAACAAACTCGAGTAGCCATGCAGAGGCAGAGGCAGAGACAAAAGCAGCGACAGCGACAGAGCAGCAATGAGTGGGTGCAATATGGCAAACACATTTGAACACTGATCCCGCATGCATATGCGTGTGTGTGTGCATGCTTGTGTGCTTGTGTGCGAGGGAGAGAGTGAATGCTGCAGTTAGTCAAAGCAGAGCAGAAGAAGTAAACGAAGTAGCAAAAGAAGAAGCAGCACATATGAAAAAACCAAAGCGGCAAAGGGATTCTCTCACCGTGCAGAAGCAGCGACGCCGACGCCGACGACGACGCGGCCGCTATTTCAAGTGTTTTGTTCTCGTTGAAGTTGTAGAATTTATTCCGTTTTGGGATTTCAATGCAGACGCACGCGCGGCGCGTTGAGTAAATCAAAACAACGGCCACAACAACAACTTGAAGCCACCGTTACAAATTTGAATGTGTTTGGCGCGCTTTCCACATTAAATCAATCAAACTGACATTGCACATTATTCAAGCAGTGAAATCAAAAGCTCATTTTTTTGCTCAGTTGACTTTAAATTTATTGGTTTTTGGCCATTTTTGGCATCGTGCGGAGTTTGAAAAACGTTTTTTTGGCGCGTGCGCATGCGTCGCTAGTGAAAGTGTTGCCCTCTCTCTCTCTCTCGCTATCTTTTTCTCTTGTGGAAGAAGTGAAAATGCATCATAAATTGCAATTGTGAATTGAGAAACAGTCGTGCACGGATTGGCAAAGTTATCGAACTAAAACTGAACTTGAAACCCAATTTTATCTACGACGATCTCAAGATGTTTCTAACCATGGATAATACAAACACCTTTTTCTCAGGTAAACATAAGGTTTAATGTGCCAAGATGAGCGAAGATTAAGTCTTAAACTTTGCTTCAAATCAGTTTGAGAAAAGTATGAAGTAAGCTGATACATTGTTTATAATAAGAAATTCTACATAAAAATGAGTCAAAATAAATAATGCAGGTTTATCTTTTGTTAATGCTTAGTTCTTGTTAGAATCAGCAAAGCTCTAGATGGTAAAAAGATAAAATGTATTTTTAATATACAAAAATGAGCTAAGATTAATTCTAGAAATTATCCAAAATATCTGAAAGAAATGCATTTATTTTTAACATTACAAATTCTGATATAAAAATGTTTACATGTGAATCTGGACTGCACATAAATAGTAGTTATTATTTTAATATTTATCTTAGATTAAAGCTTATGAACATTTTTTAATATTCAAAGGTTTTCTCCAAACTGTAGTCCTTTACAAAGATTTTCTATATAATTTATCGCAGTTTTAATGTATCAGTATATCTGCTTTGATTTATCCAACACTTCATTTGTATCTAAATATATTTGGAACACACAATTTTCAATATATAAATATTATATAAATATAGTTATTACATTAAAGTCTTATCTCAGCTTCAAGTTGATGTCTTGGGTTGAATCAAAAGATATCAAGATCTTTAAATAAATATAATACTTAATTTACTTTAATCCTTAACATGGAATCTTGATATGATGTATATGTATATACCAATACATTGAATCCCTTACTATAATTTTTCTAAGTGTTCTTTGTTAAATGCAAAGATTTATTTATATGTATATGTATTTATATATATATTGATTTATTTATCATAATAAATATATGTATATATAATTACAACAAACGCCTTTTATACTTCAGTCGGGACTTATTTATTGTAATCTTTTCAAAAATCAAACTTTTACAAAATGATTTGTTTTGGAAATATGAACATAATCAAATCATAGTAAACCCTTCCATTACTTATTATAATCTTTTCAATTGATCTAATCTTTTTTATTTTTTAATTTTAGATAATCCCTGTTATTTTTGCAATGACGCAAAGTCGCCCCGCACGCCAGACTCGCCGCAGTCGTCATCGGGCAAAGTGTTCTCGTTGTTCAAGCGTCGCAACTCGAAGGGCAGCAGTCCACGTCCGGCACTGACCGGAACCAATCCGGAACAGATGCGTCTGATCACATCGGCCAATCTGGATACAACGGCCACGATGGCCTTTGGCAGTCCACGCGGCAGCTTCAACTCCCTCGGCGGTTTCTCACAAGTGAGTTTTTCCCTCTGCCAATTAATCATTGTCCGATCTCGCTTTGCAACTTCCTGCTTCTGTTGTATCTAATGCAACATTCAACTTTCAACATTTGCCATTCACACACAGCAATCGTTTGAACTGCAGCCGCTGATGTGTGCTCGCCAGCATTCGTCCAACAACAATTCGCACTCGGAAACGTTTCGGGAACGCCTCGGCTCCTGCAACGAGACGCACAGCTCCCAATGTCCGGGAGGCGTTGCCGAGCACGACGACGTCTTCAATGCAAGGTGAGTGATCTGGGCGGGGTTTTCCTTTTTATTTATTTTTTTAGTGATCATGTTGGGAGTTTTTATACTCTGTTAGCGAAGGTATTCAGAGTATATTGGTTTTTTGCAATGTCCGTCATGCTGTCTGTCCGTCTGTCCTTAAAGCAAGAGCTTTGAATCTAAGCCTTCGTCAGACAAAGATGCTGGAAATTGGGGCGCTACATCCACTAGCAGGCTAGGAAATCGATAAGAATCGATAATTGCAAATCGATAAAGCCACATACCGAGCGCAATTTCAAAGCTGCCACGCCCTCTCCCGCAACTAACGCAATTGTAAAGGCAAACTTGGAAGGTAGATTATTGGAATTCCTCCTGCAAAGATGTCATCAGCTGTTATTACTTATTGGTCAGAGTATTATGCAGTCGGATAGGTCCGACTGCAACGATCTCCCAGGTTTTTCTTTTTTTTGCTGCTCGTGTTGCTCTTGACAGGATGCAGCTGTTGACAGCTTGCCAAAAATGAATTCCACTCTCCTGCTTCCTCCCCCCTTTCCTCATTACCAATGACGTTGCTAATCGTGCGTACTTATCGCTCTTCTCTCTCCTTTCTCCTCTCTCTCTGATCTGTTCCCCATCTGCAGTAAATCTCAGCGCCATCACACTTTGCCTAGCGGCGGCTCACGTCGCCATTCCTTTGGCAGCAACTGGGCACATCAACAACAACAGCAACATCAGCATCAGCATCAACATCAACATCAACGTCAACTGAACACATCCGCATCCAGCTGCACATCGCCATCGATTGGACCCAGTTCGCCGGATGAGGTGCCCAATATGCTGGCACCCCGTCCACCGGTGCCGTCGCCAAATAAATTTCGCGGTCCATCATATCGCAGAAGAGGTGAGTGAAGCAATTCAATATGTGAATGACATATATATATATATATATATACTTTATGAATCAGAGATGTCTTCTTGCTCAAATTCAGTATACCCTTCCTACACATTTTTAATGGGTATAAATATTTCAATTTCTCTGCTTAAAACTCGATTCTCATTCAAAACAACATCAATAAAAATGGGCCAGGCTCATGGCTATATATAAATAAATAGTGTCATTGAGCAGCACATGCTGTGAAACCTAATTAAATATATATATATTAACTAGTTAGTATGTGTATATATAGTAGGTACATATATAGTTAGTGTATATATTTATGAGTTGGTTAAATTGTTGAACAAATTCTCAGTTTGAAATGGCCTCGTTTGGCGTTCGCATTTTTTGCACTTCTGAGCAGTGCCGATCCCTGACAACGAATGCAACACGTTTTTGCATATTAAGCGACAGCTACCCCAACTCCCCCCTCCTCTATATCTCCCCTCCCCATGTCCCTCCCCCTGCTGATATTGTATTTGGCTTTTGCCAGGCGCCAGGGGTCTGCTCTGTGCCACTTTTGCATTCAAATAACATTGAAATGTTTACGCAAGTGATAATTGTAAATGCACAAATGTTGTTACTTTTGTTGTTGTTGTTGTTGTTGTTGTTATTGTTGTTTTTGCTGTTGTGGCCAGTGTCGCCGGAGTGTCGCCAAAGTTGGCATTGTTTTGAGTCTTAATGAGCTGCTTCATCCTAACTGACGTCTGTTCTGGTCTGTCCTCTTCTGGTCTGGTCTGGCCTCTGACTGACGCTGACAGCCCCGTCTTGAGTCGTGTGATGTATGCCACAGAAATGGTTTGCTGCATGCCTGATCATAATGATTACCCCCAGACATCTGGCCAGTTACAGTCATAATTTTAAAGTTTATGATGCGATCAGGACTTCTCCACAATGATTATTTATAGACAGCCACGACTTTCAAGGTTGACTGACGGCCACTTGAAAAAATAAACATAAAAAAATACTACTTGTTCCTGAGATGCAAAGATTATCAACTCAATTCGGGATTGGAGCTCTTCAAGCACTTGAGTACACTACTGTGCACAATCGATAATCAATGATTGGGATCTTGAGTAGTTTGAAGTGCAAGTCAACAACTTATTGATAACACTCGATATTAAAAGTACAAATTGAAATCAAAGCACAAGTTGAAAACTATTTTCATTATTATAGATTCAATTAGAATACTTGAAATATTGACGGATCTTTAACTGAAAGGTGTATACATTTGTTCAATTAAGTATGATAAAAGTAGTTATTTGGTAGTAGATATTATTATTAGTATGATTGGGGAAAAGTTAGCACTGCGACCTCTAAGGTCTATTGTGCCCCCTTACTGAGCCTACAGCTCTTCCATCAATCCCAACTCCTGCACGAATGCCAGGATCTTTGTTGGGTTGAGGGTTTCTATGTTCTTGGGACTCATGATATGTTGCCCTAGGATGCTGCATCTTTTCCTGGTCAAGGCGACGCAGTCTGATTCCTCCTCATGTCCACAAAACCTGCATACCTCGCTGCTATAGATACCTAACCTGGTTAGGTGACTTCTCAGTCTACAATGTCCTGTCAATAGACCTGTGAGTATTCTGAGTCTATTCTTACCCTAAAAACCTTCTTTTATGAAATTTTTTTTTGGTAGTTGTAGAAATGATTTCCAAAGACCAATAAACTTTTCCAGCTTTCAGCTCGCTTTTTTTGTATGCAAAATGAAGTGTTGCAATTGACAGAACTGGCTGCGACACAGTTAGACAGACCCCATAAATATATATATAGAGGAATAATGGCTAGTGACCAACTATGAAGCGTAACTGTACAATTGCAATTTGTCACAATGAGCAGTGAACAATGAGCGCAAGGCAATTGACACACTTGCAACAAAAGCGGCCACAAAAGCGGCAGCAACTTCAATTTGAACACCTAAATTTATGGCAAAAAAAGAGAAAGAAAAACAATAAATAATTTTCTGCCCATGTTTGTTGAAGCAGGAAAAACTAAAACAAAAAATGAGTTCATAATTTTCAAATGCAAATGAGATAAACATTGCCACATTAGGTGTGTGTGTGCGTGTGTGTTGGTGTTTGTGTGTGGGGCACACATTTCCGGCAAAGTGCTGTTGCAGTTGCAGTTTTGCAATTTTGCCGTTTGACTCTTTAATTATCGGAATAAATGTTGACTACGCTTGTTTGTCTGTGCAACATGGCGGATGTGCAACCTGCCGCGGACAGAGGCAACAAATACAAAACAAGAACTGACAAGAGTCAATAAACCACTGGGCTGGGGGTGTGGCTGCCCAACATGATAAGCAGAAAACGCAAAAAGGAAAAACAAAAGCATAAATTGAAAACTTAGCACAATTCTCAATAAGGTGGGGCCAACGGGGGGCCAACAGGAACTTTGCATAATTCTTAGCCAACTTGGCCATTGACTGTGCTTCAGTATGTGTGTGTGTGTGCGGGTGTGTGTGTGTGTGTGCGTGGGTTGTTGTTGTTCAAACGTGTTAATAGCACGGAAGCCTGAACTCCCCACAAGCACCCGTCGCAACTGTTTTGCATGTGGCGCGTGCCAAGCAAACATTTAGCCAAATTTGGTCAACATGCTTTGGGCCAATTGTGCATACAAATCCACCACACAAGCATCAAAGTAAAAAGGGGCACCACAAGTCAAGGGGGGGAAGTGTACACTCGCAAAAAAGAGAATCGAAAAAAACCCTTCAAAATTTAGCAAAGTTTTGACTTAAATTAAGAAAGGAAAAACTTTGATGTTTAGAAATACTCTGTCTGAATATGTAATAAGGTATATATGATTGCGAATTGTTGGGCGAATGTTGTTGGTTTTGCAACCGGCAATCTGCCACATATCATTTAATGTACTGTGGCAGGTGATTTGAGGTCAACTGGGGAGCAACTGTGCATTGCAGTTGCAGTTGCAATGCTTTGTTGCACTTGCTTCTGTGCAACAAGCGATTCGGAGAACATCTGCTCATCAGATTACACTATACACAAACAAAGAGCAGCCGCCTTTGTGGCAGCTGGCGCATGCCTCCATTTTTGCTGGTGCAGTTGTTGCTGCCGCCTCAGCTGGGGTTCAATACACCAACCGTAACCCTGCGCTGTGCTGCATAACAAACAGAGGCAACACAACGAAATCCTATTGAGGGAAATCACTGCCTGAATTTCCTTGACCGCCAGATCCCAGACATATCCACCCTCCCCTCCCCTCCCCCCTCGCCAACAACTGTTGCATTCATAAATATTTCATAATTCGTATACACAAATTTCGAGTCTCGCCTCAAAGCGACTTTTTTCCATTTGCATAATTTTGGGTTGATGTCTGACATGAGGTCTGCTTTGTAGGAAGAGGATAACAAGCACGCTTACATTTTGCTCACGTCTCAATGTGAAGTTTCCTTCTTCTTCTTCTTCTTTTTCTTCTCTTTCTTCTTTTTCTTGTTTTTTAATATTTTTACCTTCAGTTTTTAGCTGACTATTTTTAAACCTTTTCTCACATATGCTTGTAGTTAGGGGCGCGGGCGCACTTTGCTGCAAGGCTCCTTTGAAATGTGAGAACAAATGATATAGTAAGTATATAAAGATGCTGGGAAATAATATTATAAAACTCGATTCAAAGTTATTCTTTATAGAACAAACGTAACTTAGATTCTAGGCGGAAAATGTTAGTTGATTTATGTTATCCAGTCATTTTCATCTTATTCAAAAGAATATTGAAGAGTTAATCTTAAGAAACTAAGATCAAAAATAGATAAAATTGATTGAATATATTCAATTTTCTTCTTCTTCTTCTTCTTAGCTTCTTTGCCTTAGCTGTTTGCAGATTTTAGCTTGTCTTTCTGCCATTATTTTGGTCTATCTGCTTCTACTTCTGAGAAGTGTAGAAGTCTTAGTTTATATCTTCTTTGAACAATTCCCAAGGCACCATTTCAAACTCAACTTTAAAACCCAATGGGATTTACGTAGTATGCCACATCAATTTATATGCTAAGACTTTTTATTGCTTGCCACATTTAAATGATATATATATATATATAGTATATATATATATATATATTTATAGCTGTGCTGCTGTTGGCCTTGTCTGCAGTTTCTGTCACTGCCATTTAAATCAAAATATTTATCCATTTGCTTTATGCGCATGAACGAGCTTCTACACTCCAAAAAAAATCGACTTGAAATTTAGAATTTAATTTGGAGTTGTTTCAATAGCTTTTTGTTGACAGCAGATATATTTTAGCATGACAGTTGATATATCAAATTTTGAACTGAAAGTATTTTTTAAAATGCGTTTAATTATAATGATTTTTTAAGTCTATGCCTTAAAAGAGCCTCAGACAAGACAACATAAACCAAAGACAATACAACAGATTTCGATTGTTTCTAATCTCAATTTTCTAAGATTCTTCTTTACAGATTATTTTTGAAGATTAGAAAATATTTTCAGTCTTAAAGACGATTTTCCAGTTTAGTGAAAATTTCCAAGTTTTGGTTTGTTATTTTTTCTGCGTGCGCTTCTTTTGCAAATCCCAACGTGATTATCTTTCGAATTCGAATTTCGAAGTTTAGTTTGATTTATTGATTTTGCGCCGCATTTCTAAATTGTAATTTGCTGTTCTTTTCCCTAAGTGTATGTCTGTGTATTGCTTTCCTTTTGCAACTCCCAACGCGATTCCTAACTGTTTACAGCGTTCTCAAGCCGCATTCGGCTCGAGCAGAACGCAACAGGCGAATCCTAACAGGGCTGTTTATAAATATAAATAAAAAAATAAAAAATAGCAAAGAAATAATCAAATTGGCGCTGTTGGCCACTTAAAATGCCATAATTCCGTTTATAGCCTGGTTCGGAATGGCTAGGGATTGGGGAATGGAATGGGAGGGGGAAATACGAACTTGGTAGCACGGGTAGCACTTAAAATGGACAACGTGTTGATTAAACGTCACAAGCACGTACAACAACAAACAACAACAACAACAACAAACAGCAACAACAACGACAACAACAAACAGCAACAACAACAACGACAACAACAACGACAACAACAACGACAACAGCTGTGACTTTTATTATTTTATAATCTTTTGAATGCATTATTTATGAAGAGAGAAAGACGCGGAGAGTGAGAGAGAGAGAGGTTGTATGAGAGAAACGCTGCTCTCTATCTGTCTCTTTCTTTTTCTTTTTCTCTCTCTCTTTTCGCATCGATTGCTCATTATTATTCTTGGCATTCAACATTGATTTGACTGCCCCAAGTTGAGCTGAGCTCAGCTTTGACTGGCTTTATGGCCAGTTGAAGTTGAAGGACTGTGGCAAGTTGACGTTGCGCATGCGCAGCTAAACTCGACTTGACTAGAGTGTGTGTGCGAGTGTGTGTGCGGGTGTGTGTATATGTGCGAGTTTACTACGATGTATTGCTAAAGTGCAACAAGCGAATTCAAACTCGTCCAAGAAAAAACATTTCCAAAATGCAACTCAAAATCGAAGATGCCGAACTGGAAACGTTCTGCTGCGGTGAGTTTGAGTTTTTATTGTTTTCAAAAACCAAAAACCAAAAACACTTGAACGCATTGCAATTGCATTTAGAGTGCACTCGAAATTCAACACATGACGTCAATAGACTTCGAAACGGGCACCATTTGACTGCCATAGAAATTTCAAGCACGTTTTTCAAAACCAAAATACAAAATTAATTGAAAATCAAAGAAAATGCCGTCGATCGAAAGGGTTTTTCGTTCTTCGCTTAACATTTTCCTGGGCTTCGGATTGTATAATTAAAGGATATTAATTTCCGCTCCAAACATGCCTCCAATTTCCGCTCGACAACAAAAAATTGATAGCCCAAATGCAGCCTAATCCTGAAACACAATACGATTAACACACACAGAGCAGCACGTGTGTGTTGGGTGTGCGTGTGCAGCTTCAACAAAATACATATATATCTGTACATATTTATGATGGGGGAGCCGCACTCGAAAATAGAGCAGAGATTGGATTTCCGCTGAAGCTGCGCCATTTGAAATCCGTCTAGACTCGGTTTTTGTTTTTCAATTAATAACAAAAAATGAAAATGAAGGAAAATAAAGGAAAACATTACAAAAAGATGAAAGAGACGAGGGGGCAAACAAAGCCAGACATTGGATAACAGAAAAAAATATATCAGGGGCATCCTTGGCTGCTGTATTGAGGCACCCCTGAGCTGCTGCTACACCACAAAAAAAAAAAACAGATGTGCAACAATTGGAGGCAAGAAGAAAAACAAGAGCGCGTGCTCCCGACTAGGCTGCAACTTATATATATACCTATATATATATATATTTTTTTTTTATTTTTTTGCTGCCGCGTGCCGACGTCAAAGCAAAATAGATGTATAAAAATAGCAAAAACGGAGGCAGGCAGCCAGGCAGCAATTATAATTGAAAGGGCTGTGCGTGATGCAAATGCATAACCAACTAGCTGGGGAAGGGGGAAGGGGGGAGTGCAGTCCAGTCCAGAGTGGGGACTGGGCTAAAGGCGCAGGCGCAACGTCTGCGCGCTGCACGGCTGGCAAATGTGGCAGGTGCCGCTTACAGCAGGCAGCACTCAGAAATGAGCATAAGCATAAATATATTTATGTATTTATGTTTGTGTGTATGTATGTATGCATGTATTTATGCTTGTGTGTGGTAATAACAATCATAACTGAAAGTAACGTACAAATTTGCAGTGGCAGCGACGCCAGCAGCGACGCATGCACCGGAAATCGCTTATAGAAGGCAGCAGTGAAAGCATAAATTGCCACTGTGTGCGTTGTGCATTGTGTGTGTGTGTGTGTGTGTGTGTGTGTGTGTGTGCTGCAGCTTAAGCTTGCACTAGAGATGAACACGCAGCGTGTACCTCTTGTCTTAACTATAGTAATATATATATATAGATATTTGGCGGGCAACATTCGTATAGTTAATCCTGCTAAAAATAAATAAATAAAAAATTGACTTTTTTGTGTCGATAAGATAAGTCAATTTTGAATATACAGCTAAAAACTGCCAGAGTTTTGATTGTGTGTTATTAGTGATAAAGAAGAATAAAGAAGAAGACAATCTAAGTTGTTTCCAGACAGCTGCCTGGGCAATAGCTCAGGTTCAGTTCTCTTGTATGTCAACTTAAGCTGCACTTCCTCATCACTTTCGGAATATTTAAGAGTAATTTTTGTTGACTCGCACCCATCTTTAGAGTGCAGCATAAATTGAGCGCAGGAAACGGTGAAATACACACACACACACACACACCTCACACACACACACTCAGATCAGAAATGCATACTAAGCCGGAGTCTCTTTCTCGCTCTCTCTCTCTCTCTCTCTTTACAAAATGTATGAACACGCAGCATCCCTCTCTCTCTCTCTCTCTCTCTCTCCCTCTCTGTCCCCATATCTTTTTCCGCTCTCTGCTGGCTCGGCTTTAATAAACGGAAATGAAAAATTTGAGTTGATTGTTGTCAAGTTGTCGCTGTTGTTGTTGTTGTTATTGTTATTGCTGTTCTTGTTGTTTTATTTATTATAAAAAACAACAACAACAAAAATTATAATAATAATACATATGCATGTGACAACTACTTAGCAAAAAATGCGGGCTTTTTCCCAATGTTTGAAGTGTTTTTTCTTAATGCACATATTTTACTCACGGCAATTAACCTTGAACGGATTTTTATGATCAAGTCGCAAAAGAGCGAAAAAAAATAGAATAAATAAATAAATATATATAAATAAGATATGTTGAAAATTGATGCTAATTTGTGCATCCCTACATATGTTAAGTCCCTCATTAATACGTAATAATTATGTTAAGCAACAGAGTTATGTTAAGCAGCACAATTATGTTAAGCAACAGAGTTATGTTAAGCAACAGAGTTATGTTAAACATATGAAGTTTGTCCCGAATAAACTTTGCTTGAGTACACAATGATGGTGGTACTTGGGTTTTATTATTTTTATCTTCGCTCCAACAGGATATGTATATATTCCTGATCAGCTTTTGTCAGTTTGAGCACTTATCTCTTTTCTTGCTTCATCATTAGGTTTATTTACATTTATATTTGATGTATACTTGATCAGCATCTATAGCTAAGTCTAATTGTTGTTGTTAACTCTAATCTCTCTCGTCTCGATTCATTCTAGAATCATTCTAACTACACTCAAGCAAAAGCTAAACTTGAAATAATGGCAGCCATAACTTTTCGAAACTCAAATGATGTGTGAGACATTGTTTTCTCAGTTCTTTATTTTGTTTTTTGGTCTAAATTATTCCCGGGGAATATTTATGACTTGATTTTCATCTGAGAAGCGCCTCGATTGCATTTCAGTGGAGATATTTGTTTGGCTGACATGTCGCATTTAAATTTATGAAGACATTTATTAGCATACAGACGCGCATAGATCTGTGAAATGGCTGCCAAAGTGACACAAAATGCATCTCCCCCCCCCCACCTCCTACCCCTGCCAGATGCATTTCCCCAAAAACAGCCAAACATCAAATAAATAACTGAAAGAGAAGAAAAGCAATGGGAAATAAAATACACTGGAACACACTCGCACACCTTCAGAAATGCAACACACTTGAAATGTTTGATGAAGTGTTTTACAAAGTTGTCGCTTCCACCCACTCCCACTGCCACTCCCACTCCCACCCCATCAGTGGGGGTGTTATTAATCAGCGCCTAACTGCGATAGGGTGGCTCGTGCTAAGACCACAAATGTTGCATTTTACACGATCATTTTGAGTTCTTCTTGTTTTTGGTTTTAATATTTCTGTTGAATAATGACAATTTCCTTTCGCGCTGGCAACTTTAACTAAAAACGTCGATGGTTGGAGAGGGAGGAGGGGGATGGGGAGGGGGGCAGACATTTGACACCTGCTGCACAATTATTCAGCGCCCTCCAAACAAATACTGGGAATCGAAAAGTCCAAAACTAAAAATAGGCACTCTAAAAAGAGTTGCCTCTTGTTGCATTGTTTTTATAAGAAACGCAGACGGATAAACATGTGGCATGAATGTGTGTGTGTGTGTGTGTGTGTGTGTGTGTGTGGGAGCCTGTCTGACGTTCAGCATGCCGCTGCCCCCCCCTACCCTTATACATATGTCCATGTCCAGCCCCAGCCCTTTTATGACAGCGACACAGCAATAACAACAAAAACTAACAAAACATTAATGTCAAAAACATCAAAAAAAATAACATCGGAATCGGAGTTGGCAGTTGAAGGAGTTGGAGGAGTTGGAGGAGCTAAAGGAGTTGGAGGAGTTGCTTGATGCAACGGACAGACCTCCAAAGTTGTTTACAAGCCCAGCACTGCATTAAAATGCATGATGCGACTCTACACTCAGCAAAAAAAATACGCATTCGTTTTTAGAAAATCAACCTCCAAATTTATGGAACTGTCGATTTGGGGCAAGTCTCTGTACTTGATGGAAAATGGTTTTCTTATAATTAGAAATTGTTTCAAAAATCAAGAAAAAGTTTATGGTTTTAAATTCAGTGTGATTTTTCGCCGAGTGTAGTACTCAAGCAAACTGGTTAATAGACAATTGCATTAACTGCAGTCGGCACTTTGTGTAATGGACTCGGACTTGGTTTTTATGAACTCTGCCATATCGTATATTAAATGCAGTTTAGCGCTGCTGATTGTTGTGTCTACAGATTGTTTAGCTGCCAGCTATAAACTTTATAACTCACATCTGCATATAGTAGATATAAAATTCCTGCTCAGACATCTGCTTCATGTTGCGCCTGAAATGAACTCCTGAACTTATTCCCTAGATTTTCGATGCATCATCTACACACTGTGCGCCAGGCCAGAAAATGAAATAGTTGTTTATGTTTGGAGAAGGAAAAAAAATTCATGTTTCAAGCGAAATTTTCATCGATGCACAGACACTTTTTATGATGTGTTTTTAAATGTTTTCATTATAAGGCCTGTGTGTTTCACTAAGCAAATAAATTTATAAATAACTGGGTCAAATTGTTTCAGGTTTTTTGGAGATGGTGTAGAAAGTTGTGCCACTATATTTAGGAATCTTATATTGGGGAAATAGCAAGTTCTGGTTCATATTTATGACTTGAATATGGTGCATATCTCAAGTCATCAACAGATTCCATTAACATTGAGACAGCACTATAATTCAAACATAATTCAAGCCATTTACAGTGCCGACCAAAGTTATAGCAACAAGAAATTATAATCTATAGGGGGCAATACTGAACAGTATATTAATAATCGACATTTCATAGTGTCATAGTGGGGCTATTTTCTTGTTCACAACTGTATGTAAAAAGAATAATGACAGCAGCCTTCAAACAAAGTACGCACTGATTGCAAGCAAGCTCGAAATTATTGCAGTGTAATTTCTATGCAGGCGCATTCAACGCCAGCCGAAACCAATGCACAATGTCATTTATAATCGTTGTGAATGATTTGTGAGTGCCCTGCTCCCCCCCCACCACCCCCCTCCGCTGCTTGGCTTAACCAGCGTCCAGTTGTCCGATTCACACACTGTACAAATGCAAAACGCAGACACTGAGAGAGAGAGAGAGAGAGGCAGAGACAGAAGAGAGCGAGAGAAGAGCGAATTGAGATTGAGAGCAATTTACAGTTGAATGATCATCAAAAAATGTGGTGCAGCTGAGGGGTAAATTATGCCGTTAGACGGCTGGTGGGCGGAAGCGTATATGTATGCATGTGTGTGTGTGTGTGAGTGTGTATAGTAGGGGAACTCAAACTTAAGCCCATAACTAAAACAATTTACAGCGTTGATGAATTATGCCAACAAGCATAAATTTAATAAATAGAAGATCAGTGATACAAAAAACAACAGTTATTGAGGGCGACTATAATATACCCTGTAGCCAGCTGTTAAATATATTTTGGTTTGATTTCTCTACTCATAAATTGAGTATTTCTTATCCGATCTGGATGAAATTTGCATCTCTGTAACGGAAATCGATATGTATCAATATACGCAAAACGGGAGCAGTTATCGATTAAATGAAGTAGACATGATCTGCCCGATAAACTTATGGGAACTATGCCTCGTGGTACAGTTAGAAATAACTAGATGTACTTGGCTATATCGACTCGACTCTTTACCCTGATCAAGAGCATATACATATTTTACTGGGTCGTAGATGCTTCCTTCTGTTCTACACTTTTTACGGATTTGGAATTTTTGAAGTGCTCAAAAAATGTTGCATTTCATCGCCAGTGAATTGATTAAGATTTAGTCGCCATGCACTCGAATGCGGATTCAAGCTTAATTGAGCAGAAGAATTCACAAATCTCGAACGGAAATCAACAATTAACCAAACCGCAACCAAAACCGAACCGAACCGAACCGAAGCAGACCAAGCCAAAACTGAAACAGTTTTAATCAAGTGAGGCCGCAAATGAAATGAAAAGATGCGCTCATAATTAAGTTACAGTTGACATAATTAAATGATAATTGTTATGCTCGCACAAATAAAAGACAGAGAGAGAGATAGAGAGAGAGAGAGAGAGATGCACACATTGAGAGTGAGAAAGATGTAGAAATACATGTGAATATGATTTCTTTTTTTCTCTTTTTGGAGAAGGGGCGAGGGTTAATTTGTGTATCGTCCGGTCTCCGGTCTCCGATCCGCCTCGTGGCCGCCGTCCATTTCATCCCGCATTATTTTGTGTTCATTTCTCGTTGATTTATGTCTTGCTAAAATGTCACACAGCGCTGGCACTGATTCAAATTGTCAACAAAAAAAAACAACAACACATACAAAATAAATAAACAATCCAAAATAAACCCAAAAAAAAAAGCATTTTATGGACTGCAGTTTTGGACACCCCTCATCAAAATCCAGCTAAACAAAAGTATCTTTCCAAAGAATAAGCTTGATGAATTATTCAGTTCTTAGGCATTTTCGCTGAAGCATTAGAAGGCCATGTTATTATGAGGAATGTGTCTTAATTATGCTTAAGTCCTAATGACATCCGCATGAGAGCTTAATTAATTGCGAAATTAGATTCGGTTTAAATGTGAAGTATATAGCTTTGAAAGGCTTAAGAATCACTTACTGCTACACAGAGAGAAAACGAAACTGCAAATCCTGATTCCAAATTCATCGATTTAAGATCCATTAATTCAAATCAAGAACTCAAACCAACTTAAAAGTGCATGTCTTGAGATCCATTGTCTGCAATCAGTAAACTTCATGCAAAGTTCATTCTGGAAGAAACTGACTTTATTGAAGAATATGTTCTTGTCTCAGAGACAAAGAATTCATTCCATAAGCAAATCTACAAATCTTAATTGAAGTATAAACTACAAATTTCAAATCTAGACTTAACTATGAACTTTAAAACTTGATTCCCGAATTCATTAACTTAAGATTTATTTTGATAGCAGAAAGTGCCTTCTGATTCCTAATTCAAGAAACATTTATCTAAGATCAATTAACTGATTCTGACTATATATATGGAAGAATTGACTCTTGGCTTTGCTGTTTCTCGCTCTATTCACTTTTGAAATGGAGTGTACTTTCATCAGGAATATATACGTGACTTAAAGACATTCAAAGTTGAGCAAATTTTATGGTTGTCTTTCACACTCATTTTGAAACTCAATCTTTGTGGACTTAAGCCTCAACTCATCCCTATTTTTTGGTCTATTCAGTTTTGATAAGTTTTCCACTTGCATCAGGAACATATACTCGATTTAAAGTGATTAAAGCTTAGGTATACTTATTGCACGATTTTTGCTCTATTTTTGAGCTCAAGCTCAGTTGAGTAAACCGAATTAAACCCCTTTCAATGCCCACGCTCTCACGCTGTCTGGCGCCGGTCACATTATTTTAATCAATTAATTAAAAGTAGACTCGTAATCCTAGGCAATCAGTGGCCAGGCCCCCAGCCAGCCCCCAGTCAGATCCCCCAGTTGGCCTCCCAGCCAGCCTATGGCAACTGCTTCAGCATTATTCGCTTCCAGTTCCAATCGCGATGCTGAAACGACAATTAGCGCCGCGTGCGAGTTGCGCGCTGCAAACCAACTATTAAAAATTATTAACAAATTTCGAAATTATTTAAATAAATAAATATTAAATTAACAATAAATATTAAAATAAAGTTAAGTACAAAACATGGCTGGCAAGCGCAGCTGTAGTCTGTTTGGTAGCTGTGTCTTGGGCCGCAAATCGAATGCCAATAACTACGAGTATGTGGACATGAGTAAGTCAATCTACAGCAGCGTACAAAATAATAGCACCACTCTCACAAATATTGTATAAATTTTATAAAAATGAATGAAAGATATACGAAAAAAAAAGATTTTCTTTGTTTATATTTTATTCTATATTTTATATTTATACACTTTTCCAAAAAATGGCAAATCTAAGCGAGTGATTTGCTATTGATGCCATTATTTGTTCCGTTAGCGTAATATGTGTAATATATTATATATAACGGATCGGCAAGAGATACGAGATCGTTAACAGATGCAGCTGCGCGCGGCAACCATTAAAAAAGCATCGATCAAAAAGCTACAAAAAAAGAAAAGTCCAAATAAAAATCGCGAAATTTTTGCAAATTGCTGCGGCACACAGATACGTTGTGGCAAGTGTGTGCACAAGATGCAAATAAAACAAAAGGGTGCACAAAGAAAACGAGGCGAATGCAAAAGTGATCGTCAGACAAAGGGTCGCATTTTTCTTGCAATTGCCCTCTGGCGACGACTGCTTAACAATTACCAGATGTTTGCCTCGCTGCAATATATGTTGCCCATATAACGGAGGATGTGGATGTGGCGAGTCTCTCACAAAGAACACTCAACTTCAGTTGTCAATTTTTGGGCAAAACGATCGACAACAAAATCAAACTTTGCCCAAAGACCAAGAAGGATCCACTTCTTTTCCTGTATTGGCCACGGCCATTAATCAAGCAAAAGCTGTTTGTCACGCACATAGGAATAAAAGTCAAGAGGCAGGCAATTTTCAAGTTAATAATGTTTGGAATAACACAAAGCAGACCCCAAATAAAAAATATATCAAAATTGCAACAATATGCGGCAGGCATAAAACTGAAAGCTGAAAACAGGGAGCAGGGAACAGGGAACCGAAAGGCAGCAAACGCTTCACTTGTCATTTATATATATACATATGTTCATATATATATATGTGTATATATGTGTATATATATATGCTCAGCCTTTTATTTATATTAATGAAATAAGCAAGAGTGTTATAGTCGGGAGTGCTCGACTTGCGAATATTCTATATGCTGTAGCAGGAATAAAACTGAAAACGCAAAAATAACAAGAAGCAAATGCTCCACTTGTCATTTTATATATACATATATGTATATATGTATATATATATATATATATGAACAGCCTTTTATTTACATTAATGAAACAAGTAAGAGTTATAGTCGAGAGTGCTCGACTGGAAAATATCCTACAAGCTTAAGCAGAAATAAAACTGAAAACGAACCACAACAAAAAGGCAGCTCGATTTGGTTCTTGAGCTATATTTAACTAATTTATTTGATCTGCTTATGATAAGTATAGTTGATCAACATTATGACAAGATATATTTCGACCATTTCAACCATTAAGGGCTAGGCCTACATCAAATATAAGGTGTTTTTCTCCCTATTTCTCTGATATATAATTCTTAAAAAAATATTTCAAAAAGCAGAAAAACTTCTTTGTATAAAAATCGCTGAGTTAACTGAATTTTGTAAGCCACGTGAACTCTTAAATAACTGTTGTTTAATAATAATAAAAGTAACAAATAGATAGTATAACAATTTTTCTATGTGCACACACTTAGAAAAAACATACACTGATTTTAAGGAATTCAAACTCTTCTTCTTATAAATCCCCAAAAACCAGTTTATCTTAATTTACTTTGCGAATAATAAGATGAGTTACCCTTGGCGAACTTTCAGTGGCATTTATTTTTCTGAGTGTAACAGCCACATTGCTCACTTCTAATGTTGTACAGGGTATACAAAGAAAAGAAAGAGATCGACTCCCTTGGCCATATAATGAGCAGCAGCTGCGAGCATGCAACAGGAAGAGGAGCCGGCAGGCAATCGGAGACTGACGAGACGACAGACGACAGACGACAGATAGACAGACAGACAGACAGACAGACAGACAGACAGACAGGCAGACAGGGAGACAGTGTGGCAAACTGTCGCTGCTGTTGGCGACGACGCCGCCGCAGCCATTTGTGGGTGTCAAGCAGAAGTTCAGTTCGAAATGCAACAGTAAATTTCGGTTTGGCCAGGAGATAACATCATCCACACACAAGGCGCTGCTGCGAGTTCGAGTTGCTGCCCGATTAGCTGTGAGATTTAAACGAAATTTGTAAATGCTTTAAACGTGACTGAATTTATTATGGCCAAGCAGAGCAGCCAGCCCGCACAGTCCGCCAAATTTATTTCCACTCACTCTCGGAGCTGACAAAATAGCTGTCGAAATTACTTTCAGTGTTTGCCCATTCTCAAAATTGATGTTGTTTTATTTAGCTTTAATCTTCGGATGTGACAGGCAAACAACATCAACTACGTAAAACCAACAGCAGCTGGCCAAAACCGAACAGTTTGCTGTGAATTCCCTTTGTGGCAAGTTTCGATTTGTGTAAAAGTCGAAAAAACCTACAACAAGGAAACTTACGACAAGAAATTAAAATTTACGAAATAGTTTTCAAAACAACGTGAAAATTTCATTGCTCAGTTCCAAAAGGATTAAGGAAACTTTTCCTTGAGTCTTGTAAAGTGACAAAAATAAGTGCAACAAGTTATTGGTTTTGAAAAACGTTTCAAGTTAAATTCAAATTTCCAAAATAACAAAAAATTTTAAGAAATTTTTCAGTATGTCAAATGAATTTACGAATTTGATTTAACAAATTTTAAAAAGTATAAAAAAAAATTTTGTCTGAGAAACTGGTTATAATGAAAGTGCAAAGTATTCAGAACTTAATTCAAGCAAATTATTCAAGGAGTTGGAAAAAATATATTTAAAATTAAAAAAAAACATTATTACTTTAAATTAATGTTTTTTAGAACGAAAAAACTTAAATTAAAAAATATATGATACGTTTTTTATGGTTTTTACATACACCTTTTAATAATTTGAGTTCTCTACTTCCCAATTCCCATCATGATCTTCGTTCATGCAGATCTTGGGGTATGCAAAAAGTTAATCTGCTTCATGAAACGCAGGTGACACAGTGCCACCAAAAAAAAACGAATGCCCAACTGACCTTTTTTTGTGTTGTTTATTTGTTGTTGTCCAGTTGTTGTCTACTTAACAAAATTATCACGCATGAGAAACTGCGGCGCTTTTCCAAAGCCGAAAGGCAAACATTGCAGCGCATGGGGAAAAGTCAAACATGGGCTATTTGAGGAGTCACAGCTAGGGTCATAAATCGCTACAGTCAAATCCTAAGTAAACACATTATTTATCAAAAAGACACACACACACACACACACACACACACTCTGATTTCTTTTTTTGGGGTCGTTCCAGGCCAGTTCTTTATCAGTAGCATTCTTTCTCAACTTGTTGTTGCACTTTTTGCTCATTTGCTCATCGATCGGTTTCGTCTTTGGTTTCATTTTGCAGACAACTGCGGCAACGTGAACAACGGCAACGGAGTTGCAACATCGGCTGGCTACGGCTACAATCCGCCTGGCTACAACATGGACGACATTTTGATCATCACTGCCAAGCACAGCGAGGCCGCCTATCTCCGCGCCACTTTCCTCAAGAACCATTTCGACAAGATCACCAAGCAGCGCGGACGCAAACCATTCAAGTAAGTACACCAACCACAAGACCAATTGCTTTTTTGCTCTTTCAAGATTCCGGCAATCACAAAGCATTTCTTCAATTAAATTCTCATTCGTTTGGAATTTGATTGTAAGTTGAAGAAGCAGTAATAAAAATATATCACGCTTTAAACTGAATAGATACAACTATATAGATATTATATAGATATTATATAGGTTGCACAATATGAAAATATCAGCTCAGATTGAAATTAACTCCAACCATTTCTTTTTAGCTGCTTCAACTTAATAGTTGCTTTTCTCTTCTATCTCTAGTTTTTTTCTTCTCTAATTGTATTTTAAGATAATTCTTGTATCGTCTCAAATTGACCATTCCCCATTCTCTTCTTCTTCTCTTTCTAGTTTTCTGCACATCAAAATTGACGATGGCCCCTTCAGCGAGGAGATTGCCCAAAAGTATCACAACACGGCACTGCAGATAGTGATCTTGTGTCCGGCATTGTTGGCACTGCCGCACAGTTTCCTCATGGCACAGCTGACGGCGATAATCCGGGTGGAGAAGGTGCTGGCCATTCTGCTGGATGTGAGCGAGGAAAAGGTGAAGGAGATGCACAAGACAGCCCTGCCCAGCTACTACAAGTGGCGACGTTGCGTTGTCCGCGACAATGACCAGGCACAGATCAGCAATATACTCGGTATAGCCACCGATATTTTGGGACGTGCCCTGTGCCAAAGGCCACCCTGCCAGGACAACAGTTGCAACAACAATAGCAGCGGCAACAACAACAGCAGCAACATATCGCGCAGCATGTCCAGTTGCACGGAGGGTTTCACGGTGATGCCCAAGAAAGTGAAACAGGGCCAAAACAAAGTGCTGGCCATGCTCGCCGAGCCGCTGCAGCCAAACGATGCACTCAAAGTGCTCGTCGAGAAATCCGGCGAATTGCTCGAGATACGTAATTTCAAATGCCGTAATCCGTATACGTTGCAATTTGCCATACCCGAATCATGCATGGAAATCTCCACAATGATCGAGATACGCATTGAGAAGAATAATAAACTTTTGGGCGCTCGACCCGTAAAATGTGAGAGTCGCTTGAGGGAATTGGAGCAGCTGCTGCGCGTCGAGGATTCCCCCATAGAGTTTATGTGCCATGCCTTGGGCGTGGGTCCCATGGAAAGAGATGCTTTGGATTTGCACCTTTTGCAGTGCTTTCAACGCAACATGCCACCAAATTTTCATTTGTTGAACGGACCCAGTGAGCGAAGTCAGCCGCATTTCTTCACACGTCTCGAATCGAGTCCGGAGGAGTATCCCACGCTGCTCCACTTTGCGGCACGCTGGGGCCTGAACAGGCTCTGCCTGCAGTTGATGGAGTGTCCCGGTGGCGATACGGCTTGTGGTGTCAGGAATTGCTCCGGACGCACTCCGGCAGAATTGGCTGAACAGGAGGGTCATCACAAGCTCGCTCAGAATTTGATCAGCTTCTCGGAGTTTCACAATCTGACCATGGTCTATCATTATTTCAAGGGGGTGGATAATGCCACAAGTGGTTCCAGCTCACCAGCGGCACAAACCAAGTCGAGTCTTGGCTGCAAATCCCCCCAAGTCGTAATTGGTGCACTGCCCGCTAAGCCAGTTAAACAGCTGCCACCCACCGAGGAGTATATGGAAATGTCGAGCGGATCCGAGCGAGAAAATACGCCAGATGTGCGTCTAACCAAAACGGAGACAATGGCAATCTCCAATCTCAACTACATCAGCGTGGAAACAGAGGATGAGAATTTGCAGAGTTGTGCGACGGAAAAACATTTGGATTCGAGCAAAGTGCTCGAAACGAATCCAATCGGACCCGAGCAGACCACCAATGAGTTGCGCATCAATGAACCACCTTATTACCAGTCCAAAGAGCAAAATAAATCCGGTCAAGATGTGGTTGATGCCGCAGTGGCGGATGATAAATTTAGTCAGGAGTGCTCGCAGGTGCTGGAGAATCAGGGCAACGACTACGTCATGCAGCCCTCAAACATACCCGTGCAAAAGTCATCAGATGATGGCAATTATCTGTATCAGCCCTCCAATCGACCCGTGGAGGAGCCACTGCGTCCGTTACGCGCCCACCAACAATCCAACGGCGGCTTTGGCACCCTCAAACGCAGCGCCAGCGACGCCTCCCGTGCCAATGCCGACGATGAGCTGGCCGAGATTATGCACGATTTCAAGAACAATGTGCTGTCCATCCGGGACGTGGAGCTGCTCGTGGAGAAGTGGAAGCATCGCAACGATGTACAGCAAAGCTATCGCGAGAAACAAGATCAAATCGATCAGATGCGACGTGAATACGATAGAATCCATGAGCATGTCAAATCCCAACTGAAGCGGGAGACGCCCTTCGAGCGCATCAAGAAACTCTTCTCCAAGCCAAAAGAGAAATCTGACAAGTTGGCCAACTGCTGTGCGGACAGTTTGCTGGACGAGACCAAGAGTTCGATTGCCACAAGTTGTAGCCTTAAATCATCGGCACGTCCAATTAGCTCGCTCAGTTTGCAGAGCGTTTCCAGTTCGAGTTCGTCTTCGGGTCGCTTGAGCACCGGCAGCAATTGTAGTGGCGCCTCTCTAGGAGATTCGGGCACCCATTCGGATCACGAGGAGCGACGGCAATTCGGCTGCCGGCTGGGCACGCCCGGCTCGCTGATGGACAACTATTTGGTGCCACCGCCACCGAGGCCAGTTTTTACGCCCGTCTCCACGCCGGGCGATGAGCGGCATCAGATTGTTTTCCCCTCACCGTTGTCCAGTTGCCAGCGCTTGCACACGCCCACAAGTCCAACGGGCTCCGAGCATTACCAGCTGTTTCCCTCGAACATACCCGTCTATGGCACTGGCAGTGGCAGTCAAGCGTTGAGCTCATCGCAGAGCAGCAGCTATCTCAACACCATTATGGAGGCCAAGGAACAGGAGCAGCAGCAGCAGCAGCAACACTATCAGAATGGGGTCACCTTGCAGCCCATCAAGTTGAACGAGCGCCCCAACATCATCTACGGCAAACTGAGCAAGAGCAGCGCCTCCAGCTCCGGTTGCAGCTCCTTCAAACCCAAACAGGTCGCCTGTCCCCAGGTGGGCAGCATCGAGGTCCAGGCGGAGGTCTATCAGAATGTGGGCAGCAATCACTCAGAGCAGACCACCCAGGCGCCGGATGTGCCGCCCAAGCAACAGTCTACAGCGGAGTCGCCCAACTATATGAACTGCTAGAGACACTCCCCCTCTCTGTCTCTCTCTCTCTCTCGCTTTCTCTCTCGTACACTCGGAAAAAATCGCACTGAAGCTTAGAGTTTTGCCAGTTTCCTTTGCTTCTAAAATTAGTTTTTCTTTTGTCTAGAAATCATTTTTCTTAAAACTGAAAATGTTTGTCTAAAAACTAGAAAGTTTTTCTTGTTCTTGGAAATGTTGTTTTTCAAATTATTTGATATAATTTTCGAAAAATGTTTATTATTAATTTAAGGGCATATTTCTAAAATTCAGTGCGATTTTTTGTTGTTGTTAAGTGTAGCTGCCTAAGTTTTCATATTCTAAGCTTAAGTGCATATATAATTATATATATAATTTCGATATTGCTGGAATGAGTATAAACTAGTTAAACGAGTTGGTTGTCAATCAGGCGCCAGCACATATTATTATTACAATGGTATTTCATTAACTGCATAAGTATATAACTCTTCGTCAAGTGTATTTTGTCTGTATTTTATCTCTATAGTTTAGTTATCGCTATCGGAAAAAATGTACATTATGTGGAAACGATTGCAAGCAACCAAAATAACATATCGTATTGTCTAAGAACGGGTCTCGCACCAACGAATTGCGTATATGTAATTCTACATTTAAGTATTTCCCCTCTCCTCTCTCCCACTAAATTTGTATTAAGCAGCTAGCATGCAGCTGGGCATGAAAAACATAAACTCAAAACTCCAACGTTAAATGCAATAAATTGAATTCTTTAAGCAAACCAAACGTTTATCACTGCACTTTCTCTCGCACCTCGGAAATCATGTGGAAACTCAGTACACGCAAAATGGGATTGCAACTGCCAGCATTCATTTCCAACAATTAAGCCACAAAACGATGAGCAATCTTCGTGGTTGACTTTAAGATACCCTAGCTGAGGCATACACTCAAAATGAAAGATCGCCTTTAATTTGACAATACTGCATAGGCAATCATATATACATTTTAGTTATAGTTATATATAAATAAATTCTTTGGTCTTTAGACAACCTCCGACGGTAAGCGAACTATGTCGGAGTATACAAAAAACTCCTAACCGGAAGCCACCTAAAGACATATTTAAATAATGAAAAGATCTTACCTTAATATGTCCACTAACTTACTAATCTAAATTTGATATGTTTTCCTTACTCATTTTCTACAAAATTCCCTGCCCAGCTAAGAAAAATATTTGTATTTGTATTCTATAGTTCAATAGATTAGAGGTAAGTCCAGTTTGGTCGTAAAGTTGCAAATTTCAATGCTGGCCACGTAGGATAAAAGCCAGCTCTTTAGCTCCAGCACAATGCGCACAAAAGTATGCTACTATTTTCGCACTTTAAGCGCAGAATTTTAAAGGATTATCAGACACACAAATACACAGCAAACTTTTTACTTTTGCTTTCCACACACACACATATAATATATTTCAGATATGTATATGTATATATGTATTATTTGCAGAATGCAGTCAAGCTTGCTGTGAACCTGTAATTCTTAATTCAGATTCAGATTCACGCTCAACGTCGCAATTATTGCGGCGTACGCGAAACGTATTTTTCCCAGCTGAGTACGCAGCGCGGAAAACGCCGCCATTTTCCATTTGCGTTACATGCTGCTGGGGAATATCGCTTCCCTTCTTTCCTCCCTTCCGCAACATCCGAATCCTTTCTCCCACACACAGCTGTTGATGAATAGTAAGTAGTTTTTTTTTTCAATTTTATTCAGTTTTGGTTATTGTGCACGAGTATGTGTGAATTGTCTCAACGAGTTAGTAGTAAGTGAGTGTGAGTGTGCGTGCCAGAGAGAGAGAGAGTAAGCGATTTGAAGAGGTATTTCGAGAGAGGCTTGGCAGAAAGCGTCTCGCTCTTGCACAGCATGTTTCAAGTGCAAATAAATGAGCATAGTTTAATAAAAATATTTTAAGCTTATTATTAGTAACATTTTATATACATACACACATACACGTATACATACATATGCATGTTATTCTGTTGCGGTCAACCCTAAACACCCTGTGCTCACAACAATACCGAAAGCTTTCAGCCAGTCAAAACAAACGCCTGAGCACACGCTACTCTGTGTGCGAGAGAGCAAAGCGAACGAGAATGGGAGAGCAACAGAAGCGAAAGCTTTTACGAAAGCATAACGGGTAAAGGCTAAAGCGAACAAGTGTGTATAAAAAGGACATTTTCGGTTCAGTCGACTTCTGTTAATTAAGCGCAACTGCGACGCAAAAGTGCGCCCCCAATTTTGCTGTGCATTCAACCAAAATTAATATTTACGCCCAAATAAACATTAGATTTGCTGAAGAAAATTATACAAACAAAAAGAAAACGCAAGAAATTAAAGCTGTGCGTACAGAGGAATACAATTTTCATAATACAGACGGACAGACGGACGAACTGAGGCGCATTCTCGGTTGTCCCTGAGTGCTGCTGCACTCTCACGTAAAAACAATACCATAATTTGCGTATAAACCCAACTGCGTAGTAGCCAAAGCAAAAACAACAACAAAAAAAGGAAATAAAACAAATACAAATGGAAAGTGTACTCTCGACTCGGGCCTAGAGACGTTAAATTATTTAGAGCCAGGCAAGTTCGCCATGCCCAACGGTAATTGTTAAGTAGCAGCAGCAGCTGCAACTGCAACAACACAACTGAAAACCTGCGAAATTACGGACCGGAGGACCACAGGGAAACGGCCAACGCTCGTAAATAATTTAAGGTAGGCAACGTTGTCAGCGAAACCTGTAAAATTGATGTCAGAGTTTGCACTGGTCCTAGCCCTGGTCCGCGACCAGGCAGGCAGTCGGCATTAATTTTCCATCTAGCAGTCGCCACTGGCTGCCTTTATTTGATTTTCAATTAATAGTTGTTCTTGACAAGCTTGTAGAGGGTATGACCATATATATTCCATATATATTGTAAATTATTCATTACTATTATTATGTTTATATATTATATTATCATGCTTCATCAGCATCACTATGTGAACTCCATAAGCTATCTGTTAGGCATATTTATATAAATATATATATATCAGAGTCCGCATATATATCCCAAGTCATTTAATATTACCACCTCGAGATATGTACATGTTATTTTGGTCTAATTGGGTTTTACTGGGTTTCACCAATTCATCCAAATTTGTAATTAAAGTGCACCCACAAATTTTATAAACAATTTTTAGTTAACTCTTGTTAAATTATATATTATAAAATCCCGAATAAATTGTTAATATAGTTGTCATCACTGTTGTCATCCTGTTTACTGAGATAACCCAATATAGTTTACTAACTTCGAGAGTTGTTCTGTTTTCAATCCAGTTGGAAAGAGTATATTATCTTCGTATTGCCTGTGTTAACCTTTCTTGCAAGCTGTTCGTGTTAGTGTTTTCCGTTGCGGCCAAAGTTAAATATGAAATGTTGCCATGTGAAAACGCAACCACTTCAAAGTTTCTGCCGACTAAGGCAGTTTTAATGATGCTCTAAACGTTAATGGCTGCCAGCTTCTTTAAGCCGGCTCTTTGCCCAAATTAAAGGCAAAGTGTCGCAGCATAACTCGGCTTGTTGTTTGGGTAAGTGTGTGTAAAAAAAAAGTTAGCGTAGTTATTATGGTTCTCTACAGGAACATTTTACTAATTATGTAAGTATTGCAAAAGAAACAAAATGGAAAAAATAATTTAAGGATCACCAAAACTATGGGTTGGTGTATTTGCTAGTGGGGCGAATTGCAGCTAGCAAGCGAAGAGTAGCCAACAACCAAACCGAGATCCATAGAACTCAAGCAAATAAAAGAAGCAAAGACAAACACCATGCCGATAACCCTAGAATTGCAGCAATAAACGAAGCGTAGACAACAATCAAGCTGAGATACCTGGGCAACAACCATGAGCAAAGAATCGATGACAAGGAACATAAAGGACGGCGAACAGCAGAGACAGCAACCGCTTGCGATTAGGAAGAGGAAGATAGTCTCAACTCGGCTTTTTTGCCGTAGAGAATTAAATATAATTTATAAAAATCGGTTAAATATCAAAGGCATTAGTTATAATACATAAGATATATATTTTCTTGATGTGGATCTCGGTCTCTAAGAACTAAACGTATATATTTATATTTATCTTCAAATTCTGCATTTCAATAAAAATTCTGTTCCGATTCCAATTCTGGTATGACAACCTGGTTTAAATACAATCCCCGATTCATAATGCCACAGTTAAAAAGCTATTTAAATTCTAAAGAATGTACTCACATTTGTTTGCAGTGTATGCAAAGAGTTCTTTTCTTTTTTTCAATAGTTTTGTTTATATTTCGTCGTTTCTTTTGTGCTACTTGTGACTACCTCAAGTAGACCAACAACACACACATAAACATACCGAGTGTATGTGTGTGTGTGTGGAAAGTGCAGATTGCATTTATTGTATAAATTCTATGCAACACTAATACAAATGCATCTACTTGCAGCAGAGATGAGCATAGCACAATGCGAACAGAAGAGATTCTTATGCGGCAATGTGCCGTTTTCTTTCTGTGTCAGGAGGCAAGTGCCTCCTGTGGTATAATTTTAATTACCACTTAAGCGATACTCGCGTTGCCGTGAGTCAGCAGCTAAGTGCATGTGCAATACACACACATGACTATATATATATATATATATATATATATATGCATTCCCTTTAGAAATACATTATTTATTTCCAATTTCCATAATTACTCTTGGAAAAGTGTTAATTTTTCGTTAATTTTCTTCTTTCTTTAGTTTTAATTAAATGGAAATGAGTTGGAAACGGTAAAACTATGGATTTTTCCTCCCCACATTTTTTTTAAGAGTTTTCTTCCACTTTTGAAAACTTATTCATAACATTTATGGTGAGAGTGGTGCTATTATTTTGTTCCCAACTGTATGACGCATATATATATACATATATATATTGTGCTGCGTGTCCTTCTGAGTACTTCGATATATATATATATATATACAATACTCAGCACTGACAATGCAAAATGCGCTAACAATGCGTTAGATTCTTTCTGTGCCATTGTTTGGCTCGTTTTGTAGTTTTTCTTATTTCAGCATATTGCATTCCTGTAAATCGAAAGGACCACAGACCATAAACACACACGGACAGCAATATTGCGCATACGCCACATCCGCCATAAGCATGTCAAAGGAAATGCTGGCTATAATTGCGCATTTGCCGCTCCACTGACTGGCTAACCCCTAAAACCACACCCCTATTTGCCCAGTTATTGCCACTCGAATCGATTGGAAATTTGTTTCCAAATATTTATATGGTAAATATTTACTATCAGCGATTGTATAAAATATGCAAGAACCTTTCCTTAAAGTATGCTAAAAATCCACTTAGGGACGACTCAAAAGTTCCGAGAGCAATAACTTTGCTAAAAGTGATACGATTTTGAAAACCTGGGCTTTTATTGTTATTATTATTATAGTTGGGGAGAACCAGCACTGCGACCTATAAGGTCTATTTTGCCCCCTTACTGAGCCTACAGCTCTTCCATCAATCCCAACTCCTGCACGAATGCCAGGATCTTTGTTGGGTTGAGGGTTACTATGTCCTTGGGACTCAGGACATGTTTCCCTAGGATGCTGCATCTTTTCCTAATTAAGACGACGCAGTCTGCTAGGATGTGCATTGAGGATTCCTCCTCATGTCCACAAAACCTGCATACCTCGCTGCCATAGATACTTAACCTGCTTTGGTGACTTCTCAGTCTACAATGTCCTGTCAATAGACCTGTGAGTATTCTGAGTCTATTCTTCTCCATAGATATCATTTGCTTAAATCGCTTTTGATTGTAGCCACCTAGGAGACTTCGAGGTTGTCGGAGTCCTGGTGTCTCTGCCCAGCTCCGTTCCCGCATCTGCCTTTCTTCGTCCCTGATTTGCAGCCGTATTGTGTGTCTTCCACAATATGGTTCTGGGCCTATCATGGGTCTCTCTGCCTCATTCTTGCTTGCAACTTGGGCCTTTAAATCATGGAATAATCCCACATGCAAAGTTGAAAACGCAATTCTGGCTCGATTTCTTATGCCCCCAAAAATAAAAGCTTTCATAACTTTCAACCGAAATAACGTTGTCAAACTCCACCGATTTTCTTTTATTACTCATAATATACTGATTGTAACTTTGCGCAAACTTCAGAAGTTGAAAACTTTTTATTTTGTACAGTTTTAAATGGTTTTTATTTGCGCTTGTTTAGTGCTTTCATTTCGTGGGAAATCGCTTAAATCGCAGCATACTTTGCTGGGTGCCACTCTGAAATTGCTGCCACTTGGCGCAAGCTCAAAATGCAACAACCAGCAACAAAAATGGCAGCCCAAATGTAATGTGATCACTGTAATCATGCAATTTGGACACGGCTATAACGACCAAAAGAGCCAATATGCTGGGGCACAAATGGAAATTGCCATAATACACATTCGCTGTGATGATGGAATTGTCGATTTAGGGAAAGCCTTTCTAAAAACTATAACTAATTTTCGTAACATTTAGAAATTAGTTCTGTGAGTAACATAAACCTTAGGGCCTTCAGGCGTAATACATATTTTAGGGAGATTTTGTAACAGTTTCGATATACCTCAGCGGCAGTCAGGTCAAAAGTGTGATAAGTGCAATTGTGTTAAGTAAAGTCAGCAAAGTCAAACAAAAAATTTGCACGTTATTTAACTAGCTTTTGGCATGGTCTAAATGCACTACATCGTCTGTATGTGGCTATGTGCCACAGCTCAGCATTTGTTTTGGCCACCATGCGGCAATTTGGCAACATATTCACAGCGTCGCGACAATATAATCGCCAAAGGGTTTGAAGCTTTTTCCGTAAATTATTCGCTCACACAACGGGACAACAAATGGCGTCCGATTTGTTTTTGGTTTTGGTTTTGTTCTTGTTGTCCTGTGACCGACATGTGACCCCTACTACACTCAGAAAAACGCATCGGATTGAGAGGTGTTAGTTTTCTAGCAACTCGACTTTGCTTCTCTTATTTTCCTGGTGAACTTTTCTTAAATTCAGAAAAATATATAAATATATAATACAAAATATATTTGAATATTTCTAAATAGACATTTCTGGGTGCAACATGCACACATACACAGCTAAACACATACACACACACAGAAAGACTCTTTAACTGTAACTTCATGACTGGCTGGTTTTAAATTTGGTTCCATTCGAGAGGGTTGTGCAATAATTCATCAATCTGAGTGTCCTGGCCACATCCAAACATTTGCAGTTGCATGTTGCCGACAGGCATATTAATTATGCAAGTCATTTTGCGGCCTCACACGCAACTGTTGCCACTTCGACAATTGCTTGCAACCTGAAGTGAGTGTGTTGTATGCCTCAGGCTTGTGCCTCAGTTTGCAATTGCAGGCTGCATCTGCTGCATTTTTAAGGAGCACAAATCTTCATTTTCGATCCGATCAAATCAAAGCGAACACTCAACTAGCTAAAGTCCTTAAAATCAGTTGTACAATTTGAGATTAAGAATATATATACATATATATATGTATATCTATATGTATATTAAAACTATTTTTAACAAAAGTTTCAATCAAAATGCAGTAAATGGAAAAAGTTTCCTTGTAATCCCTCATGGGGATTATCTTTGTAAGTATACAAAATCTTTCCGAGAATAGATTTTAAATATGAAGAGAAATAATATAAAATGCAAAAAAAAACCCTCGATTATTTAGATTAAGAATCAAGATTAAAAAATTTACTCAAATTGTAAAAGCTAAGCCATGGCTGAGGAATATGAACGATTGTTGAGTTTATGATCTAAATGGAATATGCCTGACGAACAGCCCAAAAGTGCTGAGTGCTTTTGGCAAAGTGAACAAGATACAAAAATGCCCAAAGGCAGCTAAATAAACTTGTGGACACACACATGCACACACACACAACAAAATACACACCAAAGTACACACAGACAGAGAGGCATACAAATTGCATGACAGTCACGGCCAAATTGTCGGGCCAGACAAGTCTGACATTTGAAATCGCCAAAGGAAGAAAAACAACAACAATGACAACAACAACAATGACAACAACAACAACAACAACAATGACAACAACAACAATGACAACAACAACAGATATTAGTTATAAATAAAAGGGGTACGACCAGCAAACAAACAAATCGCAGACAGTTGACTGACTGGTGATATACTGTTAGCAGCGACTGTGACTGTGACTGTGACTGACACATGGCAAAGACAACGGCAAAAGGCAGACTGAAAGCAATTAGAATTCAATATATTTGCCCGGACAACTTGTAATTAACTGTAGTTTGGACAGACAAACAGAGAGAGAGAGAGAGGGTGAAAGAGCGAGGGAGAAAGAGACAGGCGGAGCAAGAGAGAAGGAGACAGAAAGGAAACCAGTTGACAGCAAGGAATATTAAGACGTAAGTTATAAGCCAGCGGTGCAATATCGATAAATATATACACTCAGCGAAAATTCGAACTAATTATAGTAAATCGCCCTACAAAAAATACAAAATTGTTCTTGTTTTGAAAGAACTTTCTGAATAATATGATGAGCAATACTTGGCGCCAAAAATGTGCCGATTGAGTAAATTAAGGCTGATTTTTTTATGAGTGTATAAACTACATTTACTACTTTACTGCAGCCGAGGGCA
Source organism: Drosophila atroscutellata (assembly GCA_035041605.1). Classification (NCBI taxonomy): domain Eukaryota; kingdom Metazoa; phylum Arthropoda; class Insecta; order Diptera; family Drosophilidae; genus Drosophila; species Drosophila atroscutellata. The sequence goes on from JAWNLA010000059.1 coordinate 736,919, forward strand.
ATAAAGTAAATCAAAGGCTTGTCGCACTGTAAATCATAGGGGAAAGTCCTTGACAGTGTGCACCAAGGACCGGCATAACAACTGCTCCGACTTTCAATTATTGAATGAAACAAACACAAGCACACGCACACACGCACACGCACACACGCACACGCACACACGCACACACACTCAGAGAAAACAAGAGAGGGGTAAATGAATTACAAATATTTACAGCATACCTGCAGGCGCTTTATTTATGCAAACGCCGCATGTCGAGCTCCAATTAAACCACAAAAAAAAGGAAAATAAGGAAAAAACGTAAACAATTTCTTGCATTTCCATTTCACACTCGTTACCAGCGAATGTAACAAGACAGAAACTATCAGCTGGCAACATAAGCAAGCAGGAATGCGCTAGTCGAGAGTGCTCGACGAGCAGATGCCCTCTAAACAGCTATTCTTTCCATAATATAATTCGTTTTGATGAACAAAGCAATGATCAATAATATAATAAGAGTATGAGAAGAGTATTTCTTATTACTATCGTATATCGATTTGTATCGACATTCGCGACACGGGCAAAAGTTATCGATAAAATGCACTCAAATTGATCTGTTCGGGATAAATGAGAGCCTTATAGAAGAATTTATATACTTTATGGGATAGAAAATGCTTTCTTTAGCAGTAACATGCATACCTTTGGACAAACTCATTATACCCTTTTGACTGATGTGTTCAGGGTATAATTAATTGAGTTTCGCAACGAAATACCCTGAAAGGTAAGCTTGACGGGTTTCTCGCAGCTATCTCTAACAATCTAACTTCGAGTGATTTCAAAACTTATGCTTAAGGCTGCTTAGGCTAGACAACAATTTATTTATTTATTTATATAAACTATAATTAATTTATATAATAACGGTATTAAATTGTATATCGCCAAGCTATAAATTGTTCAGTTTATAACTGCAATTTTGCTATATTTAATAATAATAATACAAATAATGATAGAAATATAATCTTATATGAACTTAAAGCAAAGTTCCGATAACGAAGACAGAGATTGATCAGAGTTGATAATAGTGTCATATATAGATAGTCTATTAGGAATTACATAATTTATTTATAATAACTACATTATAAATAAATATAATGTGAATTTTAATTGTAATTTCGCATTGGAAATATCTTTTATTTTGATAACCTTAACCCTCGACCGATATACCCCTTGTAAGTGCCTACCAGGACATAAACATGATTGCGTGCTCTGCTGCGCTAACTCTATTCAACTTGTTGGCAACACCCCCACAACCCACACACACACACACACACACACCAATCCCCACCCTTTCCGTCCGTTTATTATTTCCTCACACTTTGATATCGCTTTTTGCCGCAGACCTTCCCCGATGTATATCTGTGTGGCCTCGTCTGTGGTCTTTGCGGAGCCCTTTGAGCCGAAAGTGAATGTTAGCCAGCGGATATACTATAGACATACACATATGTAAATATGTAAATTTAGATATACATGTATATAGATATGCATATGTATGCGATACTTGCATTTATCTTATGGCTTTGTGGCATTAGCGTTTCGCATTTTAAATTCCTCGCTCTTTGCTCAACTTTGGTAAGATGCTTTGGGAACTTGGTTATTTCCATAAGGTCAACGGATGTGTTATCCAATTAGCGATAATCATTCAGTTTGTATCTATTACTGAGACTATGACGTAAGCAACGCAATTACAAATCGATTAAATAGAAAGCTTTTATCCCTCATATTTTGGAGCATTCAAATTCCCTTTTTTTGCACATTTTACTAATTGCTTTCAATGAGAATGTAATCCTGGTGGATATCTAGGTAAATAGAAGTGTTTCATATAAGAAATTAGTGACAGGAGAGGTCGTTAGATGTACTGAAGAATGCAGCTTCTGAGAGCTCAACACGAGCAGATACTCTTTAACCAGTTCTTATATGCTGGTATGAAAATTAATGTTGGCTAACAAAATCTGCGCATCTTAACAGATCTTAGTGATCTTATATTATATTTGATCAATAATATGTCAGGGTATTTTATATATATCAATTGGAATACCTTTGCGTATTTTAGTAAATATACCGAAACGAGTATAATTATCGATAAAATTAAACTGTGTATCCGAATGATAGGAGAGAACTTATATGCCTAATTTAAAGACATTAGCTGTGAAATTCTGCAAGACATATTTGTTAATATTGGCTTAGAATCGGCCTGCTGATCAAGAATATATACTTACTTATTCGTCCCTTACAAATGCTTTCATCCATTGTGTGTATTGACTGTTCTCAACTAAAACCAACCCAAAATCTTAATCTGACTATATTTTTATCGTTTTATTCAGACAATCCCCAGAAAATGTGGCATATACTTGCCTAGAAGACGTTAACTGAGAGTCGTGCAACGAATCATAAGAATCATGTCGAATGTGAGTCAATATTTATATTGGATTGAAGAGAAATGTTGGAAAAGGATTTCCCTTTGTGTGCTACTTGCAGCTACTTCACATGGACAAGTCGAATGGCAATGGGGTGTATGCAACAGACAATGTGGCTGCGACAGCGGCAACAACAACCGCTATGAATACGGCAAATAATATAACCATAATGAATGGCGCTGCGGCTGTTGCAGCTGCCGCCGCAGCAGCTGCTACATTGCCGGCATCCGCCTCCAGCGAGGATCTCAGCCAGAGCCTGTCCGAGTACACAGACGCCGATGAGAGCATATCAGCACCCACTGAATTTCTTGCCGAGGTAAATCCATAAATACAAACGCATACACTCAGAAAAAATAAGCTAGCCTTACATGTGGCACCAAGCTTAACACACCTTATAGAATTATAGAATTGGGGCAAGCGTTTCTAATTATTAGAAACTTTGATTTAAATTTAGAACTAGTTTCTAAAAATTAGAATGCAGGTTTTAAGGTTGATTTTCTAAGGTTTTTTTTGAGTGCATATATAAATATAAATTCTATTCAAATGCAAATCGCGCTGGCAGCGGCAGTCGCGAGGCAAACTTAATTCGGAATCCTTTCAAGCGGCTGACGATGGGAATGATTGGACTGAGTTGCTCTTGTGCGCCGGCTCATTGATTACTAATAGATTGCCTTTTGCCATCCTCCATCGAAATATGGACAGACTATTGTTGCTTAGCTTGACAACCAAGGATTTCAAAAGGATTTGACGCAATTTGATTTATTTGGATTATTCTCTCTTTTTCCTCTCGATATTTTGCAGTTTCTGTCGGCTGTCATGCTCAAGGATTACAAGAAGGCTTTGAAGTACTGCAAGTTGAGTGAGTATCCCAACAGGCAATGCTCTAAACTATAATATATATAATATATATATAATAATCTAGTATAACGCAGATAAAAGTAACGCTTAAACTCAAACTAATTCAACTTATTAAAATGGGTTAAGACTTTCGAGAACCACAACTTTGTCAAAAGTCATCAGATTTTCATACAAAAAAGGTCTATTATAATATTTTATATATACATATATATATATAATTTTGAATAATACTACATTCAAAGTTGACCTATTTAAAATATTTACAATTATTATCTTTCAATAGGCATAACTTGGTCCAGGACTGCTTAGTCATAGTTTAATCTCTAGTTCAAAGCTAAATTCAAAGTTAAAAATGCAATTCTGGTTGCTTATAAATGTACTTCTTCACTACCTTATTAATCTGTAACACTTTGTATATATTTTTTGTCTTGTGACACAAACATCAGTTCTGCAATATGAGCCAAACAATGGAACGGCCAAAGAGTTCTATCCACTCATCCTGGACAAGTTGCGCGGTAAGTTCACAGATCACTTGTACAAATAATAATTAAATAATCGTTTATATATATATATTATATATACAGCTGTTAGTGACAGCGATGAGAACTACAACAAATCCTCGTCACCGGAGCTGGCATTGGATTTGGAGGCGCCTTGCGAGGATAGCGTTAGCAGCCACAGCAGTCACAACAATTGCTCCGATGATGAAGATGAAGATAATGATGATGATGTTGATGATGTTGATGTTGATGTTGATGATGAGGATGACATTGATGATGAGGATGACATCGATAACGTGGATGTTGGGGATGAGGAGGAGAGCAGCAGCAGCAACGATGACTACGATCTGCCCATCGATGAGCCTCAGGATGCGGCTGCTGTCGACTGCCTGGCAGTCCATAGCACCTCCCATTCCCATTCACATTCGCACAACGATTCGGGTTCGTCACGCAACTCCTCGAGCGGAGGCGGTGGTCGCAGCGACAATACCACACACTCCTATTCCAGCCTCCTGCTGGAGGAGGAGGACGACATTGTGCCCGTCAATCTGCCATTTGGCAACCGGGAGCCAACAAGTGCAACAGATCTGGACATCAGCAATGGTAAGTAGCAAAAATCGACCTGAAATTAATATAATAATTCCACATTCTGAACGATCTTTCAGGCAACAAGGTGGCATCGGCGTCGTGCAGCGATTCGGAGTCGCCAACAGAGCCGCTGACCCAAAGATTGGCGGCCATTTTGCGTTCCAAGTGCGGCGTCTCAGCCAGCAATGATGAGGCCTACTGAGGGAATAGTTTAAACAACAATTTATATACAACATATACCCTATATATATGGCATATATATGTATACTATATATACTATAGTAACTATATTCTTGTACTTCTACTCGAGATAAATGTTTACACACTTTCTTTGCCCAACTAAGTAACTAGTTTTCCACTAGTGCATTCGTCGCTTAACAAACCTAGAAACCGTCCCTAACAGCATACAAGTACTACTATATATATATATATATATACCTCTCTATATATATATCCGATTGCAATACATACACAGCTGCAAGTTTTCCTTTTTCAAAACAAAAACTCCCTAGACAAACAACATATCGTACAAACATAATAAGTATACTTATATATAGTAGTCGTATTTGTATTGTGTATGTGTAAAAGAATGAAAAACAAAAGAAATGTAATCTAGATACTATAACATTTATGCTCCATTTGTTACAGAGCCCCAATAATATTATATATACACATATATATATTTTAGTAAGACACACTCATATGCAAACAAAGCGCACAGGACTTGGAAAAAACATATTGCTGGAAAACTTTACAAGTTAGCATTTTATAGATGGCGACTTTTTTTCCACACAGTTTATAACACACATATACGTAGTATATATATAGTATATATATAGTATTAATTTAGTGAACGGAATGCTCGGATAAGTCTGATTAAAATGGAATGGGGCAAGTAAGTAGTCGTGTGTGCTACATGTGCTACAACTGAAATGGTCCAAAGTCTTAAAACTATATATACATATAGACATATATATATATATAGAGATTGAGAATACAAATACATTCCCTTAATTTTCGAATAATAATGAAGCTTACAGTTTTTTGAATTGTTTCGATTGATTTGTTCAGTGTACTTAAATATATATGCATATATATTATCAAATAAGTTGGCCGATATACGCAACAAATCCTTAAATGAGTATTTCAATATTCATACTATATATATTTAATTAAGTTTAAAGTACTTACTTAATTACTTATGAGAATTTATAAGATTGAACGCTCCTTTAACAATTGTGTACAGTTATTTATTCAGTTCTATTTGAAACTTAATTAATCACATTATATTCGATATGTATTCAAATGTATATTCGAAACATGTATAACGGAATGTATCATCAAAAGTTACAATAAAGAAGGAAGGCGACAACTTTTGGAACTGTTTATTGGATTAGCTGAAGGTAAGCACAGTAATTATCATATGCTAATATAAAATAGGAATTGATCTAGATGAAAAAATAAACTTGCTTTAAAAAACGGATCAGTTTTGACAGCAATTTCCACTCATGCCCATAAGCCGATTTTGGTAGTAGAATATTTCTATGGATTCCGACATAGAATTACATTTTTAACTATAAAAGTAGGATTAGTCTAGCTGTAAATGTGAGATACATGTATAGTGTGTAGTCACCACGCTGAGACGACGTTTGGAATCGAACTCTTTATTTATATAAAATGCTTGAAACTAAATACATATTTAATATGCAGTCGCTTGACGTAAAATAACGGTAAACGTTGGTGAGGCGCCCGCATTGGCTCCTAACAGCGGCAAACGGTTGAAAATAACTGTAAGCGTTGGTGAAACGTCCGCATCGGCTCCTAACAGCAGCAGACGGTTGAAAATAACGGCGAACGTGCTGAGGAAGCGAATGGATAACGGCGACCGTCGCGCAAAAACGGTAGTTGTGAATTTAAACATCAGAGGAAGGCACAACGCTGAACAAGGCTGGCTTGCATGGGCCAGCTATCAGCATCTCAGAGCATCACATGTTCACACTCGAACACTAGAGAAGGATTGATAGAGGACATAGGAAAAACCATGGCTATTAAAAATTTGAAAGTTCTCTTAAACCGTTCGATTCAATAAGTTAAATTAATTGTGTAAGTCAACGAATATATAGAAAAGTTAAAGAATTACTTACCTGAACACTCCTTAAATATTCCACAATCTTAATTAAAATGCTTTTGGTATTAATTTCAAACACTTCATCGGCATTTATTTGAAATCCATTATTATCGAAGAACTGTTCTTGTTTCATATTAACATGACTTGCAATCGAATAATGTATTTAGACAGTTCTTAATTGTTTGTTTTTTTTATAAAATGTTTTGTTTCGTACATAGACTGTTTTTGAAACAAATATCATTGATTTGTTTCGATAAATTAATCGCGATAATCACTATGATTTATGTGAATGCCAGTTGGACTGTTGTTGTGTATAACTGTATATCAAAAAGATTGAGTGAATTTATCGATTGTTTTTCGATATTCGATTATACATAAAACGTTTCAAAATTGCATTAAGTGTGCTGAAAAATGTATGTGTGTTTATCATACTTCCATTCACCATTCACCATCCACCATTCACCATCCACCATTCACCATCCAAAATCCTAACCATAGCCATCTGATATGTAACAAACTACTAATGTGTGTCGAACAATTTGTTATTGTTTCTTCTGTTCTGATTGCGTCTTCGAATACTGTTTTTGTTTATATATATATTATCAATAATACTTATGTGAACCAACCACTTGAAAATTATTGTTTCTATGTTTTGTTCTCGAGCACCAAAAAACTCAAATGAAAAATCGCATAACAAAATTAATTCTATTATCAGAGTGTTTGCATGTTAAATTAATGTAAGTCGCTCAGAATTAAAATCAGGTAATGAAGCTTTGTTTGTATCGTGAATTGCACGTATTTGTTGTATATCGTTTTGTGTTTTTGCATTATTCAAATAGCTAAAGTACGCTAAGTATGTGTGTGTATATGCTTGATTGATATAATGCTAGATTGAAATTCAGTATTTTTAGCAAATTGAATCAATTGTAATGAAACTATGATTGCGTGACGAGTCCTCAATTATTCACTTACGACTTATGAGTGTAATATATATATATATGTATACATCTGATCTATCATACACATTAAAGTAACTCTTTTGAATTTGGTTTGATTTGTGTTAAACTTTGCAAGTAAACTTAATCAATTCGTTATCGATGAAATGCTAATCTGGTTAACTATAGCATGCCTTTATTCATGCTTACTTACACTATATCTAAATTTGTCCCAGACACGATTGTGTGGAATTAACAAATATTTCCCATACCTCGTAGTATGATTGATTTTTTCTCTTTTTTAGATGAGTCAGTGTGCTTTATAAGTCTGCTAAGTGTGTTTATCGTAGGGTATATCGTCTATATATATGCATATGTATACACATATATATGTATATCGCGCTTACATATTTAATGTTCATTAAAAAGAAACTTTCATTTGAAAACTTCAGGTGTTTCTTGTACTGTTCAGTAAAATTACATATATGTATATACACGTATGTAAGTGTGTGTGTGTATGTGTGTGTGAGTGTGTGTGTGTGTATATATAGATTTGTGAGTTGGCACTACATCAATTGAAATGAAAAAATAAAAAGCAAATCTCGATTCTCAAATTGTAGCTTAGAAACAATCATTTAAAGTATTTATTAAAAATACAACAAAAAAATAATAATTAAAAACGATAAGTTCACATATATAAACATAATTAAAATAGCTTTAAATCGTACACTTAACTATATATATATATATACGCTCAAAAAAGGGACAGCTTGGCAAAGAATTCAACAGTTGCGAAAAAAATGAATATTAAACGAACTAAATACAAAAACAATTATATATACGTATATGTTGTATATATATATATCATATATATATATATCAGTCGATGAAGTTAATGTGTGAGATGAGCTACAGACCAATTTATATGTTTGATGTGCGTCTAGAGAATTGTTGCCCGGGCAAGATACGTGTTTTCAACGACTCACAAATAAACTGTAGTTTAGCTCAGATATAACGATTTGTTCAGTTTTCGCTAAAATGTATAAAATGTGGCGTATTTATGTTTAAATGACAGCTGCCAATTTTTGTTCCAGTGTATGCTGCGCAGCCTTTGCACAATACTTATGTAAAACTAAACAATTTTGAATGTTATAAAAATAAAAATGACGCCACGCCTCCAAATCACAACCAATTTGTTGTCATTGGCTGTGATTTAATACCGCTTCTATAAGCAATTTGTGGTTTCCTTGGCATCCTCGATGTTGGTGTGGTTCTTGATGAGCAACTGCGTCGTCGGATATTTGTTGAGTTGTGCGAAACGCTCCATCACACACGAGGAGCTGAGACGCGCCTCGGCATCGTGATCCCAGCACTCCTCCATTGTGTCGCAGAATATGCTGAGACCCTAAAAACGATATCAAAATCAATTACAATTCCAATCTCAGCAAGATTATTGAGTATTATCACAAGGCAGACAAGAGTTAAGGGTTAAGAGTCAAAAGCCATACTCACCATATGGGTACGCCACGTATTGAGCAAATGTGGACGCAACTTTTTCATGACGACACTCTCCTGCACCTCATCGAGTGTCGGTCGCTGGCCGAGTTCGGCCTCAAATGGCAGCTGATATTCGCCGACGGGTCCGACGACCTCACAGCGTGAGACCATTTCCCAGAGGACCAAGCCGCAGGCATACACATCGATGCGCAGGAAGGCATCCCGATTGAAATTGATGGCACCCTCGAGCACCTCGGGCGCCATGTAGCGACGAGTGCCGACCTGGCCGTGGGTGTCGCCACACGGTTTGCCCGGCTGAAAGATCATGGCCAGGCCAAAGTCCGCAATGCATGCGGTCAAATCACCCTTGAGGAGGACATTCTTCGATTTGAAATCACGATGTGCAATCGATGGTTTCAGCCCATCCGTCTTAGTGCTCGCAATCTCCTCGTGCAAATGGGCCAAACCATTCGCCATGGACTCGGCAATGCGGCACAGCTCCAGCCAACTGATTGTGTGCGATTTTAAATAGTCGCATAGGGATCCATTATGCTGATAGGTGGATATTAACCAATACTCGGGCTTATCCAAATGCTTTTCAACACCGAGAAATTCGAGTATGTTCGGGTGGCGCATTCGTGGCAATTTATAGATCTCGTTCTCTGTTGTCCACGATTCCTTCTCCTGCATGCGAAAGATTTTGACGGCCACATCCTGACCGTGCAACTTGGCCTGCCACACATCACCAAAGCGTCCGCTCGCCTTCTGCTCGAGCAATTGAATCGGACGGTTGCTCAGCAATGGCGATGAATTTGTAATTTCCGCTTCATGCTGAGAGAGAAGAGAGAAGAACAGAAATTAGTAATTATAATTGAAATTACTATTTGGAGCCACTCACCTTGGGTATCTCGTTAAAGTGCTCCTGCTTGAGGCGTCTGTAATAGCTCAGTATGAATATTAGCAGCACGACGAGGACGGCGAATGCGGAAGAGCCAACAATATAATAAGTCACATTGTTGTTGTCCTGCGCCTTCTCCTTTGGCACTGCAAAAAGTGGCAACGGAATATAAACGTTTGTAAAAGTAATTATATATATATATAAATATATATAAAGTTGTTTATGGGTCAGTTCCTCATTTCCCTTCTCTACTGCCGGGTGAAAAAGTTATGTATATCAAAGATGCACAGAAATAGCAGCTAATGTAGCAGCTACCATAGAGCAGCTACGTGCAGCAAATGAGCAAAACAAATATGCGCTTGCTATGGTAGCAAGCAGAATTAAATATAATACTCAACTATTAAATATATATATATATTAAATATATATATTATTATTATTTTCATATTACTATTAGTATTATTTGTATATTACTTTTATATTACATTTAATTCTCTTTGCTCTATGTTTGTCCATATTCATAACATATTCTTCACTGTGCCTCCGTCAGACTAGGTTTCTCCGAAATCGATACATCGATAACTACAAATCGATAACATATCTGCCACAATTTTACAGCTACTGTCATTGGCATCCGCCATCCCGGCCTGGCTATATCTTTCTTAATTTGGAGCTCAAACAAATTTTAGCGGACCACGCCCACAAAACTAGGCAAAAGTGCGCTGTTTTACAGCTAAAGTTACCAATCTTGAAAGGTACATCTCTGAAAGTGGCATTATCCCGAAAATATTCACTATAATGCAACCAAGAATGAAGAAAATACTCCAAAAACCAGAATGTAAAGATTAAAAATTGTTCTGACTGTATTTAACTTAATATAAAATAATAATATTAAACAGATCGAAAGACCCAAGTTGCCTGTGCTATACTCTTCTCATTTTGTTAAAAGAAAATAAATAAAAATAGAAAAAAATAAAACTCTTGAAATCTTTGCCTGGCACTCGAAATATTATGTTTGCAACTGTATGTGGCATAAATGCATGTTGGTCTTTAAACGCTTGCAGCGCAGGTGAACAACATCTCAAGTGGCACCTGTAGTTGGTGCCGTGCAGGGTTGATGATGCTGTGCATGTGCATGTGGATGCCACAACAAGCACAGAACGCAAAGCAAAAAATGAAAAAAAAAAAAACGAAAGTTTCGCCCCCAATTTGGCATCGCTTTTTATGAGCTCAAATATAGATAAAGACATATAAATATATATATATATATATATATATATTTAGATAAAAGGGAGCCAAACACACAAAGAGAATATAACGAAACGTGGCACGAAGGCAACTTGCAACACACACACACACACAGGCAGGCAGCTTATGGAGGCTGTGGAAAGTTCGTTAACACGAAAATGTATTGCAAGCAAGGAGGTGGCAAGGTAGCAAGTGGTTGCTTGTGTTATGCCAAAATTGGAGCGTGCTGCAAAGGAGAGAAAAAGAAGAAGAAAAAATGTGGCACCTTGTGTTGTTGCCTCCATGGCGGCCGGTATATATTTGTAGTGCATGTTGCACTTGGAGCCCTTGCAACAGCAGAAATGGATGTTGCCCAAGCGGGGCTTGGCACTCGTGATGCAAGCAGTCTGATTGCACTCGTGCATGTCCGTGAAGCAGCCCTTCATCTTGACTTTCTCCGTGCCTGCAACAAATGAAATCAAAATATTATAATTCCTTCATTTCTCTCAGTGTATTCGTCGCAGCAACAAACCAGTCAGCTCGTCAGCGGCCCACAGCACATAACAGCTGGGAAACTTGTCCGCCTCCACCTGACACCGCTCGATGCTTGTGGCACAATTCTGATGCGTGTTGCAATCCTTCTCGTCATAATGCTCACAGTTGATGTTGTGCCCCTCGGGCAGAATGGCACCACCAGCAACGGATTTCTCCTCATGCATCAACAGGCAGCCTGAGAAGTGGAAATAACAAGTGTTAAAAATCGCTTAATGTTACAAGGCATGTTCAAAAATATGAATACAAATCCATTCACTTATCCAAAAATACTTCAAATAGTTGAAATGTTCTAATGGAGCCTTACTTTAACTGTTTGTTTCTTTCAAAAGATTACTTCTTAAGAGCCTAAACTTCATGAAAAAATGAACACTCCAAAATGGCGAGCTAGAATTCATACAATAATTTTGAGGCCTTTTCAATTGATCTCGCTCAACAGTTATTTTGCAGCGGCACTCAAAGCATATCAAATTAGTAGGCTTTGTGGAATCGTAAATAAGTTACTTAAGTAGGCTCCAGGCGGCAGGCTTTGTGCACATATCATGTAACACACATCATGAATCTGCCACATCGGCAACCGACCAGCGACCTCGGACCAAGAGGAGTCGCCAACGGACCAACGACCCCAATCTCAAAACCCAAACCCCAAAGCTAAACCAAATCCCAAAAGCAGCAAGGCTCAAAGCTGAGCTGAGCTGAGCTGCCATTGAAAGTCGAATGGAGAATGAAGAACTTGCAACGTTTGCTTGCCACACTCGCTTGCAAAGTTTGCTTGCAACGCAACCCCAATTCGTGTAAAGAGGGCCATACAAAATTAGCTCCACTGGCCACTGGAGCCTTTTGAGTGGGCCTCATAACCCCAATGCTGCAACTGCAACCTGCAACTGCTGTGTACGAGTGTTTGTGTGCTATATGTGTGTGTAAATCCACGTGTGAGTGCAGCGCACAGTCGTGCGAGTCCAATTTGAGAAAGTGAAATTAAATAATTACTTTTTATTTTTTTAATTCTCTGCTGGTATCAAAATGTAAAATAGTTTAATATTTTTTACAAGGATTGGTAAACAACAGAAAAAAAACCAATTAAATAATTAATTTGAAACGTTAGAGAGACAGAGAATGAATTTGATAATTGGTTATTTATTTTTGCAGCTAATCATTTACATATTTACAAACATTTTTAAAATCTTCTTTGAACCGCACTCCCTATTAACAGCTTTGAGTCTTCTGATTAACATAATTAAGCAACCATTTAACATAGCCTCTAATCCACTGTGCAAGGGTAATCGCATCTATAAATATATGTATATACATACATACATGCATACACATGCGTGTGTGCGTGTGTGAGCATGCTTTATAGTAAAGTAGATACATAAGCATTATGCACATTATGCATGTTGAAAGGGGATGAGTTTAAAGTGGCGTTCGTTCAAAATAAAGAAACAACAACAACGGCAAAAGCAGAAATAACTAGAGTAAAGAGTAAAGAAAATGCATAAGAGCAAACGGTAGCGAATGAGAGCCAACGAGAGCGAGAGAGTTGCGCTCAACTAAAGTAGATTTTCACCCGTGACGAGAAGCGGCAACAACAACAACAAGTTGCTCTAATGCAACGTCATCCATTCAAAAGAAATCATTGCACACTCATACGCATACATACAAATTACAGTTGACGGAAAGAGCAGCAAAACGGACTTAAGAACTCGATCAAGCGTAAAGGGGAGAGTGGGGGATGGGGATAGCAGGCGCCATTACGTACAGTAAACAAACACACACACATGCTGACGAGAAGTATGTGTTTGTGTAGTTGTATACATACCTATAAGCTGCATCGCCAGATAAAGCACAAAAGCGCATTTGGACATTGTTGCGACGTTTGTTATCACCGCTGCTCCCAACTTGTTTACAACACTACAAATTTTATTTGTTTTATACGTAACACAAAAAAATCCGCGCTGTTTGTCATTAATTATTCTAATTAATTATTTTCGGTTTTACTTTTGGCACGTCAAAATGTAATTTTGATTTTTTATTGCGTTTTGTTGATTTCTGATTTTGCTTCACTTTTTAAGCCGTGCATTTAACATTATTTTTATATATTATGTTATGCGTCTTTGTGTGTGTGTGTTGCGTGTGTGTTTGTTTGTGTGTAAATTTGTGGTTGCATGTGTGTGTTTGTGTAATTTATTTTCCGCTGCATTCGCAGCAATTTTGCTGAACACACGTTTTTTTCATTTGCATTTTCATGGCTTGTTTTCGTTTTAGCTTCTGCCTATTTATCACATTTTCTATGTTGGCACTTTAAATGCGTTTCTCTGCTGCATTTAAGGCTTTTTTATTTAGTTATTCTCTGTCGATTTTATTCATTTGTACGCAGTTTTTACTCGCAATCACAATTGAGTGTTCCAACATGGTACAAGTGTACCAACATTTTCTGTACATTTACCAACACATTTTTGTGGCGGCGTGGCAACGCTTTGATTGGTACAACTAATTGTAAAATTTATCAGGGTCTATTTTGGCTTACTGGTCACACTCATTGGAAGTAGAAGAAGCGGTTTTTCTTAAATTTTGAATTTAACAGCACTTATTTTGGTTTACTGGTCACAGTAGTTGCAAACAAAACACGTTTTTTTTTAAATTGAAATTAATATTTGCTGCTTATATAGTTGCTTAAGGGTAACAAATCTTTATTCCAATTGTAAGCTAAACTGTAAAATTTAACAGCACTGCTAACACTTCATGTTCAGACTTTCTGTTAATAAAGCAAACATCTTTTTAAAGACAATTATTTACATGTAAGTAAAGTTTATCTCACACACATTTACACAGAATAAGAAAAAGGAACAATGATTTCATCAAAAATGAATCACATGCTGTAATACACTTTATTACACCGCCATAAAGATAATACAAAATAGATACACAAATATAATATATACAAGCTTGAAAAATTAAATATATAATAAATCACTTTTTGCCATCGAGATTGGTTAAACCATCGGCATATTGAAACTCCGGACTGTTCTCATATTCGCACATATCCAGCGCAATGATGCAGCTCTCCTTCACCACCCTCCGCTCGTCCTCTGCATAATTCTTGAGGATTTTGATACATTCATCGGTGGCAATGGCGCCCAAAGCCTCGGCGCATTCATGTCGAACCATTTCATTCTCCTCGCGATTCTCCAGATTTGCCTGCAAATATTTAATGCTGCAAGGCTGCTGCAATTGACCTAAAACAAAGGCCACCTCATGACGAAATAGAGCCGATTTATCCTTTAATCCTTCGGCAAGGGCCAGGACACTTTCCTGTGTGCGAAGATTTCTTAAACTGAACATTGCCCGATAGCGATTAAAAAGATTCTGCTCCGCATTCAAATAAATTTCCCTCAATTGTTGCACATTTTTCTCGCCTGCTACTGGTGGTGAAGGATCCACAGAGGCATAGGGATTAGTATCCTGCACCTGCTGACCACTTTGCAGCCAGCGAACGCGCTCCAAGGCAATCAGACAAGTTTCTGCCACCTCCAAAACCGAATCATTTTTGTATTTCTCGAGAAGCGGCAGAACTTCTGCTTCTCCAATGGCGCCCAGTGCTTCAGCTGCCTCGTGACGCACCATGGGCTCCTCGCTGATGTCCTCGAGCACCTGGGTCAGTATGCCAATTGCTAGTTTGTCCTGCATTTGGCCCAAACAATAAGCCAATTCGTGTTTCAGCAAAGCGGATTCATCTTTAAATCCTTGACTAATTTCCCCAATTGCTGTCGCGCCTCCAATGTTCTTCAGCGTGAACAACGCTCGAAAGCGCTCCTTGAGCGGACGCTCCTTGTTGTTAAGTACGGCACCAATGGCTTTAATTTGTTCTTGCGACACCATTTCCGCTCTATTTCCAAAATTACAATTTGTAAATAATAAAAAGCCTACCTCGTGGAAAGTGATCGATTACAAATGCAATAAATTGTTATTGACCAACCACCACAATTACTTGTATATGCACTGTTGCGTCTATGCAACACTTGTGTGTCCAAGAGCAGAAAATAGTCTAGTTATGGTTTATGATTAGTCTTTCCCTTAAATAGCGTATTTTGAAGCAAAATATCGACCAAAAACCTACACTCGTACACGCTTTGCAGTACCGTCTTAAAAGGCCACCATTATCAACAGCGTATTTTCAAGCAAAATAATGCGATAGCGTGCTATCAGTTAACCACCACATGTACTCATACATGCTGTACAGCATTGTTACAAAAGGCCGCCATAAATTAAATGTCCATCGAGTTTTGGTTTATCTTTGCTTTTTTGCTTCAATATGATAAAAATACATCGAAATGTACTAAATCTAGCATATTTACAAGCGAAATAGTGTTTAATTTCTATTGGCAAACCACCACATGTTCTCGAATGTGTTTACCAATACTGCCACAAAAGGCCGCCATAAATGCTGTGCTGTACAACACTCGAGTGCAAGAAGAAGCAGAATTTAGTCGAGTTGTGGATTACGTTTGGTCTTTCGCCATTGGCTCGAGAAAAACCGTCGAAAAGTGCAAAATACAACCTATTTCCAGGCGAAATAAAGTGCAAAACGTAGTCGAATATTGGCCGCTGCCCGGGCTGATCAGTTGCATATTGAGTTTTAGTGCGAACGTGCCGAAAGTTGCATTTAATAAATTTAGCGCGTACATTCAGCGTGGCGTGTGTGTGTGTGTATGTATATGCATATGTGTGTGTAAGATACCTGCCAGTTGAAACCAGTGTGCAAAAAGAGAGCACAGAAAAACACTCGCTACTTTAAAGCGAAGCGTTCTTGAAAACATTGCAAAATACAACAAAATAATATTGTATTTTGTAAGCAAAATTAAATAACAAATATCAAAATGTCGGACGAGACGAGCTTACAAAAAACGGTGGCAGTTGAAGAAAGTGCAGCAGCAGCAACAATTCAACCGGCGGCGACGGATGAGAAAAAAACACCCGTAAGTGTAATAAATACATATGCAAATATGTATGCAATGTGTGTGTGTGTGTATATGTGTAAAGACAGTCACAATTAACACCGGGGGTCGTGCGATAAGAGCGCGCTTTGCAACACATAGAAACACACACAAATACAGACACATAGAATTATCTGGAAGAGCGTGCGCAACACTTACGCAGTATTTTTCCAAAATATTATGTGAATGTGTGCGTATGTTTTTCTTTTATTTGGTTTTTTTACACCGTTTCATGTTAATGTTAATTTGTCCTCATTTGCCGCGCGCGCTTTTCCCCTCTCGTTTGTATATGCGAGAGTGTGTGTGTGTATTTATTTTTGTATGTCGCGTGTTTTACTCGCTGCAAAGTCTCATCGCTGGGTCTCTTGTGCACACGTTTTGCCGCCGCGTCTCTCGTCACGTTCTCGTTTGTTTTTATTTTTCTTCTTCTCTTTTCGACTTTTTGTTGTTTGCTGTACTTTGTCATACAAGCATATGTATACGCGTGTGTGTGTTTGTTTTTGTGTGTGTGTGTTTTATATGTTTTGGGGCTTTTATTTACCCCTCAATGGAAAATGTTAGGCTTTGTTTCACTTGATTTAATGAGAATACAAAAAATAAAAAAATGTAATAATGTCGTGCAATATTGATTATTATTTATTTATGAAATAATTGTAAAAAAAACAATATAATATAATAAAATCGTGCAATTATTTAATGAATCGTTTATTTTATATATGTAAATTTTGTATATATTAAGTATTTATAAATAATAATTCTATAATAATATCGTGATAATAATGACATGCAATATTTTGATGAGTATTTATTTATTTATTGGTTATATTAATTAATTTATTGCATATTTTTGTTAGAAACGCACTCCAAAGCGTCGTTCATTTATTGAGCGGGCTCAGCAGGAGAGCGAGGAACTGGTTCGCACAATGGGCGGCAGTCTGGAATTGGGTGGCGGTCGACGCACGCGTTCCAGTACTCGTGGAACGCCAACGCGTTCAGCTGAAACCGTTACGCCGCCACCAAGCAAAAAGGCGCGCACATCGCCAGCAACAACGAAGAGTGGTGGTGGGGGACGTGGACGTGGAGCACGTAAATTGGATGTTGGCGTTGAAGAAGGTGTGGAGCAGGAAACAGCAAAAGCAAACGAGGAGGCGGAGTTGGAGCATGAGGTGGATGAGGAGGAGGAGGAGGAGGTGGAAGCGAAAGCAATTGAAACTGTTAAAGCAAAAGTATGTTAATAACATGACATAACATGTAAATAGCATAAGATAACACTGTTAAGTCAATTCTAACATTTGTTCCCTTTACAGAGCCCTGTTAAGAAAGCCAAGAAAGATGAAAAATTGGACAAGCCGAAGGAAATTGTTGTTGAGGAATCCAAACGGAAAGAAACTAACGAAACCAAGATAAATTCGCCACAAAAGAAAACATCAAGAAAGGATGAACCAGATGCGGCTGCAGCACCAGAAGAGCATCAAAACAATGTGGATCACGTCAAGGAGAGGAAAGCGGCCGAAACGAAAGATAAAACGCCCAAGAAATTGGCACAAGGCGAGCCAACAGCTAAAGTTGCCACAAGCCAACCGAAAAGCGTAGCAACTGCCACAGCTATGGAAGTGGATGAAGATGCAGCTGCTTCTCCAGCTCCAGCTGCTGCTGTTGAGGAGGAGAAGAAGAAGAATGAGGCGAAGCGTGAACAGTCGCCAGTTGTTGAAAGTAAATCTGTCGCATCTGCAAGCATGGAAGTTGTCGTTGTGGAAAATAAAGCAAAGGAGCAACAGCAAAAGGAGCAGAAAGTGGATTCGGAAGCAGTTCCAACTTCAGCTCCTGCTTCAACTACAGCTTCCGTTACAGCTTCTGCTCCAGTTACAGCTGCAACTCCAGCATCAGCTTCAGCTCCAACCCCAACTCCATCTTCAGCTCCTCCTCCAGCTCCTGCTCCAGTTCAACCTGCTAAGCAGCCAAGTCCGGAACCCATGGAAGTCGATTCGAGTACAAAGAGCAGCTCCGATCCCGAAGAAGCAGCGCCAGCAGAAAGCAGCAATAAAGAGGAACAAGCGGAGGAGAAGAAGGTGGAGCAGCAGGTTGTGGAACTAAAAGAGGCTGTGCCCGAAAAGATGGCAAATGCAACAGCGAACAAGGAACAAGTGGTTGCAGTGGAAGCACCTGTCAGCAATGATATCAGCAAACCAGTTGTCGCAACAGTTGTAAATCCAGCTGTGGAATCCACCGAAACAGAATCAACTCAGGCAACAGCAGCGGAAACAGCAGCAGCAGAAGTGGTTGTTAAGGAGCCGCAGACGACAAACTGCGAAAACAAGTCCTCCGAGCACAATGACAACGGTGAGTCTTTAGTATTTCTGTAGCCAATCTATCCTAATCCAATCTGTTCACTCAATTCTAATCATAGAAGATAATTATTATTACATTCAATATTCAATATATTCAATATTTAACCATATTCAACAGGTGAGCCGAAGATTGTTAATAATGCCACTGAGGATGGAGAAAATCATGCAACGCCGCAGGCTTGCAATTAAGCAGCGTATAAACATGATGATGCAGATGCAGATGATGAGGAGATGCAGATGCAGATGATGAAGATGATGATGATGAAACCAATAACTATAGATGGATGACTTCGACTTCGATTCGATACAAAAATGCCGTAAAATATTTTTGGAATTTCCTAAAAACAACAAAAGCAAGAAATAACTGAAACTGGATCGCGCCGCATGTGAAAAGCACAATTTCAAATGCCGTTTCTTTTATTCTCAAAACAATGATTTGTAATTCACTAAGAATGAATTTCTCCAGTCCTTGTTGCTGGATTTTGAATGCTGATGCTGATGCTGATGCTGTGTGCGCAATATATTAATAATAATATAAAATAATAATAATAATTGTATCAAAACATATAGCTCTAAACCCGCCAACAACTTTCCCCCCAAAAATAAACACACACACAAAACCACACACACACACACACACATTGTTAAAAGCATTAAAACTATAAATAATATGTATGTGTAAATTTAATTAAAATTGGAAACTAAAAACAAAAAAACAAAAAGAAAAAAAACCAAAATACATTATTGAGCAATGTATGTAAAATAGATGTTTTTAAATTATAAGACACATAATCATTAATGCAAGACCCTAATTTTAAAGCCCACACACGAAAAATTCATTTTGACAAACACTCAAAAACAAGAAAAGATTTTTTTAACAAATTGATGCGTAATTCAAGAAAATTTAAATATATTATATATATATATATATATATATAAGCAAATATAAACAACAACTTTACTAACATATTACTTATATATGTATTTCCTTCTATTATTATTATTTTTATTTTTTTTTTTTCAATTTTGAAAACTGGCATTTAGTTTTTAGCGAGAGTTCTGTTCATTTTTTAAGCAGAACCCGATCCAAACCCAATTGTATATCAAGAAACGCATCAATTGTATTCCGTGCAAGCATAAAACCAGAAGAAATCTTTTCCAGACGATCTTAACAAAATTACGAATAGTACTGTAATGTAAGAAAGAAAAAAAACAAAAGAAAACGCAAAAAAAAAACTAACAAAACAAGAGGGTAAAAAACACTTTGGAGCTCTTTTTTTACAAGAAATTTGAAACCGTTTTTTGTAAGTAGCTGGATAACTTTCTGTGTAAGAAATTCTTCATTTCAAATATTCTTTTGTAAATAAAATCTTTTAAAAATGCAAAAGAGAGATAACAACGCTGACTTAACTGTAATTAATTGTTATGGCACAGCCTAAGCCGGACTATGCAACACCATTTTTAGATGCTTGCCCCTTCAGCGGCAACTCCTCCATTTCCTTCTCGACGGCCGGACTCAGCATGCTGCGCACAAATGGTGAATACAATTTGGGATTCTGTTGCTGTTGTTCGCTCTTGTCCATGCGCCACACATAGCTCATGGGCACCGCCCAGACAAAGATGAGGATTGCACCCATCACTTTGTACCAATAAAATGATATATCATATATGGAAAAGTCGCGGTTGCTGCCAAATGCAGTTGTCACGGTTGCCGGCGCCTGATTAGCTGGCGTCAACATTGTTGTGGTTGTTGTGCCGCTGCTAAAAGTAAGTAAAATAAATAAATTAAAATATAGAGTAAATATTTATAGATAACACTTTAAAGTGTGTCATCATAACGCTCAGCTTATCTATCAGAAAGTAAATCGCCTCGATTACATATATATTTCTTAATAGAAAATGTTTCTAAAAAAGTAATGATAAAAATCGCATCTTAGAGATTTTTGTGTTTTTTCGAAAAGCAAGAAAATCTTTCTTACGGCGATTACCGACACTGTTTTTTGAGTTTAACAACACTTACATGGCATTGAAAAAGATGTCTAATCCCCGAGCCTCGCACTGATCCAACGAATTTGGCAACACATCGTATTTGATGAGGCCCTCTTTGAAATTGAGCTGTGCATTGATTATGATCCAGAGCATGACGAGCACACTGAACAAAATGCTTGTCATTCCCACCTTACCGTTGACACGGGGCACAAACATGCCGAGCAGAAAAATGCCGACAACAGCACCGGTATTGATGCCCGTTATCGTCCAAACCGTTTGCAAAATCGAATTGAAGCGCTGCACCACCAAACCACCCAAAATACAATAAGCACCCATCCCGATGATGACCAATTTCATGCATCCATTCGCCCGGGCCTCCGTGTGCCGAATGTGTGGTTTGATATAATCGAAGTAGACAACGCCAGCCAGCGAGTTGAGATTGGCGGAGAGGGAACTCAGCGAGGCACTGAAGACACACGAGATGAACAGACCCGGCATGCCAACCAGATTACCCATTATATCCTGTATGAAGAAGGGCATCAGTTTGTCCGGTTTGCTGACCAACTGGAAGGAAATCAAAATCACAAATCTAATCAGCATAAATATCGAGGGGGGAGGGGGAACTTACACCTGCCAACATCGGATCGCATCCAAAATATCGGGCAAACATTATAATACCGGCGAAAGAGTTTAATAACATTATAATCAGAATGCCAAAGCCCGCCACGATGAGAGATCTGTTTGAGAATGATAAGTATATGAAATATTTATTGCTTTAACTACACTCAGCAAAAAGATAGGTTGATTTTGAAGTCACTTACTTTTTGGCATGTGCATACGAAGGCAGTGAGACAATCCGCTGCACACAACTCTGATCGAGTCCAATCTTGCCCGTCCAGAGCAGTAATCCACTGCCTATGTTGATCCAGACAGTGCTGCGCAGTCTCGGATCCAGTCCAAAACTATTATTAATGTAAAGCAACATTAGGGAAGTAAAGGAATCGCCTTCACTGAGGTGAGCTCAAACATACTTGAAGTCAAGACGACCACCTTGGGTGCCATATTCGAGGACAGTGCTCAAGCCACCAGCGCGCAGGGTGCCCAGGACACCCACCATAACCACGGAGAGCAGCATAACGCCAGCCTGCACCACATCTGTCCAAACCACCGTCTTAATGCCACCCAACATGGTGTAGAAAACGCAAACCGATGACACGATCGTATTGATGATGTGAATATTTACGCCAGTCACTGTAACCATATATATATACATATATCATTTATTTATAATGTGTAAAATGATCAAGTTGTACAGACCCTGTGAGAATGCCAAGGCGGGAATAAACATATAAACGGGCAGCATTAGAAACTGATTCAGCACAAAAGTCAGAGTCACCAGTTGACGAGTGCGTTTATTGAAACGCATTTCCAGATACTATGGGTAGAAATATTTTTGAAATATTGTTCACATATATGATATATTATATCCCAACTAACCTCATAGCAATTGACAACATTGTTGTCGTAGAAGACGGGCACAATGATATATATCAATATGGGCACTGTGGGAATCATGGCTAGCACACCGAACATAAAGTTAAAGCCATAAGTGTAAGTCTCAGCTGGAATTGACATGATTGCAACGCCAGAAAGTTGACTGAAAGTTAATGAAAATATTATTTGCTTATATAATGCCAACTAGTATTGCTAGCCACAGAAAAATGCGAATAATATAAGAAAAATAACTTAAAAACTTAATACTTAAGTTGAAACTAAAAAATAAAAGAATTATTTTTAAGAAAAAATAATATTAGTATAATAATAATAATTAACAGAGAGTGGGATAAAGTAAACGGGTAGGTCTCGAGCGAGAGCAGAAAAGTTTATACTAATATAAGCATTATAATAATAATAATAACAATAATAATGATATTAATAATAATAATAATAATAATAATAATAATAATAATAATAACAATAATAACAATAAGCGAACGGGAACAGAAAAATGATTTCACCACTTGGTCATTTAATTGCAAGCATAACACCTGACTTAACACCATGATTTATATATCTATTTGTATTAACTTAAAAAGGGGGCTCGAATTTATGCCGAAATGCCGCACATGTTGGTTGTATATAGATAAGAACTGACGATTTTGTATGCTATCCGCGATGATAACAACTTACCTGGATACCAATGAGATGGCAATGGGAAGTGTCTGCATCTTTTTGCCACCGCGCAAATATTCCTCAGTTGTATTCTTGGCCTTGGCAAAGAAGCCAAAATAGATACCAATGCTGGCCGATATGCTCAACATCAGTATGAAGACACTATAATCGGTCAGTCCAAATCTCAGATCCTCCACTTTAGATGCCATATTTGTGGTTGTAATCGGAGTTGATGTTCCTTTAAAACTGAGTTCACTTTAAGATCAGCTGCGGATGCAGTCAGCACAGCTACTGAACCATCTTAAAATGTCATCTTTGACTTAAGTGGCATTCAAATGTTGCTTATCAGTTTTGTGGCTGTCATATCTGCTAGACACTGAAGTTGTAAAAGTTAATGGCCCATATCATAAACTTATCATTTACGTATTTTTCCTATGTCGTTCCTTCACACTTTTATAGCTTTTACGATCTTGATGATGGTAAATTACTGCCTACTTTTGGGAGCCCTAACAAACATTACGTATGATAAGAGTGATAAGCACATTCTCTGGTCCACAGATCACGCACAAAGTAGACCAATTTAAATGACTCACATGCGTACTTAAGACAAGATATCGATAAGAAAGTGTGGCGGTTAAGCAATCAATAAAAGAGTATTGACGGTTGAGTGCTCGATAAAGGAGTGTTGGCGATCGAAGGATCGATAAAGGAATGCCGATAAAATGGTTTTGGCGGCCGATAGATACGCCCAGATTACAAGTCGACAACAAATTTCAGCCGAGAAATTTATCAATGGTCTAAAAACGGCTTTTGGCCATTGTAAATAAAATTATTAAGTTGATATATTCCGCTTAATAGAAACAGGAAAATCGATAACTACTGAAATAAATATTCCGAGACGCAAAAAATCTTTAATACACTAAAATAATTAAAAAGCACTCATCTATAGTATTTTAACGATCTGTTGTCACATCATTCTTGTTATTATCTATTTTGGTAATATCTATCTTATGCTCAGATGCTTCATCCTCTTTCAGCGGTACACCCTTCAGGGGCAGCTGATTCAGATTCAGATATTTTTGCACGATTGGCGAGAAGAGTTTCGGATTTAGTTTCTCCTTCGTATCAGGTTTGCAGAAGTAGCTCATTATAACAGTATACACAATCGTTAGAGTAATGCCCATTATTTTGTATACGTAAAATGCTGAATCAAATATTGAAAATTCGCGATTACTGCCAAATGCACCAGTAACCAATTGTGGCGATGCTGTGGTCGTTGAAATTGTTGAGTTGTTACTATAAAAAAGAGAGGTTTAAGATTAGTTTTTTTTATAATTTATGGTCTATAGTTAAAATATTGCTCACATTGCACTTGCAATCGCCCTGAACTGAGGCGCCTCACATTGATCCAAGGTGTTGGGCAGACCATCGTATCTGATGAGACCCGCCTTGAAGTTCATTTGCGCCTTGGTAATGATCAACAGCATGACACACATACTAAATATAATACTCGAACCGACGACTTTGCTATTTGCACGAGGATAGAGCATGCCCAATAGGAATACACCCACAACGGCACCCGTACTTATCCCACTAATGCTATTCACAGTCTGCAAAAGGGAATTGAAATTCTGCACCACAAAACCACCAGCGATGCAATAGAATCCAAATCCAATAATGATCATCTTCATCGTAGCATTCGCTCTTGCCTCCGTGTGCCGAATGAAGGGTTTGATATAATCGAAATAAATCACACCAGCCAGAGAGTGGAGAGTGGCGGAAAGTGTGCTCAGCGAGGCACTGAAGACACATGAGATGAACAAACCCGGCAAGCCAGGTAGATTACCCATTATATCCTGTATGAAGAAGGGCATCATTTTATCCGGTTTGCTGACCAGCTGAAAACCAAAGAAAATCACAAATTGTAATCCCTGAAAATATTGAATAGGTGGAAAAACTTACACCTGCCAATATGGGATCACATCCAAAATATCGTGCGTACATTACAATGCCCGTAAAACTCATAATACCCATGATCATGATGAAGCCAAAGCCCGAAAGGATTAGCGATCTATAAGATAGTAATAAAGATACCATTTTCAGTAGTTTAATAAAAAATTCATTTTACCTTTTGGCATGGGCGAGCGATGGCAGCGAAACTATCCGTTGGACACAGCTCTGGTTTAGGCCAATGTGTCCCGTCCACATAATGAGTCCATTAAAGAATGCGTTCCACACTGTCATGCGAATGCGTGGATCCAATCTTAGACTACAAAATGTTCAAAATGTTAAAATTTTTTAATTTTTTTTTGTAATTCGAAAACTTACTCCAAATTGAAACGACCTCCAGCACTGGCGTTCTCTATCACTGAACTCAGTCCGCCTGTTTGCATTATGCCCAGAACGCCCACCATTAATACTGAGATCAACATGGTACCTCCCTGGATGACATCCGTCCAAACCACGGCCTTAATGCCACCCAGCATTGTGTAGAAAACACAGATGGAGGAGACCATTGCATTAATGACATGAATATTCCAGCCGGTAACTGTGCGTGAAATATGAAAATCAGTCTAAAATATACTACGGATATGTGTATATATATATAGTTGCGGAGAATAATAGCATCCTTCTTACAAGAAATTTTTTAAAGGCGTCTTTTTAAAAAAAAATAAAAGGTAGGAAAGGTGTTAAAAGAATAACAACCTAATTTAAATCACCTTTTTCAACTTATTTAAATTTAATTAAAAGCGATTCAGATTTTATAGATCGTAGATGGTATATATGTTTATATGTTTATATGTTTATATGTTTTATTACCTTGTGAAAAGGCCAGAGCGGGTACAAACATAAACACTGGCAACATGAGGCACGCGTTCATCACAAAAGTGGCTGTCACCACTTTTCGAGTGAACTTATTGAAACGCATCTCCAAATACTGCAATAATTAAAAAATATATACATAATTATAGATAAAATAGATAGTTTGGAAATATGTTGCACTCACCTCGTAACAATTGGAAACATTGTTTTCATAGAACACTGGCACAATAATATAAATCAGAATGGGCACAACAGCAATCACACAAATCCAGACGAAGAAGTAGTTGAAGCCAAACGCATAAGTCTCGCCAGGAATGGACATTATGGAAAAGCCGGATAGTTGACTGAAATAAAATATGCAATTGAATTGAATATTTATGAAAAATAAATAATGGCTGTGTATTTAAGAAAATCGCCCTAAAGTAAAAATCCCCTTAAAAAATAGAAAGTTTTTCTTGTTTTCAGAAATAATTGGTAAATATTAGGAAACAATTTTCTAAAATTCAGACAGGCTTGTCCTAATTCGACAACTTTCCGAATAATAGGCTGACTAACCATTGGCGCCAAACAAATGGCGATTTACTAAGATTTAATACAAGTTCAGACTTATCGATAACAATTCGATATACCTCGAAGCGAACATCGAAAACTTCTATTCATTAATTTGTAACGTTGTTGACAGGCAAACATTATCCAAGGTCAACACTGGTATTAGAGTATTACGCAGTATGTCTGACGTCACTTGTTATCACTTCTAGAGTCACTTTCACAATTTTCAATTTCGATTCAAACGCACCTTGCCACTAAGGATATGGCAATGGGCAGTGTTTTCATTTTCCTGCCACCTCGCAGATATTCCTCTGTGGTGTTCTTGGCCTTGGCAAAGAACCCGAAATAAATTCCAATTGCTGTCGATGCACAGAGCGTAATTGTAAAAACCGTATAATCCGGAGTGCCAAATCTAAGGGATTCCACAGTATCAGCAGCAGGTGCATCTGCAGTCGTAGCTGTAGCTGGCTCCAGCGTAGTTGAACTTGACATGTTTGCTGATAATAATAATCGACTTTTTTACATTCTCCGTAATGCTCTGCTTGGCTGCTGGCAGCAGACTTGAGGCATCTCCGTCTTGGGTCGTTATTTAATGATCTTTTTTGGGACCCTTATCTGTTTGTCTATCTACTATCTGCATATCTCGCAAATCTCTTTATTATGCCAAATTACTTCCTTGATTAGCTTCGAAGTGGTTTTAATCTACGCACATTTATGTAGTCCATAATTACAAAGAAGTGTTTCTATCGCAAATAGCTTCTGGAAAAAGCAAAAGTTCAAGCTTCCAGTTTTTAATCTTTTCCAGCCTCTCAAGTCAATCAGGAAGTTGTTTGTGTTGAAAATTATGTTAATTTACATTCAATGCAACCATGCACCCCTACATATGTTAAGCAGTACAATTAAAATCAGCACTGAGCTTACTAAAAGCTAGACGAAGATTGTGGAAGCCCCGTCTAGTTTGCCTCATAAAACCCTGAATGCACCACTTTAAACCCGACTATTGCCGATTATATCCGTTATCCGTTGCTTGAAACCAGCACATTTGACGTGTACCACGTTATCACACAACCAACAGCAGACGAAATCCGCCTTTGGGTCAGCCTGGCACTTGCAGCTCTTTAGTTAGCACGCAGCATGCTTAATTTAGAAAAAGATATGCTCGAAAAGAAGAGAAACTATTCAAAGATTCGGCACAGCACAGAGAAAATAACAAAACAAACAGCGCACAAGAGATGAAATAGAAACAACAACACCAAGCTTTGGCGCTGAGAGAATATGTACGAAAATTGACAAACTTTGAGCCACCGAAACAACAACACGGTCAAACGCAGTTATGAGAGCACACGAAAGTAGAGAAAGAGAGAGAGAGAGAGAGCGAGTAATAAAGCGCACACAAAAACCGCTATAACAACAACAATGCGAAGGGATCAAGCATGCAATGAGAGGCAAAGAGAGCAAGAGCACCAAGCGCACTCAAAAAAAATAAAAACATAGCTGTAAACCACGCACTTTATGTTTACGATTTGTAGCAAAATTACTAACAGAAAACCCAAATTACCAAAGCAATCACAGAAAAATGAAAGAGAACTAAATCGCAGATATTATTATTATTAAACTTAAGTTATTTATTTGTGGGAATCCAAAGGTGTTAAGACAGAGCACCTTTGGATGTTGCTTGTCATCTTGACAGACCTCAGACAAAATGATAATCCGCGGTGCCCTCGGCGATAAGAGGCCACATTTTGAGAAGTTATAAAGCAGAATATTCATATTTTTGGATATTCTGCCATGTGCGTTAACGTTAGTGTAAGATAAGATCCTATAAGATCGACTATGACTATTGTTATCTAAATGACAGTTTAGGATTTGAGTGTTTTGTACGATTCGTAAAGCGACATATATAAAATCTGAATATATGATTATTAAGCATAATACCGTCGCGTCGCACATTGTGTTTATTTTATGTTTATATAATTCTAATTAAGTTAATGACCTCTTGGGAATAGCTCCGGTGATGGCAAAGCCAATCACAGTAAACCAGTTGAAGGACATATCCAACAGATTGAAACTCGAATCTGGCAAAGATTCAATTTTGACTGGCGCATTAAACATTGAATAAGGTGTTGGTGTTGTTGTTGTCGTTATTGCTTGACTTGCATTCAGAGCCGGACAGTTGTCGATGCTTGTGGGCAGTGAGGGGTAATGATTACGCCCCCAACTGGCCACCAAAATGAAGGTAACGCAGCCAATGCTCATCATGACACTAGGCACAGCGGCCTGAAAAGAGCTAAAATTTCAAATTCAATAATTAAGAAATATATATTTCTGAAAAATGTCAACACCATTTTTTTTGGACGCCAAAAGCCTTTCAAATTTCAAGAAAAACCTTTTCTGACAGTAAGAAAAACGTTCTCATTTTTTTCTGAGTGTATTAAACGTGATTTGAATACGTACCCGACCACCAGCATGCCCAGCAAGAAGACGCCGATAACGGAGCCAAAAAAGGTGCCTGCAATGGAGAAGCAGATCTGCAAAATGGAGTTGAACTGCTCCACAAAAAGGCCGCCAAGGACGCAATAGATGCCCGTGAGGAATACGAATAGTTTCATAATGATATTAGCCTTGTGGTCCGTGTGTTTGATATGGGGTTTGATGTAGTCAAAGTAAACGATGCCACTGAGGGCATTAATGCTGGCCAAAAGTGTGCTGAGAGCAGCGCTAAAAACGCAGGATATGAAAATGCCTGGCAATCCGGTCAAATAACCAACAATATCCTGTACAAAATATGGCACCATTTTATCGAGTTTGCTGACCAGGCCCAGCGTGAGAGGATCGCAATCATGGTAACGAGCATACATCACAATGCCCGTAAGGCAATTGAAACTCATGACGAGCGCGAAACCCAAGCCAAACAACACCAGAGCTCTGTGAATTAAATTGGAATTGGTTTCTCGTAAGATCAAAGATAATGGAGTTGGGATTATGACCTACCTTCGAGCATGTCCCAGTGAGGGAAATGAAACGATGCGTTATATATATATATATAGTCTTCATCCGTTTGCCACCCATCAGATACTCCTCCGTGGTATCCTTACCCTTGGCAAAAAATCCGAAATAATCACCGATGCCAGCGGAAATGCTGAGCATAAAACAAAACACAATATAATCCGTGGTTTGGAACGTAAACTGCGAGGCGGCCTCAACCGTGTCGTTAAGTAGAGCCGACATTTTCGAGAGTATATATAAATAAATATATATGTATAGTACATATATGGAGAGAAACCAAGATATATTTCACATGCACTTTGCGGTAAGTAAATCACAATTAATCTCGTCCCGGCAGATGTGGGGCTTTTTTATATCAGAATTTTCCACTTGATTATTATTTATTTATGAAATAATTGTAAAAAAAATAAGATAGTAATAAAATCGTGCAATTATTTAATGAATCGTTTCTTTAATTATTACATATTTTTTTTTAGAAACGCACGCCAAAGCGTCGTTTATTTATTGAGCGGGCTCAGCAGGAGAGCGAGGAACTGGTTCGCACAATGGGCGGCACGTTCCAGTACTCTTGGAACGCCAACGCGTTCAGAAAAATGAATTTGAATCGATTTCACCACTTTGTCATTTAATTGCAAGCATAACACCTGACATAACACCATGATTTATATATCTATTTCTATAAACTTAAAAAGGGGGCTCGAATTTATGCCGAAATGCCTCACACGTTGGTTGTATATAGATAAGAACTGGCGATTTTGTGTGCTATCCACGATGATAACAACTTACCTGGATACCAATGAGATGGCAATAGGAAGTGTCTGCATCTTTTTGCCACCGCGCAAATATTCCTCAGTTTCTAAAATAGATTCCAATGCTGGCCGAGTCCAAATCTTAGATCCTCCACTTTAGATGCCATATTTGTGGTTCCAATTGGAGTTAATGTTCCTTTAAAACTGAGTTCACTTTAAGATCAGCTGCGGATGCGCTGAAGATAAGATATCGATAAGAAAGTGTGGCGGTTAAGCAATCAATAAAAGAGTATTGACGGTTGAGTGATCGATTAAGGAGGGTAGGCGATCGAAGGATCGAAAAAGGAATGCCGATAAAATGGTTTTGGTGGCCGATATATACGCTCAGATTACAAGTCGACAACAAATTTCAGCCGAGAAATTTGTCAATGGTCTAAAAAAGGCTTTTGGCCATTGTAAATAAAATTATTAAGTTGATATATTCCGCTTAATAGAAACAGGAAAATCGATAACTGCTAAAATAAATATTCCGCGACGCAAGAAATCTTTATTGCACTACAAAAATTAATAAGCATTCATCTATAGTATTTTAACGATCTGTTGCCACATCATTCTTGGTATTATCTATTTTGATAATATCCATCTTATGCTCAGACGCTTCATCCTCCTTCAGCGGTGCTACCTTTAGGGGCAGCTCCTCCAATTCCAGTTCTGGATTCAGATTCAGATATTTTTGC
The DNA here is from genome assembly GCA_035041605.1 of Drosophila atroscutellata. Lineage (NCBI taxonomy): Eukaryota > Metazoa > Arthropoda > Insecta > Diptera > Drosophilidae > Drosophila > Drosophila atroscutellata. The sequence continues at coordinate 767,922 of JAWNLA010000059.1, forward strand.
ACGATTGGCGAGAAGAGTTTCGGATTTAGTTTCTCCTTCGTATCAGGTTTGCAGAAGTAGCTCATTATAACAGTATACACAATCGTTAGAGAAATGCCCATTATTTTGTATACGTAAAATGATATATCAAATATTGAAAATTCGCGATTACTGCCAAATGCACCAGTAACCAATTGTGGCGATGCTGTGGTCGTTGAAATTGTTGAGTTGTTACTATAAAAAAGAGAGGTTTAAAATTAGTTTTTTTTTTATAATTTATGGTCTTTAGTTAAAATATTGCTCACATTGCACTTGCAATCGCCCTGAACTGAGGCGCCTCACATTGATCCAAGGTGTTGGGCAGACCATCGTATCTGATGAGACCCGCCTTGAAGTTCATTTGCGCCTTGGTAATGATCAACAGCATGACACACATACTAAATATAATACTCGAACCGACGACTTTGCTATTTGCACGAGGATAGAGCATGGCCAATAGGAATACACCCAAAACGGCACCCGAACTTATCCCAGTGATGCTATTCATACTCTGCAAAAGGGAATTGAAATTCTGCACCACAAAACCACCAGCGATGCAATAGAATCCAAATCCAATAATGATCATCTTCATCGTTGCATTGGCTCTTGCCTCCGTGTGCCGAATAAAGGGTTTGATATAATCGAAATAAATCACACCAGCCAGAGAGTTGAGAGTGGCGGAAAGTGTACTCAGCGAGGCACTGAAGACACCTGAGATGAACACACCCGGCAAGCCAGGAAGATTACCCATTATATCCTGTATGAAGAAGGGCATCATTTTATCCGGCTTGCTGACCAGCTGAAAACCAAAGAAAATCACAAATTGTAATCCCTGTAAATATCGAATAGGTGGAAAAACTTACACCTGCCAATATGGGATCACATCCAAAATATCGTGCGTACATTATAATGCCCGTAAAACTCATAATACCCATGATCATCATGAAGCCAAAGCCCGAAAGGATTAGCGATCTATAAGATAGTAATAAAGATAAAATTTTCAATAGTTTAATAAAAAATTCACTTTTACCTTTTGGCATGGGCGAGCGATGGCAGCGAAACAATGCGTTGGACACAGCTCTGGTTTAGGCCAATGTATCCCGTCCACATAAAGAGTCCATTAAAGAATGCGTTCCACACTGTCATGCGAATGCGTGGATCCAATCTTAGACTACAAAATGTTCCAAATGTTAGAATTTTTCAATTTTTTTGTTAATTCGAAAACTTACTCAAAATTGAAACGACCTCCAGCACTGGCGTTCTCTATCACTGAACTCAGTCCGCCCGTTTGCATTATGCCCAGAACGCCCACCATCAATACTGAGATCAACATGATACCTCCCTGGATGACATCCGTCCAAACCACGGCCTTAATGCCACCCAGCATTGTGTAGAAAACACAGATGGAGGAGACCATTGCATTAATGACATGAATATTCCAGCCGGTAACTGTGCGTGAAATATGAAAATCAGTCTAAAATATACTACGGATGTGTGTATATATATATAGTTGCGGAGAATAATAGCATCCTTCTTACAAGAAATTTTTTCAAAGGTGTCGGATATTCACATCGCCAAATAGCTGAAATGGTCAATCTGAGCAACTCAACTGTGCATAACATTATTCGGCGCTTCGTCGACGCAAATCGGATTGAGGGCAAGGGCAGAATGGCGCCAAACAAGATTTTCGCCGGAGAGGAGGAGCGAAGGATCATCAGGAAAATAAGGGGGAATCCCAAGCTATCGGCTCCAAAACTGACTCAACGGGTGCAGGATGAAATGGGGAAAAAGTGCTGTGTGGAAACTGTGTGCAAGTTTCTGCGCAAACATGACTTTAATGCCCGAGTACCACGGAAGAGGCCCTTTATAAGCGTACAAAATAAAGGCACTTGGATGACGTTCGCCAAAAACAAAAAACTTGGACAAGGATTTGGAGTTCTGGAACATATTATTTTTCATATTTGCAGATGAGTCAAAATTCAACATTTTTGACTCAGACGGACGGATTTGTGTGTGGCGACAGTCCAATACTGACCTGAATTCCAAACACGTAAAGGCAACAGTCAAGCATGGTGGAGGAAGTGACATGGTATGGGTGTGTATCTCGTCAGCCGGATTCGGGAATTTTGTGATTTTTGAAACAACAATGGACAAGAATGTGTACCTCAACATACTAAAGGAAAATGTACTCCAAAGTGCAGAGAAGGTAGGAATCCGACGTACTTTCCGGTTCAACCAGGATAACGATCCCAAGCATAACGCCAAAATAGTACAGTCCTGGCTCATCCGGAACTGCCCCCACACGATAGTTTCACCGGCCCAGTCTCCAGATTTAAATGTTCTGCTGGCAAATAACATCCGGAAGCACAGCATATCCAGCAAAGAAGACCTCAAAAATGCTCTGCGGGATGAGTGGAGCAGAATCAGCCCAGAAGCTACCAGAAAGTTGGTATCTTCCATATATCATACTAAGCATTAACATCCTTATTTAAGCTTTTATACTCCACATATATTATTTTATTTAGACTGGTCCAAATAAAATTGCCCATAACATTTTTATAATCCTACCTAGCAGGTGGGGAAACCTCAGTGTATTAGGGCCATATATTAACTTTGGCACTAAAAATATGTACCTACCATCAGTCTTTGGAATTTTTAAATAATAATAAATAATTAGCTTATGGCAGGCAATTACTTTTTTTCTTCGACACTGGTCCACTTGAACTGTGAGCCACTGTATATTAGATAACTGTATATATGTATATTACCTTGTGAAAAGGCCAGAGAGGGTATAAACATAAACACTGGCAACATGAGGCACGCGTTCATCACAAAAGTGGCTGTCACCACTTTTCGAGTGAACTTATTGAAACGCATCTCCAAATACTGCAATAATTAAAAAATATATACATAATTATAGATAAAATAGATAGTTTGGAAATATGTTGCACTCACCTCGTAACTATTGGAAACATTGTTTTCATAGAACACTGGCACAATAATATAAATCAGAACGGGTACAACAGCAATCATAGAAATCACCATGAATAAGTAGTTGAAGCCAAACGCATAAGTCTCGCCAGGAATGGACATTATGGAAAAGCCGGATAGTTGACTGAAATAAAATATGCACTATAAAAACCATTGGCGCCAAACGAATGGCGATTTAAGATTTAAAACAATTATTTTAAATTTAAGTTCAGACTTATCGACAACAATTCGATATACCTCGAAGTGTGGTGCCCAGCACCAGTGTACACAAATCCGTTTTCAATTTAACCTCTGCCTACTGCTTGCAAGAAGCCGGCGTCCGCCAAACCGATCGTTTCAGTATGCTTCTCAAAATTTGAAAACATTTGTTTATCACAACACATTTGACTTGTTGCACCACTGTCAAAGCACCAGTCGAATTTCTTGAAACTGCTTGCATCCAATGCGTTCAGTAACCTTCGATTCTGCTGTCCGCTTTTTATTTCATCCTTTTTGGCAATTACTTTGCGACAATTCGCCTTAAAATGCCCTATTCCACCACATTCGTAACAAGCAATATTTGGACGTTTCTTCTTTGTGGTGACTTTCGCACTAACGCTATGTCTTTGAACTCGTCAACTATTGCTATTCCAACTCCGGCAAGCTGATCCACAATTTCGTTAAATGTGATCAAATGGCTAGCCATGCTTTGCCCCTCCGCCATGCGTTAATTGAGCAACTTCTTATATAGCGACACTTTACGCACCGGCCCGCTTGGCTGATGGACTTCGCGCAACTTAATCCACGCCTCCTGCGACGTTGTGCAATTCTTAATGTACCCCAACTGCAATGCCTTAACACTTAGCGTGATCGTTGCCAATGCCTTACGATCCAGCGCTTTCCAGTTATTATTATCGCGAACATCAGACTCCAGTAAATCCCCCGAGGCAACTTCCCATAGATCTGCATGCACCAAAACGCTTCGCATCTGTATGCTCCAAGAAACATAATTCTCTCAATTTGGTACAACGCACTCAGTTTCCTGCATAAGCAACATAATTCTGTTGCTTAACATAATTAGTGCTCATTAATGAGGGATTGAACATATGTAGGGAAGGACGGTTGCATTGAATGTAAATTAGCATAATTTTCAACAAGAACTTCTATTTATTTGAAAAGCTAGTCATTAATTTGTAATCTTGTTGACAAGCAACCATTATACAAGGTCATCACTGATATTAGAGTATTACGCAGTATGTCTGACGTCACTTGTTATCACTTCTAGAGTCACTTTCACAATTTTCAATTTCGATTCAAACGCACCTTGCCACTAAGGATATGGCAATGGGCAGTGTTTTCATTTTCTTGCCACCTCGCAGATATTCCTCTGTGGTGTTCTTGGCCTTGGCAAAGAACCCGAAATAAATTCCAATTGCTGTCGATGCACAGAGCGTAATTGTAAAAACCGTATAATCCGTAGTGCCAAATCTAAGGGATTCAACAGCATCAGCAGCAGCTGCATCTGCAGTCGTAGCTGTAGCTGGCTCCAGCGTAGTTGAACTTGACATGTTTGCTGATAATAATGATCGACTTTTTACATTCTCCGTAATGCTCTGCTTGGCTGCTGGCAGCAGACTTGAGGCATCTCCGTCTTGGGTCGTTATTTAATGATCTTTTTTTGGGACCCTTATCTGTTTGTCTATCTACTATCTGCATATCTCGCAAATCCCTTTAGTATGTCAAATTACTTACTTGATGAGCTTCGAAGTGGTTTTTATCTACGCACATTTATGTAATCCATAATTACAAAGAAGTGTTTCTATCGCAAACAGCTTCTGGAAAAAGCAAAAGTTCAAGCTTCCAGTTTTTAATCTTTTCCAGCCTCTCAAGTCAATCAGGAAGTTGTTTGTGTTGAAAATTATGTTAATTTACATTCAATGCAACCGTGCAGCCCTACATATGTTAAGTCCCTCATTAATGCGTTCTAATTATGTTAAGCAACACAATTATGTTAAGCAACGAATTATGTTAAAAAGAATAGGCTTTGTAGCACAGCTGGGAAGAGGTGTCGGAGTCGGATCGGACACTATGGACTGTAACACAGTTGAGCCTGGCACTTGCAGCTCTTTAGTTAGCACGCAGACATGCTTAATTTAGAAATAGATATGCTCGAAAAGAAGAGAAAACTATAGAAAGACTCGGCACAGCACAGAGAAAATAACAAAACAAACAGCGCACAAGAGATGAAATAGAAACAACAACACCAAGCTTTGGCGCTGTAAGAATATCTACGAAAATAGACAAAACTTTGAACGACTGGGACAACAACACGTGCAAACACAGTTATGAGAGCATACGAAAGTGAGAGAGAGAGAGAGAGAGAGAGCGAGTAATAAAGCGCACACAAAAACCGCTATAACAACAACAATGCGAAGGGATCAAGCATGCAATGAGAGACAATGAGAACAAGAGATTAGAAGTCTGAGCTTCTCCAACGCGACGATCTCTATTGAATATTTATATATGTATATGCATAGGATTTAAATCAAAATTATGTCAACTTTCAAGTATCACGAATTTTTAAGTTTCAGAGTGATTTTTTAGAGTACAACTTACTCGACTTCGACTCGTCCACCTTCGTCAGCAATGCGTAAGACCTCGGACATGCCACCGACACGATGACCATAATGCCTATCTGAATCACATCTGTCCAAACAATGGCTTTAATGCCGCCCTGACATAGTTCAGAATCAGTATAACTACAATCATGTTGACTATATGAAATGTCCAACTAATGCCATAGGCGTACATCGGGCAATTTGCCACCCATCAGATACTCCTCCGTGGTATAATTAATTTAATTTATATATATTTTTTTTTAGAATCGCACGCCAACGCGTCGTTCATTTATTGAGTGGGCTCAGCAGGAGAGCGAGGAACTGGTTCGCACAATGGGCGGCAGTCTGGAATTGGGTGGCGGTCGACGCACGCGTTCCAGTACTCGTGGAACGCCAACGCGTTCAGAAAAATGAATTTGAATCGATTTCACCACTTGGTAATTTAATTGCAAGCATAACACCTGACTTAACGCCATGGTTTATATATCTGTTTGTATAAACTTAAAAAGGGGGCTCGAATTTATGCCGAAATGCCTCACATGTTGGTTGTATATAGATAAGAACTGACGATTAACAACTTACCTGGATACCAATGAGATGGCAATGGGAAGTGTCTGCATCTTTTTGCCACCGCGCAAATATTCCTCAGTTTCTAAAATAGATTCCAATGCTGGCCGATATGCTCAACATCAGTATGAAGACACTATAATCGGTCAGTCCAAATCTTAGATCCTCCACTTTAGATGCCATATTTGTGGTTCCAATCGGAGTTGACGTTCCTTTAAAACTGAGTTCACTTTAAGATCAGCTGCGGATGCGCTTAAGATAAGATATCGATAAGAAAGTGTGGCGGTTAAGCAATCAATAAAGCGTATTGACGATTGAGTGATCGATTAAGGAGGGTTGGCGATCGAAGGATCGAAAAAGGAATGTCGATAAAATAGTGTTGGCGGCCGATAGATACGCTCAGATTACAAGTCGACAACAAATTTCAGCCGAGAAATTTGTCAATGGTCTAAAAACGGCTTTTGGCCATTGTAAATAAAATTATTAAGTTGATATATTCCGCTTAATAGAAACAGGAAAATCGATAACTACTGAAATAAATATTCCGAGACGCAAAAAATCTTTAATACACTAAAATAATTAAAAAGCACTCATCTATAGTATTTTAACGATCTGTTGTCACATCATTCTTGTTATTATCTATTTTGGTAATATCTATCTTATGCTCAGATGCTTCATCCTCTTTCAGCGGTGCTACCTTTAGGGGCAGCTCTTCCAATTCCAGTTCTGGATTCAGATTCAGATATTTTTGCACGATTGGCGAGAAGAGTTTCGGATTTAGTTTCTCCTTCGTATCAGGTTTGCAGAAGTAGCTCATTATAACAGTATACACAATCGTTAGAGAAATGCCCATTATTTTGTAAACGTAAAATGATATATCAAATATTGAAAATTCGCGATTACTGCCAAATGCACCAGTAATCAATTGTGGCGATGCTGTGGTCGTTGAAATTGTTGAGGTGTTACTATAAAAAAGAGAGGTTTAAAATTAGTTTTTTATAATTTATGGTCTATAGTTAATATATTGCTCACATTGCACTTGCAATCGCCCTGAACTGAGGCGCCTCACATTGATCCAAGGTGTTAGGCAGACCATCGTATCTGATGAGACCCGCCTTGAAGTTCATTTGCGCTTTGGTAATGATCAACAGCATGAATCCTATACTAAATATAATACTCGAACCGACGACTTTGCTATTGGTACGAGGATAGAGCATGCCCAATAGGAATACACCCACAACGGCACCCGTATTTATCCCACTAATGCTATTCACAGTCTGCAAAAGGGAATTGAAATTCTGCACCACAAAACCACCAGCGATGCAATAGAATCCAAATCCAATAATGATCATCTTCATCGTTGCATTGGCTCTTGCCTCCGTGTGCCGAATAAAGGGTTTGATATAATCGAAATAAATCACACCAGCCAGGGAGTTGAGAGTGGCGGATAGAGTGCTCAGCGAGGCACTGAAGACACATGAGATAAACAAACCCGGCAAGCCAGGAAGATTACCCATTATATCCTGTATGAAGAAGGGCATCAATTTATCCGGTTTGCTGACCAGCTGAAGACCAAAGAAAATCACAAATTGTAATCCCTGAAAATATTGAATAGGTGGAAAAACTTACACCTGCCAACATGGGATCACATCCAAAATATCGTGCGTACATTATAATGCCCGTAAAACACATAATACCCATGATCATGATGAAGCCAAAGCCCGAAAGGATTAGCGATCTATAAGATAGTAATAAAGATAAAATTTTCAATAGTTTAATAAAAAATTCATTTTACCTTTTGGCATGGGCGAGCGATGGCAGCGAAACAATGCGTTGGACACAGCTCTGGTTTAGGCCAATGTGTCCCGTCCACATAAAGAGTCCACCAAAGAATGCGTTCCACACTGTCATGCGAATGCATGGATCCAATCTTAGACTACAAAATGTTCAAAATGTTAGAGTATTTAAATTTTTTTGGTAATTCGAAAACTTACTCAAAATTTAAACGACCTCCAGCACTGGCGTTCTCTATCACTGAACTGAGTCCGCCCGTTTGCATTATGCCCAGAACGCCCACCATCAATACTGAGATCAACATGGTACCTCCCTGGATGACATCCGTCCAAACCACGGCCTTAATGCCACCCAGCATTGTGTAGAAAACACAGATGGAGGAGACCATTGCATTAATGACATGAATATTCCAGCCGGTAACTGTGCGTGAAATATGAAAATCAGTCTAAAATATACTACGGATGTGTGTGTATATATATAGTTTCGGAGAATAACATCATTGATCTTACAAGAAATTTTTTCAAAGGTGTCTTTTAAAAAAAATAAAAGTTAAGAAAGGTGTTAAAAGAATAACAACCTGATTTAAATCACCGTTTTCAACTTATTTAAATTTAATTAAAAGCGATTCAGATTTTATAGATTGTAGATCGTATATATAGATAACTGTATATATGTATATTACCTTGTGAAAAGGCCAGAGAGGGTATAAACATAAACACTGGCAACATGAGGCACGCGTTCATCACAAAAGTGGCTGTCACCACTTTTCGAGTGAACTTATTGAAACGCATCTCCAAATACTGCAATAATTCAAAAATATATATATATATATAATTATGGATAAAACAGATAGTTTGGAAATATATTGCATTCACCTCGTAACAATTGGAAACATTGTTTTCATAGAACACTGGCACAATAATGTAAATCAGAATGGGCACAACAGCAATCATAGAAATCACCATGAAGAAGTAGTTGAATCCAAACATATAAGTCTCTGCAGGAACGGACATTATCGATAAGCCGGATAGTTGACTGAAATAAAATATGCAATTGAATATTTATAAAAAATAAATAATGGCTGTGTATTTTAGAAAATCGCCCTAAAGTAAAAATCCCCTTAAAAAATAGAAAGTTTTTCTTGTTTTCAGAAATAATTGGTAAATATTAGGAAACAATTTTCTAAAATTCAGACAGGCTTGTCCTAATTCGGCAACTTTCCGAATAATAGGCTGACTAACCATTGGCGCCAAACGAATGGCGATTTACTAAGATTTAAAACAAGTTCACACTTATCGATAACAATTCGATATACCTCGAAGCGAACATCGAAAACTTCTATTCATTAATTTGTAACGTTGTTGACAGGCAAACATTATCCAAGGTCAACACTGGTATTAGAGTATTACGCAGTATGTCTGACGTCACTTGTTATCACTTCTAGAGTCACTTTCACAATTTTCAATTTCGATTCAAACGCACCTTGCCACTAAGGATATGGCAATGGGCAGTGTTTTCATTTTCTTGCCACCTCGCAGATATTCCTCTGTGGTGTTCTTGGCCTTGGCAAAGAACCCGAAATAAATTCCAATTGCTGCCGATGCACAGAGCATAATTGTAAAAACCGTATAATCAGGAGTGCCAAATCTAAGGGATTCAACAGCAGCAGCTGCATCTGCAGTCGTAGCTGTAGCTGGCTCCAGCGTAGTTGAACTGGACATGTTTGCTGATAATAATAATCGACTTTTTACATTCTCTGTAATGCTCTGCTTGGCTGCTGACAGCAGACTTGAGGCATCTCCGTCTTGGGTCGTTATTTAATGATCTTTTTTTTGCGAACCTTATCTGTTTGTCTATCTACTATCTGCATATCTCGCAAATCTCTTTACTATGTCAAGTTGCTACCTTGATGAGCTTGTAAGTGGTTTTTATCTACGCAAATTTATGGAGTTCATAATTACAAAAGAATCTTTCTATCGCAAACAGCTTCTGGCAAAAGCAAAAGTTTTTAATCTTTTCCAGCCTCTCAAGTCAATCAGGAAGTTGTTTGTGTTGAAAATTATGTTAATTTACATTCAATGCAACCGTGCATCCCTACATATGTTAAGTCCCTCATTAATGCGTACTAATTATGTTAAGCAGCACAATTATGTTAAGCAACGAATTATGTTAAAAAGAATAGGCTTTGTAGCACAGCTGGGAAGAGGTGTCGGAGTCGGATCGGACACTATGGACTGTAACACAGTTGAGCCTGGCTTTTGCAGCTCTTTAGTTAGCACGCAGACATGCTTAATTTAGAAATTGATATGCTCGCAAAGAAGAGAAAACTATAGAAAGACTCGGCACAGCACAGAGAAAATAAGAAAACAAACAGCGCACAAGAGATGAAATAGAAACAACAACACCAAGCTTTGGCGCTGTAAGAATATGTACGAAAATTGACAATCTTTGAGCCACTGATACAACAACACGGTCAAACACAGTTATGAGAGCACATGAAAGTACAGAGAGCGAGAGTAATAGAGCGCACACAAAAACCGCTATAACAACAACAATGCGAAGCGATCAAGCATGCAATGAGAGACAAAGAGAGCAAGAGCACCAAGCGCACAAAAAACCGCGCACTTTATGTTTACGATAATAACAATTTAATAACAGAAAACCCAAATTACCAAAGCAATCACAGAAAAATGAACGAGAACAAAATCACAGATATATTTCATATTAATCAAATTAAATGCACAAGTTAAAATTTAATAACAAGCACGAACTGGACACAGCACAGCAAAAACACAACCGATCACAGCAAAGGCTAAGACAAGTATTTATGACATTAATTTATTCATTTTAACTTTATATATTTTAATTAATTATTTTCTTTAACATTTTTTTTAATATTGTAAGTGCTTTTTAGTCTACTATAATATTACTTCAGTTGGAGTTTAATTTTTTGTTATGTTAAACATCCAGTATTTGATTTATTTGAAGTGTGTATATTTTATGATATTTTATAATCAACATAATTTATTAAACTCAAGTTATTTGTGGGAATCCAAAGGTGTTAAGGCAGAGCACCTTTGGATGTTGCTTGTCATTTTGACAGACCTCACACACAATGATAAACCGCGGTGCCCTCTTCAAATATTTGCACCACGGTGATAAGAGGCCACATTTTGAGAAGTTATATAGCAGAATATTTATATTTTTGGATATTCTGCCATGTGCGTCAACGCTAATGTAAGATAAGATCCTATAAGACCAACTATGACTATTGTTATCTAAATGACAGTTTGCGATTTGAGTGTTTTGTACGATTCGTAAAACTATATATACATAATCTGAATACCGTCGCGTCGCACATTATGTGTTTATGTCATAATTCTAATTGAGTTAATGACCATTTGGGAATAGCTCCGATTCTATACGGACAGTCTTCAATCCATCATTTTCTCCTTTTGCTGGTCGATTGTCAACTCGGGCAATTCCTCACCTGACGCCGGAGCGTAGTTAACAAATGGCTTTATTATCGGTGATAGAAGATGGGGATTCAGTTTGGTACCCGGCGCCGGTTTCAGGACATAACTTAAAGTTATGCCCACCACCCAGGTGATGGCAAAGCCAATCACACCAAACCAGTTGAAGGACATATCCAACAGATTGAAACTCGAATCTGGCAAAGATTCAACTTTGACTGGCGCATTAAACACTGAATAAGGTGTTGTTGTTGTTGTTGTTGTTGTTGATGTTGTCGTCATTGCTTGACTTGCATTCAGAGCCGGACAGTTGTCGATACTTGTGGGCAGTGAGGGGTAATGATTACGCCCCCAACTGGCCACCAAAATGAAGGTAACGCAGCCAATGCTCATCAGGACACTAGGCACAGCGGCCTGAAAAAAGCAAAAATTTCAAATTCAATAATTAAGAAATATATTTCTGAAAAATATCAACATCATTTTTTTGGATGCCAAAAGCCTTTCAAATTTCAAGAAAAACCTTTTCTAACAATAAGAAACACGTTCTCATTTTTTTTCTGAGTGTATTAAACGTGATTTGAATACGTACCCGACTATGTGCTCGGGGCACCAACATGCCCAGCAAGAAGATGCCGATAACGGAGCCAAAAACGGTGCCTGCAATGGAGAAGCAGATCTGCAAAATGGAGTTGAACTGCTCCACAATAAGGCCGCCAAGGACGCAATAGATGCCTGTGAGGAATACGAATAGCTTCATAATGATATTAGCCTTGTGGTCCGTGTGTTTGATATGGGGTTTGATGTAGTCAAAGTAAACGATGCCACTGAGGGCATTAATGCTGGCCGAAAGTGTGCTGAGAGCAGCGCTAAAAACGCAGGATATGAAAATGCCCGGCAATCCGGTCAAATGACCAACAATATCCTGTACAAAATATGGCACCATTTTATCGAGTTTGCTGACCAGGCCCAGCGTGAGAGGATCACAATCATGGTAACGAGCATACATCACAATGCCCGTAAGGCAATTGAAACTCATGACGAGCGCGAAACCCAAGCCAAACAACACCAGAGCTCTGTGAATTAAATTGGAATTGGTTTCTCGTAAGATCAAAGATAATGGAGTTGGGATTATGACCTACCTTCGAGCATGTCCCAGTGAGGGAAGCGAAACGATGCGTTGCACACAGCTTTGATTGAGGCCCACATAGCTCGACCAGGCGATGATTGCCGCGCCGAACAAATTCCAGATTGTGTTGCGTGTTTTCAGATCAAAGGTGTAACTGTAGGTACAAAAAAATGTATATTTATGCATATATATATATATATATATAGTTACAGGTAGAATCAGAATACATATTTACACTGCTGAGATTAGAAGTCTGAGTATCTCCAAAGCGACGATCTCTATTGAATATTTCTATATGTATATGCATAGGATTTAAATCAAAATTATTTCAATTTTCAAGTATAACGATTTTCTAAATTTCAGAGCTATTTTTTTCGGTCACAAAAAGGATGTTTTTAATTTAATTGGAGTGGTCTATTGGCAGGACACTGTAGACTGAGAAGTCACCTAACCAAGTTAGGTATTTGCAGCAGCAATGTATGCAGGATACGAAGACGAATCCTCGACGCACTTCCTAACAGAATGCGTCGCCTTAACCAGGAAAAGATGCAACATCCTAGGGCAGCATGTCATGAGGCCCAAGGACATAGAAACCCTCAACCCAACAAAGATTCTAGCATACGTGCAGGAGTTGGGATTGATGGAAGAGCTGTAGGCTCAGTAAGGGGGCCCAATAGACCTTATAGGTCGCAGTGACAACTTTCCCCAATTATAATAACAATTTAATTGGAGTACAACTTACTCGACGTCGAAGCGGCCACCTTCGTCGGCAATGCGTAAGACCTCTGACATGCCACCGACACGATAGGCACCCATAATGCCCACCATGATCACCGAGGTGACCATAATGCCTGCCTGAACCACATCTGTCCAAACAACGGCTTTAATGCCGCCCTAAAAATAAGTAGTGGAAGATATATATAATATATACTAAGACTAGGAAAAAATCGACTTACAATCATAGTGTAGAAAACGCAAATGCTGGAAACTATAGCATTGATAATATGCACATTGTAGCCGGTAACTGTGAGAGGATAGAAATATAGACAACAAAAATCAAGATAATTTTTTGCAGTGCATATTAAAGTTCGTCGTGCTAAACTTACCTTGTGCAAAAGCCAATGAGGGTAAAAATATAAAAATCGGCAGCATAAAAAACAAATTGAGCACAAATATAAAAGTTTGCAGCTTCCGCGTGGCGGCATTGAAACGCAATTCCAGATACTACAAAGTAATAAGCCAAACTAAAATATATACGGAATATATAATTAAATCAAACTTTGCACACCTCGTAACAGTTGGTAATGTCGTTGTTGTAGAAGACGGGTATTATGACATAGTTCAGAATCGGTATAACTACAATCATGCTGACTATATGAAATGTCCAACTAATGCCATAGGCGTAAATCTCTGCAGGCACTGTCATAATGGAAATGGCAGACAATTGACTGGCCACCAGTGAAATGGCAATCGGTATAGTCTTCATCCGTTTGCCACCCATCAGATACTCCTCCGTGGTATCCTCACCCTTGGCAAAAAATCCGAAATAAACACCGATGCCAGCTGAAATGCTGAGCATAAAACAAAACACAATATAATCCGTGGTTTGGAACGTAAACTGCGAGGCGGCCTCAACCGTGTCGTTAAGTAGAGCCGACATTTTCGAGATATATATAGTATATATATAGAGAGGAACCGAGATATATTTCACATGCACTTTGCGGTAAGTAAATCACAATTGATCTCATCCCGGCAGATGTGGGGCTTTTTTATATCAGAATTTTCCACTTGAACTTTATCTGTAATATGTTCAAGCTTACCTGGTTATCGAGTTGATTATATACGTTCTTATCTTAATTATGTCATTATCAATCTGAACAATCTCGTCTCGTCTGATAAGCGCGAGCGATGCTGACTCGACCCCTTTTGCTGCAACTCATTCATTGTTTTATGTGTCGTTAAACGTCTAAAAAATGATATCGCAAGTCACGCTGCAATAAAGAGGCGCCCGATTTTAACTATACCCAATCCAGAATTAACCTTGCAGAAAAAAGAGACATATCAAATCTTATCCGGAATCTTAATAGACTTGATATTGTGTTTGACATCACAAACACACACACACACACACACAAATGCTACTTTGTTGTTTGTCGCTCTCATCTCTGCGCATCTCTTGTGGCACTTACCACTTATACTGTTTGGATGTGCTCCCACATGTTACCATATTTGCGATGTTGCCACAGTTGCACGCAACATGCATTAAATTGTAGACAACTTTGCCTTGTCGAAGCCAAAATACTCTACCTTGCATATAACGTGAGGGAGAATTTATTTGTAATAAATTAAATTCAACATCGTTGAAGGTAGAAATAATAAAAATAGTCTACAAAATATATATATGCCTCAAAACTAACAGATGGACATATAAATCCATACTATAGACAATGTTTACATGCAAAAATGGATTCAATAAAACTCTTACAATCAAATTTCCTACAATATTCCAAGAGTGTTTTCAATTGAATAATAAACTATACATTCAAGTCGAGGTTCATTCTATTATATTACTATATTTATTATATTATATGTTCTTTCTGAATTTAGTAGCATTTTTTTCAGGTTTTTTCCACCGCCTTAAATAAAATATTATCAAGTTATTAACATTAGCACTAATCTTTTTATACCCACCTTAAAAAAAGTAAAGCCAACTTGCGAAATTCAAATAAAGGCACTGCGCCTAAGAACAAATTTTAAGAAAACAGTTTCGAAATGAAACATTATTGAAACTTTCAGATTTGTTGTTGATTTATTTTGGGACCATTATCTTCCTCAGCCACTTAAGCCAACAATGTTTCTAATCCTTTTCGTGCAAATGACTGTTGGAGCGAAGTTTCCCCGCGTCAGGGAATGCCTGGATAAGATAATGAAACCCAAGTACCACCGTCGTTGTGTACTCAAGCAAAGTTTATTCGGGACAAACTTCAGATGTTTAACATAATTCTGTTGCTTAACATAATTCTGTTGCTTAACATAACTCTGTTGCTTAACATAATAGGTACGCAGTAATGAGGGACTTTGCGTCAACGCTAATGTAAGATAAGATCCTATAAGATCAACTATGACTATTGTTATCTAAATGACAGTTTGAGATTTGAGTGTTTTGTAAGATTCGTAAAACTATATATACATAATCTGAATACCGTCGCGTCGCACATTATGTGTTTATGTCATAATTCTAATTGAGTTAATGACCATTTGGGAATAGCTCCGATTCTACACGGACAGTCTTCAATCCATCATTTTCTCCTTTTGCTGGTCGATTGTCAACTCGGGCAATTCCTCACCTGACGCCGGAGCGTAGTTAACAAATGGCTTTATTATCGGTGATAGTAGATGGGGATTCAGTTTGGTACCCGGCGCCGGTTTCAGGACATAACTTAAAGTTATGCCCACCACCCAGGTGATGGCAAAGCCAATCACACCAAACCAGTTGAAGGACATATCCAACAGATTGAAACTCGAATCTGGCAAAGATTCAACTTTGACTGGCGCATTAAACACTGAATAAGGTGTTGTTGTTGTTGTTGTTGTTGTTGATGTTGTCGTCATTGCTTGACTTGCATTCAGAGCCGGACAGTTGTCGATGCTTGTGGGCAGTAAGGGGTAATGATTACGCCCCCAACTGGCCACCAAAATGAAGGTAACGCAGCCAATGCTCATCAGGACACTAGGCACAGCGGCCTGAAAAGAGCAAAAATTTCAAATTCAATAATTAAGAAATATATATTTCTGAAAAATATAAATCAACATAATCTCTTGCGCAATTAGCAATTAGCAATTAGGGTGATGCAACGGCGATCTTGCTGAGGCTTAAGCACGTTGCTTAATAAAGATTAAAAACTTGCCCATTCACAGCCAAGACCCAATTAATTAGGTTAATTTAGTCCAACCCATTATTTTGCAGACTTAAATATATATATATATATATATATATATATATGCTTAAATGCTTTTGTTACAATGCATATTATTCATCAGTAATACCATCCATCGGAGCATTGCACACACATTTCAGTAAAACAAATACTCTCTGCATAGCTCCAAAATGTATAATGAAGCTGAAATCTTGATGTGAATGATGTGATGTCATTGCGCTGCTTGTTACGATACACTTAAAAAAAAAGAAGAGAAAAGATAAACGCACAGAAAATAATAAAATCGTCGTAAATTGAAAATTACCCTGAAACCCACAAATATGTTCAGCAAGGATGCGGTGCAAGTGAAAGAAAAAAAATATACTTCCTGAATAATATAGTGAGCTACACCCGACGATATAGGCAAAGCGATTTTCTTAATCTTATGGTACTTTTTCTCTAAGTGTAGCCACAGTTGTTTCTCACCGTATACCATTGGCAATAGTATGTGGTTAATGGTCAGCAGCAGCTGGCTCCGCATTGTGGCCCAATCCCCAAAACCCGAGGTCCAATCTCCTCAGCTGCAACTGACGCAATCGACTCATTAATGAGCGCCTCACTTGAGACTTGAGATTTGAGTTTTTGAGGTGCATCTCCGTTTTGGCTGATCTTTAATATTTATGAGAGAGCTCTACAAGTCAGCTTGTTTGACTTGTGAAAAAGTGAAAGGATTTTTCAAGTTGAACGTTCGTATGCCACATATCGAACTGACGTTGAAGTCATGCAACATCAATGAGAATTTGGCGTTGAAGATTTGTTTAATGTCATATAAGCAGATGAACCGCATTTGGAATGTTGCTTTAGCTGATTAGTGGGTCAATTACCTAATAACTCCAAAATACAGAAGTAATGTGTACTAAAAAAAATCAATAAAGAAATATTTTACTGTTGAAAATTATGTCAATGCAACCTTGCATCCCTACATATGTTAATTCCCTCATTAATGCTTACTAATTATGTTAGGCAGCACAATTATGTTAAGCAACAGAGTTATGTTAAGCAACGAGTTATGTTAAGCAACAGAATTATGTTAAACATCTGAAGTTTGTCCCGAATAAACTTTGCTTGAGTACACAATGACGGTGGAACTTGGGTTTCATTATCTTATCCAGGCATTCCCTGACGCGGGGAAACTTCGCTCCAACAATTACATCTATAATTAAAAGAGTTGGAAGTATAATTTTAGCTTATTTAAGCAGTAAACATTCATCTGTAGTATTATTCTATTGTTGATTTTTTTAAGTTTAGTACTTTTACTTTTAATATTTTGTTTTATTTTATTGTTTTGAATAAATAATTGAAGTAATATTTCTAAATTATTTTTTCTAGCAAATACTCCTTCTATAATAGAGGAAGAATACCATTTCTAATTCCTTTTTTTTTTGGATTTCAACCCATTTCTGTTGTCAAATGAAAAACACAAGTTTTTTTTTAACGGTGACAAAATTTACTATTTTTTTTATTATTTTCATATTTTTTTTGTTGTTTCTTTGTTTGTTTCATAAAAATAAAAACACTTATAAGCTAATAATGCGTTATAACACTGTTTTTTTTTTTGTTTTGGGGGGCTGGGGGAGGGGCAGGTGTTTTATGTTTTTGTTTCGAAAACTATGTACAAAAAACAAAAACAGTAATTTCAGTTCGAAAAAGTGAGAAGATAGAAAAGTGTTTTTTGAGAAATTACAGTCACTGAGTCTGGAGAGCAGAGGGGCAGAGAGGGTTGGGGTAGATTAGGCTCATGCCACAAGTCACACAAGTCTCGAACTCAGAATCGGGATTTGGGAGCATCCCAAGTTTCAATCCTTTTGATATGGACCAATTCCATCAAAATTCTTGTATCGATTTCAGTTAATTGTTGTTGTTGTTCTTCTTCTTTTTGTTGTTATCGTCAGTTCAGATTGGTATTTTTTTTGTTGTCCTCTTTTTTTTTTGGCAGCACAAATTTGTTGGCTTAGAAGGGCGCACCGTAGCTGCCACTGGGCCGCGATGGAGCACCATATGAACCAGATGGGGAACTGGGATAGCCACCGCCTCCACCACCCTGCTGTGTGCTCTGCTGGGCGAATTGTGCTACTTGGATGGCCTGACGCACACCCTCCAAATCGATGCCAACAACACGTCCACCGCCGCTGCCACCAAAACTAGGCGCACCATAGCTTGTCGAGGGTGCACCGTAGCTGGAGGAGGGTCCACTCGGGTAGCCACCGCCGCCACCACCACCGCCGCCTCCTCCTCCACCGCCGCCCAGTTTGCTCTCCTCATTGAGCAAGATCTGACGCACTTGCTCCAGCAGCTGAGGATCTACATTTTGACCCTCCGACGTCTGGAAGCCCCCGCTGACGGCCTGGAAGCCACCGCCGCCGCCACCGCCAAAGCCACCGCCATGGCCGCCGCCGCCGCCACCGCCGAAGCCACCGCCGAAACCAATGCCGCCGCCACCGCCGCTTTGATAATTATAGCCAGATGGTGGCTCAGCTGCGGCCAAAGCAGCCAATGCAAATACCAAGAACTGTATGGAGAAGGGGGAACAGAGAGTGGGAAGGTGGAGAGAGAGAGAGAGGGGGTAGAGGGGGTTGTAATCCACTGATTTATCCACTGTAATCCTTGTTGTAGTTTAACTTACCACTGAGAAGGAGTTCATTGCCGTATTTGTGTGTGTGCTTGTGTGTATGTGTGTGGTGTGTGGAGGGAAAAGAAGTAATAAAAATTTGAAAAAATTATAAGGTAAATAAGATTTAGTTGCTTTCGAGTGGGGAGCCAGCGACTGAATGCATTCCGAAATGCACAACAGGCCCTCTTTATACTCCTCGGCAGCACGACGAAAACTATTTCCCTCTCACTCCTCTCCCTCCTCTCTATCGCTCTTTCTCATACACTGTTCGCTATGGGCAGCGTTTGCAGTGACTGCGTCGGGCTAAACATCATTATTGGCAACTCTTCGTCTTCTTTTCAGCTAAAGTACGATGTCTAGCCTCCCCCTCCCCCCTCTCCCTACCCATAAACTTCCCTCATTCGCTGCTAACTATCAGCGTCGTTTACAGTGACTTCGTCGGGTTAAACATCATTATCGTCAAGTCTTCGCCTTCTCTTTATGCTCCTCAGCAACACTACGATGTCTACCCTCCCTTCCTTCCTCAATCATAGCCTCTTGATGTATACCTTCCAACTCCTTCCATCCGTCTCTCTCTTCTCACCCACTGTCGGTTTCAATGCCTTCTGCCCGCTGTCTTCCTCTTCAACGACGACAGCTACAGTGACTTCGTCGTGCCAAACATCATTATCGGCAACTCTGTATCTTCTCTTTATGCGCACTAACGTTACCGTTGTACGCTAACGATCATCACACACACACACATACATGCATAAGCATACGCTTAGTTGTTGTTATTGTTGTATTTGTACCTTCATCTTCAGTGAAGACTCGTTTTTGGCGGACGACCTGCGGCCATCGTACAACATCCACAACTCCAATTGCAAGCGTCGCCTCGCGTTTCCCACCGTAAAGAAAAAAAAACACATAAACAAAAAATCGAAGACATATAAGAGTGCTATAGTCGACTACTATATACCTTGCAGAAAGTTCATATTTTGTTTATTATTTTTCCCTATAATTTACTATAAAGTACTTCTGGAATTCCATGCAACATTTATTTTCTTTATTTGAAGACAAAATAGATGGACAGACGGACATGGCTATATTGACTAGACTATTCATGCTGATGAAGTAGATATATATATACTTTATGGGGTTGGAGTGGCATTGCTTGTTACATACATTTATATACCCTACATTATACCCTACTTACCCAATGGATAAAAAGACAAAAAAGCAAAAATAAATACAAAATCAAAAGAAAATGTCGCTAACAATTTTAGTTGCATTCGAATAGAAAAAAAAAATTTCTTTGGCACTTTCCTCGATTCACGTTTTGTTGTGTTTTTTTTTTTTTGTCTTTCGACATTTTCGCGATTGACCAGGAAGTCATTTTAGCCAAACATTCGATTTTCAAACGAAAAGGCAATGGACAAATGTCAGATGAGCAAACATTCAAATACAAACATTGAGGAAAAATTGAAATTTCAATATACTTGAATAATTCTTTAATTAAGCAGTGCTTTAACTAATTGTGTTATATTTTGTATGACAAACTCAACGAGTTTTTATGGTCCATAAAACCAGCCAAGTGAAGGCGAAAACGAGATACAAAACAGCGCCACTATTTCGCACCTTGGGCATGGATTACGAAATTCGGTAGCTGGAAAAGAGCTAAAAACACATACCTACATACAGTTTGTTAATAAAGTATTTGGACACAGCAAAGTATTTCACTTTTCTCATTTTGCATAACAAATTACAAATTAACGCTATTTGCAAAATCCCAAAAGTATCAATCAATACAAAAATAATGAAAACAATAAAGTTCAATAATAAAACACTTGAGAAAAGCTGCATTTTTTGCCGTGTCAAAAGACTTTCTTGACAAACTGTAGCAATTTTAGCTTTTTCACATACATACATATATAATTTCCATGTGGAGCAGTAGGGCGCTCTGTCGGATATATTTCAGAGAGACGTATAATCAAATTTGGCCGATTTCCCAAGGAGTTGCAATTAAGTTCAAATTATTTAAATTCCCATACAACGGCAAAAGGTGCGAGTAAAAGTTGTAATTGTTAAACGAAAGAAGCAACAAAGCACAATAACGATACACATACTCACACACATACATATAAATAATAATGTATGTCTGTCTGTCTGTCCGTGTATTTGTCTTGATTCGTAATTCAAGCATTTGTTTCACTTCACGTTCGCACTCCCAATCTGCCTCTTTATGTCTCATTTTTCAGTTTCTTTCACACTGCGCTTCAGCGTTGGGTCTTCCCTTGGTGACATAACACGCCAGCGGGTGTTGGACAATGACTCATTGTTATTAATATATACGTAAGTCCCCCTCTGCACTTACAGTGTTTGCACTGTTGCAGCATTCGGCAGCCACAAGAATAAATATATATTTTATTTTATGAGGATTGCATTAGGTTTGTGCGGACTAATTTAATCTTAATGTCAGGTCGTTGTGCGATTTCATCAAATACAGCTCATCTGCTGATTTATTGGCCAGAGTTGCGGAACTTTTGTCGGTCTCCCGGCGATAAGCGTGTAAAACCAAGCGTGAAGCTTCTTAAGTGGGAGACAAGTGGAGACCCAAGCCACAGAGCAGAAGCATTGAAATCTAAGTGGTTCGCGTCTCCGTTCTTTTCTTATCTATTTAATTATTCCATATGTATTGCATGTTCGGTGGTTCGGGTCTCCGCTCGCGGGCTCATAGATATTTTATGCAGTCAGTTTTTAGTCGATTTGATTTAAGATAATGCACTTTCTCAGGGCATAGATTACACTTTTAGGTAAAAGTAATGGTTGCTTAGCTCAACTTAAGATTAACCTAATCATACAGTAACACTTTAGTATTTATTTATACTCTTTATACACGAATATTCGGATAAACAAATGTTAATGATTAAGTTCCTCATTTCTAACAAAAACTATCTTTCATTGATGATTACTTTTTTAATATATTATATTATATCATGATAGGTTTGTTGTATACATATTATTAATGTTGCTTATGACTTAAAGTAAAATATAGATGGTGGCAAGGTCAACACCCAAGCTGTCCGCAGTTTAACAAAAATCACTTTTTTCCAAATGATATAGTTTTTTCTTATATATTCCAATTCAATAAGTTTTATTTACTTTTCAATTTCCAATATTTGTTTATTTGTATTAAGAAATGAGTTTCATAAAAACCGCATAATGCATCATAATAATAAACAGATTTTTCCATATTTTTTTCTTCACATTTTTGTACGTATTTTTCACAGAGTGGGCTGAGTAGGCGTATACGTAATGTGGCATTATTGATGGTTGTCTGTTGGTGGAGTTGTGCGTATTATGTCAACAGCAGAAAGAAACATGATTTTGAAGTGGTCTCTCGCAAGCAAGCGGGCAAAAGAAACAAAATCGAAAGCAACAAAAAAAGTCGAACAACAGCTGAAAATGAAACCGAATCCCAATCGAAGCTGCCACAAGTGCCCCCTAAATTGTGGTAAATGGGCTTTATTTAAAGTTTTTCGGGGTACATCACTCATCACACAGTTCGACTTTCGCAAAGTGCAACAAGGCTGATCTTTTGGGTTTGGGTTGGGGTTTGACGCTGGGCAATATTCCGAATTGGAAACCTTCACGCTTCAAAGTGAAGGACTTTTGCGGTTGGCTGCGGGCCGCGTTGCGTGGCGGGCAATGACAACAGCGGCACGATTCCGACCCCAAACACACTCTTGCATCTTGGTGGCAACAAGAGATGAAAGTCAACACTCGACACCAACAACAGCAGCAGCAACAAGAGGTGCAGAGCGGAAGGCAGCTTCAACTTAACTCGATTCGGACTACAATGACAATGCATTAAATCAGTTTTTATTTTCGTTATACCCTATAAGGCGGGTATTACAGTTTTGAGATGAGCTGCGACTTCATAAAGTATATAATATATAATATATATATAATATTAATAAGCATCTACAGTTATATCTAAACTATGTCTAAGTATATACCTGATTTGTAAACTCTATTATAAGAGCTTTTTGATGGCCAAGTACTAAAGTATTCAGTTTGCAAGGGTATATAATATTCGGCTTAAGAAACTTGGATGTTCTGACTCGTTTATTTGGGTATGGGCCTGTCGCTGTGTCTCAACTTATTTTGATCAGTTAGTGTGTTGTTGCCACAGCTGCTGCTGCTGCTGCTGCCACTGTCACTTTGGCGTTTAATTTGGTTTATTGTGGCCGACTTGGCTCAAGAGATGCCTTGTGAAGGTCTCTCTCTCAATTACAATTTCGTAATTGTCTTCATTTCTGCCTTTTGCATTTTTTTCTGTATTTTGTTTTTTTTTTTACTTGCACTGTGTAATTGGAGTAATAGTTATAGGGTCAGGAATCCAATCAGGTGCATATACATGTAATAATAATTTTTTTATTTTTTATTCTAAATTGCTGGCTTTTGGCCAGCAGATTGGCATTGAGTGCCTTTTTAGCTGTTTTTTAAGCTCCTTTTTAGCTCTTTTTCTGTTTTTTTATAGCTCTCTTTATTACTTTTTTAGCTTATTTTTTCACGCTTCTTTGTTTTGTTCACGCGTTTTTTTGTTTTATTTTTGAGCATTCGTTTCGCTTGTTTTTTTGCAACTTTAAGTTTTTTTTTTATTTTTTTAATGAAATGCTTTATTGCTGCACGCCACAGTATGCTTATGTATGCTGCGTTGTGTTGTGCTTATATCTGGTCAAATCCATCATTAACACGTCCACTAGGTCATCGTAGCCGCATTATGACTTACATTTGGCTTAAAAACCATTTTTGTTGTTGTTGTTTTTGTTTCTGCTATTTTCTCTTAATGGCGGCCTAAGTAGTTGTTCATTAACTATGTGTGCGTGTGTCCGTGTGTGTGCGTGTGCGTGTGCGTGTCTATTTGTGTGCGAGTGTGTGCATGTGTGTGAGTGCGTTGGTAATTGTTATGACACTTTAATTGGGGCAGATGGTGGAAACAATAAAACAAACAAAAACCAAAAAAAAACACATGCAATGAAAACAAAAACAGTGTTGGCAACGCTGAGCCAAAACGCGCTTAAATTTGTCTTTCTTTGCCAATTGATGCATCGCATTAATAAAGCTTTTCTTGCAAAATGTATTTTTGGGACGACGCCCACGTCAATCAACGATCAAGTCAGATTTAATGCTATTTGATTATTATTATTATTGATGTACTGCAAGGTTTAGCTAATGAAATTATTTGTTGTTCATTAATCGAGAGGCATATGCATATTTGGCAACACCATTTCAAATGTGTGTTGGCAACGCTGAGCCAAAACGCGCTTCAATTTGTCTTTCTTTGCCAATTGATGCATCGCATTGATAAAGCTCTTCTTGCAAAATGTATTTTTGGGCCGACGCCCACGTCAATCAACGATCAAGTAATGCTATTTGATTATTATTATTGTTGATGTACTGCAAGGTTTAGCTAATGAAGTTATTTGTTGTTCATTAATCGAGAGGCATATGCATATTTGGCAACACCATTTCAAATGTGTGTTGGCAACGCTGAGCAAAGCGCGCTTAAATTTGTCATTCTTTGCCAATTGATGCATTTAATGCTATTTGATTATTATTATTATTGATATACTGCAAGGTTTAGCTAATGAAGTTAATTGTTGTTCATTAATCGAGCCATAATTAGAAGTCGAACGTATATATTGAGGCATATGCATATTTGGCAACATCATTGTGTGTTTTTTACGACTTCCCATTACATTTAATTTCATGGTTTATGACGAAATTTTCAAGCGCAGCCAGCTTAATGTTGCCAGATCGCTGAAGTTACAAATCTGGCAATGAAATGGCCATTGCAATTATTTGCTCATTTTGAACCTTTTTTACGATAATGACAGCTTAATGCGCTAATGCACTTATGCAATAATTTACAATGCTGCCAGATCTTCGAACTTGGTTACATGGTAAACGGTTTTTTTTAAGTTAATTACAAATAAGTAACGTATTTTTTTATTTAAATTGGCTCTATTCAATTATCTTTAAATAAAATGACTTGGCTGATAAGCTGCAGACTAATTTACTGCAGCTCACAAAAAATCACAGAAAAAACAATTTATTCAAGCGCATAAATGGAAGCAACAAATAATATGTGACAAATGCCAAGAATATCGCAAGATGTAATTGCCGCTGATGAAGATGAATGCGCTGAAAATTGCAGACGCTCGATTACATAAGGCGCCAACGCAGAAGAGACAACCCCCTCCCCCCCTGTGTGGCAGCAGTGTGTGTTGCAGTAGCAACAACCTCGACAAACGTCTTCCTCAAAAAGAGACAAGAAAACAAGTTTTTATTCATCGCTCTTTATGTAAGTCAAGCGTGGCAACTGGCAACTGGCAACCGGCAACTGCAGGCAGATGAGTTGTTTGTCTGTTTGTTGTCCATGTTGCAGCCAGTTTGCAACCAGCAGCAACAAGAAACATTGATGCCAAGGGGGAAGGTAGGTGGGTGGGTCGCTGGCTGGTTCAACCTGTGGCAAGTGAAATTGCATATGCAATGCAAACCAAAACTAGGCAAAAAAAAAAAAACATAAAGAAAAAAGGAAAGAGGTCTCTAGGCGGGGATGAGCAACTAGGAAATACTCAGCAAAAAGAAACTTTGTTTCCTGTAGAAGAGCAATACATTTAAAGAGTTCTCTAGGAGTTTTTGACTAACTAGAAAATACCCTGCAATAATATAAAAATATGGAATATGCAACCTCGCCTATACATTTAAATGTGTACAGGGTATATACCCAAAAAAAAAAAAATAATAATAATAATGCTGTGAAAATCAAAGGTGCATAGAAATGCTGAAATTGTTTGGGAAATTGCCGCGACACGTTTTGCCATGTCTGCGACTGTATCTTTGGCCATTTGGCTATTTGACTGGAACCGGCCTTTGTCAGTCTCTCTGTCTGTCTGTCTGTGTGCTTGTCTGGTATTCCAGCGTCAAGACATGTCCATCGGTTGTGGGTTCTGCGCACTGTGTGCAAACTTTAGCCTTTGGATGCCAACATATTTACTCAGCTCAGCTTATGCAAAGCAAAGCACAGCACAGCATGGCAGATGTTTCGCACTTGCGCAATAATCAGGCAGGCAAGCAGCTAGTGTGCATAGCCATATGGACAAAATGTGGAGATTCTCAAGGCGTCGCAAAAAAGTAAAAGTTAAAAACGGGTTAAAACACACAACTAAAAACGCTAATCGACCAGAGACACCCTGCCGAGCGCAGCAGGCATCTCTTAATACTCAACTCGTGATTAGAAGCTCGTTTTACATTGTTTTAATTATAGCTTAATTTGACCAGCTCATTCGATAATCACAGTCTAAGGCAGCAGACCTTATAGCAAATGTCTGCCTAAAGTAAAATAATTCCAAATTCAACTTTCCCTTAATGGGTCAAGATTTTCTTTTTAAATGTGCAAAAATTTATATTCAAATTTATATTCGATAAGTCGAGCATATCATCGATTACTAATCGTTTTTACTGCGCTGCATACTCTTAGGCGAGTCAAGTAGTGAAAATAATAGCGCGCGCTCAGGTGTTGCAAAATACCCCTCAAATTTTTTATTTTGCACGCAATAAATAAGCATACACATCTTAACTGTCTTATATTTTTATATTCAAGTGCATACGATTACCAAGCGCAGTAGCCCATCTTATTCGATCAAACTAAATCGAAATGCTAGCCGAAAAAAACCAATTTGATTGAGTACTTAGTCATTCCAATGCTACACACACTCTGGTCATATTGAATTTGGCCGAACAGCTGATTGTGCGGTGCACGACAAACCTGTGAATGGTCGGACGCCATTACGTTACGTGCTGACGACTTCGTGTACGTGTACAATAAAAAACAGGCGAAAAAAGAACGAAACGAACACATATATATGTATATGTATATATATATATTTATTTATATATATATGTAAGATACACAGGGCGAGAATTGTAAAAAAATAATAAATAACCGTGTCGATGTCGCTAGGTGAATAGGTCAAACAAGGCAATCCACAAAAAAAGAACCAAAATACAAAACAAAAACAAAAACTGGAGGCAAGAGGGTGATAAAAAGGAGAATTCAAGATTAATATATTTCTGGAGTCGATCAGCCAATTGGCTGGCAGTGCTTCCAACAATATGCAGCTGGTAATTTCGACAGTTTGCCTGGCGCTAACCAGCGCCGTAATTGGCAACGCCTATCTGCAAAAGCAACAATTCTATCCAGCCGTCGTCTACATCACCAAATCCAATGCATCCATGGCAGTAAGCTTAACCAACAAAAAAAAAAAAATTGTAACCATAAATATTGCACTCGAAATTTAATTGAATTTTTCTAGGTAATCTACATACAATTCTTTGTGATAGTCTTCATGTTTGGCAAACTATTGCGCAAGGTATTTCATCTACAGTGAAGTTGTGGAAACTTATCTTATATTTTTACAGATTACTAATTGTATTTGTATTTACAGATATTTTTGGGCACGCTGCGCGCCGCTGAATTTGAGCATTTGCTGGAACGTTTCTGGTATGCTTTGACGGAGACGTGTTTGGCATTTACCGTATTCCGCGATGACTTCAATCCCCGATTCGTTGCACTCTTCACAGTGCTCCTATTCCTCAAATCATTCCATTGGCTCGCCGAGGAACGCGTCGATTTTGTAAGTGGCTCAAGTAATCGCGTACATTTTAGGATTTTTTATCTTTATCTACTTGGAATCAACTGATTTATCAAATATCTATAGCTCTGTTCCTGCAGATTATCTGCGTGGAACGTTCCGCTTTCTATTTGTATATTTACTATTTTTATTCATTTCAGATGAATATTACATTTAATTTTTATTATATATGATATATGATTTATCTTGTAGGCAGTTAATATTTATATAATTCGGTATAGGAGTAGTTTATTGTATTACAGAACTTTTGGGAATCTGTCATTATCTACTTGAAAACAACTTATATATCAAATAACCGTAGTTAATAGCTGATTTAGCTTGAAGGTATCAATCAGTATTAATATTTATTTAGTATTTATATATATTATGTTTTTAAGGTTTCCATAATTCCATCCTTCGCCTGCCATGCCAAACTATGTTCGCTCCTCTGAATTAATACTAAATTTAATTTTTTAAGATCCATCTTGTTGGGGGTAGTAAATATTTAATATAGTATTCGTCTTGAGCTTCCATTAATATTCTGTTACTATTTAGTGTCCGTGTGATAAAGTATTCCATAGATGCGTCTTGTTAGAGGATATAACTTTTAAATCATACATCTCATAGGTGATATCAGTGTTGAGGTGCTTCATGCACTGTTAGGCCTTCTCAGCCTTCAGAGCTCCCCCATCAATCCTACTTCATGCGCGAAAGCAAGCGTCTTCTTCGGCTTCAGGTTCACTAAATGCTCCGAGCTTAAAAAATGTTTCCCAAAGGGATACAAAATCTTTTTCCAGCAGTCTGCTCTGATCTGCTTTAAGAATTCTTTTTCATTATCAGAAATTGATATTGGTTCGCTGCGGACTATATATAATTCAGTTAGGTGACTTCCTAGTTTGAAGGGATCGTTGAATATTGCAAGTTTTTCCTTCACATTCCTCTTCTTTTTTAATAGTTATAACATTCACAAAGGTCAGCCATTCTGCTCGCAGCAATATCTTATCTATGCCATAAAAATCACATACACTGACAACAAATATAGAAACTAATTAGAAATTAGCTCAGCTTATTATTCAGCAAGTAATTTCTAAAATTAATAGTTTTGGTTTCCTAAAATCCAGAATTTACATTTCTTAATTTTAGTTTGGGATGTCAGATTTTCAGGGTAGAAGAATTCCTCTTTTAACTTGTTTGTTTGTTGTTTTCTGTAGCAGAATTCTTCAGCTAACTTTTTTTTTGCCACTTTTGGGGGCTTAAAGGGATAGTCTGTTGGAAAATGTATAGTTAAGAAAAATACACCTCCTCGATAAGGGCTGTCCGACGGGGCACATTATTGTAGCATGCCAGTGAAATAAATCAATCTCCAACTAGTCCAGCTGAACATTGTGCAGGTGGATCTCTGCCCAGATCTTGCAGATCCTTATTGATTCCTTTTTACGCCATTTTATAATTGAAATTTGATTTTTGAATTTAAAAAAAACTTTCAACTTTTCCAAAATAGATTCAATTTTTAGAAAATATATTTCTTAAGAAGAAATTTATATTTCTGACAACAAGAAAACACTTTTATTTTTTTGAGTGTATTCCCTAGATACATTTATGGCAGGCACTAAATATTTATATATATACTATATAGTTTCAGCTTGGTTGCATACAACAACTTCCATATATTGGCTCATAGCTGATTTAGCTCCTATATATAGCTGCTCGTAGCCATATCTTATCTGCCTCTTAGGGAATCCAAGTTTATCTACATTTATAAATTCAGTTTATAAAAATATTTATTATTAGGAAATATATATATAATATTTAAGAGAAAACATTTTTAGGAACCTTTATCTGAAATCAGTTCAACTCTTTCTGAGTTTTCCAAGGTTTTTCACTTTAAATTTTCTTTTCTTCTGTTCTGTGTGCTGGATTAATCAATGTCTTCTGTTTTGCCAACAGATGGAGCGTTCTCCTGTGCTTGGTTGGCTGTTTCACATCCGCGTTGGCAGTCTGCTAACCATGCTGGGCATCCTCGACTATGTGCTCCTCATGCACGCCTACAACTCGACGCTGGTGCGTGGACCGACAGTGCAGCTGGTGTTTGGCTTTGAGTATGCGATTCTGTTGACTGTGATTGCGAGCACAACGATTAAATACGTGCTGCATGCGGCCGAGATGCGAACGGATACGCCGTGGGAGAACAAAGCCGTATTCCTGCTCTACACTGAGCTGGTAATTGGGCTGATTAAGGTCGTGTTGTATCTGCTGTTTGTAGTGATTATGGCCAAGATTTATGCGCTGCCCATGTTCGTCTTCCGGCCCATGTTCTTCACAATCCGCAACTTCCGCAAGGCGCTCAACGATGTGATCATGTCGAGACGCGCCATCCGCAATATGAACACCTTGTATCCGGATGCAACGCCGGAGGAGTTGCGGCAATCTGATAATATTTGCATCATTTGCCGCGAGGATATGGTCAATCATTCGAAAAAGCTGCCCTGCGGGCACATCTTCCACACTACGTGTCTGCGCTCTTGGTTCCAGCGCCAGCAGACGTGTCCCACATGTCGCCTGAATATCCTGCGCACGCCGGCCATCAATTCGATGGCCATGCCGCGTGCGGATGACGCAGCGAATCCGGGTGGAGCCGGAGTGGGAGCAGTCCCAGCAGGAGCAGCTGTACCTGGAGCAGCTGGAGTAGCACCTGGAGCAGCTGCACCCGGAGCTGCGCCTGGTGAAGCTGTGGCATCTGCAGCGGGCGCAACTGGAGCAGCTACAGCGCCTGGCTTGGATCCACATCTGGCGCGTGCAAATGGCGCCGTTGCACGCAATGCTGGACTTCCCAATTTTGCGGACATCTTCGGCGATGCCAGTAATTACTAATTATTCCGATACTCAGCGGGCTTAGCCTGTAATCTATATTCCTGACATATTTTATGTCTTTTTCCACTTTGCAGCTGGCTTATCCAATCTGGCTGGGTTGCCTCCGCCGCCGCCGATGCTATCACCATTTATGATGCAATCCCCATTTGGTTATTTTACGCCTCCAGTGGTGCCGCCACCACCCATGCCACTGGATCTGACGAGGTTCAATGAGGAGGAACTGCTCGCTATGGAGGGCAATCTGCGACAGCATATTGAGGAACGCTTAAAGGTAGCTATCATTTACCCTAACTAAATGCAATTTTGGCAAATATTAATCCAATTTTGTTTTATATTCTCAGATGCTGCGCAATATATCGCTAATGGTGGACTCGGCCAATCTGCTGATGCAGCAATATCAGCTGCTGGTGGCCAGATTGCCTCCGCCAGCAACAACAACAGCTCTTTCAGCAGCAGCAGCAGCAGTCGCAACAGCAGTTCCAGTGAATTCCAATCCAAATCCTGTCTATGATGAGCCAAGCACATCGAGAGCAGCTGCAGCAAAAGTGGAGCAGACGGCGCATCATCAGCTCAGTGCTGCTGCTCCAGCTCCGAGTGGTGTTGTCTCTGAGAAAGTTACTATCGAGGATCTGGGCGCTGAGGATGATGATGAAGTAGATGTGGATGTGGATGTTATGGCATCCACAGAAGACAACTGCGTCAATGTGGACAACGAGGAGAGCACGGAGCTGAGTGAGTTGCGAAAGAGACGCTTGAAATTTCTCGAGGAGCGCAACAGTTCACCAACAACAACAACAACCACAGCAACAACAACAACAACAACTACGAGTAGCGATACAACAGATTATAATTTGTGGAACTGAATTGAAAAGAATAGCAAAAAAAAAAATAAAAAGCTGCCCAGCTCATCTGCATCCGCATCCGCATCCTCCCCAGCAATCAAACTAAACTCGATGTGTATTCTATGAATGGATATTGATTTAAGCTACTGAAATAATATCCTAGCTGTGTATGATGTATGATCACGATTATATATCTACATATACATATATAGAGAGAGAGAGGGCGTGTGGCGTGCGAGAATTCAATATATATATATACCCAATCTCAAGTTATATATATATTGTGTAAAAATTAATTTAGATATGGGGATAAACTGAAAGATTTATATTTAAAATATTATTATATGTGTATAATTAATGTGAAATATAATTAAAACGAAAAAAAGACGATGACGACATTGATGGAGTTTGATTACAAATATATATAAACATATATATATATATATCTGGGGGTAAATAATTTAAACATATATATTATTATTATCACTATTATTACTGCGACTACACATAGATAACAACTGTGGAACGCCGAGCGCCTCGAGCGTGAAAGATCTGCATCTGCACATTGCCGGATCAAATGCGCGACTCGATCTCACGGAACTCGCCCGGATCGGTGAACCGTACAGTCAATATATAGAAGAGCGACGGAAATGGCACCAAACACAGCAACGCGTAATGATAATTTAACGAGGAGATGCCAAAGGCCAGCAGCAGCCAGTGAACAGCTAAAAAAGTAACAATATATAATTAATATAATATATATATATATATATATATTTACAGTTGCGATACAAATAATAGCAACAAATTTGAAACTTGAAGGAATAGTTTTGAGAATTGTAAGAAGACTCTTTTTGAAAAAAGTGAGCAAGAAAAAAAAACATAAATTTCTTCAACGTTTTTAACTTTAACTTGTTTTTTCATTCGTCAAAGTGTTGCAATTATTGATCCGCATATATAATTACTTATTTATATATAACTTACAAATGATGACCACATTCTTGACATCCCACACGGAGGAGAGAAGCAGCGCCTTTTGAGTCTGATCCAGCTTCAGGGAGTAGTGTATTGCATTGGCCACCATCGACATGGCGATGCTCAAATATGGGAATGAATAATCTACAAAAAATATATTCATTAATTTAATTATCGACTAAATATTAGAAAGATTTTCTTGTTTTTATATGATTTTTTTCCAAGTGTAATTGACTCACAAATGAGGCCGCAGCAGGTGCCGTGAATCAAGGTGAGCAGTGGCAGAAAATAGAGAGCGGAATACATCGGCGCCTTGCCGCGCACATCCAGCATGGAGCTGATCACGGGACGAATAATGAACATGTTGAGCAGACACAAAAAGTAATAAACCAAGACAATTGTTTGACTGCAAAAAAGGTATAAAAATAAATGTGCCAAATTATGTATAAATATTATTTACACACAGCGGATAGACGGCTTCCTGGGTGCAATGATATACGGTTTCATAGTTGGGATTGGGATTGTAGAAGAGTGTGTACCAATCAGTCAGCTTGCGCACCTCGCAGGCAAACAGACGCAGCTCCCACAACGGTTCCATGAAAAGCGTTGCCAAAATTGCAGCCATGGCAACTTCAACAAACGCGCTCGCTGTCAAAATTAATTGTTTGCGCGAAAATTTGCGATCCTTGGCATCCATGTCGATGAAGAAACAGTGCATCATCAGTGGCAGCATTGTCATGAATCCCAAATATAGCCACGAATAAGTGCTCAACTCATCCCGACATGGCATGCAAGCAAAACTCTCATTCACCTGAAAGAAAAACATTTAAATTTCAAATAAAACATGTTGAGAGTAAATTTCGAAATTACCCGTGATCCTCGTGGGCAAACGCCGCAGCTGCTCCAGCTGCCATTTTCGAGCAGCGATCGTCCACAGTAAATGCCGGGGCAGCGATCCAAATAATTGTACATATTTTTATGCCACAGCGCTATTTATTTATTTATTTATTGTTGTTATTGTTCTCTGGCCACAATCTCAATCACCGCAAATGCTTAACCAACACTAATATGCTACAGCTCTGGGCACCCCGAAACTTTAACATTTGCTGTAATTTATCGAAAGCGCGAACTTATTATGGTTGTTATTTTGCAATTTAAATTAAAATTTTATTTGCTTAAAATTAAAAAAAAAAAACAAATTCGTATCAGCTTATAAGCTTAACAGGCCCACTCTTGTGATTATATTATGTCAGTTAACAGAGGCCCAACAAAGGAATAACGAACAGCTGTGACTTAACATTAACTATTGACTATTTCATGCAAAACAATCCGATCGGAAGAGCAGAACTATTGGTCTATACACCCCCATCCCTATGAGCTAAACATAATCGCCATTCAAGTAAAAACACCTTATCTACATATGGCATCGATAAGCTAAACGAATAACAAACACGATAGAAAGTGGCGGTCGTACGATAGTTGCCATGGGTGCAAGGTGTTTTTCTGATATCGATATTAAATTTAGGCAGGTCGTTCATCGGCCGGCTACCAAATTCTGTCGGTCGTCACAAGTTGAAATATTAATTAACACCAATATTACTATTGGAAGTCGCGAAGGAAACCAAAAAAAATAAGAAAAACAAAACTCTATACTAACTGAATAGGCAATACGCCAATAATCCAACAACAAGAACAATAACAACAATTGCAAATATTGACCACCACCAACGGAGACGCCATTTTGGCTATCGGCCGGCTGATTTGTGAAGCTTAGGAGAGCCAGCCAGCAAAAATAAAAAATTGCAAGAAAGAAATATATAAATATATATACATAATTAGTTTAAAAATTTTGTGCTACGACAACAACTACAACTATGATATGCCCTTAACGTGTGTGAGTGCAACAATGTAAATTAATGCGTAAATTAATAAAAAAAACGCAGTGTTTTTAGGGCGGATGCACAAAATGGTGAGTTGTGCAAAACCAAAGCGATTTGTGTGCGTGTGTGTGTATAGCTGCGCGTATACACATGTGTGTGCGTCTGTGTGTATTGGATGTGAAAAATGTAGCCAGAAAAAGAATAGAAAACTTCAAAATGTTCTCTCAAAATGCAAATAACATCTAAAATGTTAATATAAAATACATATTTCAACATTCCCTACAATCTTTCGTTATTCTGATTACACGCATTGCTATTTTGACCGCAGTCATCGCTGCACTTGCCCTGCCCCCTCCCTCCTTTCCACCCCACAAACTGCGCTGCAAAGTTTATGTACAAACACATATACATACATATACATATGAACATATACATATACAGTGTTGACAACGAACAATATTCATCGCCTTTTTTATTTGCACGTCAGTGTTGCCCGTTTATTTAAAATAAGACCTAAAAAAAGGAACGAACGAAGAAGAACAAGTGCGGAATAAGGAGCAGGCATAATAAGGATAAGAATAAGTGTTTTTTTACGTTTCGCTTTTTGCCCGGCGTGATGTAATTTTTATTTCTTTCTCGGCCATAAGCAAAAATCTTCTTTGTTTGTCTTGAAAAAAAAAACAAAATAAATAAATATAAGCATGTGAAAAAGAACAACGTAAAACGATAACAACAACGGCAACAACATTAAATTAAATTCACGGGAGAGGCGTGTATATGTATATGTATCTGTGTGTGAGTATGTGCTCACACATACATTTAACAGCGGCTCCTCAGCGCCTGCCTTTGCCCCCGCTCCACCCTCTCTTCTATTAAATAATATTGATTTTTCATATTCTCAACACTGCTCGCGTCGCTCTTTTTTTCGTCAGCTATGCGTGCGCCTCTGTGTGTGTGTGTGTGTATGTGTGTTGTGCTTATGTGTGTGTATTTTTTCGGTCTCCTTTTCTCGTGTATTCATTTTGCCATTTCTTTTCTCTCTTTCG
This sequence comes from Drosophila atroscutellata, assembly GCA_035041605.1. Lineage (NCBI taxonomy): Eukaryota > Metazoa > Arthropoda > Insecta > Diptera > Drosophilidae > Drosophila > Drosophila atroscutellata. Next base: position 803,371 of record JAWNLA010000059.1, read on the forward strand.
TTGCAGTTTATAGATTTTTGCAATTGTGTCCCGTTGAGGAGAAGTAATGTAAACTAAATGCGGGGCGCCGCTAACAGCAGAGCAACAGCAGCAAAAACAAAATTAACAGCAGCAAGAACTAATTTTTGTTGGAATAACATTCATCGTTTCCAGTGAGAAACAAATCAAAGGGAAAAGGTAACCAACACACACACAGACAGAGAAAGGTCGACACAAGAAGAAGAGGAGGAAGGAGAAGACGAAGCCGACGACCAACAGTGCCTCAAATGTACATTTGGCTACAAAATCAAACATAATTAACTCATTTAACAACACTAACAACAACAGCAACGGTAGAAACAGAAGAAGAAGAAGTGCATCTCTGCTCTCTTTGTTTCTCTCTCTCCTAGGACTGCCATAGCCAATAGTCAAAATAGTGAAAAGCCAAAGCCGCCCAGCGTAGACACTTTCTATACAACTACAGTTAAAACACAAACAGCTGATAAGACAACAAGAAGGGAAGACGAAACAATAACGGCGCTTCGGATTTCTGAGTTGAACGCTGGTGCTGCAGCCAAGGGGCGCAACCACAACAACAACAATGACATTCGATACGCGCCGGGCACAGGGCAACACAGGCACAGGCCAAGCCACAACCAACAACAGCAGCAATAACAGTAATAATCCAGCTGCAACAACGGGCATAACGAGCACAGCTCAGACGGGAACAGGAACTGTCACAGGATCGGTCACTGTGCCAGCAACAGCAGTCACAATAACAACTACATCAACAACAACAGCAGCAATAACCACAGCAACAACAACGAACATGATGTCCACTGGCATTGGTGGCGACTCCAACAATAGCACCACCAACAGTCAGGAGCATATACAAGCTGCGGAGGCGACAACAGCAACAGCTGCAGCAATCGTGGAGAGCAGCGAGACGATTGTGTAAGTATTCAATATTATTATTATTATCAATGCAAATTGCTGCTCCGAATTGAACACATGTTTCCCTGGAAGAAACACACCTTATTTAGAGCTATTTCGAATATTTTCAAAATTAGAATGTGGTGAAATCGATTCAAATTAATGTTTCTGTTCTCTTAATTGTTCCGTTTACATCTTCCCATTTTCTCTTAATCACTTTACTACATATTTTTTTAAAATGATTTATTTATGTGATCTACAGAAGTAGATTCGATGTCAGATATGATATCAGAACTACCCGAAGTTAGTAGCGTCGCTTTCAATGCATTCAATTTATCAATTTGTATTGATTGTTAAAATGTTGCTGTGACGAAATTTGTCTATATTATAGACTATAGAAATCATAAGATTGATAACAAAGTACATATTATATATTTGTTTATTATATATTTAAATAATAGACAAATAAAATTAAGTCACAAGTTACGCAAAGCAATGAATAAGAACTAGAAATAATAGCTTTATATTTGTCTTTCGACTAATTATTCTCACAATGAGCTCAATAATTGTGATTCGATTCGAAGTTTGTTGGCTTTTCCCTTATCCAGCTATTTATTGCAAATTGTTTATTGTTTCAGTTTTGCGGTTTTTTTTTAGTTCTGCTTCAAGAAATGCTTTTAAAGTATTGCTTGAATTCAATTCAATTAGTGCGCTTTTGGGAATAATTTAAGGTTGTTTGAGTCACAGAAAGTTATTCAAATCACGAGTTTTCTTTTTCACGCACATAGTGTGTGTGTGTGTGTGTGTGAGTGTGTGTGTGTGTGTTTGTGTTAGTAGGTGATGTGCAATCTAAATAATAATTATAAACACGAACACCGACGATAATAAAAACAAAAGAAAAAAACCTAGCAGAATTATCGCTTATCTACTTACGTTAAACAAGTGTGTAGATCACGCACACTCGCACACCCCAAAAATACACTCGGAAAAAATTCAATCTAAAATTAAGAAAACCGCTATATTTTCGAAAAATCCAACCAAAGAAATTTACTTAATAATAAGTTGAGTTAAACTTGGCCAATTTCTAAAATTAAGTGTGCAATTTTTCAAGTTCACGACTTTTTTTTTGAAATTTAAAAATATATTTTTGTTTATACATTTTGTCTTGTGTGTAGGTCACCGGAAAAGCTGATAGCGTCATTTCCAACGACAAAACTGCGCTCGCTAACTCAGAAGATATCGAATCCGCGCTGGGTGGTGCCCGTGCTGCCCGAACAAGAGCTGGAGGTGCTGCTAAATGCCGCCATCGAATTGGCCCAAGCAGGTAATTAAATTACCTTATTTTGCATCAACTATATAAATAATGAAACTCACGTCTTTCAGGTGCCGATCATGACTGTGAGCCATGCGTGGAATTTTATCGCAATGGTTTGACGACATCGTTTGCCAAAATCCTCACCGATGAGGCGGTCAATTCGTGGAAATATAATATCCATCATTGCATTTTGGTGTCGTGTGGCAAATTGTTGCATCTGATTGCGATACACATGCAACGGGATAATCCCTATTTGCTTGATCTGCTGGCGATTGTCTTCGATCCAGACAATAAGTTCAATACGTTTAATGGCGCCCGTCAGCCGGAATGTTTTGCGGCGCCCGAATGCATTTGGGGTGTGCTCGATAGCAATAAGATGTTTGCCAAATCGCCGGCAGAACCAAAACCGCCGCGTGGCTGGCTCGTCGATCTCATTAATCGCTTCGGACAGTTGGGCGGCTTCGACAATCTACTCGAGCGTTTCAATAGCGGGTTGGAGTTGCTGAGGCGCAATCAATCCTCAGCCACAAATAAGGTGAAGGTGGAGACGGAGATTACTGGTGGACAGGATAATCGTTTAACATTGGCGTTGATACACAGCCTGCTGCGTCCATTTGGTCAGTGCTACGAACTCTTAACGCCAGCTACGATTGCCAAGTACTTTATGCCCACTTGGAATGTGGTCTTGGATCTGCTCGACAGTTTCACGGATGAAGAGCTGAAGCGGGAGGTGAAACCAGAGGGACGCAACGATTATATCAATGGTATTGTAAAGTCGGCCCGCTTCCTCGCCAGCCGTTTGTCCGGCCAAGAGGAATTGATACGTGATCTGGAAATGTTTCGACTGAAGATGATATTGCGTCTACTGCAAGTGTCCAGTTTCAATGGCAAAATGAATGCTCTGAATGAGATTAATAAAGTGCTCTCCTCCGTCTCTTACTATTCGCATCGATCGCAACCGGTGCCTCACAATCTGCCTGAGGATGAAGTGGATTGGTTGACAGCGGAACGCATGGCCCAATGGATCAAGTCATCCGAAGTGTTGGGAATTGTGCTTAAGGACTCACTGCATCAACCCCAGTATGTGGAGAAGCTGGAGAAGATAATACGTTTCCTGATCAAGGAGCAGGCGCTAACGCTCGACGATTTGGATGCGGTGTGGCGTGCACAGGCGGGCAAACATGAGGCAATCGTTAAGAATATGCACGATCTATTGGCCAAGTTGGCCTGGGATTTTACGCCCGAGCAGCTCGATCATCTCTTCGAGGCATTTCAGGTGAGACGAGGAATGCAATTTGATCTCTATTATCTTTATTAATCCCTTCTCCAAAATGCAGGCCAGCATGACGACGGCGAATAAGCGTCAGCGGGAGCGTTTGCTGGAGCTAATACGTCGTCTCGCCGAGGACGACAAGAATGGTGTGATGGCACAGAAGGTGCTGAAGCTCTTTTGGACGCTCGCCCACTCGCAGGAGGTGCCGCCCGAGGTGCTCGATCAGGCGTTGGGCGCCCATGTCAAAATACTCGACTACAGTTGTTCGCAGGAGCGAGATGCCCAAAAGACCATTTGGTTGGACAAGTGCGTCGGTGAACTGAAATCCGGAGATTCTTGGGTTTTGCCCGCTTTGCGTTTAATTCGCGATATTTGTTGTTTGTACGATACGACACCGAATCATGCGCCACGCACTCAGACAGGCATCAATCGTCTCCAGGTCATTGAACGACTCCAAAATGATTATTCGTTGGTGATCCTCGTCACAAATAGTTTGACGGCGTATATGGAAAAGGTGCGCGCCTTGGTCAACGAGACGCCCACTTTGGATGCGGCAACAATTCTGATCGATGGCCGTTTTCCGCATCATGCACAGATTGCCGAACGTTTGGAGTTCCTGAAATTTCTGCTAAAGGATGGTCAGCTCTGGCTCTGTGCCGATCAGGTGCGTTATCCACGTTACTTATTTATTATTATTTCTAACGTATTTGTTTCAGGCGAAACAAATCTGGCATTGTTTGGCTGTGAATGCCGTTTTTACGGCAGATCGCGAGGAATGTTTCCGCTGGTTCGGCAAACTGATGGGCGAGGAACCGGATCTTGATCCCGGCATCAATAAGGATTTCTTTGAGAATAACATCCTCCAATTGGATCCACATTTGCTCACCGAGAGTGGCATCAAGTGTTTTGAGCGTTTCTTTAAGGCGGTCAATTCAAAAGAGGACAAACTGAAGGCCATTCATCGTGGCTATATATTGGATAATGAGGATTTGATTGGGAAGGATTATTTGTGGCGTGTCATAACCACCGGTGGCGAAGAGATTGCAAATAAGGCCATTGATCTGCTCAAAGAGGTTTCCACGGCGTTGGGGCCACGTTTGCAGGAGCATATCACCGAATTCCATGAGATGTTCATTGGCGAATGTTGTTCCCGCTTGCGCACCCATTATAGCAATATCCTGATCTTGGGCAAAACAATGCTGGTCGAGGATAATGCCGAGAATAATGCGGCTAATGATGAGTCTAAGGATAGTAAAATGCGTTACATTGAGGCGGAGAAAATGTGCCGCATTCTCAAGGTGCTGCAGGAATACATCAAGGAGTGTGATCGTTCCTTTAGTGGTGATCGCATCCATTTACCACTGAGTCGTGTAACGCGTGGCAAGAACACTAGTCTCTACATACGTTTCCAGACGCCTGGACGACCCATCGATGACCTCGAGATTGTGACGCATAGCAATGAAACAATGGCGGCGTTCAAGCGTAATCTTCTTAAGCGCATCAAGGGCAACAACAGTTCCTCCTCATCGACGACCAACTCCAATGCGACGACAAACATCAAAGTGGATCTCTTCTATACAAATGGCGAACTCATCGAAATCACCGATGAAATAAACCCACTCTATCAATACACCATACGGGACAAGATGATATTGACGGCGAAGTTGACACCAGTGGGCATTGGCCTCGCCAGCAGTCCCGATTCCTCGAGTGATTCGAGCACTGGTTCTCCACCCAGACCCTGTCCGGATATGCAACGTGTCGAATCGGAGTCGACGCTGCCCGGTGTGATTATCTCCCAGAACTATCAGTACACCGAATTCTTTCTAAAACTCTATCAGCTGGGCAGTGATTTGGAGCATGGTCGTCTGCGAGATAGCGCCAAGGTGCTGTTGCATCTTTTGCCCTGCGATCGTCACACGATGCGACAGCTGCAACTTATGTGTCGTGTGCCCAAGGCAACCGCCAGCACGGGCGATGGACCTAAGGAGCCGGAGGATGTCGGCGGTGATGCTGCTCTCAACGCTGATGATTGTACGCCAGAGCAAATGTTTCTTCACCCGGCGCCGGCCCAGGTGCTCTACAATTTGAGTGTGCTCCATGGCCTGCTAATACCCGCTTTGGATCCCCTCGGGGAGGCAGCACTCCAAGTGCAATCTTCGTGGATGCACTCGGGCTGTGCGCACCTTGTGCTTGAATTACTGACGAAAAACAATTTTCTGCCCAATGCCGATATGCATACGAAGCGTGCCTCGTTCCAGGGTGTGCTGCGACTGGCCAAACTATTCCTGTACATTGTGGGCAGTGTGTTGTCGCGTGTAGGGGATGAGCCCATGATTTGTGACTATGATAATGGTGCCCGGTCTCAGGTGGATATACTCAAACAGAACTTTTCCACAATGCCGAATAATGCACAGGGTACGTTGCGTGCTATTTCCGCTAAGCTGGCGGAGATCCTCGCCACCGAGATGCTCTCCGCGAGTCACGAGGGTGAACGTTGTCGTGCCTTGTTTAGTTCAACGTTGCAATGGTCATGTCCAGATATTAGCACCATTAAAGCGGTCGTCCAATTGGCCTGGGCCTCATCGTGTGGCAACTTGCAGGCGCTGGGCAGCTGCAGCAATAATAGCAACAAAAACGCAGATTTCGAGGATGATGCCATTGTGCCAGATGGGCAGGATTTTAGCATGTGCAAGGAAGCACTCGAAGTGATGACCATTTCCTTCATACTCAATCCCAGTGCAAATGAGGCGCTGAGCAACGATGCCAATTGGCCCAAGTTTATTACATCCATTGTGCTGAAGAATCCGATGCGACATGTGCGGCAAGTTGCCTCCGAACAATTGTTTTTGGCCTCCACCTATTGTGCCGGGGATCGTCGTCCCTTTGTCTATATGGTCAATTTGTTGGTGAGTGCGTTGAAAACATTGGTGCCACAATATGAGGCTACGTGTGCGGAATTCTTTTCGGTGCTGTGTCGCACTTTGTCCTACGGCTGCATCTACAATTGGCCACTGCAAATTGGTGAACATTTGCTCGGTGATGAGATCAAATGGTTGCGTAAAATACGCGAGAATGTCAAAATCACTGGGGATACTCAGGTCCATGAGGAGTTGCTTGAGGGTCATCTTTGTTTGGCCAAAGAGCTGATGTTCTTCCTCATGCCCGATTCGAAGGCACAACTAAATGAACTCATCCATGAGCTCATCGATGATTTTCTGTTTACGGCCTCGCGCGAATATCTGCATTTACGCAAGCACGGCAGTCTGCGAATGGACACCGTGCCACCTCCCGTCTGCCGCAGTCCGCATACAATTGCGGCCGCTTGTGATCTCCTCATCGCTCTGTGCCAGCTCTGTGTTCCTAATATGAAGCTACTCACCAATACACTCATCGATTTCGTTTGCACGGGTAAGTCCCACACAACAATACTAATAATACTTAAACAAATTGCATAAGATGGAGAGGGGGAATACCTAATTAATATTTAATCGTGTTCAGTCTGAAGAGTGCTCCATCGTTATATATCCGCCTTTCTGCTTGACTGCATCAAGCAAAGCACTAGACCCATTGGAAGTAAAAAAATTCTATAATGAAGTATCAACAGCCGAGTTGATTTAGCAAGCTGATTTCAGAGACAATAAGAGCTAGAGAGAGCAAAAAACGTATTAATATCAACTACTATCAGCAAACCTACTATGTATAATAATCAACTGGACTAAAAACGTATAGCGATATTGGGAAAGTCAAAATATCTGTACAATTTAGCCCAAGCACTCTTCTTAATCACCTATCAATTACTGTATAATTTATATTCCTATCTCTTATTAGTCAGCTTTCAATATCTGTACAATCTTTTAATTAAGTGTTAATATTAATATATTTACCATTTTAGATACGGATCCGTTGCGCGAATGGGATTATTGGCCGCCGGTTGGTGCACGGGCAGCAAAAGGTTTCTGTGGCCTGAAGAATGCGGGTGCCACGTGCTACATGAACTCGGTGCTGCAACAGCTGTACATGGTTCCCGCTGTGCGTGTGGGCATCCTAAAGGCGCACGGTGCCGCCACCAATGACAACGAGGATTTTAGCGGCGACTCTGAATTGAACAACAGCGGCAACAGTGGCTCCAGTCTCGGCCCCTCGTTCTTTGGACCCGCCCCAATGTCGTCGCTTGCATCGACATCATCGGCGGTATCGACGTCCCTGGATGATGCCAGTGGTGGTTCCGCCGATGTGCGCAAAAATTACCACGTGGTCATCTTAAAGCATGTACAGGCAATATTCGCCCACTTGGGGCACAGTGCGTTGCAGTTTTATGTGCCACGCGGCCTCTGGACGCACTTCAAGTGAGTTCAACTGAATTCGAATCCCTTCTCATAATTATTTATTGTTTCTGTTAATCATTGCCGCCTGCTTCATAAACCTTACCTTCTTGCCTGGATTTGTATTTCTGAGTATCTGAATAATAGAACTCAAAAGGTTGTCTTCAAAACAAATTCAACACATCACTTTCGAGGGCTATCCTAGTAACGTCTGGCCTCTACAGATACCAAGATACTCCTCACTTCTCATGTTCATTCAATTCTGAAATAAGGATCTTGTGTTTGGTCCGATTCAGCAAAGCAGATTGGCATCTGTGCAACTGGGCTGTACTATATCCATACACCGATAGACTCCTCCTTAATTACCTTCACTACCTAATTAATCGTTGGGGTGTGCTGGGTTTGCAGTTAAATTACTACATAGTGAAATCGATATTACTGCTTTAATGAGCCAAACAAAAATTGTTCGGTTACCAATCGAGACCTTACCGTTTACTTCTTCCCACGTTCTCTTAATCGCTTGACTAATAATTTTGTCTTTTTCGACTACTCTATAATGATTACAGTAGACTTTACCATGCAGTCAATTCAAAGATCTGTCTTTCTATCATCATAGATTACAAGGCGAGCCAGTGAACTTGCGCGAACAACAGGATGCCGTTGAGTTCTTTATGTCGCTGTTCGAGAGCCTCGATGAGGGTCTGAAGGCGTTGGGCTACACGCAACTGATGAATGCAACGTTGGGCGGCTCGTTTAGCGATCAGAAGATATGCCAAGAGTGCCCACATCGCTACTCCAAAGAGGAACCATTTAGCGTATTTAGTGTTGATATTAGGAATCATAGCTCATTAACCGAATCTCTGGAGCAGTATGTCAAGGGAGAGCTGCTCGAGGGAGCTGATGCATACCATTGTGATAAATGTGATAAAAAAGTGAGTCCCACTAGTTAATCATTCTTTTCGAAATTCTAATAATCTTTATATCTCTTTTTCTCTGTTTCCCCCTAGGTAGTTACCATTAAGCGGCTATGTGTGAAGAAACTGCCGCCCGTGTTAGCCATACAATTGAAACGCTTTGAATACGACTACGAGCGCGTTTGTGCGATTAAGTTTAATGATTATTTTGAATTTCCGCGTATACTCGATATGGAGCCCTACACAGGTGAGATTTATAGCACTTGCCAAAAATAATATACTTTATACCTTACTTTATGACTTCATGATTGCCATTCAAGTTTACTTTTATGCTATATAGATATTAAATAGTTAACACTACATCAAATTAAAAATGATGCTTCACATCATATCTAAATCGAATCAAAAATCGAATATAGATTTTTATATCAATTAAATATACATATTTTTTATTTTAGTTTCCGGCCTAGCTAAGCTAGAGGGCGAAGTTGTGGAAGTGGGTGATAATTGTCAAACAAGTGTTGAAACAACAAAATACGAACTGACCGGCATTGTGGTGCACAGCGGACAGGCATCCGGTGGCCATTACTTCAGCTACATAGTCTCCAAGTAAGCATAAGCTAATACCCAATTCCCAATATTTGGTTATTACTTGATTTATTCCCTTTGCAGAAATCCAGCGAATGGCAAGTGTCAGTGGTACAAGTTCGATGATGGCGAGGTAACCGAGTGCAAAATGCACGAGGATGAGGAAATGAAATTGCAATGCTTCGGCGGCGACTATATGGGCGAGATCTACGACAACAATCTGAAGCGGATGCAATATCGGCGCCAGAAGCGCTGGTGGAATGCTTATATGCTATTTTATACGCGCTGCGATCAAAATCCCAAACAATTTGAGACCAGCGTCGAGCAGTTGTCGCTAACCGAGAGCCGAAATGTGGTGCTGCCGCTACCAAAGCCAATCGAGCGCAGCGTTAGGTGCGTAATCTTTATAGAATATATATATATATATTGTCGATTTCCTATGATCTCTTTAACTCCATCGCTTGCAGACATCAGAATATTCGTTTTCTGCATTCGCGCAGCATTTTCTCGGTGGAGTTTTTCAATTTCATTAAAAAGCTGGTCAGTTGCAGTATTCCCTCGACGCGCAGCGATAAGATTGTAAGTTTTGCACAAAAGTTGAGCGTAATTTTAGACAATTATATATATTATATATTAATTAACACAATTCTTTTGATTGCCCTGTCAGACACCCGCTGCTGAGGAGCTGTCGCTGCTGGGCGTGCAATTGGCATCACAGTTTCTGTTCCACACTGGATTTCGCACAAGGAAATCGCTGCGTGGTCCCGTCATCGAATGGTGAGTTGTGAGAAGACAATAATGGCATCTGTACCTATGGCTTACGCTGTGATTACTATGATCATATTATTTTCTTATGTATAGGTATGACACGCTCTCACATCACATACGTTCCTCGTCGCTGGTGCGCAAATGGTTTGCGAATCATGCGCTGCTCTCGCCCCCATCACGTTTGGGCGAGTATATATTGATGGCACCATCGCCCGAGGTGCGCACCGTGTTCGTCAAGCTGGTTGTGTTCTTTTGCCATTTTGCCATCAATGATGAACCGCTCGTTGGCTACGAGGGCAGCAATCTGTGCGAACAAGTCCTGATCAGTGTGCTCCGTCTGCTCAAATCCGAGGCGGCTGACTATGGCAAGCATTTACCGCACTACTTTAGCCTCTTCAGCATGTATGTGGGCCTGGGCACACGCGAGAAGCAGCAGCTACTCAAGGTAATCTCTAATCTCCTTAATCATATTTCTATTGTATATAATTCAATGTCTTCTTTTGGTGCTCCAGCTGAACGTGCCCGTCCAGTTTATGCAGGTGGCCATGGATGATGGACCCGGTCCATCGATTAAGTATCAGTATCCCGAGTTCAGTAAGCTGCATCAGGTTGTCTCGCATCTGGTGCGTTGCAGCGATGTCAGCGATAAATGCCAGAGCTCCAATCAGAATGGACGACCACTGCCCAATCCTTACAAGGATGCGAGCATCGCCCAGGAGGAGATGACGCCGCTGTCCAGTGAGTGCATGGATATACTCTTCAATCGTACCAGGTAAGTCATAACTTGCCATCCACATTCGCTGCCAAAATAAGATAAATAAGAAGATATATCGAAGAGAAAAAGGGTGCAAGGAATCGAAGGGATATATCTTGCCCAATGAATATAAGGCTTTTGTAATTTGTGAAGCAACATTATTAATATTTAAACCTCAGCAAAAGTAGCTGATTAACTTGTGTTTCTTTACTTTTTACTCGCTTGCAGCTACATCAAAAAGGTGATTGAGGACACCAATGTGGGCGATGAGGGATTGAAACTGTTGCAGTACTGCAGCTGGGAGAATCCACATTTCTCACGCGCGGTGCTCACCGAATTGTTGTGGCAATGTGGTTATGCCTATTGCCACGATATGCGGCACCACACAGATTTGTTATTGAATATACTGTTGATTGAGGATTCGTGGCAACACCATCGCATCCACAATGCACTCAATGGTGTCGCGGAGGAGCGCGAGGGTCTGTTGGACACGATACAGCGGGCGAAGACGCATTATCAAAAGCGTGCCTATCAAATAATCAAATGTTTGACGCAACTGTTCCACAAGTCACCGATAGCGTTGCAGATGCTTAATACCAATCCGACAATTAGTCGTCATTGGAGTGTGGCCGTTGAATGGCTGCAGGATGAGCTGGAGCGACAACGTGGCATTGGCTGCCAATACAACTCATATTCGTGGTCACCGCCCGCGCAGAGCAATGATAATACCAATGGCTATATGCTGGAACGTTCGCAATCGGCCAAGAACACATGGTCGATGGCCTACGAACTGTGCCCGGAGGAGGTGAGCGAGAAACCAACGTCGACGGTGCCTATTAAAAAAATTAAATTAAAAAAAATTACAACTCACAAATAAACATAATAATTAACAATTAACTTTCTCTCTTGTTGCCCAGCAGGATCAAGAGGAGAACAACGAGTCCGATTTGGAGTCCAATGATGATAACAAACAGCAAACGGAACAGCAAACAACTGCAGCAACAACGACATCTGCAACTGCAATAGGCACTGATGCAACTACGCTCAATGAGCAGCCGGATAATAAACTAACAACGACGATCATCCCAACAATTGGCGGCTGGCCGGGACCGGTACCCAGCTCATCAACGTCAACCACAGCGTCAACGCTGCCAACGGGCACCTGCCCCACCTCCACCTCTTCTTCGGATGTTGTTGGTGGCAGTGGCAAGGCGAGACTATCGCGTCAATTGTTCAGCGCTTATACCTCGACGGGTGGTGGTAACGTGGCAACAACAAGCGCCGGTGGCAGCGGCGGCAACAGTGAAACCGAGAGCAGTACCCAGGAGACGGGCGGCAACAACACGGAGTCCAACATAAATGGACTGACCAATAGCTTGGATCACATTAAAATATCCATGGAAAAGGTAGATTTGAGCTCAGTTAAGGTTAAGGATTAGTTTAAGTTTGTATTTTAGTTGGTAGTAGTTCTCCCGGTTAGAAGAGTTCCTCTTACAAAACAAAACTACACTTTGACAATTTTTACACTTGACAACAGACAACATGTGGTAAAAATAATGGTGTAACTGTATAAAGTTGGTGACATGACAATTGTGCCTCTCATTGTTGAGCCATTGAACTTGACTTGAGCTGTTAAGGCTCAATTTGATCGAGAAGAACGATTTTTATACCCTGTGATTGAAAATAGTTAAATGCAAATTTCTGAAGCATTTGTTATAAGCAGTTATCAGTGCCCTTTTAGCATGTTATGTTTATGCAATAGAACTAAAATATTTTTAACAGCTGAGTGCAGGGTATATCTTAGCGAGCTCAATCGAATACAGCATTCTTACTTGTTTTTTTCCTGACAGTTGCTTTTGTTTATATATTTTATTTGAATAGTTGAAATTGACAGATTGTAGAATGTGTATGTATTATTAAATATTTATTGCTTCAAACAAATTATGTGCTACCATCCGTTTCGCACTCAGCAAAGCACATCTATTAACTTGTCATGTCATCTCTTTTGCGCTCGCTCTTAAGACTGGTACCTCAAAATGTCACCACTTTTATATATTTACACCGTGTGGTAAACAAATTTGTTCTAATTTCTTTCTTTCTCTCTGTATTTCAACTATGCGAATGAAACTCTTCTTCTCCACCTTTTCTTCGATGTTTCGTTGTTTCATTTTTGTTGCCCCCTCCCTCCTTTCCCCTTATACTCCTGCTTCTGTGCGCAGGGCAGCCGAAATCGTGTGAATCGTGGAGGTAAATTGCCGCCGGCAGCGGAGCTTTTAATGCCGCCATTGCAACAACAAGTGCAGCAACAACAACAGCAACCGAAACAACTACAAAAACATCAACTACAGCTACAGCTACAACCAAAACAACAACAACAACAACAGCAGCAGCAGCATCATCAACAACAACAACGTGGTGATATTAGCAACAACAGTTCGAACAGCCGCTTAATTTGATTTGCCGCCAAGTTAGTTAGAGTTGTTCAATTTTTAATTCGTTTTGAACCCAACAACGACCACAATTGTATATTTTTTTTCCTTTTTTTGTTGTTGTAAAACAAATATATAAATATATATATATATATAAATCACATATATATATATTACTATATAGATTTTGACACGTTATGCGCCACATTTAATATAGTTTTCTAGCTTTTTTCCAGCTAAAATTGCTTCAGGCAAACAACACTGACACACACTCACACACACACATACCTGTACATATATCTAGCTACGCACACAGTTGTTTTCTGCTTACAAAAGCGCACTCAAAAGTGCTGCGCGCGCCTCGTTTACGTTTCTATCCCCTAAAAATAATTAAAGAAAAAATAATTAATACTTATTTTTCATTCGTTTGATCTTGTTCTTTTCATTTAATAGCAGTCGTCGCATCGGAAAGAGCGAAGAAGGTCATTGAAGAAAAAGATTGTGTTTGGAAATGCGGAAGAGGAGGAGGAGGAGGAGGAGGAAGCCGACGAAATGTTAACAACAACAGAGGCAACAACAACTACAACAGCGCCAACAACAGTGTCTAGCGTCACAACAGCAACAACAGCAGCGGTAACACTTGCCGTTGACTCCACAACAACAGCTCTAATAACAATAACAGACACAACAACTACAGCAGCCAATAACATAACAGCAGCGACAACATCCACAGCAGCAACAACAACGGGAGCGGCTGAGCTCAACTCAACAGTGGAGAAAAACTTTATTTAAAAAAACGAAGAAAAACAAGCATAGAAAAACCAACTGAAAAGTTTTTTGCAATAAAAAAAATAAAATAATAATCGCAAAAATTAATAACAATATTAACAACAACAATAACAACTTTTGAGCAACCAACAAGTGGTTTTTAGTGGGGCAACAAATATTTAAAAACAGAGACTTAAACTTAAAAAAATTAACATTTAACAGCCACAAAAGCGCTTAGAACGGCAAAAACGATGAGCGATAAACGATAATCGATCAACTAAGACGAAGTCAGAGGCGGGCAGAGCAAGAGGAAGAGAAGAAAGTAAGGGAAAAATATATAGAAATTATTAAGTGAACAGAAATGGTGTTTAAATAGTTATTGTACTTTATAATTAACTAAAAACTAAAATTACAAGCATTGACTCACAAACAAAAAAAAACATTACCCCCTTCCCCCTTGTTTAAGTTGCACGAGATATGAATGTATTTATATATAGTATATATAAATGATGTATTACGCATTGAAAGCGAGCAATCTAAACAAATGGAACTAACAAAAATAATATTAAAGAAACTACACATACAAACAAACATAAATGCATACATACAAAAGTACATATTTAGGTAACAAAGTAAACAAATTCGGCTATTTTGTTGTCTGAAAGAAGGCTAAGCTGGAAACCATTTTTGATTAAGGCAAGCGAAATAAATGAACAAACCAAATTGTATCTACTCATGCCACATGCCACAAGTGTCGCCCCTCAAAAAAGCGTTTCCCCAAAAATCCGTTGAAATACGAAAAAAATATATATATATAAAATTAAAAAAAAAATAAAAACAGTATAAAAATTTCAGAGATGATAGACAAATGTGGACTATATAAAAAAGAAAAAAAAAACGAGAGAGCATAAAGTAAACTTGATTATGTTTATACTAAGTATATATATATATTTTTAATTATTTAGTGTTTTTTGTATTAAGTGAAATTTGTTAAACATTTATTAAATTATTATGTTTTAAGTTGCAAAATAAAAGCGAAATGTAAGCAAATAATTATCCATTCATTATTGTTTTTTATCACATCAACAATAACAACAACAACAATAGAACAATTTGGAAAATTTAAGAACAAAAACCTGTTACTGTAATTTAGTTAACATATTTACATATGTATGCCTGTGAAGTGATTGATGAATGCATTAATTGAATAAATCAAAACTAATTTTTTTTTCTAATTTTTATCAAATTTTTAAAATATATATGTGAGACATGTTTTGGGACGTTTTTTTTACTTATATGGCATAAATTGGGCATGATTCGGGGGCTCCCGAAAGTTGTTACATTTTAAAGCATACACTTGGGCGGCATAATTAAATATTTCTTGCGGACAATCAAAAATGATGTAGCATACTCTTGGGCTCAGACAGGACATTTTAATTTCAAGAAATATACCTGCAACATTTTAAAGCATACTCTTAGGCAGAACTATTATATGTGCAGTGTAAATGAATCAAAATGCAAAAACATACTTTTAGTTTAATCGAAGACGAGGAACATTAATTTTCTAGGATACCTCCAACTTGGTCAAGGGTGTCTAGGATCCAAGATCATTACAGAATTTCAGTCGGAATCCGCACGGCCTCGATCAACCTTGCGTAAGGTATTTTTTTTTAGAGAGTTATTCATTGGACAAAGATAAAACGCATTTCTTTTAATGTCAAAGGACAAGTTACAAAAAACAAAACAATGTTCCATTAAATGGAAATATTTACGCTTAAGACTAATAAATGCACATTGTTAACACTTAAATCTGATCAAGGATCAATTAAAGGCACAGTATGAAATGCAAAACAATTCAAAAGCTATGCATAAATGCAACAAATTTTCCAATATCTCCAGTCGAATCACTTTTACTCTTTTGGTTCCTCATCAACAAATGTGATGACAGCTGCTCCCTTCGCCAAATTATCGCCTTCGGCGCCACCAACAGACTTGATAATTGCATCCTTGGGCGCCTTCAAAATGTGCTCCATTTTCATGGCTAACAAATAAATCTGTTTAGCTTACAAATCAGATTATATTATTATCTTTAGCATACCTATAAGCACAGCGAGACTGTCGCCCTTCTTAACAGTATCGCCTGGCTTAACCAAGAGCTTCTCCAGGACACCAGGCATGGGTGCAATCACTCGGGAGCCACCGCTACCCAACTGATCAGACTGGGCGCTCAGGAACTTGGGCTGCACCAACTCTAAATCCAACTTGCCATTCTAAGCGAGAAATTTAACAAACATAAGTGTAATAAACAAGAGTTTCGCGTAAGGAAGCTTACCTCCAGGAAGAGTGTCAGATTTGCGCCATCAATGTTGGCATTGTATGTCGAAATATTATTATCAATATTGGCACGGATTTTCAAGCGGTTTCCTTGCTCAACACGCTCTGCTTTAATCAGTTGCCAAGAGCCGTCATCGACTCTAATTTCGATTTCGCCATTATCATATTTTACTTCCACCGCGTAAACTAAAATGGCACAGAGAATGAGCATCCAAATATAATCAGCGTGAGTTAAATACCTTTCTCATTTGTCTTCAAATTGTATTTGCGAATTAGCGCGTAATTCAGACGCATATTTGTGGCAGCCGCAAAGGGATCCTGGCTGCCACTTGCATTGCTGCTGGCAGCCTGCAACTCATTAAAGATGAGGGCGAGAGCAGCTTGACTCAGTTGCTGCTCCTTGACGACAATTGGTGGAAAGAGTGTGTCAAAGTGCTCATCAATGAAACCCGTGTGCACATTGGCTTGCTGGAACTCCGGATGCGAGGCCAGGTCGATGAGGAAATTGATGTTCGTATCGAGACCAGAAATCTGCAAAAGACAAATATAAAGTTTTTTTTAGATATATGTAAATTTTTATTTCTAAAAATGATAGAAGAGTCATAAACTCAGAATCATACTCACATGATACTCGCCCAGGCGGGCAACTAAAGAGTTGAGCGCCTGCGTGCGATTCTCGCCCCAGACAACCAGTTTGGCAATCATGGGATCGTAGTGAACAGAGACTTCATCGCCCTCTCGGACGCCCGTCTCCACACGGACATCAGCACTGGGCTCGGGGGTGCTCAAATAGCGCAGTGGTCCAGCGCCGGGCAGGAAACCACCACGTGGATTCTCCGCATAGATACGTGCCTCGAAAGCGTGTCCTCGTCGTAAGATCTGCGATTGCGTCAGTGGCAATGGTTCACCAGCAGCCACACGAATTTGCCACTCAACCAGATCGGTGCCGGTTATCATCTCGGAGATGGGATGCTCCACTTGGAGGCGCGTGTTCATCTCCATAAAGTGAAAGGAGAGATCCTCCTTGTCCAGTATAAACTCAACAGTGCCGGCGCCCACATAGCCCACAGCTTTGGCAGCGCGCACAGCAGCCTCGCCCAGCTCACGACGCAGCTCCTCCGACAGACCAGGCTGCAAAGGGATATAGTAGATATAGTAAAGTTAAAAAAAATGTAATGGTTCTATAATTTTGATATACATATATATACATAAAGACGACTTACCGCTGGAGCCTCCTCGATGATTTTCTGATGACGCCGCTGCACGGAACAATCGCGTTCCCACAGATAAACCGCATCCCCATACTGATCCGCAAAGACCTGAACCTCAACGTGGCGTGGTGAGCGCACATAGCGCTCCAGCAGCACAGAGCTGTCACCGAAGGACTTTAAGGATTCGGTGCGTGCAGAATTCAAAGCGCCGAGAAAATCTTCCGGTTTCTCAGCGATTCTCATGCCCTTGCCGCCACCGCCGCGCACCGCTTTTATCATAAGCGGGAAACCAATAATTTTGGCCTCTGCTTGGAGACACTCATCCGACTGATCGTCACCATGATAGCCATTAATGATGGGCACACCGGCAGCAGCCATAATCGCTTTGCTGGTACTCTTGATGCCCATGTCTCGTATGGCTGAACTTGGGGGTCCCATAAAGATGACACCCTCTCTTTGGCACAGCTCTGCGAATTCCACGGACTCCGAGAGGAAACCATAGCCGGGATGTATGGCTTGGGCGCCAGATCTCTTTGCAATCTCCAAGATGCGTTCGCCCCGCAAATAAGATGAATTCGAAGCGGCTTCTCCCACGCGATAAGCTTCATCGGCCATTTCTGTGTGCAGGCTGTGTTCATCCGGATCAGAATACACGGCAACGGTGCGCACACCCAGCTTGCGTGCTGTGCGTATTACACGACATGCTATCTCTCCACGATTCGATATCACTATTTTATTAATTGGTTGCACTTTTGGCGAGGCTTTTGTTGCCACGCATCTGCAAAGTATACAAAATGTTTACGTAACACTTGACAACAAAGTACAAGCACATGTTCGCTCTGGGGGAATTTTTTTTTTGTGTTTATTACCTGACACCGGTGCTGAAATGTTGCAAAAGTCTTGTATACATTTTATTACTGTTAAATGGAATTAATTAAAGAAATTCACTTTACTGTCAGCCGCTTTATCAGCAGCCCTCACGATCAGTGCGATTCACACCTGTTTTTGGCTTATCAATATAATAATCGATAGTTTAATCAGCTGTTGTTTGTCGAGTTTGTTCGATTGAGCAAGTTGGCAGCTTTTATATTTAAATTCAAGCTGCTGGAATTAATGTATGTCTTTTAATCAATATAAACCGTATTCGGTAATAAAATACGATTAGCAAATATGCAAATTAATATTGTGCATAACTCTCCTATATATTTTACAACTGTTAAATGAAAATATTAAATGTATTATTTTAATTTATTGTCAGCCGCCTTACAAGCAGTTGTCAAGATCAGTGTGATTGTTCTATGTGCTTATCAAATTAATAATCGAAAGTTCAAAGAACTGTTGTTGGTGTTCAAAATCCATTTGGCGGCTTACTACGTTAAATAAATAAACAATAAATTACGCTTAGAAAATATGTAAAATATCTTTGTGTAATCGATAGAAAGCAGCTGTGTCGTTGAATGAGTTTGATGATGCGGGTTGGTAGCTCTTAAATTCAAGTTATATTCACATTGGCGTCTTAGTATGTTAATTGATTATGCTTCAATTAATGTATATATATTTAAATTTTATTTGCTACTAAATTATGCTTAGTAATTATGAAAATTAATATAGTGAAATACTTAAAAGTGCGTCGGTTAAATGAACCAGTAGCTGGCAGTTCGCTCAACGAACCAACTCCCAGCGATACTCGATATACGATATACGATTTAACTTTCATAAACAGTGACCGGCATAATTTTGGCCAACAAATTGCATTAATTGGGAAATTGTTTCGCTTTCGTTTCGGGGAGCAAGTAAAGTTTGAGGTGACACTGACAGCAATGTTAATATTTGCTCAAATTGAAAATTAAATATATTTTTAAACATAATGCTACCCCAAATAGGGCTTCACTGAGAACGACAACGACGACGCTAAGCTGAGTTTTGTTTCTTATTGGAGATTGGGAAAATGGAGAAACGCGTCACAATTTTGCTGCCGAATGGTCGGCGACAGAATGTCTGTGTTAAGCCTGACATGACACTGCTGGAGATACTGGAGACGGCGAGCGTCAAGCATGGCTTCGACAGCGACGAACATTGCCTGAAATTCCACAACAAGGAGCTTAGTTTGACGCAACAGTTCCGCTTTAGCGGACTGCCTAACAATTGTGTGCTGGAAATGGAGACGACGGAGAAACGACGCATTCTGAGCAACGTTCTTGTCTGCGTCCAGTTGACGGACGGTGCACGCAAACAGGGTGAATTTGCACCCGGCAGCAGCGTTTGGCATGTGGTGCAACATTTGTGCTCGGAACAGATTGAGGGCTACGCGAGTCCCATTATCATCTATATGCGCAGCGAGGTGGTGGGTGTGGAGCGTATGCAACAGACGACACTTAAGTCGCTTGGAATCATCGAGGGACGCGCCATTATGCGACTGGTCGACAAGAAACCTGAGGAGCTAAAGACTCAGGCCAATGTTTATAAGCCACCTGCAGAAACGAAACCGAAGGCAGCTGATAACGACGATCAGCCCAGCACTTCACGCTCTGCCATGGGTGGTGCTGGTGGTGGTGGTTTCTCCCTCACCAATGATATGTTGAAATCTCTGAAGCGTTCAGCTCCCACCGAAAAATCATCTGAAGAGACAACAGCTGCTGCAGCAGAGGCAGAGAAAAGCGCTGAAGTCGAGCAGCCCAAATATGATTGGGGCAGCAATTCGGGTTACACACTGCAGCCCAAAAAGAGTAATCAAAACGAGGACGACGACGATGAAGATGAGGAGGAGAATGCTGGGCGACCACCACCAGTAGTCAATATAATTGGAGCGCGAAATGCCATACTCTTCTCGTTGGATGCCGCCAATCGGCACAATGATGATTTGCCCGATTCATTTTTCGATTTGACCGTCAACGATTTGAAGATGGTGTTGCGAGATTTAAAGCGCACCGCATCCGGGAACGAGGATGCCCCGCTGCTCACAGCGAATCTGCGTGAATTGAATCGTCAGACGGCGATGTTGGCCAAACTGAATCAGTACAAGGATTGTGTGCTGCGCATACAGTTCCCAGATCGCAATGTGCTCCAGGGCATTTTCAAGCCACATGAATTCCTTGCCAAGGTGGAGGAATTTGTCCGTGATTTCCTGGCAAAGCCCAGCGAAGAGTTTCAATTGTTCACAATACCGCCGAAGAAGGTGTTGCCGCCGACAGAAACACTGCTGGAGCTGAATTGTGTACCAAATGCCGTTTTACATTTTGCATTTGTTGACGATCAGCTAAATGCGGAGACGAATTCTTTCCTGCAGGACAAATACCTGACACAGCTGACTTCGGAGGAGGGCGCTCTGTTTGCGGTACAAAAGTATCGTATCCACAAGGCCAGCATCAGTTCCAGTTAGTTCACTTGTTGTCGTCTAAGTTAGCACGGCGTTAAGCCAACGCTTTGCATGATATTAAACAGATTCGCATTATTATATAAACTGAGGAATTGTTGCTTATTTTTTGACCAGGGTTTGACAGCGGGCTTAAAATAAATCTGAACTCGGTCAAAAAGCCATTCAGTTAGCACTTGGAAAGATGTGCAAATCTACTTAGAGATAATTCGACAGACCAAAAATAACACCCATTTAGTTAGTACTTAAACAGTTAATAATAGAGTTTGATAATCATCAATTTCAGGTTGTGGTTTTCTAGAAGTCAAATTCAGACTTTCTTATTAGATTTATTTGAAGTCAAGTTACTTGGTTAAAGTAAGGATAAGTATTTGAATGAAGTGCACAACTTGATAACAGTCAACGGTCTTATCAGTTGCAGTCTGTTATTTTCAAATGCAGCCAGTGTTGCAAAGTGTTGCAGTGTCACACATGACCATATGTAAGAGAGAACAAAACAGAGAGAGAGAGAAAGAGAGAGAGCCGCATGCGCAAAGTCGTCGCTTTCGAAACCGAGCCAAAACCCCAAAGAGGCCAAGTTGAGCTTGGCTTGGCTTGGCTTGGTGGATTTTGGTAATTGAGTATGTGTTTGCTTGGCTAGCCACAAGCCACAAGCCACAACAATTTCTGATTCATATTCATAGAGTTTTCAGTTTTCAGTCTTTGCTCAGCCGTTGGAGTGACAAGTTTTATTCGCGCTTTATCAGTTCGTCAGTTTCGCTCGAGACACGATTTTGAATCGGATTCGTATGCGGTAAAGGCGAGACTTGAGACTCGAAACTCGAATACTCAAACAAAACGATCGCTATTCACATATGTGTATTCATGTATTGAAAACACAGTAAAAAAAGAATGCGTGCCAATGTGAAAAAGTGAAATACATTTAGCGTCTATATCGGGGCTAGATAGATGTGTGTGTGTGTGTGTGTTTGTGTGCGAGGCCAATAGTTTAATAACTGTTTATTGTATTGTGGCCGACAGGCGAAAAGTGTGAATTTGTGCTTACTTAAACTAAACCGAGTCCAATTTAATAACAAAAACACTGCCAGAAATATGAGCGTATCGCAAACAACTTTTACCTATGATTTTTATCTTCACGAGTTCCGAGCGCACGTTACGTCCGGACGTGCTGACATCTATTTTTTTGGGGGGGCGTGGCACGTTAAATTATGGCGCGAGCGCCAAGAAACTGAAAACCGAAAACCGAAACCGAACCAAACCGATTGGAAAGTGTTCGCCCCGTTACGCTCAAGAAAACGCTGCACAGTTATTTACAGCGGGCATTTAATAATAATATTACTGCTAGCAAACATGGCCATATTTTGTTTATTGGTTTTTCAAATATTAATATCGATGGGAAACGCCAAAACAAAGAGATTCGGCCCACACGGCTTGGTAGTTGTCGTCGTCGCCGATCTTTAGATGGGCATCTTCACTTTTACTTTAAAACGGAAAGAGAGAGTGTTTTGAGTTTGTCCAGAGTCCAGCTCATTTGCGTTTCTGCGTCTTTTTTTTTACCGGTTTTTCAATTTACGCGCATTTCTTGGCAAACAGCAATTGCTAGCCGTACACACATACATACATACATGTATTTGGTTTTCTGGCTAAGCCCAGCATTATAGCGCGTATAATTGTAATGGCTTCATTAAATTTAATTAAAGGCAACTACTTCCGAGTCAGAGTGCCCCATCTCCGCTGGCACGAGTAATGCATAAAGTTTTCTGCATTTTTTTTTCATTTATTTTACATTTTGTTTTCCAGCTAAAAGCAAAAAAAAGTTGGTTTCTGTGCGTGTGTTTTTGTTGTTCAATACGGAAACTGGTAGCCAAAAGTTATACGAACCCAACCAAACCAAATAACTAACTAAATATAAAAATTACAACGCTTGCAACCCGAGTTACAAGCAATCAAAATAAGCAACATAAAGTGGCAACAATGAATTTTTTCGTTATTGGATTTCTGATCATGCAGGCGGCAAGTGAGTAAAATCCGTTTGTTTTAACGTCTTTTTTTTGTTGACAACGCATTTCGTGTCGGTGGAGCTTAGCACCATAATTTATGCATATTTTGTTGGTAATATATGGTAATATGTGGAAAATCGTAACTAGCTTCATAAATGTTTGTGCATTATAAAAGTTAATACCTTATTCATAAAATAAGAGTTGGTTGCATTTAAGACTTAACCATTTGTAAGATAATAAACATTTTTACAATATTACAGTAGTTATAGCACTGATGAACCATAAAATGTATATACTCTTTACTCATCTGTTCCTTTCCATCTATACATACATATATGCACTCTTTCTCTCATAAAGTTCAATTGATAAAACTTGGATAACTTTTTCCTGTCGTATTTGAACTCTGTTTATAATTCAAATACGGATTTAACTGTTTCCAAATCCAGCGTTTTTAAATGATTCCTCATCAATTGCATATATCTTTGAGTTTTATTATTTTGTTTTGCACATAAAAATAAATGAATTTTGCGCATTGCTAACGACTCCGTTAAAAGCAGTTGACCTGTCACTCGCTTCTTCATTTTTTAAAATTTTTTTTATTGCATTAATAATGGATAAAATATATATATTATAGTAAAAATGTATGCATTGATGATGACTCGCATAAAAAGATTTGAGCTGCAATCAGCCAAATACATATCTAAGACTTGCACATACGTGCACATTGCAAAATTGCTAACTTTAAGTATTTAGTTTTCAAATCAAGTTTGTGTCTTAAGTCTTTCGTTTTGGCCGACTTGTCACGCGTGAAATTAGTTATTAAACAGCTTACCAAACAATTCGGTTGTTAACCCCAAAAAGATTCTTTTGCATCACATTTGAGTGACGTACACGCATTAAGCAGACGACCGGCTGAAAAACAGTTAATAGTTGCTATACATATGTACATACGTATGTACATATATATATGTATGTATTTGGCTTGTAAAACAACTGGTTATGCATACTCTGTTGACTGAATTAAAATGTTTTGCATCTGGGTTGACTTCAAATTGAGATGAGCCTCACATTAAGTTCGAGTCACCTGAGCATATGCAGCTTGCCCACCTGTGTTTACAAAAGCGCGCCAAAACAGAACTCAAAGCAACTCAAAGCAACACAAACAACACAAGCAACACAAACAACACAAACAACAACAATGAAATCGAACAAAAAACCGTACAACAATTGGCTTCTGTTATGAGCACATTCAACCAATTATTTAGCTAACGCTCACTCCAAAACTCGACTATTGCCGCTTTTCGATAGTTTCTAGCCTGTGTATACCCTGTGCCAAAATAATGCTAATGGGTATGTTCATTCGGATGCATTGAGCTCAGAAGCTCCGCGAGTTTAAGACATGAAAGCATTGAAAGTAAAGTCAGAAGAGCTTAAGAATAATCCTGTGTTGAGCCTGTCGCTGGTGTTGCGAGACGATGAATTTCTGGGCAGTGTAGCCTGACAGCGGGGAATGCCCTTGAAAGTGGCATTGGGTTGATCGGATGCTTGAACATCGCTCCACGTCGCACTGCTAAATGAGAGTCTTTTATTCTCAATCTTTCACAAGTTCTGATGGACAATGTATCTGATGGGCGCCATCTGGGTATGACCTATCAATTGGCAGGTAATGCCTTGATCCGTGCCAAGATCAGTACTAAAAAATGAAATTGGTTTATGCCACGAAAACCAAGTGCGATCGGGCATAACCTGGTCAATTTCGAGGGTATTCGATGGCAAGAATCACCATGATGGTAATCACAAGTTTGGCGTTGGTCCATCCTTGGCGTGTTAGGAGTGCTATTTATTTATACTGCTGAAAACTCTGACTTCAACTGTTTCCCTGTCTTCAACTACTATTCTAAAGACTTTGCTTAAAGGCCTGTTCGTTACAGGGTATTTCCAAATCGTAGACTTTCAATTCTGTTCGATTTTTGCATTGTTTTTCGGCTTGCAGCTTTTTGCTTTGGCACTCGCGTTTAACCTGATTACTTTTGGCTAGCTTCTTTGGTTTGTAGGCATGGTTAAAATGTTTTTGTTTTTGTGATTAGTTTCTCAATGCAAACCAGCTTCAGCATTTAAAAAAAACAAGTCTTGATATCTGTTGGATGACTGGCAGTAAAATAAAAAACGTTTTGTTCTTTATGATTGATTAACGAGCTGATGAAAACTGTGGACAGAATCCGGATGCTGGACTGTGGACTGTGGACTGCTCTTAAATATCTCATTAGGCATTAACCATTAAGCATAGATGTAGTTCTAGAGAAGTTGGCCATGTTTGAGGAGAGTGCTTGTAAGATAGTAGTGCTGCTTGACTTTGGTCATTATGGTCTTCATTCATGGCCGCAATTTGGCAGGTGTTACGATTCGCTATATATCGATTTGCTTGGCCATAGCACATTTGCAAATCAATTCGCATGCAAATTAAAATCGAGTTAAAATCTGGCAACCTTCGCACTGCAATTTAGTCAAAGCAACTTGGCCAAAACCCAACAAAATTTGCGTTTTTCAACTGCAAAATCTTGGTTACTGCCTTTGACATTGAGCGTGACATAAGTGTTATGGATGGCAGAATAGAAGTAGAGCAGCGGCTGACGGTGTCAATTGCCATTTTTGGTTGATTTTGATATATGTATATAGCAGAAGCGTCGACCAATCTGCATATGCCACACGCGCTTCATTTGAATTTTTTCCCGGGCTCTGCTCTGCTCGTAATTTTGATCTGCTTTGGCACGGAATGCCAATGGCCAAAAGCACGCCCAGATTTTGCAATCTCGCTCTGTATTACACTCAGAAAAAAAGTAGCAATGGAAATGTGAAAATCAGCATACTTTTGCTGCTAAAGATAAATGGACTAATTATTCAGAAAGTATATTTCTAAAAGGCAAGATCAGTTTTCAAATAATAAATAAATCTTTTAAAATATTTCGAATTTTTTATGTGTTTATTTAGAAATTATATATAAAAACCACTAAATTTTACTAGATGTTTGTGTGATGTATTTTCAAGTGTAGGTCTCAACTTGCATGTGTCTGTGTGGTCTAATGGTCAGTGATGCTGTGACGTCTCTATAAAAACCCAAGCGGGCAGTCAGCTCGGGCTGCTGCAATGATTCATCAATTCGCAGCCAATCGGCTTTTGTGGTCGAGATGTGTCTTAGGCTTAAGCTGCGACTGTTTCCCTTTTCCCTTTTCTTTCTTCTTTTCGCTTTGTCAGTCTTTTGTTTTGTGGGGAGTGACGCAGCGCTTTGTCATCGCTTCTCTGTCTCTCTCTCTCTCTCTCTCTCTCTCCCCCTCTCTTTCACACTTTTGAGCTCTCATATTTTATATAAGCCACATTTTTGGCAGACTGCTTTATGCAACTTCTTGATCAAAATGAAAGAAATAATGAAAAAGGGCTAACAGCACTTGCTGCTGAAGTTGTTGCTGAAGTTGTTGCCTCTTAAGGCAGACCCAAAACGCCGTGTCGAAGTGACCAATAATGCCCCTTGTCAAACGAAACGTTTAACGTTAATTGCCGCAAACTTTCAAATAGCAATTAGCAGACAGGTTCTTTTTTCCCTTGCTGCAAAGTCCAGCAAGTTGCAACAAAGGTCCAAAAAATTGCATTGTCACATTGATGGATTTGAGGGGGAAACTAAGTAAAAAGAAAAAACAACAGTTAAGTGAGCAATAAGTGAGCAACAAGTGAAAGGCGCAATTAAGAAAATTGTCCTTCAGGTACACTCCGCGCCATATAAATAAGACATCCCCTAAATTTAGTATCTAGTGCCAAATCCCGCAGAGGGGTATTTAAGAAGCATTTTTTTTTTAAAACTCTGATTAATATTTGGGAAATTAAAAACATTTGAGAAAGATCCACGCTAACTTGATGTCTTTCCGATCTAAACGATCATGTATTTTGGAATATAGTTTTGCTGATTCATAAGTGTTGGAGTGAAGTTTCCCCGCGTCAGTGAATGCCTGGATAAGATCATGAAACCCAAGTACCACCTTCGTTGTGTACTGGAGCAAAGTTTATTCAGGACTAAAATCAGTTGCTTAACATAATTCTGTTGCTTAACATAAGTCTGTTGCTTAACATAACACTGTTGCTTAACATAATTCTGTTGCTTAACATAATTCTGTTGCTTAACATAATTAGTACGCATTAATGAGGAACTTAACATATGTAGGGATGTCAACAATTAGCTGTATTTCAGATCGTGCTTTGTCGCTTATAGTTTTCCCAAGCCATAAATTGTATTTGCACTTTTACTTCATGTTTTTGATTACGGAACTTCACTTGCAATTCTTGGCCAATTCGCAGTGACCCGAAACACAGATACGTAATTGGCTGGCAAGCAGCGCACTTTTTGCTAACAATTAACAATAAATTTAAACATAATTATCGCATCTTCACAGCCAGCATCAGCATGCGAGACTCAAGCGAAGCACAGCCCCAGCTAACAATACAACTAGTCCGCATACAAATACCTATACACATGAATACCTACATACATATAGATGAATACCTACATAACGCGATCTCTGTCCCTGTGTGTCTGCCACAGTTTACTATTACTACTCTTTTGTGTGTGTGTGTGTATGGGTGTGTGTTTGGTAGGCTGGCAGCTACTTTGGCTCGCTCACGCAACCCGCTCGCTCACGTAAGACCTTCAAAGGTCACGCACGCCGACTCCAACTCCAACTCCGACTCCGACTCAAATTTCAACTCCAACCCAGACTTTGAGCTCCGGCTACGTCAGCCTGAGCTGTGGACTCATTTGTTCACCCGGCGCTGCATCGCTTCTGGGCGTCTTTGTTACCTTTTGTTATTGTCTCGCGGCATTTTGTATTGCCCTAACACGAGAGCTGTGCATATTAGTTATGCAGATTAGATTAAAGATCGAAAATTAGCACTGAAAGATAAACCACAAAAATTGGAAATGATATTTGTGCTCCACAAGCTAAGCTGATGCTCGTGCTGCACTCAAAATGAACCATGATTAATACATTTCAAATTATGAACAAAAATACTAATAATAATATGAGATAAAAATGTTGCAAAATGTTTTAGATTTTGGCTAAGACTGCTGTCGCTAACTTGTGGAAAACTATGCTAAGCCACATTCAATGCAAACGTGCAGCCCTACACATGTTAAGTCCCTCATTAATGCGTGCTAATTATGTTAAGCAACGAGTTATGTTAAGCAGCAGGACAATTATGTTAAGCAACAGAGTTATGTTAAGCAACTGATTTTAGCCCTGAATAAACTTTGCTTGAGTACACAACGACGGTGGTACTTGGGTTTCATGATCTTATCCAGGCATTCCCTTACACGGGGAAACTTCGCTGAACATTTCAAATATCCAAAATTACTGTTGATATTTTTTTGAACTCTGCAAACTAAGCTGATTTTCATTCTGAATGTTTTTTGACTGATATTTTTTACAATTTGATTTTACTTTATTTTTGCAGAATTTGGTTAACAGTGTAAAAATAAACTGAATATTTCAAATTTGAATACTAGTTTACTACTAGTCCACAAACTAAGCCGATTTTCTTGCTGAATATTTTATTTATTTGATGTAAATTAGCTCAAGTTAAAATGTGGTTTTTCAAGCTGAATACATTTTTTGGTTGAGATATATTTGGTTTGGGAGTATATTACTAGGGTTTTCTAGCCAATGTTTTGCATTTTACATGAAAATGTCATGGCTTGACCATTATTATTCTTTTCTTCCAGATTTAAGCTCTTTTCCTACTCTCAAATATCTTAATTTTGAAAAAGACTTTTTTAAAACTAAATAAAATATTTTTGGCATAATCAACTTTTCTAGGACTTAAAGTCGTGTAAGAGCATCTCAGACTTGCCATACCAAAATCAATTATTTGTAGTTTTGCTTTGTGGTTGTTTCTTGCATATATGCCACACACACAGCCACACACACAGCGACACACACAGTCACACACACAGCCACACACACAGAGGCAAGTAAACACATGCAACAAATGGTCGCTCAAATTGCAATTTAATTCGAAACTTTTTTGTTAGATCTTGAAGTGGCCAAAACATTTTGTTTTTGGGTGTTTTGTTTTTTCGGGCCGTATCACTCACTGTCACGACCATCATTCAATTAACATAATTAACTGACAAAACGAATTAGCATGCAGATTGGCAGCCGACCACAAACACTGCGATGTTGTTTTTGGGCTGGTTTCTAAATTGGCACTTGTCCATCTCTTGGCAATGTGGCTCAAACACTTGAAACTTTGAAGGTCAACCTTACAGCCCTATATTCTAGTTACGCTCAATAAAGATTTGGATTCTGCTGTGGGAAATTGAGACCCAAGTAAACCCAGCAGCGAGGTCAAGTTTCAATATTTTGTATTTTGAAAGCGAAAGCAATTCTTGAGATTAAATCGTTTATTTGAATCTCAAAGCTGTTTCCTTTTACACCTTAGTCGTATTTATCTTCTGGCCCATGGAATGCAGTTTTCTTGAAACAATGCTCAGCTTGACAATGAAGACAAAAACGCTGGCACACAATGCAAACTGAAGCTGAGCATTTGAATACATATATAAATATATATGTATATATATATATATACATGTATAAAAGATACCATAAAAGAGCGCCGCTGAGGTTAAGGCCTGCAGAGACACTTACCACTAAAGTTTAACGCTGTGAACCCAGATGCTCATCTGATGGGCCCATAATTTATACGCAATATTTGCATTTATCATTAAATTCAATTAATGCCAAAGCAGCAAATAGATAAAAAAAAACCTTCCCGAAGACCTCAATATCAATTAATATTATTAAATTAAATAATTGACAAAGCTAAAAATCCATTAATATCAATGTTTGTTGTTCCTATTTGGTAGTTGTCTTTTTTTTATATATTTTGTTGACCCACTTTCGCGGCGAGGTGCTAACTGGATGGGCCAACTGGCTGGGAGAAGGCAACTGTCTGGCTGGGGAAAAGTGAACAGGCTGAAACTTAAAGTAACTAAGCCAAGTTAGTTGCTAGTTGTGTTTGGTCAATGCCAAATGCACTCAGAGAAAACATTGCCCCGAATTGTTATTCATATTCAGTCTGGGGAAATTTTCTTAAATTTAAAAAGAAAAAGTGTCAACATTTTAAGGGTGTTGTTTTCATATGCTTTCTTATTTTAGATTTTTTAACTACTTTTATTAATAAACATTTGTATTTTAAGATTTCAGAGACACACAAATTTTACCCGGATTGTTCATTTTAAATAGTTTATTATTTAATTTGAAAAAACGTACGATTTTGTGGGAATAATATAGCAGTGGAGAGAGGACATTTCACAAGGGATATTTTATGGGGGATTTGTATGAGGGATTTTTAATAAATGCATTTCTTAATATAAGATAAAAAAGTACCTTATTTTTGCTTTACTAATTTTAAGAAAAATGTTTTTTTGTAATATCTCAAATTATATAAAAAAAAACAGGACAAACTTTCTAGTTTTCAAGGCAATTTTCGTTTAAGGGCGATTTTCTGAATAATATAACAGTGGAGAGAGGACATTTTAATACTATTTCTGAATTTCCTAAGGGATATTTTGAGTGGGATTTTTATAAGGGATTTTCATATGTGCATTTCTTAATATAAGATAAAAAAGTACAAAATTTTTGCATTTCTAATTTTCTGAATTTAAGGTCAATTTTTATTTTACTGAGTGTGAGTAGATGGATGTGTGGATGGATCGCCGGCTGGTTACCCGGCAATATACCGACTGCATATTTATGGTTCATTATTTGTTCAGTTTCAGTTTCTATTTGTCATAGGCAAGCAGCCAAGCAGGCAAGCAACTCATACAGACGCCGCACGAGTCTCGAGATGATGACGGGTGAAAGCTGTCTGTGACTAACTGTAACTGAGTTGACGTTTCACGCTGTTGTTGTAACAGTTGTTGTTGTTGTTGTTGCTGTAATAGTTGTTGTTTTTGCAGTTAGTTTAGTTGTTGTCTTTGGCATTGCGCCGGTCAATTAGCCGGCTATTGCTCTGCCCCGCTGTAAACAGTTTCGAGCAGTGCACAATTTGGATTTTAGTTTTTCTTTCGCTAATATTTATTTATTTTCTTTTTGTTTTCTTTTTTAATTGTTCTGCCTGAACTCACCAGCATTTTGCATTGCCAATTTCACCCCAAAAACTCAATCTATTTTAATGTCTTTATTAATCCGTGCGTTGACGTTTTGTTTTAGCTTCTTGCTGACCAATTCGGGGCGTAATTAAAATTTCTGCTCGCTTCAAAATAAAACCCACGCGGCGCATACGTAATGCAGATTTATATATACATATATATTTTGTATTTTGATTTTCCTGTTGCCATAATTTGGGTAAAAGCGCAATTATGTTGGTCTAAATTAAAGTGAAGCTATTCAAATATTTGAACTGACTTTGACAAACGAAAGTTTTGAATTTGAAAGAAATATTTACTTGAAATGCATTTCGATGGATAATCTGTATACAGAAGGAAAACAAAGTTCAAGTTTGAGGTTCAGCTTATGGTTGCGAATATATGTCAAGTTGAGATCAAGTTTAGATCGAGTAATCTTAGTCAGTTTCGCTAAGTGAGGCTTACAAATATGTTAAGTAATTGCACTCGCAGCATTCAATTGACTTGCACCGATTTCGTAATTGTTTTGACTTTGAAAATAAACCACTTTTCTAACGAGTAGAATAAAAAATATATATCTATCTGTTCTTGTGGCATGTGTGTCTTGTCTAAATTAAATATATATTAAAATATTTGTTGTATCATGAACCAAATCGATTTTTTATATTGGACAAACAACCTCGACTGGAGCATTCTAACTTGTTTTGTGTTAGGCGAATATGCTTCTAGCCATAATCTATGTTGGAAGATGTTAATGATAATGTTGCCTTGCCATGTTGACTTCTCATTTGCTGGGTATTCAACCATTAATGGCACCTCACCGAGTCTCCAGTAACCTCAACTGAACCGCAAGTACTCGTTAATCCAAATGAAAACGAACCAAATTGGCCCTCGCCGATGGCAAAGTTCGCATTTTTGTTGTTAAAACCCGCTCCATTTTCCTTGAACCAGCGAACAGCTTTAGTTTTAGCTGTTAATTGGCCAGAGCCAACAAGCCACATCTATTAACCACATTTGATATCAATGCTCGGACAAATAGTTTCCACTTCAAGTGCGCATTAGTTGCGGGTAATCTACTCTAGAGTCTAGAACCCCAAGAAAACATTCTTAATTTTAGAAATCCGCCGAAACTATTTGTTAAATTAGGTAATATAGCAATAGAGGTGGCAAAGGAAATTACCATATTTGTAGGATTGCCAATTTAAGGCAAGCTTTTCTAAATATAATCTTATGCTTAACATGCCACAATTCCTGTAGACATGTTCAATCCCTCAGGAGGAGAAGACAAACATTTTTGGGGTTCCCATTTCAGACGTGTCTCAAGCTATCTGATATGGCTTTGTGGATGCAACGTGGGGCCTGCAACATTTTTATGCACAATCTAACCTATGCGTTATATTATCATTGGTATTTTGTGGGAATGCACTCGAGGCTCGTTTCATGTGCCACTTGACATGCTAACAATTTAATTTGAACTCAAGACTCAAGTTGCAACTTTGGCTCACTTTGTTGCACTGCGTTTGCTTTGGGTCGTCGTCGCTGATCTTTATGGCCTGAAATATATTGGCCAACAAACTGGCACACTTTAACTGCCTACTTAAGTATTTAAGCTAGTTTATTTTCATTGCTGGCTTGTCATATCTTACGTTAAACTGTCGAAAAACAAAACTATTTAAGTTGGTCCATAAGGAAGTTATGTTCAAATATTTATGGCTAACGCACTTAAAATATTGAGTTCTGTTTCGCTGTTTTTGGGTGGGGTTGGTAATTATTATCTTTGGCTAAAGAGCATGTCAGCAATGTTGCCCTCTGGCTTTTGATCTTTGTTAACAGATAAAAACAGTAATGGTTTCCGGCTTAGACTGCCACTTAAAAGCCTTTTGTTCGGGTTGACACCTTGATATGGTTATAGCTGTGGCTATATCTGATGGCAGAGACACATCAATCAAATTTTTTGGCCTACGCCTTTTGAATGTAATGCGGGCCATCTTTTTTTTTTATTACTTTTATTTCGTTGTTTATTTTGTTGGCAAAAAACAGTGCCACGGGCAGTCACGGCTATGTCGAGATCTTTATAATTGGATTGTAATGTTGGGCCCAACCCTAACCAACCCACTCAGAAGCACAAACACGATTTCATAGCCTGTTTTCATTGTCCAAGTGTATGTTTGGTAAATGTTTTGCAATAGCTAATTCCCACATAACACACGCTAACACTGCTAACACTGCTAACACTCTTACTACTACTACCACAACTAACTGATCAATTAAGTATTGTAACCTTTTGTATCATATTGAAGAACTTTCCTATTGTGTGTATGCGTTCTCTATTTACTTATAGGATTGGCTTGCGGGACGTGCGTTTTTATGTCCGAATATGGTTTCACACTCGATTGTAACTTCAAAAAATCTGGACTGTTTCGTGTGCGAAATTTGGGTGGCGTCAAGGCGCATTTCGGTTTAGGTAAATCCAACGTATCAACAAATCTATAACCCATCCCTCCCCCTCCCCCTCCCCACCCTCCTCATCTATTCTATTTAGTTAAACTCTAACTTATAGCTCTAATCGTAAATTGTACATAAGTGTAAATAGTTTCCACTCGAATGTTAATCGAGCAGAAGACCAAAAGAAAAGAAAAAATCTGCATTTAAGGCCAACATCAATGGATTGATGCCAATGCCAATGCCAATGCTAGTGTTGGTGGCAATATCCAGTTTAGAGTGGATCAAGTAGAGAGACAAAGACACGGTTCAATATCCGTAGCAATAGCATTGACCACTGACCATTGGCTATTTGTGTGTAACCCTAATTCACGATCTGATCTGTACATACAAAAAGAACAAAAAGCGATTAATTATCGACGAGATTGCTGCGATTTGATTGATGAAGTGTCTTTGCCACATTCACTATGGTGCAACATTAACCACATTTGCTTCCAGGTCTCAGTGTGGGCGATGAGCTCGGCTTCAAGGAGTCGTTGAGCATTGTGGAGAGCGATCGCCGCCGTGCAATTAACTACCGGAACGGAGCACCAGAGCTGGTGGGCGTGTTGCCCTCCTCGCGACAGAAAGAGGTGAGCGTTGCTAACACTCTTACACTCAGAGAAAATAGGTTGTTCTCACTTAAAGTACAACTGGGCTTGAATTCCCACATATAATTACTTTTTTCATATTTTTTAGGAAGTTCAAAATTAAATTTATTTTTTATGAAAATCATCGGAAAGAAAAATTCTTTGTTTAATATAATTTGTTATTCACTTTAAATCAGGAACTTAAGCTGATCATATAGACTGTACCAATTTTGAATTAGAATTTTGGGTTGGTTAGCGCAGTTTTTGTTTCGTACAAATTAAGTACTTTAATTTTTTCTGAGTGTATGGGCTGCTAACAAAAAGTCAACCAAATTCCACAGGCAACGGCGCAGCATGCACTGCCCGAGAAGCGCATCACATCCCGTTCCTCCGGACCCGGGTCCTACAATCTGCAGCTGCTGCAGCAGGCGGCCAAGGTGGCGAAGAGTCAACCACAACAGCCACAACAGGGCCAACTGATGACAGAGGCACGTCCGCTGCCAATGGGCGTGCCCATCTTCAAACCCATACCACAAAAGCACGGGGGCAACAACGAGCCACAGCCAACGCCAGTTGGGGCACAGCGTCGCATCGCAGTGGATACCACACAGCCCCGCGTCAGTGTCAACAACAAACTTGTGGATGGAAATGTCAAACCTGTGAGTACAAACAACAAAGACTTCAATAAGCCAATAAATTATTACTTTTATTAACTATTATTAACTATTTTCAGCACTCGAATCGAACATTCCATGCCGACAGTCAGATGGTGGCACAACCAAAGCAATCGCTGCCGCAGGCTGTGCCCGTTTTCC
Source organism: Drosophila atroscutellata (assembly GCA_035041605.1). NCBI lineage: Eukaryota > Metazoa > Arthropoda > Insecta > Diptera > Drosophilidae > Drosophila > Drosophila atroscutellata. The sequence continues at coordinate 838,391 of JAWNLA010000059.1, forward strand.
AAGCGATGCCAGACTCCATTTCTCGGATTGCCAATGTGGGCAAGACGGAGATGGTGTCGCCTCCGGCAGCGGAGCAGCGCACACTGGGCAAACATCCCAATTATCTGCAGTTCGAGGAGCCCAAGTTTGATCTGCGGGATGTGACAGTTGAGGAGCTTGCGGCGGCAGCCAACGTCACCGTGGACACCATCAAGCACGCCATCTACGTGCGGGAACAGCAACTAAAGGCCGAGCATCGAGCCATGCTCGCATCCAAATTGAGGCAGGAATTCATGCGCACATCCACAGTGAAGACCACAACAACAACAACGACGACAACAACACCAATGCCAACCCAACTGGCCGAACACAAAGTGTCAAAGGTGAGCATTTTGTTGCTTAATAATAATAATTTAATTAATTTAAGAACTTTTTAGTTAAATATGTTACATTTTCAAGGTATAAATATTATTATTATACATTGGTATGTCAGGAATTCACATGTTGTGAATGTGTGATACACGTATAGTGTGTGTGACGAGCAGGCCCTTTATTTACATAAAATGCTTAAACCTAAACACATATACAGTGGCTCACAGTGCAAGCGGATCATTTTTAAGACTGCTCGAAGTAAGCAGTAAGCAAAAAATAGGGTACTTTTTTACATAATCCTACCTAGCAGGTGGGGAAACCCCAGTTTATGGGCGTCATATATTCATTTTGGGGGTTAATATATGTACCTATAATCGGTCTTTGGAATTTTTAAAAAATAATAAATAATTAACTTGTGGCAGGCAATTCCTTTTTTTCTTTGACACTGCTTTCTTTGAACTGTGAGCCACTGTATAATATTATGCAGACGGTTGAAAATAACGGCGAACATGCAGAGGAAGCGGATGGATAACGGCAACTGTCGCTACGCCAGCTGCCGGCAAATTGTCGCCAGCAAAAACGGCAGTTCTGAAGAGACTGGCACGACGATGAACGAAGGCGAAGGAGAATAAGGCAATGGCGCATTATCGACAGCGATATTCCAATTGGAAAATAATGTCCTGAACGAGGCTGGCTTGCATGGGCCAGCTATCAGCATCTCTCTATTTTTATAGTGTACTTGGAAATTATTTTCGAAATCTAGAAAATTGCAGTCTTTAAGCAATTTTATCAATTTTTTATGTTTCTGGAGGATTTATTTTTCTTAGTGTATATTCGATTTTGTAATTGGAAATTCATGCTTAGGGAAACGAAGATTCATTTTTCACTTTCTTATTGCAGGTCATGAATGCACCCAAGGAGTACTATCCAGTGGGCTATGATAAGAACTTCGATGACAACTTCAAGTCAAAGGTCGACTTGCCGCCAACGAGTTTCTCCTGCGCGAAGCAAAAGCATTTTCCGGGCCTCTATGCCGACACCGATCTGGGCTGCATGGTGAGTTCTTGATTATAGAAAACTTATCATCAATTAAATGTGTAAAATTGAACTCCCTCTTAGGTATTTCACGTGTGTGCTCTGACGGATGATGGAATGGTGCGCAAGTCGTTCCTGTGTCCGGAGAATACGTTGTTCGATCAGACCATACTGAAGTGCAACTGGTGGTTCTATGTGGATTGCAGTGCCAGCAAGAGTGTCTACGATTCGAATATACCCATCTCGAAGAGCTATCAGCTGATGAAATCGCTCACCTATTTCTCCAAGTACAACAGCCAGAAGAGCGATCAGGATGGCGATAAGGATGAAAATGCCGTTGACATCGATTCGCTGAGGGAGTCCATGGAGGGTGTCTCCCGTCGCCTGGAGCAGGCCAAGACTACCCAGGCACAGCTCCAAGAGCTCAAGGCAGGGGAGGAGGGACAGCAGCAGTTGTCCAACTAGTTTTAGTCATATAGTTGCTATCTGAGATCTAGTTTAAGTTAAGTTCATGATCGAGCGTCTCTGGTCGATTTGCCGTACATAGTCAATGTCTTGCGAAAGGCAACAACAAACAATTGTTGCCTCTGCTGCTGTTTGTCTGTTGTCTGTTGTCTGTTGTCTCTGGCCAATCAATATAAAAAACACCCATAATTTCCTATGGCATTTCCTAGCTGTAGTTAAGTGGACCATCTCTATATATAGTTATAGCTATATGCATAAATACTACGTAGTCTAGTGCAATTGTAAGTGAATGTTGCGGTTAATATTATATATATTTCATATTGCTATTTATTTATTATATTCTTCGACAAAATAAAATACTACGTGTTACCCAAATCAGTGCCACTAAGTATATATATTTTTGAACAGGATCAAGATTTAGCCATATCTATCTGTTCGCCTTTATGAACGCACTGATCTCAGAAGAGACTACAAATGGAATGAAATTTGGATACTCGTATCAGATTCAGGTTAAGTTTATTTTAATTTATCGATAACTGAATCCGTTTCACGAATATCGATAAAAATCGATTTCCCATAGCACTAAAGCATACAACTGTAAAGATAAAGACTTCCCATTCATATATAATATGCCCTTTCCTACTATTGAACAACTGTAAAAAGTTCACTATGATCGGATAAGAAACGCAGCTTGATGTTCAACAATCTTCTGAAAGCAACACTACTCTAAATAATATATCTTTCTGTATCTCCACAGTCTGTGTTCCAGTGAGCTTGAAAGTATCTGCTAATCGAGCTGAGTCCACTAGGCACTCCAACTTGTTTTTCTCCAATTGATAAGGATCAATCAACATACAACCAACTTACCTGATTCGATTCCACTCCCTCTGACTCAATGATGCTCATAACGCATGCTCATAAATAAATAAATCAAAAAAACAAAATTCAAATAAAAAATAAACATTTTTATTGAGCAGAGCCGAAGACAAAGACAAAGACGAAGCGACGATAAATAATGGAGTTGAACTTAACGAGTGACCGCAGTAGCTGAGTTGACCTCTTTCTGCTGTGTGCTAACCATGGCCAAGAGGTGCAACGATGTTGGCCCTAATGCCGCTGCTTGTGCTTATGGGGAGACGTAGGCGGATTCGGGGGCGGAGACTTGTCCACATTGCGATCGCTCTTGTCGTGAATGTGAACCGCTTCGCTGAGCTCCACATTGGCATGCAACGCGGCATCGTTGGCATTCAGTTGCGCCTCCTGGGCGGACAGCGTTGCCTTCTCCGCCGCATCGCGTGTCTCCTCGTAGTCCAAACGTGCCGCATACGCCTGCGATTCGATGTGCTCCAACTTGGCTTTGGCCTGGGCAACCATATCGATTTGTGATGACAGCTCAGCGGCGGCTTCAGCAGCCGCCTTCTGGGCCAGCTCCGAGGCGGATTGGGCATTGTTGAGGGCGGCAGTTAAGACACTGACATGATTGATGGCCTGCTGGGCGGAAAATTGAGCCGCTTTCGCCGAGCGTTTGGCCTGCTGCAACTGGGTCAGTTCACCTTCGACGGATTTGTGTGCCTCGACGCTCTGCTCCTCGAGTCGGCGCATTATCAGCTCCTTGCCCTTGAGCACGGCAACCACTGTGCCGGCTGCCTGAGCCGCGGCCTGGGCCAAAGTGCTCTTGGCCACGTAGGAGGCCTGTTTGCCAGCTGCATTTTGACTGGCCGCAGCGGAGAGTGCCTGATCCGCGGAGCCCTTGGCAATGTTACGCAAACCATTGTCGGAGAGATAACCACCACCTCCAACTCCACTGCTGCTGCTGCTGCTGCTGTGCCCACTGTGACTACTATGCCCACTGTGCACAAAATCGATATGCTCGTAATGCGGACTCAGGTGATGAGTATTGGGCGCAGTAAACTCATCATGATTGATGGCCTCGAAGATGAACGGCGGCACCTCGTGATCTATGAGCACAGCATCGCCATGTGATGGTCCCGGATGTGGTGGTCCCGTATGTGGTGGTCCCGGATGTGGTGGCCCATGATGTGGTGGGCCATGATGTGGTGGCCCATGATGTGGTGTTGGTGGCACATTTAAAATGTAATGCGCATCCTTGCGCTTCACCTTGCGTCCGAATGCCGGCACCTCACCTAAAACCAGCCGGAAGCGATTGTATTCATGAATACACTTGGCAAAAAATCGCACTCAATTTGAACTAGGAAGTTTTTCTTGTTTTAAGAAATAATTTTGAAATATGTCAACAAATATTTCTAAAATATGACGAAAATATGACGAATTTCTAAAATGCAGGGCAATTTTTTCCGAGTGTATATGTATAATATAAATCGTGAGCCAACACAAAACTTACCACACAGCAGCAGCAACAACAGCAACAAGTGCAACATCATCGGTGACATCTCTGTGTGTGTCGTGAGTTTCTGTTTATGCAACAAGACAAAGGAAAAGTTTCGTTTTATGCAATTGGCTGGCGGACAGGAAGCACTCGTTGCAGGTGCACGTTGTTCCTGTGGCATGCCAATTGATGGCTGATCATGGTATTAAAGGTGGTGGGTGCGCAGGCTGAGTAAGCAACTACAACTGCCACAACTGCCACAACTGCCACTACTACAACCGGTCGCGCCAACGGCAATATCAATTTATTGATCCTTCATCAAAATACTTTTTGATTTTTACGAGTCTTTGCTTGGATTTCCCCCATTTCCCTTTCATAGGTCAAAGGTTGTAAATGAAGTTGAATAAAAAACAAGGAAACAGAAAGGCAATATTCCAATGCAGTCAAATTTCCTACATTTTCCCATGAAAGCTATATCAAATTGGAATCTGATGTTGATCACATTTTGTCTTGCTAAAGATAAAGTATATCAACTCATTTTGAGCCGATTTTTATTTGACTTATCTATATGATAAGAAGGAGTTATCCGATATCGTACAACTTGCAAGTTTGGTCTGAATATCTTGCTAAGCAAAAAGTTAATAAAATAAAAACTTATATTTCGATCAAAGGTATTCACGGCAGCTATATGATATAGTGATCTGATCAAATAGTTTCAAAATGATATCTTCCAAAGAGAGGGACTATTTTGCATACAAAGATGGCTGGACAGATTGGCATGGCTATATCGACTTGTGACAATATTATAATGCCCTCCTTAAGGTTATAATATTACAATCCATACTATACTCTCAATTTCAAAGCCCAAATCCCTCGTTCTTTTGTTTAGGCAACTTCTTTCAATCTAATTAGTTACGGTATTGTCGAAAATGTTCTCAGCATTGGTGCTCTCCATGTCAACCTCTCTCCCGCCCTTACCAGGAAAAGATGCAGCATCCTAGGGCAGCATATCACGAGGCCCAAGGACATAGAAACCCTCAACCCAACAAAGATCCTGGCATTCGTGCAGGAGTTGGGATTGATGGAAAAGCAGTGGGCTCAGTAAGGGGGCACAATAGACCTTATAGGTCGCAGTGCTAACTTTTTCCCCAATCATAATAATAAGATCAACATTTTAAACAATCCATTTCCAGTTCCATTATTTATTACTTATCTATCATATTTTGTGTAAGTAAATTGATGCCTGCTTAATTCCATCATACTTTCCCGCAGAAATAAAAGCTAAATCTTTAATCTGCCCTAAATATATATATATCAACAGTTAAGTTCCAAATTGCGAAGATTCTTAGAACTTGAACTCTTTATCCGGATCCAGAGAAATTTCAGAATTTGTGCTCAGTGATTAAGTGTGTCAGTCAGTTGGTTGGCAGCGATGCGAAGAGCAGAACCAGTTTACTTTTATGGCCGGGACCAACTTGCAACACACACACACACTCACACACATACAAGAAACTGGACGGTGGCAAGCGTCAACTTTTCCAAAAGACAGTAATCACTCACTTTGACAGATAGCCAGACACACACACACAAAAAAAAACGATTTGTTCAACGATTTTTCTTTTATATTTTTAGATTTGTTTTTTTTTTTTCTTTTTTGGGTGGTGCGCGTTGTCAAAGTGGACACGTCCTGTGTGGTGCGCAGGCGAAACGTTTCTAATGCACCAATGAGCGAGTGAGTGCCACAATAGTCACTTAGTTCAGAGTCGATCGGCAGGTTCGCTGGAAAACGCTTTTACTTTCTTGCAACGGAAATGCCTCGAAAGCGCCGCGTGTAAATCCAGTAAACACACGTTGCCAATTGCCAGCCACCGCCTGGAAGTCGAAAGCATTTATAAGCCAAGTGGTTCGCTGCACGAGGAGCGTCTCCACACTCACAAAAAAAATCCACTTCAAACGAAAATCGATCTGAATACTGAAAAATTGAAAATTTGAAAGGTTTCTCACTGATCCTTAGAAAGGATTTATATTATTAAGAAATATATGAAAAAACATTTCGGAAAATTCAGAAAAAAGTTATAATAAGAAATTTCTGAAACACAAATAAAAATAGAAGAAAAATCAGTCTGGCAACTAGGCATATTTCCTGGAAAATTTAAGAAAAACATCGCCAGGAACTAGACTAAGAAAACAGCTAACTTTGCAGCAATATGCTTTCCGCATAATAAGTTGAGCTACACTTGAAGACAAAAGTGAATTTCAGGTCTGGTTTTTTTCTCTGAGTGCAGCTGTGCCTCTGCCCCGCCCCAGATGAGGTCGTGTGCAATGAAAGTGCAAACCCGTTGGCCGTTTACTTTATGAGTTTGCAATGCAACGTAAATTGCTCCGCTTTGTTGTTGTTTACTCGACAACAACAACAACAACAACAACAGCAATAGCAACAACAACAACAACAGAGCAACAACAGCAACATAAAATAAACAACACCTGGCAGCTGGGTCAATGCTTTCTTGGATAATTTGAGGAAAGGAGGCGCCCCTCTTAATCGCAGCAAACACCAAAAACTGTGAATTATGAATTATACACGACATTTGCTGGACAAGTACACACATTTTGTGACAGTGTGTGCAGCAGCAACTCGTGGCACCATTTATGATCTCAGCATATGTTCGCTTGCTTCCTTATTTGAATATTGTATTATACATGCAACTACACCCAAGAGCTGCAGATGCAACTGGCTGCTGCTGCAACTGGCTGCTGCTGCAACTGGCTGCAGATGCAACTGGCTGCTGCTGCTGCTGTTCACAGTTTGGTTTACTGCTAAACCTGAACTTCAATCTGGAGATTCTTTGGCTTCAGTCAGCTTAATTAGTTGCCTGTCCATCAGCTTAGCCCCTTTCCCAATGATGTGTGATAAATCCTTCCCAGACTCAAATGCAAAACACACTTAAGCAGAATATCATATACCCTTACGCAGTCCACTTTTCCATATTTTCATATCTAGTCGAGACAGTCGAGACTAGTAGATACTCTGTATATATATTTGGCTTGCTAATATTATTTAGGCGTAGGAAGACACACAATACGGCTACAAATCAGGAACGAAGAAAAACAGATGCGGAAACGGAGCTGGGCAGAGACACCAGGACTCCGACAAGCCAGAAGTCTCCTAGGTGGCTATAATCAAAAGCGATTTAAGCAAATGATATCCGTGGGGAAGAATAAACTCGGAATACTCTCAGCTCTATTGACAGGACATTGTAGACTGAGAAGTCACCTAACCAGGTTAGGTTTTTATAGCAGCGAGGTATTCAGGTATGCAGGTGGATACAAGGAGGAATCCTCGACGCACATCCTAACAGAATTCGTCGCCTTAACCTAGGGCAGCATATCATGAGAGCCAAGGACATAGAAACCCTCAACCCAACAAAGATCCTGGCATTCGTGCAGGAGTTGGAACTGATGGAAGAGCTGTAGGCTCAGTAAGGGGGCACAATAGACCTTATAGGTCGCAGTGCTAGCTTTTTCCCCAATCATAATAATAATGGTAGATAGAAGATATAGTGTTCCATTCAAAAAACAACATTGATTTCGGTTGTCTCTTTGAGTGCTGTCAAATGCAGTCTGCAAACAAGTTAATTTCAAATATTTCAAGCGGCTTACTCGGAACTTATTTGAATATATTTGATAAGTTTATAATTTTGCTATATAATTTATTTTATAGTTGAATTCAATAAAAATTCCAGTTGTGATTGCATATTTAGGTATCTTTATGTTTCCAATTATAAACTCTCGAAAATGTTATGCTTGGCAAGCTGCTGATAAAATCAAAATCAACATTTTGTTTGCCTGGCAGTCAGCTAAATTCGAGACTCAAGTTTTGTTTATCTTACAGTAAATATATATATATATATATACATATTTGTTTGCAATGAGAAACTTAATACTCAGATATACACACGACAAGTGACAAGCCCGTTTCAATGTTTACCAAGTTTCAATCAAACTTGGAACACGTTTTCAGTTTGTTCAATTTGACATGAGAAAAAACTTTTCTCTTTTTTTTGGGAGCTTTAAAAACATTTTTTTATTTATGAGTTGCTCTCTAATTTCAGAACTTCTTGATGGATATATTGATTATTGGATAATGGACTAATTTGAAATTGAAAATTGAATCGCTCTCTCTACTTCCAGAGCTTCCTGATGGACATATTGCGCTCGGAGCCCTTCTGCATGATCTTGGAGACAGCCATTTCGAAGTCCTCCTGGTTGACATGAGACCGACGCTCTCGCAGCGCATACATGCCCGCCTCGGAGCAGACACCTTTGAGCTCCGCACCAGTCGCGCCAGGCATCAATTCGGCAATCTTGTGCAAGTTGATGCCACGCGTCAGATTCATTTTGCGCGAATGAATTTTGAGAATTTCCATGCGTGCCTCCTCGCCAGGTGGCGGGAATTCAATCTTACGGTCGATGCGCCCAGGACGCAACAGAGCCGGATCCAAGATATCGATGCGATTGGTGGCCATGATCACCTTGATGTTGGTATATCTCTCAAAGCCATCCAGCTGATTGAGCAGCTCTAACATGGTCCGTTGCACCTCCGAATCAGCACCACGGCCCGATTTCGTCCGGGCGGAACCTATCGAATCGATCTCATCCATAAAAATGATAGATGGAGCATGTTCCCTTGCCATCACAAACAACTCGCGCACCATGCGCGATCCCTCGCCAATGTATTTCTGCACCAACTCCGAGCCGGAGACACGGATGAAGGTGCACTCCGTGTGATGGGCCACAGCACGAGCCAAAAGAGTCTTCCCCGTCCCTGGGGGTCCAAAGAGCAACACTCCCTTGGGCTGGGCAATGCCCAGGGCATCAAATAATTCGGGATGCTTGATGGGCAGCTCGATGACCTCCTTGATCTCAGTGATCTGCTGGGAAAGACCACCAACCATTTCATAGGTGGAATCGGGCACCTTCTCCACCAGCATCAGCGATACCAGCGGATCCACCTTGCTCGGCAGGATCTTGTGCAGCTGATAGCTATCGTGTCGCAAGGCCACCCGACTGTTGCTTGTGATGCCATTGATATCGATGCTCTCGTCCACATCGACCACATACTTGCCATCGTGTGGCACTTTGACCAGCACCTTCTTCGTATCAATTGGTTTCACCACCTCTGCCACATAGCTGCCATGTTCGCGCAACAAGAGAAGCTCCTCGCGCAGCAGTCGCACTATCGAAAATCGAATACATGTTGCAAGTGGGCAGATGGAGAAGATTCCAGATTCACTCACCCTTCGAATTGAGCTCGTTGCGTTGGGCTTCCAGGCGCTGAAGATTTTGCCTCTTCTCCGCCACTATAAATTGCAATTCGGCAATTTTTTGCTGAAAATATGAGCTGAGACCGGTGTTTGTTTGAGTTGGTGGCAGTGGCGGTGGCGCAGTATCAGTTTCCATCTAAAATATTTTGTCTTGTTACTTTTTATTTATTTACAATTCCGATTAATTCTCTCTCTTACTCACCGGATCGGACATTTCATATATAACTATTCAAAATCTATGCTCAAAATGAATCTCTACCTCTTTGCCGCTAGACTGCCGTCGCTTTTGATTCTTTTGTTATGATGAGATGACAGTTTCAAATGGCAGGGTTGCAAAGCGTCATTAAATAAGCTGCAATGCAACACTGGTCATTTTACTTCAGTGTGCAAAAAACTGAAAACATAAATATTGAAATAACTTATCACAAATATATAATACATAAAAAAATATATAAATAATTAATAAAAAATAATAATCATTATTTGATTTCTATATAATTCTGATACTTTTGTAATATATAGAGAAATATTGCTAAATCCCATTAGAAATAAATAATAACTGTTAATTATTCCAGACAAATTCTCTTTTTTGCAGGAGAGCTGCATACCGCGCCTTGCGGTCAAATGATGAGATTATTAATTTTTGCAGCCGCCCCAAAGTATGCAAGCTTTTTTATTCAAACAAATATTAGATGTGCTCACATAAAAAGAGAAGTTGTGCGATTTCAGAAAGATAATATATATATAAAAAATACCAACATTCAAAATATTGGAATTAGGCATGAAAATAATCAATGTACACGTGTTCAAGTACGCCAGCTAAACTTGTGCCATTATAGATTGGGAATGCATATAAATTGTGTGTTATTATTAGCAGGAAGCTATCGCAAAATTATAAATTGCACGTAACTTAGAATTAAGATATAGCGGCTATGGCCTTAAGCCTTGCATATAAATATTTCATATTTACAAAAACAAAAATACATATATATATATATATGCTATATATATATATGCTATATATATATGATATATATATATGCTACTCGAAACCTCTAATCGTGAATCATATGAATGTATCACCTTGATTTTTCACAAATCGAATATAAATTCAGCAAATGGAAATCACGTCACGTCAATTATTATTGGGAAAGTCTTAAATCTGAGCACATTATTGATTAGATTATTAATTCACGTAAAAGGCAGCCGATGATGACTTTTATTTATATATGGAGCCATAGCCATTTAAATGTTTATTTTGGGCTTATAGACAAAAAACCCAATAAATAACTTTAGTCTTAACTCAACTTAACTTATAATCAAATCTTGTTACCAGTGAATCCCAAATGAAAATCACACTTATTAAGTCATTATTTATTACTTGATATATATATGATGTTCATGAGGATTATTTATATACGAAGTTATAGGAACTTAAGTGATTAATTTAGGCTTTTAAACAACCAAAAAACCCAGTTGGTAACTATAATAGTATACAATCTGTAACGCATCGGCAATTCCAAATGAGAATCTCAAAAGAAGGGCTTCAAATTGGTAGCAATGAAGTTTCTGTGGGCCGTGAAAGATTTGTTGGAGAAGCACTATGCCGATCTGTCTGCCCGTCCCATCTTCCCCGGTTGGGTCAACTACATGAACTCTGGTCCAGTGGTTCCCATGGTGTGGGAGAGTCTCAATGTGGTCAAGACCGGCCGACAAATGCTGGGCGCTACCAACCCCGCCGACTCCCTGCCCAGCACCATTCGCGGTGACTTCTGCATCCAGGTTGGCCGCAATATCATCCATAGCTCTGATGCTGTCGAATCGGCCCAAAAGGAGATTGCCCTAAAAAATTCCACATTATCTGTTTATATACAGATATATATACGTATATACATATATATACAGATATATATATATGACTAATTTGAGCTAGTAAACCAAAGCCCAATAGTACACCCACATGTACAATCCCAACTAAGAATAAGAATCAGAATTATTAATCGAATATTTATGTTTTTATTTAAGGACTAACTATAACACTCCATATGCTCGATATATATATATATATATTCTGTATAATACTATGCACAGCAATTAGTTAGATAAATAGACAACAATGAGGTGCAAAACTTTGGATTTTGTTTAACAAAAAAATTCACAGCAATTTGCCCAACTTGCTACAACTTAAATGCTAATTAAAAATATATATACGCAAAAATTCATATAACTGACTATTTGTTAATAATATTGTTATTGTTAGTGTTGTTGTTGTTGTTGTTGGTAATGTTGCTGACAATTTGCGTGGGTTTCTTTCGTATTTGAACTTTAAACAAAGCGAAACAAGTCGCTGACATTGATATTGGTCTAGAGAAGTTTTTTTTTGTTTTTGTTGTGAAATATATATACAAAAGACTTAAAAAAATATGAACTATAGCTAGGTTGCGAGGTTATGTTGGCGTCTTCTCTGACAGCTTTTCGTGCAGCGCTGTGATATCGTATATAGCCACCAGATCTTTGTTCAGACCCTCGAATACCTGAGCCACTCGCGGCTGCAGATTGTAGAAGAACAGCGGCTGCTGACGCTGGGCGAAATCCATGATCATCGTTGATATCACCTTGGCGGCAGTGAAATCAGCCCCATAAATATGGCTACAATCGATGACAACCGGCAGCGTCGACTTAACGCCCTGCTTATTGATCACCTTCCTCACAAACTCCATCGATGGGAAGATCAAGCAACGATCCGGGGTTAGCATCAAGTAACGCTGACCACTCGGAGTCTGCAAAAATACAAAAAAAAAACATAATTATTGGATTAGATTCGAAATAAACTCTTTTTTTTATGTTTTGCTTACGGAGAGTGTTTCAATGCACAACTTGGGACGTGCCGCCTGGTAGAGTATAAAGATGACATTGATGCCAATGCCGACGAGAATGCCCAGTTGCAGTGGCAACACCAAACAGGCAACGAAAGCACTGAGGCCGGGTATCAAATCCGTTTCTGTTGGAAGAGAGTGAGAGAGAGAGAGAGAGGGAGTGAGAGAGGGAGAGATAGACAGAGATAGAGAGAGAGAGAGAGAGAGAGAGAGAAGGGAAATGGTTATCAAGTTGGCACTTTAAAAACGATTAACCACAAATACCGAAGGCTTTCTGCAGGATTTCGATTCCGATAGAGGTTTTTTTTTGTAGACATATTACTTTTACTTACTATTTTATACAGATATTTTAAACACTATCCATACCCATCTCAAACCAATGCAGCTCAACTTTAAGCTGCTTTAGAATATATTAAAATATAGCATCTACCGATATACGTAATGCTAATGAAGTCAACAGATGTGTTAACTATTCGTATCTGATGAAAATAAATTTTTAACATGATCTACAGATATTTGGAAAACTATCCACATCCATCTCAAATCAATCAGTTACACTTTCAGTGTTAAAGATCGATTTGGGACTTATTTTTTGGAAGCTTGGTTACAAAACTGCTTGGAAAAATATAGATCAAATAATCGAAAATCGGTCGAATATATCAGACTCTTTAATTCTATCCTAAGGTTCTCAGTATTAGTCGAAGTTGGAATACTCTCTTTTTTTAATTAGTACAGGGTATCACAAGTCCTGCTATCTGCCCTCGAACAATATTCAATACTCACTTTTGCTATGCCACATGGGCTTGATGACACGATACTGGACCATGAAGAGGACCGCAGCGATAATGATGGCTGCCAGAGCCGCCTTGGGAATGTAGTAGAAACAGGGCGTGAGATAGAGCAGGGCAATGATGACAATGACACTCGTATAGAGATTGGAGAGCTGGGTGCGAACGCCACTCGCATTGAGGATGGCGCCACGGGCAACGCCTCCATTGCTGCGCAGACCCTGCACAAAAGAGTTGGCCACATTGCAAATGCCCGAGGCAATCAGCTCCTGGGTGGCATCCGTTGGTTTACCATCAGCTGAAAATGAAATTAATTCAAAATAAATATTAAAAAAAACTAACTAAAATGAAGTCTTACCAAAAGCCTGAACGACTGCCATCGTTTCGAGCAGGGCAATCAGAGGGACGACAATCAAACCGGAGCCCAAAGTGCTGACCATATCCCAGAAGCTCTGGCCCTCCACCAGCACCTCGCCCGTCGTCTCATTCAATAGCGGGTCGATGTGAAAGGGAGGCGCCTGAAAGTGTGGCAAACCTTTGGGCACGAAGCCCACGGTGCGCACGAGATCCTCATTGCCACTGACCGAGAGCCAATAGCCCAATCCGGCGACGGCACAAACGAGCAATGCATTCCTCGCCGTGCCCACTGTCCAGAAGAAGCCCGTGAGCAGCTGCTGCCACATGGACTTGCCCTGCGGGGGGCCCACACTACAAGTGGCCAAGACGCGCAAGCTGAGCAATAAGGCAATGCAGATGAGACCCAATCCAAAGTCGGGCCAACTAATATTCTCAATATCATCGATAATGCTAATCCACACCTGGAGAAATGTATTTCCACTCGTGTGTATGCCCAGTAGATCCTTCATCTGTGAGCTGAAGATGATCAGGGAAACGGCACTGGTGAATCCAGCACCCACCGGACCCGACACGAAATCAATGAGAAACCCGAGCTGGAGAACGCCCATCAATATCTCAATGATGCCCGTGAGGAAGGTGAGCATAGTGGCCATCTGCCAACTGCCGCCGGCAATTTGAAATGAGAGCAGCGCCGATATAGCAGTCGGTCCAATCGGCACATCCTTACTCGATCCAATGAATATATAGATGAAACAACCCAGGAAACAGGCATACAATCCGTACTGCAAGTCCACCCCAGCAATGCCGGCGTAGGCCAAAGCCTGAGGTATCACTGTGAGCGCCACGGATATACCCGCCACCAGATCACCAATAATATAATCTTTTTTATACTGTGGCAACCAGACGAGTATTGGAAAACGTTTCTCTAGCGTTTTACGCCGGAATACATTCTCGCAGGTGCTGCGCCAATAGTCCGCAAATTTGTTCGATTTGTCCGCCAATTCTTCCTCCTCCTTTTGGACGATGCAGTCGCGTGATGTGTGATAAAGGGTATTTGTGGGGATATCCACGGATACTTCGGAGCCGCCATTAAATGCCCCATTCACATGACCCGTGTCTTTGGCTGTCATCTTGCCAGCAAAAAAATATTTTATACACAGCACAACACTTGTCAATTCAATATTATTTTTGCTAGTTTGTTTTTTGTGGTTTGCGAAAGCTTTTCTTTTTTTATATGTTTTTTTATTTTTTTTTTTGTATTTCTTTTAGGGTTTTAGTTACGGCTTCATCTCACCACCGCCATCAAACACTGCAAATCACTTCCACCTTGCGCCCGAAAATGCGACGACGAAAGCTAAACTATTCGCGAGCGCGGTAAATGCGCGAATGAATCGAGATCGAGATCGAAATCGAGATCGAATCAGAAGCAGAAGCAGCAGCGGAGACAGCAGCAGCGACAGCAGCACGTCGTTTGTAGTGCCGAACGCTTGGGGAACTGATTTTAAATAGGTGCGCGTCGTCGTCGTCATTGTCGTCAACGCCGTCGTCGTCGTCGTCGTCGTCGTCGTTAGTGGCAATTCCGAACGTGTCAACAGCACTCGACGTCGCCGTCGCAGTAGACGTCACTGTCGTCGACGTTGCTCGACTAACCGCCGGCTTTCGTTAGAGCAGCACAGACAAAATAAAAACCGGCTTGCTGTCTCTGCTCGGGCTTTTCTTCTCCGCTTTGTGGTCGTCTGTGGTCTCGGCTTGGTGTTCGGCTCTTGACTCGACTCTTGTCTCGGCTCTTGTCTTGGCTCTTGAGGCGTATCGTGTGACAGACACGAGAAATCATAATCGCCGCAGACTGGCTGCCACTTCTTGTAAGCTCGCCTTCATTTATGCATCGAGGGGGTATTCCACACTCGGCGAAAAATATGACGAAATTGCTTTGGGAATTTCGCATTGCAGTTAAGAATTTAAACTGGCAATTCTTGTTCGGGTGTGTCCTACACTTGGCAAAAAAAAGCATTTTAGTTGCTATTTTTGTTACTTTTACAAATTGGAATCTGATACTCAGAATTGTAGTCTCCCCTTGTCACAGAAAACACGCATTGTAAAATGGCGAATTCTAATTTAAGATGCTTACATTCCGCAATAAAAGATGTTGTTATAAGATAAGATAATAAGTGTGTCGAGAATTGAACTCTCGTGGACTGTCACGCGGACAGAAATGGGACAAATTACTCTCGTTATCGGAGGATAAAATGCATTGTAAAATGATTTAACAGCTATTATTTCGAATTTAATTTGAAGAATTTATGTTTGAAGATAAGATTTCCATAGAAAATATAAAAACATTTATGTTTAAAACAGAACGATTTGAACGATCGAGTTTTATGTTTTTTACTGATTGAAGCACACACATAAGTTGAAATGTACTTCGAAGCCCGTCGGGATTTACATATTTCTTAGAAAAACACAATCTTATCTTTAGAATTCAATGTCATACATTTGTCTCAGTGCATCAGTTCGCCCAGTCAACTGGTACATCGGTTATTTTAGGAAAAATCAGGCTTTTCAAGATTTTGCACATGCACGTGCCGAGGGAAACCCCAAACAAGTTCAACAATGCAAATTCTAAGCGATTTTCACGCCAGTCACATGGTTGTTAGACACGTTTAATTGCCACACAAGTACATGTGCCACATCGAACACACATTTGAAAATAGTATATATAATCAGCAAATTGCCAAGATTTGCTTCTCTTACATGTCAAATCGACATAAGACCAGGAATTAAAACTGCGAATGGGCAGAAAGGAATGTTTGTATTGGACGACAATCTGATAAATTATGGGAATGTCGGCAACTATAACTACTTGAATAAATAAATAATTCGCAATCGGAGAATTTTGCGCATTTAGAGAGAGAGATGCATGGGAATCTGAGTAGAATAAATAAAGAACTCAATTGTGAAATATTTGTCAACAATTATATTTACAGCAAGATACTTTTTCTGACAACATGATACCTAAATTGAGCCGCAAACTTTCCCCAATACACCAAGAACATATAGAAGCCATTAATTGTGCCATAAATTAGGGACCATAAAAAATGCCACTTGACAAATTTTGAATTAATCATAAGCGATGACGCCACAAGAACAATGCAATCATAAATAAATCGTGCTTGATGTGAGTCCACTATAAATCAATGGTATATATAATCAAATCGAAGTTCTTTATTTCTTTTCAATGGTTTCAAAACCTAATCTGATTATCGTAAAATTAATTACACGTTGATTAGGCAAAACGTGTGTTGATTTTAAGTTGAAAGATCAGCATTTTCCTGGGCTTACGATTGCAATTAAATAGAGTATTACTTTATATAGCAACTGGATTTCGGGGGGGTTTCTCCATTTGCGGGTTTTACCTCAATGCCGCAATAAAATTTGTATCTTGTCTCTACGCATTGAGAATGAGCAACTACCAAGATACATACATACATACACACATGCATACACACATACATACATACACACATTCATACATACACACACACATACATACATACACACATACATGCAGATTTATGTGGCGTGTGCCAAATGCAAAATCGAATAATAACAATAATTATTGAATGGAAAATAATGTTAATTGGTAGCCTACAATTTGATTGATAAACAGCTTTAGGCAGGCAATCAATCATATATAAAACACGCAGGCCTAAAAGCGCACACACACACACACACACACACACACGCACACACATACACACACACACTGAAGAGACAGCATCTGAAACACGTGCGGAACGCCTGATGAAGCAAACGCATCAGCAAACTGGGAAAACGATTATCAAACCCAAATCAAAAGCAGCTCAAAACGAGTAATACAAATCATATTTGCCAAGTCGTAGATGACATACTCTTCCAAATCGGAATCTGTACTATCTATACTATGATATGGCACTCTGATTGCCGAAATGTTAGGTTAGGTTAGGTTTTAATGGTTGCAGACCAAGGTCGGCACAGTTTTGGACCGTAGATCTCGAAAAACGAGTGATAAGACAGAGAGAGAGAGAGAGAGAGGGAGATAGTAGAATAACAAGAAGAAGAACATGAAAGTGTATCAGCGATATACTGCTGAAATGTTCATGGCTAATTCTTATCCAGAAATAATTTTTAAGCAAGATATAATTTTTCAGAAGGTTGTTCCTATGGGATATAGTAGTCCTATCTCGATGATTTGTTATCCAAATGAGAGAAACATAATTATGCGCATAATAAATAGTCTTTTTCGACTATTCCTCCAACGAAAGATATATGACACTGTGCTACGAACCGGTCTAAATCGACATCTGTATTGCTGAGAGCGAAAAGATGTGACATATGTCATTATAGAACTGACTCCACTTGTGCTCAACTGAAAAATATAAAGTTCCCAGAGGAACTATACATGTTATAGTAATCCCAATATAAATTATAGTATTTGCTATATAGACAATATATCTGTGAAGATTAATACTTCCTTTGTTCGTGTATAATTAAGCCAAAAAAGTTTCACACCAGAACTCATTATTCAAACTAGTATTTTTAGTATATCTATGATATATTGCTGACCGATTCTGTAAGACAGCAAAAAAAAGATGGCAAATATATCAAGTTGCTTCAATGCAGTACTGAGAGAGTTCAGATAGTTAGGTATATAGATAATAATTTATAGAAATGCCTTTTCCGACTCGGCTATAGCCGAAAGTCGAACATAAATCACAGGAAAATGAAACCTTGCAAATGTTGTCATTCAGATTTCTAGCGCTATATGCAAATGATGAGGAGATGAGGAGAGAGATAAAAACTGAACTGAACAATAGGGCAACCTGAGGAGAAGCCACTCGAGCAGGTAGCAGGCAGCTTCTGAATGAAATGTTGCCAAAACTGAACCTTATTCTACATGGCGAGAACCAGTTAAGATTGATAGGCCAACAAGTTATACAACAAGCTTGAGTGATGCCAATTTGCTTTGTAGACTGTTTATTATTTATTTATGTTTGTTTTGTTGTTGTTGTTGTTGTTGTTGTTGCTGTTGTTGTTGCTGTTGCAGTTGATGTTCCGCTTCTCAAGTTATTAACCCTAATTATTGCATTGCTGAAATACTTTCAGTGAAATACGCTCACTTAGTGGATGTGGATGTGAATGTATTCGCTCGTTGTGTGTGAATATTCATCAATGTGGATCTGTTTTTTATATATGTATATAGAAATGCGACTTTTGCCTTTCAATTATGCACAGTCACAGTAACAGCCGCATTTGAGATTTATTACAGTCGCTTTTTGCGGTCAGATTACGTTGCACATGCGACACGTTGGCCCGCGAGGGGTGGGGGGGGGGGCGACAAATTAAATGTATATGTATATGTGTGTAGATATATATATTGAACAACAATTAAAAATTTGTACATCTAAGTGGAGATTGTTAATTGCAATTCGTATAGAATACTTTTGTGATTTGGCGTGCCGCTAATTGTTCCAATCATGTTCTCATGCTCAGATGAAAGCTTCAGAAACCAGTCATCGCATTTCTCACAGTTATTAGCAGCTAGTTCGAGACGTAGCTCAGCATTCCTTTTCTTCTATAAGGAAAAAATTAGCACTGCGACCTATAAGGTCTATTGTGCCCCCTTACTGAGCCCACTGCTTTTCCATCAATCCCAACTCCTGCACGAATGCCAGGATCTTTGTTGGGTTGAGGGTTTCTATGTCCTTGGGCCTCATGATATGCTGCCCTAGGATGCCTGCATCTTTACCTGGTTAAGGCGACGCATTCTTTTAGGATGTGCATTGATGATTCCTCCTCTCTTCTACTATAGATACCTATCCTGGTTAGGTGACTTCTCAGCCTACAAAGTCCTGTCAATAGAGCTGTGAGTATTCCGAGTCTATTCTTCCCCATGCATATCATTTGCTTGAATCGCTTTTGATTATAGCCACCTAGGAGACTTCTGGCTTGTCGGAGTCCTGGTGTCTATCATGGGTCTCTCTGCCCCCATTCTTGCTTGCTTGTCAGCCTCTTCGTGCCCCGCTATGTCCCTGTGACCCGGAACCCATCTTAGGGTGAGTCTATTGTGTTTTCCGAGATGGTCAAGCTTGGATCGTACTTCGTGGACTACTTTGAATGTTATTTTCGTCCCAGAACAGCGACATAGTTTTGAGAATATTTTTCATTGAGCATGGCTCAGTTCAGGTTTCGATTCAATGGGCCAACTTTTAGATGAGATTAACCATGAAAATGATTTTTAGCAATGCTTGAATGATTTTGCTTAAGAATGATAATATATATATCTAGACACTTTGAATAATAATAACAATAAAAATCTGCTTTGAATGAATTCAAACAATATTTGAATAAAAGATATTTCGCTTGGCCTCTGCGTGCATTCGAACAATACAACAAAAAAAACGCATTTCAAAAACGAAATAAGTTTGCCTCGAAAAGTTTTGCGACTTGAATCAGTCTTATCAGATAATCAAATGAGCATTCAAGGCCCTTTTGTGGTGGGCGGGAAAGATGGGGGGAGGGTTTCCAGTGGGAAAGTCTGGATAATTGGTATGCGCTGCAAGCGTGGCATATTTGCGTAAGCACGTAACTGTAACTCCAGTTAATGAAAACAATTGTGGCAACAATGTTCAGCTGATAATCACTATAATCATTATAATCATGATGAACATGATGAATGGATGCAAGCAACTAAATTAGCGATACACAAACACAACTGTTAATTGTGCACTCCGATTAATTATACATACGCACAACAACAACAACAACAACAAATATGTTAACAACAGGTAGGCCTACACTCAGAAACATCTCTCGAAATTTTAGAAATTTTTGTATTACATTTAGAAATAATGTAAAACTTATTTGCAATAATAAATAATAATAAAAGCTAGAAAAGCTTGCCAGCTGTCAGGGCAATTTTCGAAAAAATGCAGTTCGATTTTTTTCTGAGTGTACATACAACGGATTACGCAATAAGCGAGCAACGCTCGCCGATGTGCAGTGGAATGCATTGAGGCATGTAAATTAGTTGTCGCGAGGCTTCACGTGATTCACTTTGAAACCATATTGAATATTGTGAATAATGTGAATATTGTGAATGCTGTGAATACTGTGAATACTGTGAATACTGTGAATACTGTGAATACTGTGAATATTGTGAATATTGAATCGAACAGCGATTTGATACGGGATCATTTGTTGATCGTTGATCGTTATGCAATTTGTATTTAGTTGTGGCAGGCATTTTGAGGAAAGCGCACACAGAGACAGATACTTGCCCCGAAATGCGTGTCAGGGTCTACCAGATTCACCAAGTTCAATGGCAGACACTACTAAATAACACTAACTACAATTTCACCTTGATGCTTATAGCTTGTCGCTTGTCGCTTGTTCCGGTGCCGGCTTTATACAATGACAAATTGTTTATAATTTTGTGTATATTGATTTCATATTTTGTTTGTTTCGTTTTTTTTCACTTCAGATTGCATTGCCTTAAGTTGATGATAAAGTTGATGATGATGATGATGATGATGATGATGATGTTGAGGCCTGAATTAATTCGATCACATGACTGCATAAAATTGGCAGCAGCCAAAACTGGATTCTCGTAAAATATATTTTTACCATTGGGCATCATGGGTAGTCATCGGTTGCATTGATAAATGAATGCAACATTCCCATTTGAAGGGGATTTTTTTTCAAGCTGAAGTTGAAGATAATGCAAGAGTTGAGTTCAGTGAACCGCGGCGAGGTCTTTGTTTCAGTTTTTGTATTCTTAAATTGTGAATACCCCTACTGTTGCGGTTTCATCAAATGTAAACCTCATTTCACTGCAACCATTAACAATAATGTGCGCTAACAAAACAATAACAACGGCAATCGGGTAACAACGTAATGGACCCTAAATGTATATATATATATATATATATAATTTTTTTATTATTAATTTTTTTCTTCTTCTTTTTTTATTGAAAATATTTTGTTGAAAGCACAAAAACGCGACTCACCTTAGAGGAAGTAAAGTGCGCTAGTGAAATTAAGCAAATTTGAATAGTTTTAATGCCAACAACATTCGCTTCGCTATACCCTCGCATTATAGGGTATTTACAGCTGGGTCGTGGCGTATGTAACGCCATAAATGGGTCATAGATCGGGCAGAGCTCGTCTGCTCTGCGGGTATTTTTTCGCTTTATTGTTAAGTTAACCTTATTTGGCCAAGGCTCTCAGTGGAGGCTTAAATGTTAAAGGTTTGCACTTAATCTGGATTTTTTTAATTTCCATATAATATGGCCATTACTTTCGGAATCGACTTCACGCTGTTTATATTTACCAAACTTTTGTTTTTGTAATAAAAATTGTTTTCCTGATTTGATTCTTCCAAAAAAGATTTTTACTACTTTTCACAAATGAAGAGTGGCAGTGCTCGTCTGAGATAAATATATATAAAATGTTTGGAAACACAAAATATCAAATAAATATAGCAAATATATATACTCTTGAACATCAGCAGACTGTAGTCCATCTATCTCTATAACTATATTTATGAACTCCCTCAGTTATCGATCTTAATGGAACTTGCTAGCCATATTTTACTGCGTTCAGTCGATTTGACAGAATCAGACAGTTCTATCAGTTGACTATATATACAATATACTTTATATCTATCAGTTGACTATATATATAATATACTTTTACTTTTTAGAACTTGGATCTGCAAGTGTATACCTTTTTTCGGATTGCCTAATGAAGCTCACCTGCTAAGCACCCCTTGACTGCTAAGTGGCGCTAAACTACGTTCATTCAGCCAATTTATGGACACACACACAACACACACACAACACACACACACACACACACATATAGCAACATGAATTAGCAAATCAACTTTGAGTGATAAACGAAGAAGCAAAACAAACGACGAAATCGACATCGACAGCCACAGCCACAGCCAGCTGCTGCTGCCAACAATATTGCTTTGAGCCATTAATGGGCGACTGATGTGTCATTCAAACTGATAAAATCTAGACGGAATACAAACATATTTTGATATGATATGGCATGATATGGCACAAACAGTGCACTCATAAAAAGAGTAACTCCTGAAGTGGGTTTGCCTTTCCCAATTTCAGTTTTCAGTTTACAGATTTCATTGAAGAAGTTTTAGCTTTTTAGCTACTTGTATTTGAATTTGAATTTCAAAATTTCACATATACACAAGACATTTAACGTAGTCTTCAAATTCATATCAATTAATTTGACCATGACTAGTGATATCTGTCCGATTTGGCCCTTAAGGCAGACGAGGCCTAAACTCTGCTATAAAGTGGCAAATGGAAAACATTTCGAAAAAATAGGAAAACTTTCGATGGTGGACTTAGAACAAGCACTTCCAAATTTGAGAGATTCTTTTTCCAATATTTATAACTTATTTCTAGAACCAAGAAGAAGTAATTTACTAAAATTGAGTTAGGTTTTTTCCGAGTGTAGTTCTGATTAATTTTCGGCTAGTAAGTTCTGATGGGCGTCCGGTAATCAATATGCCAGGCGCTATGCAGTTTGTCTATCTATATTTATATAGCTTACGGAAATCATATTGAGCCCCAAGCCCAAAGCGAGTTCAATGCACGCCTTAGAGGCGTGCCGACAACGAGGCGTATGCGCAATGTGGCTAACATTGTTTTCTGTTGTTGTTGTTGTTTCGATTGCGTGACGTTTTAGCCGTTTTAGATTCACGTGGCTGGTTGCACGACTCCGACGGAGACCGGAGACAGACACTGGTTGTAATTAATCAAATTTATGCAGCGTACTTTACAATCCAAGGTGCTGGCATAAATTAGCATTAGCTTCAGCGAAACTGCGCTGTTTACTTCAATTGTGTGGGGGCTGTCTTTAATCCTTAAGCACCACGTGACAATTAGCATAGCTGCTCAATGTGTGCCACATGCTACATGCTTACACTTTTACTTCTACTTACTCAGAGGCAGCTTAAAGCATCTGCTAAGCAAATATGCTGCACTTGAGTAGATAAGCTCAGCAATCACAGCCCGCTGATTACGCACCAGATAATGTGTGGCACTGACTGACGCATTGTTGAAGGTTGTGTCTCAGTTTCCCCCCACCTCCCCCCCCCCATTTTTTTCTTTATTTTTTTTAGTAAGTTTGTTTGGCAAATAACGGAAATTTTTTCTCCTGACCTCCCACTCGACAAATATGTGCGACAAAAGGCATATTTTTTATAAAGTGCTTACAGACGTAGTAGTTAGTTGCAACTGTACAATCTAATAATAAACTAATTAAACTCAATATATATATGTATATATAAACAGAGCGTCATCTAAAATCAAGAATGTATCGCTGAAGTTAATCAATACTGGAACAAGAGAAGGAGGAATCAGAATCAGAATCAGAATTGAAGTACCGCAATCAGCAAACAATAATATTTTAAGTACAAAAATCGCTGATCAAGAATATATATATAAGGTGCAAGCATCTTGAGTCAATTATTCTTAGCTGTATTTAAGAACCTTTTCGTGTTTATCGCTGTTCATTTAAAATACTTCAACAAGAATACAATATATATATATATATATAAAAATATTCAGATGAAATCTGATGCTGGAATGATTAACCCAGATCAAGATTTTGGTGTCTTCCTACTTCCCATTTTGAGCAAATTATGATTGTTTGAAGTTAGTTAGAATAAATCAGAATATATATGTTGAAACCCGTATAGTCAACTCGATGAGGCGACGTTTAGAATCGAACTCTGACGGGCAGGCCTTTATTTTATTTAAGATTCTTAAAGCTAAATACATACATCTTATATATATCAAATACATAGTTCTTATCTAATGCAGCCGATTGTATCTCCTGTTCCATCTCTAAGAATTGCGTGACCCCAAGCAAGGCAGCCTGAAGCGCCTACGTTTGAGACCGCTGCATGAGCCAGCTATCAGCATCTTGGAGCGACACATGTTTATACTTGAACATATATAATATATATACATCTTTAAACGAGTATCTTCAGATGAAGTCTGCTGCTAGAATCAAGTTTGCTGTCTTCCTACTTCCCATTTTTCAGATCAAATACCTCAGCTCTATGTTGCAACTATGAAGCAAAGATATTTAAAATTTGATTCGTAATTGAAGATCAAAATTGGAAAACAAGAATGTTCTTTAATCAAGAATGTGCAATACACGATCAAGACTACCAGAGGAAGTCTGATTCATTAATGAGTAACTTCGCATCAAGTTTGCTGTCTTCCTGCTTCACCTGCACACTTACTTTGAGTTTAAAGACCTCTGCTCTAGGCTAAAGCTATCAATTTGAGATATTTCAATTTAGATATAAAAAAAAAACCCAAAAAACGAGTTTAATCAAGATTTCGCAAATGTATTTGCAGATTACCTTTTAATAGTCGGCGCAGTTAGATCCGTCTGACCCTCAGCTCAAATGGATAATCCCAACTCTGCCTTGTATAATTCCCATATCGCCCACACATTGTTCAGCGACGTAAGCAGCTAAAACTATTTGCTGCATCGGGGCATAATGCAAATACCAATAAATATATATATATATATGTATATATATATATATATATATATAAATATATGTGCATATTAGTATATTATGTGTACATATACATTTTCTTGGCATATTTAACTGCACGTTCTGTTTGCTGCAAATATTTATAAGCGTCGACTACACTCGTCAAAAAAAGTCGTTACTTTAGCTTCTTTTGTTTTTTATACTATATTATGTTTATTTATGTGAAATCTTAATATGCTAATGAGGTAATTTTCTCAATTTGAGGATGATTATATTATTATTATTTTTTTTTTTTGAGTGTAGTCGCTACTAGTTTAGTACGCAGTAGTTAACAATTAATCACTGCTCTTAGTTGGCACTCATGTTTAATTAATGAGGCGTTCCCAGATGTTTGTTGCTTTAATTAACACACACACACACACACACACCGCACGGGGCACGTTGAAGCCATCACTCCAAGCGCAACTGCAATTGCCCCTCATTTGGCAGATGTGAAGTAAAATGTCTGTAATCTTATCATTCTGTGCCCATTTCCGCAACGCATTAAAACCAAAAAAAAAAAAAAACGCTGACTAAAAAACAGCAAAAATTGCTTAAATATTTGCACAAATATCGCTGGAGAAACACATCTGTCAGAGTCTGTAGAACAGCACTTTGTATTTGCTTGTGCAATAGATAATGGAGACTAACGCAATGAATGATCATACATATATATATATATTAAATAATTGGAGTTAACGTTACTTATGCGGCATGTGCCCCGTCTATGAAGTTTTTACCATTTTTAAGAGTCTTTTTGTCGGCAAGAACAAAGCAAGTCGAACTGGTTGTAATGAATGCAAAAACGATGTTACTTAATAATTTATTATTAGAAGTACCAGTTGTAATTATAAATTTAAATAAAAAAGAGCAATTGTTAACAATTAATGGCCAATAAGTGTACTATTTCCGTCTGTTAAATGGCCTTAAGTGGCTTATGGAATTTGCAATTGCCACTTGTTAATCGTAAAGTGTGAACACATTGTTGACTAGCTCGATTTGCATTATTTGTATTTGTATATGTATATATATATATATAGTTAGTGACGCATTTGGTTAGGGAAAACATTGCATGGGCTTTACCTTACAAATTAGCACAGCTTTCAAATTGGTACTTTTTGGTTTGAATTGTGGGATTTTTTTCATTTCCAGCTCAGCCTAAAGTTATGCAACGATTATTTTTGTTGAGCAGTTTTTGGTTTTATTAAAAGTAAAATTAAAGAGCGGTTTTGTGTGGGGAGGGGAAGATGGCAAACAAACAATATAAAAGCGCAACTTCCATGAAGAAGATGCTTCACTGGCTAGTGACAAATTGTGACAAGTGTGTAGTGTGTAGAGTGTGTGTGTGCTCCATCTCCCTTTAGTCCTCCAGCGTGACATTGCGAAACAGATAGGACATGGACTCCTTGTTGTGTATGCGTCGTATGGCCTCAGCGATGAGAATGGAAATATCAATAGTTTTAATCTTGTTGCATTGCGATTTCTGCACCTCATGTGGAATGGTATTGGTGACAACAATCTAGAAACACAAGGTAGTCAAAAATTAATATATAAATCAGACATAGATAATATAGAAGGATAGTAAAACTAAAGGTAACATTGAAGGATGGTAAAAACTTGAGATCGAAATCAACTATAGATAATATAGATGGAGTCTCATGCACCTCATCGATGACGGACTCCTCAAGCAAGCGAGGCGCATCCGAGCTGAGCAAACCATGCGTGGCAAGCACATAAATCTTGCAGGCACCATTATCTTTCAGCATCTCGGCAGCGGCAACAAACGCCTGCACATCATCAATCAGGTCATCCTGTGTGGAGAGTAGCAATAAATATTCTTAATAGATCAGATCAGATGTAGTTTCAGTAACACTTACCACCATGATGGCAATGCGACCATTGACATCACCCACAATGGTCAGCGGTGGTTTCACTTTCGACGGATGCTCCGGCACACCCACCGACACCGAAGTGGTGCGCTGCCGACTGCTAATGGGTGCATGTTGTGGAGTAGAGTTTCTATTGTGATTAGTGTGTAAGCGTTTGCATTTGGCATTTGATAGTGGTGCATATTGATATGTGTGGTTGGGTGGGTTGGTGTGTGGTGCAGTTGCAGTTGCAGAGTTGTTCAAATTCGTAACCAAAAAATAAAGAAAATGATAGCACACATACAATTCGCAATTATATTCGAAAATAAAACACACAAAATAATGTCAAACTGTATATATAATATATATGTATGTATATATGTTCAGGTAGATACAAACCTAGACGCCGTTGGTATGCACATTTCAACTGAAGAATTTCCTAATATATTGCAATACGCCCTGCATATATATATAATGACATAATAACGTAATAAACGTAAATAAACATTAAGAATTCCAATTGTGTTTTTTTTTTCACTTATTTTTGTGTTTTTGTTCAATGCCGACGAACGCAGTCAATTTGCAATTCGTGAAATAAGCAAATTACAGCAAAAGGTAAAGAAAACAATAAAAACTAACTGTACTTGAAGGTAATAAACAAATGAAAAATGTAAGTCAATGCAATTTCGTATAAATGAACAACAAATGCGCAGAGTTCGAGGTATGCGTGGTATGCAACATATTCGACGTGCTCAACTCAATGTCAATGTCATTTCGTTTCACTTTGGCATGCATCACACACCTACAGTGAGAGACAGCTCAAGTCGACCAACTGCAACTTGTTTGGACCAGGTACATTGTGGACACCTGGCTGCAGGTGGGGAAACCTCAGTTTATTAGGATCATAAATTCATATTGATGGTGATTACATGTACCTACCATCGGTTTTTGAAGTTTTTGAAAAAGAATGAATTACTTGAGCTATCTCTCACTGTACATGTATAGATGTATTTGCATATACGCTTGTGAATCAAATAGTTTACTGAAACTGATGTTTTAAGGTTCGTCTGTAAGATGGAGCATTCAAGTTTTTGCCCAAGATTTCTGTTTATGAATTTATATATATGTAAATATATGAAGGAACATCAAAGCTTATGTTTAAGATCTCTCTTTATATATGGAAGATGGAATACCACAGATTAAGATCTCAAGATCTTCATGAAATGGAAAATAATTCAACTTTTGAATCGTATACTTTTTGGTTGAGGTTGAAACTATATTTTTGGAATCAGCTTTCTTTAAGTTCCTTTTATACTCCAACTCTACGCATAATTCCCCTGGTATTCCGAAGCTGTGTGGATTCTGAGGGCTGCTCGAATGCGGGCAGATCGATTCCTAGGTTCCCTGCTTTTTATATATATTTCACTGGATTTATCAAGTTCATCCGCCATGCCATCAAAAATTACAGTTTATACCTATGCTTTATAAGGAGAGATCTTAAAATTCCTAAAGTAATTGAGGAGGTCATCAATGGATTGCCTGCCAACTTCTAGCTATGTTTTTTGGACAAGCTAACGACTTCTCGGATTCAGGAAGAATGATTCTCATGAATTAGACACTGCCTTGACCAACTCTATATCCAGATATTCCACTGGTTTCATCATATTTATTTATTAAATCTGCTGATCAGGTGTAGTTTTTAGGGTGTTTGCTTGCTCCACCTTACCACATTAACGGAAATAATCAAATGATTGAATGATTTTGATTTATTGAATGATTCCACATTGAAGAGATACAAAAACAGCCACAAATATCTATATATATATATATATATATATATATATATATATATCAAATTACGTTCAACTAAAAAGTATATATACAAAAATACAAAGCCGAACAAATCGAAGGATATTATGAGACAATACTAACACAAGGCATACCTAAAATGAAACATAAACTGTTTTGGTGCTTCAACTTCAGTCATAATAAGAATCAGAAGTACGATAGCTAAACAAGAACACACATATATATATATATAGGACTGATATCTTGGAGACTCACCTGGTTGGTGGCGGTGAATATCTGCCATCAACCTCATCGCTCTCGGCCTCCTTTTGCTCGCCATGGATGACAGCGAGGCCGAGGCGCAAACGTTCCGCATACGAATTGGCCTTCTTGGCAACGCCCGGATTACGAGCCACAATCACCGAATTGCGATAGTCGGGTATCTAACAGATACAACACATAAGAACCGTTAGTTAAACAAAATGAAAATGAAAACCAACTTCGACTCACGCTCTCCTGGATGTACTGCAGCAGAAAGGGTGAGGCGCGTAAATTATCAACGGGTATATCGAAGAAGCCCTGTATCTCCTTCTGATGCAGGTCCATCGTTATGATGTGCGTCAATCCCGATGTGCACATCATCTTCGCCAGTAGCTTGGACACAATGCAGCCACGCTTGCGCATCTTGCACTGTTTCGAGTACGGCAAATAGGGTATGACACCCACAATCGAACGGGCCGAGGATGTCTTGCAGGCATAGGCCATAATTAGAAGTTCCATTATATTATTATTGGCATCCCTAAAAAAGAGCAGATCATAAGGAAAGAGTTGAACAACTGTAATTTATATATATATATATATGTATATATATACATATATATAATGGATGAAATGAGGCTACCATAAGCTACCCATGAGATGCCATTGATTAGGACATTCCAACAGGACAACGACTGTAAATAGGCCAATACTTTTTGGATCCTACGTACTACCGTTATGTGGCTGCTAGCTATTCGATCTTAGAGTGTACTACTACTACTATTTACAGTTATTGATGAGGGGTACTCACTTGGTGCCCGTTTGTATGATGTAGATATCCTTACCGCGCACCGAGTCGCTGATCTCGACGATAGTCTCGCGATTCGATTTGTGATAGACGGTGCAGCCGCCATTCTTGATGCCCATCCTCTCGGCGACACTGTTGGCCAGATCCGGATGCGAGTTCCCATTGATGATGACAATGTCCGAGGTGGATATATTGTCCATGTCGCTTCTGCAACGTTTCGGTGGGCGCACGCTGCCTAATCTGCAAAACGAATCACAGAATTGTTAAGCGACAAAAAACTCAAGGATAAAAAGGAAACAACAATGAAAGAGTAACAAAAACAAAAACAAGAAAAACAAGGAAAGCAAGAAAAACAAGGAAAAGCAAGGAAAGTGTATGAAAAGCTACCTGCGTTTGGACATGCTATAAAATTAGGCGAAATGCACTTGCTACACTCGGAAAAATCGAACTCTTTGCAACAATTTTTCTTGTTTTTAGAAATAATCTCAAAAATATGTCGATTTTTTTTTTATCAGGAAATTCTATAACTCCGAATCAAATAAGGAAATTGGAAATTAGAAATATTTCTTTGCTTGAAAATACAGATTTTCCAAAAAAAATATGATATTTTCGAGTTTTAGGTTCGCCGAGTGTAGTGTGCAACAAATGTGACGCGTATGCAGAGGGGCAAAGATATTGATTAGCCCCGTGAACTAGTTTCGATGGGGCAAGTCAGAGTGGTGTTATTTATGTGTCTCCTGCTGCTGCTGCCGCACAGGCAATTAAGTGTTGCAACTTTGACGACGTCGTGAGCAGTTTTTTTTTAATGCGATTTACGTTGAAAGTTTAGTTAAAGACTGTCGTGTGTGAAAAGAACCTGGCCAAAACCGCAACTGACAAAACTTGTGCGCGTTTTTATCGACCAAACACACGGTGGGCACATGTCAGCCAAACTGGGTGTGTGTGTGTGTGTGTGTGTGTGATTGGGTGTGTGTGTGTGGTTGGCAACGTTTCAAAAGTGGCAAGCAAAACATTAGACAGGCCAGCAGTCGTCATTCAGCCCAACTCAGCCCAAACGGCCAGTTTAGGCACCAAAACGCATAGTCTACGCCGATTCCAATCTATAAAAAAGAAAACCAAAACCAAAACCAAAAAAGGAAAAAGGATTTCTTTGCCTCAAGGGTTTCGCACGCGAATCGAGTGCCGCCGTCAGCGAAGAAAGTGAAAGGCCAAGACATAAGTCTAGAAGTGGGCGTGGCTCTCAAATAGCAATGGGCGTCTTAATTGAATTTCTATTTTTAATTTGCAGCGAGAAGCAGGAGAAGCAGGTCAATGCGCTGGCAGCTGCAGCTGGAGCTGGAGCTGGAGCTGCCTTCAAAGGATACGCCTTGTCAGCGTTGATTGCAACTGAAGTGCATGTCCTGAGCAATCCACAAGAGCAATGGGCGACTCAGGTGAGTGCTGCAGCTGCAGCAGCAGCAGCGGCAACAAGATTCCTACACTCAGCCGGAAAACTAGAAAGTTTTCCTTCTTACAAATAATTTCAAAATCTAAGAAAACATTTCGCTAAAACTGAGAAAGGCAAAAAAAATTCTAAAAATTGGAAATGCCCCAAAATGGAAACTGACCTCAAAACTAGATAATTCCTTTTTTTTTGGAATAATTTCTGA
This sequence comes from Drosophila atroscutellata, assembly GCA_035041605.1. Classification (NCBI taxonomy): domain Eukaryota; kingdom Metazoa; phylum Arthropoda; class Insecta; order Diptera; family Drosophilidae; genus Drosophila; species Drosophila atroscutellata. The sequence goes on from JAWNLA010000059.1 coordinate 869,931, forward strand.
ATATACGAAAATACATTTCAAAAATCAGGAGAGGCTTGCCCCAAATCTACAATTCCTTTATTAAGAAATTTGCGAATTTCTAAAGTTCATAGTGGTATTTTTTCCGAGTGTAAAAATACCATTTTTATAAAGACTTAAAACTTGAGAAGCTAGTCGTCGAAACGCAATCTAAAATCCCATAAAATGTAGGGTGACTACTCTTTTTTTTCAAGTGTAGCTGGCTACTGTTGGCTTCCATTCATAAATCACGACGTGGCACATCCGGGTGGGGCAAACGCAACCGCGACTATTCAATATCAAATGTTGACGTTTGAGGCGGCGGCAAACTGCAGCTCGAAGCAACGAAAGTTGCGATAACTGAGACACGCATATGTGTCGGAGTTTTAAAGATAGCACAAGCCCCGCCCACCCGTGGCAGGATTAAGTTTTGATGCCTGCTGGCGGCGGCGGATTAGTTGTTAGCCCGTGTGTGGCAGGCAGAGTTAGAAGCGTCTTGCCCGTTGCACAGTTGTCACTTGCATATCGAGCGGAAAGTATCCCAAAATGCTGGGCATCGCCCGTGATCCGTTGGAGCATACGAGCATGTATGAGCGCGGCTCGGATGGTAGGAGTACTCTGAGAATGATCTTCAATCAAACTTATCCAGAAAAAGTTACAACTTCCCAAGTGCATTATAATAGGGTTTACAAGCTCGACATACGATTCTAGATCGATTCTAGATCGACTCAAGTTTAAATCAAAAATCGCGGAACTTATTTTGACAACTGTGTGCTTCGAAACTACAGTGACTACCAGCAAATTACGCTTGGCTTTAACATTTTATTCTAACTCGAAATACTATTTTTTCAATATTTTGAAATTGTCCCGTTATTTAATATTAATATTTATAATGTATGGTTAATTTATAATGTATGGATCATAATTTCCCTAAAACCATTTCAAAGGATATTCCATATCAATTATTGGAAAACAAAAAAACCAATTTCCAACTTGTCTTACACTATATCTAATATATATATCTGGGAATCTATATGTACACATATTATTCAAATTTGTTTCAAAATATAAAGCGAGTTACTCGAAAATGGGAAATGCAGCTACAAATATTGAATGACAATTCCATTTCTGAATTCTCGTCAACATTACTTAATACACTGAGAAATAAAATGTGAATTTTGTAACCACTTTGTTGCACACATTCACACATTCGAATCAATGGAGGATTTCTGAAGTTTCATTCCAATTAGAATAAAAAATTGAAAATTATTTGAGGAATTTCTCGAAAACACGAATCAGAACTTGAAAAATTGAAGGATTTGAAAATATTCAGTGAGAATTTGGATTCCAATCTCGAAAATCGCAATACTAACTTAGTCGAACGACTTGATTACAGATAGTGAGGACAGCGATGGCGAGGGCGGATTGGGCAATGTATCCCGGGTGATAATACGGCCGCCCGGGCAAAGTGGCAAGGCGAAGCGAGGACATTTGTGCTTCGATGCGGCCTTCGAGACGGGCAATCTGGGTAAGGCGGAGCTGGTGGGCGAGTTCGAGTACGATTTATTTTTACGGCCGGACACATGCAATCCACGCTTTCGCTTCTGGTTCAACTTCACCGTGGACAATGTGAAACAGGATCAGCGGGTGCTCTTCAACATTGTGAACATCAGTAAGAGTCGCAATCTCTTCAACTCGGGTTTGACGCCACTCGTCAAATCCTCGAGTCGTCCCAAGTGGCAGCGTCTCTCCAAGCGGCAGGTGTTCTTCTATCGCTCCGCAATGCATCAGGGCCACTATGTGCTCAGCTTTGGCTTCAACTTTGACAAAGAGGAGGATGTTTATATGTTCGCTCTGGCCTCACCCTACAGCTATTCCCGTTTGCAGTCCTATTTGAATGTGATCGATGCGCGGCAGGGCAACGAGAAGCGGTTCACGCGTTGCGTGTTAATTAAATCTTTGGTGAGTATGCTGAGGCACTAGACTATACTAGTTGAGCCCACATCTCCAGTTGGGTTTTTATGAATTTGGTAATCTTAGTTGTTGCCCACTCTGAAAACTGATGTGATCTATCAGGTTAGAAAGGTGGCTGCCCAGAGTGCTTCATCACATCCTTGGCAAATTCTTCCAATTCTTCTCCCTCGTTTCAGTCTGCAGAAATCAATATAGGCGGTTTGGCCAATGACCAAATGCATGGTCAAGCTCTCTATATTAGATCTAGGCCATTTCATCTTTGGCACTCCAAATTTAACGATTGTCTCTTCTTTTTCCTTCTCATTGCCAGCAAAATCGCAATGTGGATCTGCTGACGATTGATCAGGTGACGCACAGTCAACGTACAACAAATCGCTTGGAGCGCAGTTTTATTCGGGTCATTGTCATCCTGTGTCGATCGCATTCGAGCGAGGCGCCCGCTTCGCATGTGTGCCAGGGTCTGATTGAGTTCCTGGTTGGCAACCATCCGATTGCGCATGTGCTGCGCGAGAATTTCGTCTTTAAAATAGTGCCAATGGTCAATCCGGATGGTGTATTCCTCGGCAACAATCGCTGCAATCTGATGGGTCAGGACATGAACCGCAATTGGCATGTGGCATCTGAGTTTACGCAGCCCGAGTTGCATGCCATACGCAACGTGCTAAAAGAATTGGATAATTCAGATGTGAGTATCGGTTTAATGTTAGCATATATATATATATATATATATATATATATATACATATGTATATATATATTGTTTTTTTATTGTTTACTTGCTGCAGACATATCAGATTGACTTTGTGATCGATTTGCATGCGAATAGCAGCATGCACGGCTGCTTCATCTATGGCAACACCTACGAGGATGTCTATCGCTATGAGCGTCACTTGGTCTTCCCGCGTCTCTTTGCCAGCAATGCCAAGGATTATGTTGCCGAGCACACCATGTTCAATGCGGATGAGCGCAAGGCGGGCAGCCTTCGACGCTATTGCTGCGAACGTCTCAGCGACACTGTGAATGCTTACACCTTGGAGGTGTCCATGGCGGGCCATTATCTGCGCGATGGCAAGACGGTGGCACCCTACAACGAGGATGGCTGTGAGTATGATGAGTAATTTCCAGGGGAAGGAAATGGAATTCCAAATATCATTTAAGTCCGAGATATCTATACATATATGTGCAGTTTAGTTTGGATCCTTGGGGTCTATTCAAATTCTTTTTGTATCTGACTAGGTAACTTCTCATCCGTTATGATACTGTGCTATATGGCAAGTATCTTCCACAGTCGGCAAGGGAATCGGTAGCATTTATGCCTAGTTTAGTTTCGATGGGGTTCGTTCTTATTCCTCTTCTACATTAGTTCTGATCGGCTGTGATCCTGTTATGGCCTCCATTAAGATTTGTTTCGAAGAAGCGTTCTCTTCTTGGTGTGACAAGATAGTTAGGGAACTTCGAACTGTATTAAAGCATTCAAAATCCTATTGTTTTGGTTGTGGGTCTGACGAGTACTTTCCACAGTAGGCTTCATCTATATAGAAATGACTTAGTTAGTTTTGATCCTTGGGGTTCATTCAGATTATATCTCTGTATCGAGGATGACTGGTCACTCCCAAAAGTGATTTCGAATTTTAAATAATAATTAAGTGGGCTACATCTATGTATAGCTATGACAGTCTTGATCCAGTTGAGATACTGTCTTGGATGATGGCTATAAGTATACTGGTTAACTTCCTCATCAGATCAGTTTTGATACTGTCTTGGGTACATCTTTCCGAAGCTTTCGTCTCTTCTTGACATGGCCACAACTTACAGCCATCCAGTAAGTATGACGAGTACCTTCTACGAGTCCCTTCTACGAGCGTAAGAGTTAGATTAGTTAATTGTTTGTCCAGTTGTTACAGTTTTGGATTCCATTCAGATTCATATCCAGAAAAACATATTAAGATTTCATAAATACAAAGATTTTTAATAGCTTATAAATTCACATAATTTAATTTGAAAAAAAAAAACAGAAAAAAACCTAAACTCAAATGTAAAAGTCGAATCAGTAAATTCGATTACTTGTTTCTGAATTTTTGAAATATTTATTTCATCCTCTTGGGCTCTTGCAGATCATCGCGTTGGACGCAATGTGGCGCGTACTCTGCTGCAGTACTATCGCTTCATCAATGTGCTGCCCGTGCCGCTAGTGTCCGAGATGCGGTTGCAGGGCGGCGGCAAGCGAGGACGTGGACGCCCCCGCACCCATCACTCCCGCTCCCGTTCACGGACACGCTACGAGGTGAAGCCCAGAGCGAAGACGACGCGTTGTCATGCGCCCATTTCGTATACAAATCTGAGCATTTGCTATGACTCGGCGGGAGGCGGGGGCGGCGGAGGAGGAGTCTCCTCGGATGAGGGCGGTTTCTCACCGACGCGACCTTTAACAATAGCGCCGGGGAGCAGTACATTTAGCGGCTGTCGCAATTATCGACGAGCGGCAACCGCCGCCAGCTGTGGCCACGATCAGTATTCCGAGCTAAGCAGCCGACACAAGAGAGCGACGCGAGAGAGGGAGCGAGAGAGGGAGAGAGAGCACACAATTGAGTCGATGGGCGTCTGTGTGCCGCCCAAGCCGTACCTGTCCATCATTGATCTGAATCAGCTGACGCGGGGCAGCTTAAAGCTCAAATCGAGCAGCTTCGACAGTTAGGTTCAGCTCTAATTGAATTCATACACAGCAAAAAAAAAATCGACATAAATTTTAGTAAATCGCCATATTTTAATAAGTACATTTGGTTTCTAAATTTCAGTTGGGATTTTTCTAAAATGTAGAAAAAAAAATATGTCCAATTTCCAGGGTGTTGTTTTCCATTTACTTACACATAGAAGAATTGTTAAATTAGCTTTTTGTTAATTCATATAAATTAATTTTAAAAACGATTTGTTGTCTGAGTGTACAGATTGCTTATGGCCTGTTTGTTCGTTTGCTTGTTTGTTTCAACTGTTTCCTAAATAAACAATTACATATATATATATATTTACAGTTGGATTCACTCACTTTGAGGCAACAAGTTGGCTTTCACACGTTGAATGAATTCCCAAGCTTATCGCAGTCAAAATAAACATACATGCAGGCACACATACACATACACCCAAATACCCGCATGTGCATACACACACACATACATACTTCCCATAATCCCCACATATATATGTGTATTTGTATGCATGTGAAGCAATTGCGGTCTATTGTTGCGCATCGCTTTGTTGGCCAGCTGCCCGGCCAGTGTTGCCATTTTGGCGAGTTAATGGCTAATACTTGTTGAAGCGCTGGCAGATGGAACTTTGTTTGCTGGAATGCCAAAATGAATTTATAATCTTTAACTTTTACTACTCATTTTCTACAACCTAATAGAGTAATTTATAAATAATTACAAATTTTCACTTTTATTAGTTTTAGCTTTTCTAGCTATTTTGTTTTGTTGTCTTAAAATTTGTCGTCAACACTGGCAGCAGCACACTGACAGGCGACTGTCCATAAACTACAACAGATATCTTCGCATCTCTAATTGTAAGAATAAACAGTTAACCACCTCAAATATGTTCAAACTGCAGTTAACTAACCAACACACACACATGCACAAGAACAACAAACACGGCCAGACTTTTCAATTCGACTCAAAAAGGAATGCACGTGAGGACTGTGAATGTAAGTGCGTTGCCAGGTAATTTAAGCTAATTAGTCTTAATTCCGAATGGGTCACCTTATCTTATCGCGCAGTGCATTTGTCAGGTACTTGGCATGTACTTACTAAAATATTCCTCCAAGTAGATATATTTATAAACAAAAAAGCAACTGCGACAAAAAAAATGTGCTCGAAACACGCGCGAAATTTGTGATAACGAACGAAAGGGCAAAGAGGGGAGAGAGAAAACAAAGAACAGCGAGACAAGCGTTGATTGATTAACGCTAGAAATTAAATAAAATCCGTTGCACGTTGTTTACCCGTTCGCGTGCTCGAAATCAATAAAAAAAAAGAAAACACTTTTGTCGACTTGTATAAATAAAAGCGAGTCGCATAATTAAATGGAGCGCAAGAGCAAAAAAAGCCGAACTTTGAGAGCGAGCGGCGTTGCCAGACTGTCACCAATCATGAGGCAGCAGAGCAACAGAACAAATAAAAAAAAAGGATATATAAATATAAAATTAATTATCAATACGCCAGCACATATCATAAACATTACAATGATTTTTAAATAAATATATAACTTGTGTGTTGTAGTTGTATTGTTGTCATGGTGACCATGAAAACAGCTGATTAGTTTTCATTTAGCATTGGCAACGCCGGTACAAATGCGATGAACAAAACAAAATCCAGATAAAGCAGATGAAGTAACGCAAGAATTTATACATACAAACACATACGCACACAGAACATATGTCAATAGATAAAATTGACGCGCAAATAAAAATCGAGTCGAGACGGTAGTAAAATGGAGTGGAAGTGAGCAGAACAGAAATTGCGACAGATACTAATTAAATTATAGAAAGCAAACACAAAATTTAGCAAAGCCTCTTTATTATATTTTTTACTTGTTTCTCTGCAGCAGCATGTTGTTGTTGTAGCTTATCGTCTTCTTCTTTCTTGCTTACTTGCTGTCAATTTTAATAAATTTTATTGGCAATACTTTTACCACACACACACACTGTATGAGAGGGAGATAGAATGCGTAGAATTATTGATCGATTTTACACACAATATACTCTACATAAATATATATATATACATATATATACGCGTTTGTCTGTTGCAACTATTAAATTTACATATACTTTTGCGCCTCAGCTTAGCGTACACCAACCGTTGCAAGCAACAGCAGAAATGCAACTGAATTGAAGCTTTTTTGTGGAAGCATCACATACACATTTTTTCTGCCTTGGTCATTATTTACTTTTGAGCATTGAAAAGGTAGTCCTGATACCAAAAAATAACTAATATCGATAACAATAGTTATATATAATAACACAATAACAGATGCTTTAATTTAAACAAACTCTTCTCTAATACAAATAAGTTGACATGTTTAAGCAAAAACATAAACATTAGGGAACACCCTTAATATATGCTAAGCTTTTCTTTAGTTAGAATAGTGTTCTCTTAAATGCTGCTCAGCGTGTCTTCAATTTATCGATGTGGCAACGTAAGTATGCAAGTCACTTCCCGCACACAGCTGATTGTGTACATTTGTAAAATACATAAAATAAGCAGCATTTGCAATTGGCGCAAAGAAACTACTTGCATGCTAAAATATTCGTACTCAAAGTACGCATGCGATTATCGTGCTTTTTTAAATGTATCGACTTGGCAACTCTAATATGAGACGCGTTCAACTGACATCTCTAAGACAGCTGATTTAGATTTTTCGTATTTGATTCTAAATAAAATGCCATTCATATTTGCAATTGCCATCGTGGAGGCGCAAAGAAGACAAAAGAAATATGAGCTGAGGAAAAGGAAATATTTGCGTGCTCATGATAAGGAAATCGAATCCAATATTTTTCAAATTACTACAAATATTTTTTCTAAAGCTGAAAACGCCATTTTTTGCTAATTTTCCTAATATAATTAATATACCAACGGCCATATGAAATGCTGTTATTTTTTATATTATGACTTGTGTATGCAATAATTATCTTGCACAGAAAAATTTCAACAGAGTATGTTGAGTAAGGTCATGGACAAAATGCAAGACAACAAAAATTGCTCATTTCTAACGGGATCGGCCGAAAAGGGAATTGCAAAAAGTGCATTGTACTGTAGCTGCATTTTCGCAAATATTCATAACCCGTTATAACCTTCTAGAAAAGATGCGTACCTGTTCGCACCCATATGAGGCTGGGTTTAACATTTTCAGCGAAGTTGTCGCAGCGAAGTTTGTGGGGTTTGTGCAGTGTCCGTCACACTGTCTGTCAGTCTGTATGAACGCAACTTTTTTCGACACTTTAAGAGACAGAGACTTGGAACTTAGAACATATACTGGTCTGTGCCCGTGTCAGACGAAGTGTAAAAATTGGAGTGTTACGCGCTTCACAGATTGGGGTATGCCACACCCATCTCCGCCGCCCCCAGGCCTACGAAACTAAAAATTTGTAAGTTGGAGTCGTCAAATTTGGTTAATACTACTGGTAACCTTTAAGAACAGCTAAGAAATTTGTATGGCCACGCCCGCACATGTGCCCATAATCGCCAATTCCGATATTTCGGAAAATGTAAATCGATAAATCTGCATATCTCCGATAATTTTCAGCTTAGATTCACCAAACAAAGAAGATAACTTGGATATCTCCCACATTTTAAGGCTACAGTTACCAATGGTAGAATACTAAGTTCGTACCGGTTAAAATTTGATTTTTATTTAGCTTTCGAATATTGATTTAGCAAGCAGTGCACTGCTTTCCTCAACTTAACAGTTCAGCAAAAACAGTGCTTGCGAAACTGTCAACGGACATAAAGCTAGTTAAAGGATTTGAGTGTTCCAGGTTAATAACACGGGACACTTGTAGCGACATGAAATACTTGCCTCAAATTCATGTCTGGCCTTGAATGACAATAAACATCAAATGCTTGCTACACAATACCAATATTTATGTTAACAATATTATAAATAAGTTAAACTAATCAAGACGGAAGGTAAATTAAAATTTCCCTCCAGCAGTGCGCTGCTTGCATGGACTTCACAATGTGCCCAAAACTGTTGCAAAAGTGCTGAGCAGTGAATGCGAAACTGTGCATTTGACTTCTCATCTGGGAATACAATAGTTTAAAAATTATTTTAACATTTTCCAGAATATATCTGCGGCCTTTTATAAATCTTCTTCAATCTTTCACCTTCGATATCAGAGTTAAAACATTCTAGTTATGAAACAGCTTCAACGGTCCGACTGTCTAATTTGCAGTATTTCAAATCTTTTCGACACGCTTTTCACGGTTTCTCACGGAATACAACAAATTGTGTTTTTTTGAAATTGACTTCCACATCAGTTGCAAAGATGATGTGGTTCAGAATAATACGATCTCTACTGAATATATATATACTCTCCGTATTAATTACTCTCGTACAGAGTCAACCTAATGAAAGTATTCCTGAGAGAAGTTACACAACATCCATGATCGATAAATTAGAGCTGTTCAAACTCAACGTTGAACTCATCGAGAACCTCAACAATTATGTGAAGCAAATGCAGCAGAAGATTGACAAACTGAGCAGGTGATTGAAGATCGGATTGACAATATAATTTGTAAACTAATCTCAACTCACGCAGACTGAGTCAGCAGCTGGCAAAGCCACTGAAATCTGCCGTGGGCCGTGAGGAAGAATTCCTCACAAATCCACTCAACATTTATTCACTCATCCGTCATATGTCCAAAGACTGGACACAACTGGCAAGCTTCATGCACACAGCCTGTGGCCCAAGGTAAATATTGAACTTGAAATAAATAAATATAACTTTAAAATGAAATATTCTGAGCTTATAAGGAACTATATCCCGTTACCCCTTGATCTCCCAGCACAAATGGATTATATAAAGGAGAGACGCTCGCAGTTGCCGCAGCTGGAGGATCTGGAGGAGGCAACGAGAGCCATGCATCGCATACAGATAACCTTTAGACTAGATCCAATGGAAATGGCCAGTGGTTGGCTGGATGGCACACAATACGAGTGGGTATTCAAACGAATGAATGAATGAATGATTGAATGAATATGATTATTATGCGAATCGCTTACACATAGTGCAAGGCTTTCGTATCTCGACTGCTTTGAGCTGGGCAAACACTCTTTCCATGTGGGTGATATGGGGAATGCAACTAAATGGCTATTAACGGCAAGTCAACTAATTGACAATGAATCCCCCAATGAATCTGAATCTGAATCTGATCTGAACGATATACTGAATGTGACAAGCAGTGATATAGCCGGTGGTATTTAGCCCGCTCACTGGCAGCAGACGGTAAGCCAACAAAAAATCGAAATCGCAATAAATTTTGTTAAATCAGGGAAGAAGAACATATTTATATACAGTGGGACAAAGCTCAAAGTAATCAGGGTCAGAGAAAAAAAGGAATTGCCTGCCATAAAGTAACCATTCATTATTTTTCAGAAATTCCAAAGACCGATGGTAGGTATATATATTAGCCACCAATATGAATGGATGACCCTAATAAACTGGGGTTTCCCCACCTGCCAGGTAGAATTATAAAAATGTAGCATACTTCAAGGTATAGTTTTCATTTGGAACAGTATAAACAAAATAATATATTTGGCGTATAATAAATTAAATAAGGATGTTAATACTTAGTATGATATCCTTTGGCCTTAACTACTTCCCTTAACCTATTATTCATCGAAGATACCAGCTTCCTGGTAGCTTCTGGGCTGATTCTGCTCCACTCATCCCGCAGAGCAGTTTTGAGGCCTTCTTTGCTGGATATGTTGTGTTTCCGGATGTTATTTTCCAGCACAGCCCACAAATTCTCTATGACATTTAAATCTGGAGACTGGGCCGGCGGAATTATCATGTGGGGGCAGTTTCTCATGAGCCAGGACTGTACTATCTTGGGCTTATACTTGGGATCGTTGTCCTGGTTGAACCGGAAAGTAAGTCAGATTCCAAGCTTCTCGGCACTTTGGACTAAATTTTCCTTTAGTATGTTGAAGTACATATTCTTGTCCATTGTTGTTTCAAAAATCACCAAATTCCCGAATCCGGCTGACGAGATACATACCATGCCATATCACTTCCTCCACCATGCTTGACTGTGGCCTTTACGTGTTTGGGATTCAGGTCAGTATTGGACTGTCGCCACACATAATTCCGCCCGTCCAAATTAAAAATGGTGAATTTGGACTCACATGCAAATATGACTGTGTTCCAGATCTCCAAATCCTTGTCCAAGTGGGTTTTGACGAACGTCATCCAAGTCCCTATATTTTCCACGCTTATAAAGGGCTTTGTTCGTGGGTACTCGGGCATTAAAGTCATTTTTCCGCAGAAACTTGCACACAGTTTCCACAGAGCACTTTTTCCCCATTTCATCCTCCACCTGTTGAGCCACTTTTGGAGCCGATAGCTTGGGATTTCCCCTTATTTTCCTGGTGATCCTTCGCTCCTCCTCTTCGGTGGAGATCTTGTTTGGTGCCATTCTGCCCTTGCCCCCAATCCGATTTGCGTCGACGAAGCGCCGAATGATGTTATACACAGTTGAGTTGCTCAGACTGACCATTTCAGCTATTTGGCGATGTGAATATCCGTTTTGGAAGTGTTCCAGGATGAGTTTTCGTAGTTCAATGGTAGTCTGTTTGTCCATAGTCCTTTTTGGCTTATTGCACCCGAGATGCAGGATAAAACTAAACTGACTTCGAAGGATTGGTCTATTTATACCGAAAATACTCAACTTTAGGTTAAAAATCCGGGTTTTATGGCACCCAGGTGTCCACAATGTACCTGATCCAAATGAAAATTATGCCGTGAAGTATGCTACATTTTTATAATTCTACCTGGCAGGTGGGGAAACCCCAGTTTATTAGGGTCATCCATTCATATTGGTGGCTAATATATATACCTACCATCGGTCTTTGGAATTTCTGAAAAATAATGAATGGTTACTTTATGGCAGGCAATTCCTTTTTTTCTCTGACCCTGATTACTTTGAGCTTTGTCCCACTGTATGTTGAGGAGGAGATATTTAGAAGATATTGTGCTGTAAATTCCTATTAAAAATTCGTACATTTAGGCAAGTTGACTGAGGCAGAAGATGTTTTGCTAAAGTTAAATGAACCCAAACTAAATTCTCGAAATACAGAGTTGCTTGCCGAATTTATGAAGTATGAGAAGCCAGAATATCCGTACGATTCAGAAATGCAAGAGGCAGATGACAAATACACTCAACTCTGTGGCGCCTCGCTCAAGCCAAAACCAAGTCGACTATTTTGCAACTACAAAACGGATTTGTCGCCATTTTTGCGACTGGCGCCGTTCAAAATGGAAATGTTATCCATGGATCCATATGTGGTTGTCTTTCACGAGGCGATCTACGATTCCGAAATTGACGAACTGAGGCGATTATGTGAATCAGAGCTAAGTCGCACAGAAGTCGAGAAACTGGGTAGAAATAAATCAATCCGCTCCTCAAGAGGTGTTTGGATATTTGACTTGGTTCTGAGCAGGCAACAATTGGAGTTGCTGGAGCGGATTAGGAGACGAATCGCTGATATGTCCGGATTGCTCATCAATTTTGACAGCCACGAATTGCAGTACTTGGAGTATGTTTTTGGTGGGCATTACTATCCCCATTGGGATTTTCAAGGCATACCCCATCTAGAGGATCGCATGGCCACAATTCTATTCTATGTAAGTGGGGATAAAACTGAATCTGGTTTTAATCCAACTAAATCCTTTGCCCTTTCAGCTTAATGATGTGGCCAGAGGTGGCGCCACCATCTTTCCCGATCTTGAGCTTTTGGTGCAGCCGGAGCGGGGCAAGGTGCTCCACTGGTACAACATGGACCCAGGCACCCACGCCTTTGAGAAGAGATCCTTGCATGGTGCTTGTCCAGTTATCATGGATAAAAAGGAAGGTACTTCATTCAATTACTTGCTACACTCAGAAAAAAATTTGTTAAATTAAGAACGGATTTTTTTTATTTATAGTTTAAATATTCGAAAGAAAATGTAAGCTGATATTTTTGTCCTTTCAGTTATATCGCATTGGATACTCGATTGGGATCAAATGTTTATAAGGCCGTGCCTTGCATGATTATGATCTGAATTAAATGAACATAACAACTAAATTTAAATTGAGAACTAAAACTGGAAAGATAACATTTTTGAAAATTTGTCACTTTAAATTAAATCTGTTGTATTTGAAAATAAATCTAAATATGCGGGATTGCATATAGGAGATATTCATATCCGATACTATTGAGAGCAATTAATCGAGTCATTAGCGATATCCGCAATGTATCGATATCTGATCGGCATCGAACTTTCAGTGGCCGCATATTCCTATCTTTGAAGGACATCGCCAACAACATACGAACCAAATTTTGTGAATGTAGGAGAAATGTGGCTTTACCGATTTGCAATTATCGATCTTATCGGTTTATTACACTTTGTCAGTATATAATACCCTTTTTCACACACCATTAGCGATCAATTAAAAGGGAGGAGGGTTTCTGACCACGAACGGACGGAATAGTTAAAAGTTTTTTCTTCTTGATTTGGCTCTGTATACAGGCTATGTGCTCACAGTTAATGGATATTAGCCTGGACGGAAAACGGTACAATTAATTTACCTTGTTAAGAAAGTGGAACGATGGAAACCATGAAAAAGAAAATCGTGATTTCGATATTTTTTTTTGTATATATGTTTTGATTTTCTTTCTCAAACAAAAAAAATTGTAAAATTAAGATTGTTATTAATTTTTTGTTTAATTAATATCCAAAAATATAAATATAAAAAAATAACATTCAATTTTTTGCATTAAATATCTTAACTGATTGTTGTTGGGACGGTGAATTTTGAAGACACTGCATCCCTGGTTTGGCGATCAGTGCCCATCGATTTGTTTGTTCGATATACAAACATATGTTAAGCCATAAACATATGTTCATTTTGTTTACAAAAGTTGGAATATGCTGGACTACCGCATATATTATTGCACTAATAAGGTTTAATAAGAGTGTTTGAAATGTTTAGTGTGTGTTAAATATTTGTGTCCTTTGCGGTCGCCAATTAAGTGTATGTGTTTCACATGCATACATATGTTTTATTCAGCTAAAAAAAGTAAAATATTTATATTAATCTGTCTTGTGTGCGCCCAGTCTTTTATTGTTATAAAATAAAACAAAATTAAATATATACCGCAATAATTTTGTTGTTATTATTTGTATTCCAGATTGCAGTATTATGTGGACTTGGATGAGTGCAATACAGTGTAAGCATATGCAAGAGAAAACTATTTTCTTCTTGGTGTCGAAAATTTATTAATGCTTGCTTCCTTTATTCTATTTTTAGATATATACTGCACATGAATGTGCTGGATGGTCACATATGTGCTGTGGCGGATTTTATTATATTATTATATTAGCATAGCTTTCATTTATTGATTGGGAACAACTTGATGTGTATAAAAATAATGTTATATTTCTTTATTCCTATACTCATGCATTGGAGCGTTGGAATGTTCGCTCATATAACTTATGGTATATATAATTATGAAAATATGAAAAATGGATTATAATTGTTTCGATATTATTATTACGATAGTTTTTTAAATCACATATTTATAAGACGCTTAAGCTGGTTTGAGTCCAGTATTGTCTGCTGGTGGTGGCATTATGTTGGAAATGGCAACGATAAGGCCGTGGTATCGAGGAATCGAAATTGGCGCCAGTTCATTCCATGCATTGCGCACAGGATCGTACTCCTCGACAATGTTGAGCACACGTTTCCCATCCCATCCGCCAACGGCAATCAAACGATCTCCAAGCAGAGCACAACCGATCCTATGGCGGCCGTCTGGCAACGAGCAAAACACTGTCCACTTATCAGTAGCTGGATCATAACGTTCCACGGTTTCTGTGGGATAAGCGCTCACGATGCCATACCTACGCAAGGCATATATGTATCCATTTGCAACAGCGACCATAATGGAACATTTATTGTAATTCATTGGCGCCCGAAGACTCCATTCGTTTGTTTGCGGATTATAGCTTTCGACCGAGTGTAGGCCGAGTCCGCCAATTGCATAGAGGCGGTTGCCCAACGCCGCAACACCAGGGCTCCAACGCTCCTCGGACATCGGCGACACATAGCTCCAGGTGCGCGCAATGGGATCATAGCGTTCAACCGTGTTCAGAGTTTGCCCATTAGAGATTCCGCCCACCGCATAGAGGTGTCCATCCAACACTGCAACGCCTAGGCTGTGACGGGCCCTTCCCATTGAATTGAGTGGCACGCAGGCCATCGTGTTTAGGTCGAAGCTATCCACAGAGCACAATGCTGTCCTACCATTCCGTCCGCCTACCAAAATCAGTTTGTTCTGCAAGACAGCGGCGCCAAAGTCCTCACGCCCATCGATCGTCTGCTCCCAAGTCGTCCACTTGTTCAGCCGCGGACAGTAGCTCTCAATGGTGGTGACCCACTTGTCATTATTGAAGCCACCCATAACCAACAATTGGGCGACAGCAGGGTATTTGCGGTGCTTGGATCGTTCGGTGCCAGCAACGAGCGAACGGCGCTCGGGGAACAGTGCATGCCACTTGAAGGCCTCAAACAGCAGTTGCTGGCACTCGTTGCTGGCTCTGCATACCTTCTCCACGTCATCCGCAATGAAGGATGGATCCAACAGAGGCAGACGCACCTTGGCGAGCAGCTCGGGTATGTGCTGCTCACGAGTGGGCGCATCGTGGCGCACCCACGACATCATCGAGTGGAAGACATCCTGCTCGGTTGGCACATTGAGATCATCGCTAGACAGCAGCTTGCCCAGCTGATTGACATTTAGCTGAAAGAACTCCTCATTGTGGCACACCTCCATAAAGTGCTGGCAGATGTACTCCTGCGCCACTCGCAGCAGCTCTGTGCAGCTCTCCTCCACCAAGAATATGAATCTCAAACAATTGGATGGGTGCAGCTGGCGTGCGAGAAAATTGCAGCATGCCGTCACCACAGATGTCAGCTGCAGCAGGTTGGCGGTGGCCAGCAGCGTCTCGACAGTGTCCTCATGCAGCTCAATGCTTCCGGTGTAACAGTGCTGGACGAGAAGCTGCAACGCATCGCCACGCACCCCGCCAAGGGTCACCTCGTGCTCCTTGCTCTCGCGCATCTGTCCGGTAAACATTGCCGAAAAATATTCACTCGAAGCTGCAAGCACCAAGCGATGAGCGGACACCCGTTTGCCATCAATGCCAGCGATGAGAACCACATCGCACAGCTGATCGCTGTCCACAAATTGTTGCATTCGCTTCAATAAGGCGTCTGCATGGCTGCCCACACTGGAATCCCTCGACAAAGACAAAGACTCCAGCTTATTCTCCGCCATATTCATCGATGTGGACGCTGTCGAGTCTCGACTGCGACTCTCTTCTTGGTGTCCATTTACGGATGGCATTTTATTTGGTTGTTGAATTCTTTATAAAAATATAAATTTTTTTCGTATAAACAAACAAGAAGCTGGCATTGTGCCGATACTGTTGAGAGCAATTAATCGAGTCGGTAACGAAATGGGTATCGATAAGTGATCGTCATGCATCATTCATGCAGCTACAACCTGAAAATGACAACTTTAGCTTAACAAATATGAAAGTAGACTATTTATCATGATTTCTTCAAATATGCGTTAAAAAAATGCTAAATAGTCGACAGGCACAAAACTGATCGAAAGTTAAGCTCATGGTAAGGAAATCGAATCCAATATTTTTCAAATCTACTACAAATCTTTTTTCTAATATAATTAATATACCAACGGCCATATAAAATGCTGTTATTTTTTATATTACGACTTTTGTATAATTATTTATCTTGCACAGAAAAATTTGAACAGAGAATGTTGAGTAAGGTCATGGACAAAATGCAAGACAACAAAAGTTGCTCATTTCTAACGGGATCGACCGAAAAGGGAATTGCAAAAAGTGCACTGTACTGTAGCTGCATTTTCGCAAACATTCATAACCCGTTATAACCTTCTAGAAAAGATGCGTACCTGTTCGCACCCATATAAGGCTGGGTTTTACATTTCCCGCGAAGTTGTCGCAGCGAAGTGGAGTGAAAAATTGACCTGTGCACACTGCTCGACACGCGAACCCCCCACAATTTTCTATGTGTCGCAGTCTGGGCTCTGCTGGGATCCAGGCTCTGAGAAATAACCTAATGCATATATATAATTTTATACGTTTTTACCGAAGGTATATTGGGTTTGTGCAGTGTGCGTCACGCTTTCTGTCCGTCTGTACGAACGCAACTTTTTTTTAAATATAAAAAGTAACATTCAATTTTTTGCATCAAATATCTTAACTGATTGTTGTTGGGACGGTGATCGCGGAACAAAAATGTTTAAGACACTGCAGCCCTGGTTCGGCGATCAGTGCCCATCGATTTGTTTGTTCGATATACAAACATATGTTAAGACATAAACATATGTCATTTTGTTTATAAAAGTTGGAATATGCTGGACTACCGCATATATTATTACACTAATAAGGTTTAATAAGAGTGTTTGAAATGTTTAGTGTGTGTTAAATATTTGTGTCCTTTGCGGTCGCCAATTAAGTGTATGTGTTTCACATGCATACATATGTTTTATTCAGCTAAAAGAAGTAAAATATTTATATTAATCTGTCTTGTGTGCGCCCAGTCTTTTATTGTTATAAAATAAAATAAAATTAAATATATACCGCAATAATTTTGTTGCTATTATTTGTATTCCAGATTGCAGTATTATGTGGACTTGGATGAGTGCAATACAGTGTAAGCATATGCAAGAGAAAACTATTTTCTTCTTGGTGTCGAAAATCTATTAATGCTTGCTTCCTTTATTCTATTTTTAGATATATACTGCACATGAATGTGCTGGATGGTCACATATGTGCTGAGGCGGATTTTATTATATTACTATATTAACATAATTTGCATTTATTGATTGGGAACAACTTGATATGTATAAAAATTATGTTATATTTTTTTTATTCCTATACTCATGGATTGAAGCGTTGGAATGTTCGCTCATATAACTTAAGATGTATATGTGAATGTATAAGGATGTACATAAGACACTGGACAGTGATGGAAAATATGAGCCATACTGTGTGCCAGTGGCACAACTGAATACACCCTTCTTATTCAGCTATCCTTCAGTCTCCCGGAACACTCTACTAGTACTAGTACTAGCTTTAAGAGAATCACTGAATTGCCCAAAGAGGTCTGAAGTTATTCCAATCAATGTTGAATAAACTGCTCCGCAATGGCCAGTGGGTATCCATCCAGCCTTATAATGAAATCGCTACGCTGGGAAGCCACTTTCTACCTAGTCTACCACGGAGAACATATGACCGACCAGACCTGGCTAGAAAACCACCTCAGCTAAGCTCACTCACACGAGTACCACACAAATGGAGTCAGATCCAACAAGGTCATGCAACGGATCTAGCGTGTCCTATGTGTGTCAGCAACCATCTAACCTAATCCAACTACAAATAATAATATATTAAGGCTCAGTGCAGGGTATCCGTTATTCTATCACTTTTGTTCGTCTCCTTTATTTCGAGAGAGTACGACTTAAAGGTACTCTGATTGGAAATTTCATTTACATTTTGGAGCTTCTTCATTTATTATTATTATTATTGTGATTATTATAATATTATTATATCATTAATATTATATTATTATTATTACGATTGCTTCTTTAATTACATATTTGTTAAATGCTTAAGCTGGTTTGGATCCATCCTTGGCTGCTGCAAAGACAAGGGCGTCGCGACGAGGAATCGAAATTGGCGCCAGTTGATTCCAGACATAGCGCACCGGATCGTACTCCTCGACATTGTTGAGCACACAATTCCCATCCAGTCCGCCAACGGCAATCAAACGATCTCCGAGCAGAGCACAAACGGTCCCATTCTGTTTCGCGGCCACAGAGAAAATCAGTGTCCACGTATCAGTAGCTGGATCATAACGTTCTACGGTTTTTGTGCTACGCGCGTTAAAATGGTTACCCAAGGCATAGATGTATCTATTTGCAACAGCGACACCAACGTAACCTGAATTGAATTTCATTGGCGCCCGACGACTCCATTTGTTTGTTTGCGGATCATAGCTTTCGACTGAGTGTCCCCGGCTTCCGCCAATGGCATAGAGGCGGCTGCCCAACACCGCAACACCAGGGAGCTCACGCTTCTCGGACATCGGCGACACATAGCTCCAGGTGCACGCAATGGGATCATAGCGTTCAACCGTGTTTAGACTATTGCCATTAAAACTTCCGCCGACCACATAGAGGTGTCCATCCAGCACTGCAACGCCTGGACTATAACGTGCCGTTCCCATTGGATTGAGTGGCACGCAGGCCATGGTGTTTAGGTCGAGGCTCTCCACAGTGCCCAATACTCTCATACCAAGCATTCCGCCTACCAAAATCAGTTTGTTGTCCATGACAGCGGCGCCAAAGTACGAACGGCTATCGATCGTGTGCTCCCAAGTCGTCCACTTGTTCAGCCGCGGATAGTAGCTCTCAATTGTGGCAACATTGAGTCCGTCAGCATCTTTGCCACTCATAACCCATAACAATTGGCCGACAGCAGCGTTTCTGCGGGGCTTGCTTTGTTCGGTGGCCGCAATGAGCGAACGGCGCTCGGGGGACAGTGCATGCCACTTGAAGGCCTCCAACAGCAGTTGCTGGCACTCGTTGCTGACTCTGCATACCTTCTCCACGTGATCCGCAATGAAGGATGGATCCAACAGAGGTAGACGCACCTTGGCGAGCAGCTCGGGTATGTGCTGCTCACGAGTGGGCGCATCGTGGCGCACCCACGACATCATCGAGTGGAAGACATCCTGCTCGGTTGGCACTTTGAGCTCATCACTGGACAGCAGCTTGCCCAGCTGATTGGCGTTTAGCTGAAAGAACTCCTCATTGTGGCACACCTCCATAAAGTGCAGGCAGATGTACTCCTGCGCTTCTTGCAGAAGCTGTGTGCGTCCATGTTGATCCGCTAAGAATGCGAATCCCAAACAATTGGATGCGCGCAGGTGGCGTGCGAGAAAATTGCAGCACGCCGTCACCACAGATGTCAGCAGCAGCAGGTTGGCGGTGGCCAGCAGCGTCTCGACAGTGTCCTCGTGCAGCTCAATGCTTCCGGTGTAACAGTGCTGGACGAGCAGCTGCAACGCATCGCCACGCACCCCGCCAAGGGTCACCTCGTGCTCCTTGCTCTCGCGCATCTGTCCGGTAAACATTGCCGAAAAATATTCACTCGAAGCTGCGAGCACCAAGCGATGAGCGGACACCCGTTTGCCATCAATGCCAGCGATGAGAACCACATCGCACAGCTGCTTCTCTTCCACAAATTGTTGCATTCGCTTCAATAAGGCGTCTGCATGGCTGCCCACACTGGAATCCCTCGACAAAGACAAAGACTCCAGCTTATTCTCCGCCATATTCATCGATGTGGACGCTGTCGAGTCTCGACTGCGACTCTCTTCTTGGTGTCCATTTACGGATGGCATTTTATTTGGTTGTTGAATTCTTTATAAAAATAAAAATTTTTTTCGTATAAACAAACAAGAAGCTGGCACTGTGCCGATACTATTGAGCGCAATTAATAGAGTCGGTAACGAAATGGGTATCGATAAGTGATCGTCATGCATCATTCATGCAGCTACAACCTGAAAATGACAACTTTAGCTTAACAAATATGAAAGTAGACTATTTATCATGATTTCTTCAAATATGCGTTAATAAAATGCTATATAGTCGACAGTTGCAAAACTGATCGAAAGTTAAGCTCATGGTAAGGAAATCGAATCCAATATTTTTCAAATCTACTACAAATCTTTTTTCTAATATAATTAATATACCAACGGCCATATAAAATGCTGTTATTTTTTATATTACGACTTTTGTATAATTATTTATCTTGCACAGAAAAATTTGAACAGAGTATGTTGACCAAAAGTTGCTCATTTCTAACGGGATCGACCGAAAAGGGAATTGCAAAAAGTGTACTGTACTGTAGCTGCATTTTCGCAAATATTCATAACCCGTTATAACCTACTAGA
This sequence comes from Drosophila atroscutellata, assembly GCA_035041605.1. NCBI lineage: Eukaryota > Metazoa > Arthropoda > Insecta > Diptera > Drosophilidae > Drosophila > Drosophila atroscutellata. Next base: position 890,723 of record JAWNLA010000059.1, read on the forward strand.
AAAGGTGCGTACCTGTTCGCACCCATATGAGGCTGGCTTTTACATTTCCCCCGAAGTTGTCGCAGCGAAGTTGAGTGCGCACGCTGCTCGACACGCGAACCTTGCACAATTTTCGACGCGTCGCAGTCTGGGCTCTGCTGGGACCCAGGCTCTGAGAAATAACCTAATGCATTTTTTTTTGTAGATTTAACGCCTCTATGTATTGTCTGCTTAGTGCCAGAAGGCAACGCGTCGAAAATATTGCCCGCCTCAAGTGTCGAGCAGCGAACACTGGTCAACATTTTACTTAACTTCGCTGTCCAGCCTCATATGAGCATGCGTGCATGGGTGCGCACAGGTACGCACCTCTCTACTAGGTCCTAATGGGTTACGACTGTGTGTGAAAAATCAGCTGTATTGCTACCGGATCGCGCAGACCCTTGAATGTGAGCGAAGATAGTAGCGACACTCCATCCTTGTCATTTTGTGTGCGAGCTGACACTCGATTTTTTGATTGTTTAGTTTTTGGCCTGATGTGTAACCTTACGTAATGTAGAGAGGTTTAACTGTTGACCAATTTTGTGACCACCGCCCGCACTGTAATACATATTTTAAATGGGTATAACCAAGAAATTACATTAAGCTATGTCTGATTACAGGGTATCTGTACGTTGGTCGCACTCAATTAGAGCACTCATCTTTTCTCACTGTGTATTTGGTCAAAGCTTACACACACACGCACATGTTTCACTTTTACTTTCGTGTGCTTATGCTTCTTTGCACTCAGCTGCTCATTGCACCGTTAAATGGGCAATTAAATTCAATTAGCCTCCCCCTACCCACTATACATATACATTCATTCATTCGGCATGTCCATTTGTCACTAGCGACTCGTATCGGCTGGCATCGTCTTGCCCCCGTTCCTCCTTCCCCTTCCGTAACTACTCTTGCATCGAATTCGCTACCAGTAATTTCATAGATTTATAGTTTTTGCTTGTCCTTTTGATTTGATTTCTATTCCGATCTCGGATTTTAATGTGTTATCGTTGAGATTGTCATACCAATGAAATATGTAATTGCAGAACTTTAGTTTAGAAACAAAGAAATGCACCAGTACTGATCACCTCTTCTGCATAGTCTGGCAACTCTAAGCGATGTCTCCAAACGCTATCATGCTGCCTGCTATGAAAGCTCACATAGGGCTGCCTGTTTGTTGTCCACTTATTGATTCTTTTAAGATTAACGAAAGAAAGCTGCCTGCTATGAACTGTTCAGTAGCGGTGCCATTCTTTTGTAAACGCATACAAATTTCATTTCATTTCTACTTGCTGAAACTTAAATCGAAAGCTTAGAGTTGAACTAATTAACACTTACATTCGCGTATCTTTTATCTAAATATAATTTTTCAATGTAAACAATTACTGATCGCCTCTTATGCATAATCTGGCAACTTTATCGGTGTGAAGCTGCCTGCTATGAACTTTTGCAAAGCGTTGATTCTTTGTTGCATGGATGTGCATGTTCTCAACCAACTATTTACTTTTTCATTTAAGCTTAAAATAATTTAATAAATTTGTGTTATCTAAATATTTTTCTTACATTTTTTGCTATTGCATTTGTCTTGATTTCAGCTTTTCTTTTTTAAGTTACACACACAAACATTAAACATATTTTTCCTCTAAGAAAGGTAACAATGGCAATTTATCAAAATGAGTATACGCGGCAGAGTGAGAGAGAGAGAGAGAGGCAGGCATTGCCACAATAGCAAATTGGCATGCGTGTGTGTTAGTGATTTTATATGACATATACACGCATAGGTGTAGTCCGCGTGTGTGTCTCGAATATCTGTGCTTGACTTAAATTGCTTTTTTCAATGCCAACGGCTGCAGTCATTTGTTGTTATTGTTGCTGTTGCTGCTTGTCACATGTGGAGCCAAATGTCATTTCAGCAAAATCCCTCAAGTCGTTCAACTGCGTTCAACTGTCTGTTGCCGACTCTGTCTGCCTGTTTGTCTGTGTTTGGTGTGCAAAAATATCATCTGTGTGTATGTTGGCAACACTTTTTTCTGTGACTACTTAGATTGCAGTGTGAGAGGGAAAGGGACGAGGAGTTGTGGTTGCTTTTACAAGACAATGGACAACAGTTGTTTCAGCTTCGCCTGCAGGTGCTTGCAAGTGTGTGTGTGGGTGGCAATTGTGGCAAAGAAATGTAAATGTGGGCAAAATGGAAAAGGCAAGAAGGAAAGATATTTAAATGTGTTGCATAAATAAGCATGTAATTAAACCTGTAGTTGAAAGATGTATTTGGCAAGTAAACAGTAGTCAGCCAAAGTTAATTTGTGCCGTTAGTTAACAGCATTGATCTAAATTAATGAGCGACGTAAACAAATGCACAGTTGCATTTATGCATTGAATGTTAATTAACATGAATTTTAACAGTTTCTACTTGACATTTAACAGATTTGTTTTGTTTCATTTTAAATAAATCTGCCATAAATTTAATCACGATAAAATAAAAAATAATATAAAAATTGAATTTAAACACATGCAATTAGTACTGAAGTATATTATTATGCTAACTATGCCTTGACTACAGTCAGTAAATGTTCAAATTAAGTTGAGACTCTTTTTAACGGATTTGCTTGACAGTCATTTGTTTGCATCTTGTTGCACGGGCTTTAACGCTGCGTGGCATGCCTCAGTAAACTGCTTCTATCTTTATCTACCTTCTTTTCGCTGCGTCTAATATAATTCAAATGCCGAGCATTTTCACTTTAGATATTCTCGGATAACTTTTCAAGCTGTCACTGCTAAAAAATTGGCAACAATTTTTCAACGGCGACTGTCAACCGCAAAACCCAAACCCCTCCCCTTTTCACATGCCACCCAACCCAAAAAGGCACTTATCAAGTAGCTTACTGCTACACCTTGCCACAACAACCCCTGCCACATGGCACATGCCACATGCCCACGCACTTTGTCATCAGGATCTGTTTGCGTAATTTGATATGCAGCCGTTTTTTTTTCTCTTTTTCTTATTGAAACTGGAATATGATGGCCGAGATTGAGATACTTTTGTAAAGTATGCCACTAAATGAATTGTGTGTGCTTGCTGCTCAGATTGAAATTGTAATGCCACAAAGATACTTGCCGCAGATATATATGGATGTGTCCCACTCCTTGTCGCACCTTCAACGCAGCAGTACTTTGGCCATGTCCATGCTGCGAAAGACACTCGGCAAATTAATTTGTGGCAGACGCCAAGGCGACTCGACCCAAGTCAACTTTAGCTGGGCGTGGCACTCCTTGAGTATATTCCCATTATGTATACCCATTCATATGACTTGCTAAATGGTATTTTGAGTGCAGTTAAAATTTCCTCAAGCAGCCCAAAATTGATATTGATAAAAAGCAAATAAAAATTGCATTTTTTTTTACCACGAGTATAAATTAGAAGCTGCGTACAGGGTATCTCCAAGTCGTTCACTTACTGCCTCTTAATCGCACTTTTTCTTCGCTGGTTTTAGCGTATTTATTTTCCTTTTGGCTTTTTTGTCGCTGGTTTAAATTGGTTTCATGTTCGCATCGCCCACTTGTGGCTGCTTTTCCACATTTTCACATTTTCACTTTGCCTGTTTTCATTTTTCTTGGCGTTTTCTTGCACCTTGGCTAATTGCAATTGGATGCGCATGTTGCTGACAGTCAAGTAGCCCCATGGCACACAAAGAAGAGGAGAAAGAAGAAGCAGCAGCAACTCTCTCTATAGAAATTAAAGCGCTCTAAAAAAAGAAGCTAAAACTGGCTGAGGACTCCTGGCGTTAATGGCTGTTTTATGGCCAAAGCGTTGCGGTCCCTTCGGCAGCTGCTGCAAATATTTTGTCAGTCAGTCAGTTCGGTGGGGGCGGGGAAAGGGGGCCAAATCTAATCTATGCTAGCCTCGCACAACATCAACACACACACACACACACACACACACACACACACACACCCACACACACACTCGCATGTGGGCACTATTTTTTTTCGCCTCTCACTTTTTTAGTCGTACACTTTCGAGCGCGTCGCAGTTAATTGCCCCTTGAAGAATTCGCCAGACTACACTGAAAAAAATAATATGATTTAAAAATCGAACTGAAATTTAGAAAGTTTTTGCAGTTACTTTTAATAGAATATAATCTGTGATTTTGGATATTTTTAGCATGTATATTTTTAATTGAAAATTGGAAAAATGATTCAACAAATTTTAATTAAATTTAATTAGCAATTATTCATTTTTGAAATTACAGTTATTGCTGGGACGATGGGCAGTTGGAGTAGCATTGATGGATTCATCGCTACTGGAAGATTCACTGCCCGAGCAACTGCAGCTGCCCGAACAACTGCAGCTGGAGGAGCCGCTGCTGCTGCCGCTGCTGCTTCCGCTGCTGCTGCCGCTGCTGCTGCCGCTGCTGCCGCCGCTGCTGCTGCCGCTGCCGCTGCTGCTGCCGCTGCTGCTGCCGCTGCCGCTGCTGCTGCCGCTGCCGCTGCTGCTGCCACTCGAATCGGAACTAGCCACGCACCCACCCCCATCCTCGCCTCCGCCTCCGTCTGCCCCTCCACCAAGTGGACTATATAAACGTTGTCGCTTCTCTACGGGATGACCCATATCCGAGTTGCGTCTGGTGTACTTCCTCTTAGTGCCACCCAGAGCCTGATTAAGGTACTCCAGGCGGCGCTCCAAGCTGCGTTTCAAGCTCTCCTTCTCTTCCGTATTCATGTGACGCAAATTGATCTTCTTCGTTTCCGGATACATTTCCCGTTTAATCAAACTAATTGTGCGGCTGCTGCATTCCATAATGTCAAACCATTGAAAATCCGGGCGAGGATTGAGGTTGCTCTCGCTGCTGCTGCGTTCATTGACCAGTTGCATGATCTCATTTTGGCTTCTGGGCGGCAACATGGCAAATTCCGCACGTAATTTTCGACGCTCCTCCAAACTGATCTCTTCCTGCACTTGCGAGTCCTGGCTTTGTAGTGAATTACAGCTGTTTTTGCAGTGACACTTCTGTTTCTTTCTGCCCCATTGCTCCGCGTAGAGCTTGTGCCTCAGTTGGGCATTCTGTAAACTCCTCTTTAAGCTCGACACTTTGTCATCGAGGCACTTGCTCAGCTGATCCTCACAACGATCTCGTAGAATGCTGCAATTACCCACAGCATTTAAAAGCTGCACGAACTCAATTTGCTGCACCTGCTCGGTAATGTCATCTAGCGATTCGTGCCACACACTTTCGTATACGGCTTTTGCGGCACTCGACAAATCCTCCAACATTTGTAGCACATGTGTGTGAAATTCTTCAACATCCTGAAATTGATGTTTGTTGATTTTTTGTGCCACCGCTCGCCATTTGGGCATGAGGACGCCTTCCACTTCGTTCGAGGTGTGTAATTTCAAATTCTTTAGCTGCTGCCGGCACTCTTGCTCCACTTTATCCTGCTCCACATTTGCAGCAACTGCAGCCACTGCAGCCACTGCAGCACCACCTGCACCACCCTCCCATGGCAGCTGCACCTCCTCGCCCCCTGGCATTTTTACCAAGACCTTATTGAAATACTTCTCCAGCTGCTGGCCATGTCGATAGACCAAATCATTTGGCTTATTGAAGGTATAGCAATTGCTCAACATTTGCTTAAAGTCCAAGATCAACTCAGCCACATCTCGATAGTACAAGTTCTCCACACGCTGCAGCATCGAGCCAACATCCATCGGTTTGCTGATAATCATATAGTAGTTGGGCACATTCAGGGCAGCGGCATCGACGGGTTGCATGAATGCCGCAGCAAATTCTTTGGTGGCCAATTTGTTGAGCAAATTGTTGCGTAAATATTCCAATTTATTAGTGTGTCTGCCTGGTGTGGCGCCTCGACGTCGCAACTCCGGTTGCACACGATTCGGCAGCGACAACTTCAACTTCAACAACGGCTTCTGCGCAGACTATGGATACCAAAACGCGATTCACTTTCAGCTCTGTTCAAACTTGTTCAAAACTTACCATTTTCAATGCAATTAAATCTGAAATCTTTTCTTTTCGATATTTTCCACAATTCGCCTCAATTTTCCACAATTTGCCACAACCTGCCACAACTTGCCACAATTAAGCTTTGCTTCAGTTTTCCCTTCCTTTTTCTCGTTGACAGTTGTCATTTTTTCTGCGTTTTCAATTTATTCAGTGCAACCCTGATTTGGTTTTGAGTGTGTTTTTCAACACACTTCACATTCCCCAAAATGAACTACGTTATATTCAAATATAAACTTAAAAGATCTGCATTTAAATATTTAACACAACTTTTCAAATACATATCTCAAGGTGAACTTTCAACAACGAGCCAAAGACTATAATGAAATGTCGAAATATATATGCGAAATATCTATACATATATATTCCATATTTATATATATCCAAGTTCGCCTTTCGTCTATTCCCATTCCAAAGAGTTCCCTAGCTTGAAAGCTTTCTCTATTCTTCAGAATGAACATATGTCGGAACTGCCATGGGAACGATCTGTCGAAAGATGAGCTCCTGTCAAATATCTTTGAGATCACAGAAATCTTAGAAATCTTGGAAACAATCGTTCGAATAATTCCAAACTGATTCAATAATCGATGTGCCAATATATCGATAAGTGTTTTTATGCAACTTATCGGAACCACTTCACAATAAGAAATAATCAAATCAAATAAGTAAAATCTTTAAAATGATTTGAGAACTATATTCTTATATGTTGGGGTCTGTCGTGAATATGCTTGTCCAGGAATTTTGATAGTTTTTCCCCATTTTCAGGCTTTTTTCCATCCGTAGTGTTCAGAAAAACTGTATTTTTCCTAGATTGAAAAGCGCTCTCTGGAAAATAAGTTGGCACTAAAAGTGTTAACTTATTTCGCTGAGTGTATGGCGACGGCAAAGCAGCCGTGTGTGTATCTGTGTGTGTGTGTGTGTTCGTGCGTTTTAATCGGTTTGACTTTGCAGCTGACCTGCGGCGCAACAACAACAATAACAACAACAACAACAACAACAATGGCAACAACAAGGATAACAAGGACAACGAGCAGGATAAAGAGTGTTTTGTTTGGCCTCGCAGCAACAGCAGCAGATTGAATCCTAATCGAGGTTTTGACTTTGGTTACGTTGCGTAAACACGCAACAACCGGTGCACACACACACACACACACACACGCATACACATATGTTGCTGCTGCTGTTGCAGTTTATTTTAGCAGACTTGCCTCTCATTTGGGGGCAATTTGTGAGCTTGGACATGGGTGAGGGGTGAATGGGTGTATGAGGGATGTAGGTGTGTGTGTGTGTGTGTGTGTGTGTGTGTGTGACTGCTGCAGCTTGCGGTTTTTGGAGGCAGCTACCCTTCTGCTCCTTGCGGTTGTTGTTGCCTTTAAATGCGCTTTTAAACGTTGACTGAACTGACTCAAAAGTTGGCATCAATATTGAACTGGCGCGTGTCTCTGCAGCTGTTGACAGCAAAAGCACGTAGCTGGAGGGGAGAGGGTGGAGGGTGTGTGTAAGAGTGGGTGGGGGAAGTCACAGGAGGCAGACGGTGCATGCAACTTTTCACAATCTTAAAGTTAGACAATCGTTTTGTGTTGTGTTGGTGGTGTGTGTCTTGTCTGTGTGTGTTAGTGGTGTGTGTGTGTGTTGGTGGTGTGTGTGTGTGTGTGTTGGTGTTGTGTGTGTGTGTGTCTTTGTTGTGCGTATGTTTCTTGTGTGTGTTGACTTGCAACTTGTGAAAAAAGCAAGCACTTTCCGAGCTTCTTTTCATAGTATACCCTTTAAAAACGGGCTAAACGGGTATGCTAAAATTCTGCATAAATATGCAACACGCATAAGAAAGCAACTGCAATGAAACTCAACTTGTTTATTAAACAGTCATGAATTAAGACTTGGATTACTTTGAGCCAGATAGATAATGGATCATGATTCCAGGATAGATTGAGAATGTACATATTTTAGAAGATATCTTCCTTGCAGCAACACTCCTCTCTCTCTCTCTTACATTGCAAGTCTTGTAAATATTTAACAATTTTCATATGGAACGAAACGATAAAAAAAAAGTTGCAGCTTCTTGCTTCAACTGTAGATTAATATTGTGAGGAGCCGTATAGCTTTGACATATGCTGCAACAACCGCACCGCAGGCAAATACCGAAATATATAATATGCGGAAGCCGTTTGCAGAACGACCTAATGCCCATCAAGTGCAGCAACCTCAGAGTGAGGCAAGCGCTGAGGTCAGCGATTGCAATAGGAGGCGATCGCTGACCTAACACCATCGAATGCAGCGATCGCAAGAAGGTAGTGAAGAACTACCACCAAGGCGACCAGGCCTATAAAAGAGGGCGTCGCAGATACGGAAGTCAGTCAGTCAGAGGCAGGCAGTCCGTCAAAAAGTGAGAAACGAGTACGAAACTCGCTGTGGGGCAAGAGTAGGTCTGAGACTCACCGTAGTCAGTGCGAAATCTAGGAGCGAAGTCAGTCCGAGAAGGTCCGATGGAACATGGTACATGCAACCATAATACCGTAATAATAATTAAGTCGAATAAAACTATTGGTTAATATATATATATATATATATATATGAAGGATACGTGTGATTAATTATCGCAGCGCAATCAGATATAACTTTGAACCCATCGCTCGGCTGAGTTTTGGCCCAGCTAAAACTAAACGAACTAAAAAGTTTCGTTACAATATTAAATGTCATTTATTTTTTAAGCTGATTATTAATTAATTTATTAAAAATTGTAAAAGACGAGGAAATTAATTATTTAATTTAAATAAAAAGAACGGAATCGAAATTAATTAAAATATTTAATATCAGCCAAGTTTCAGTCTCGACTTGATGTTTGCATGTCTGTCTCTGTATTTCTAGTTGCTGCGACCTTCACACACACACACACACACACGCACGCACACAACTTGCCACGTAAGCATTATTTTTTTTTTTTTGGGGAACCTCTTCAACAAATTTCTGCATACATGCATCAATTTTTAGTTATTTCTTTGGCAGTTTTTTATATTTTCGTTTTTTATTTTGTTGTTCGAGGAAAATTTTGCTTTTACTTTTCGCATTTTTCTTCTTCTTCTTCTGGTCTTCATCCTCGTCTCCAGTTGCTGAAAAGGTCAGACATTGTCAGTTAAGTGTCCATGTCCATGTCCACGTCCATGTCCATGTCCATGTCCAGAAGTGTAGTTTGAACATTTGCGAGTGCTTTTCACAATTTTTTACTACAGCTATTACTCAGTTACACACATATACATATACATATCTATATATATATATATATATATATATATATGCATGTATAGGGAGATATGCTCAGCTGGCTCTTGTCTTGCCACTTTTTGAATGACTTTTGGTTAGGTGTCAATGCAGTGCAAAGTGGAATTATGGTAAATGGTATTGGAAAACTTTTGCAGCAATTGATATATATATATATATATATATATATATATATGTCTTTGGCATAAGGGCAAGCACAATTTACAGTTGCCTTTTAAGACTTGTTTAGTTGAGCGGATTTAAGGTATTACTTTGGGTTATGCTGACATGAGGACTGAGAGTGGCAGTTGGTGAGCAATCTGAAATGAAGGGTATTTAAGATTAGGTGTTATTCACTGCTTGAAATGTCTATTCATCATGATCCTTATTTATTACAAAATGTTTCAATTCGTTGATTAAATGTATCCTATATAGGACCAGATCAAAGTTTTTGCCTTAATTTGATCAAACCTGAATCGTTTGCTTACTAGTTAGGAGTAGGTTCTGGTTGAGCTGGAGAAGGTGGGTTGGCAATCTTAAGGGAGTTTAATCTGTGCTTCTTCTTCTTTTTAGCAAGTGCACGGATTTAATGCTAATCTAGTTGGTCAATTATCTACCTCTCAAATTTGGAGACTCTACGAATAGATAGACTATTAGTCTCTTCCCATCATAAACCATTCACAGGACTTCTTTCTAGCTTCCTTTAAACTCTCCTAAAATCCCAACTCGCTCGGAGCACACTCTATTTACTCTTCTATCTTTACTTTTATCAGTTCTGGTTTTATCTCCTCACATCGTGCCATAAATTGCAAAATCAACAACTAACACAAAATGGCATAAAAATCAAGTTATGACCAAAACAGTGAGGAATTACATGCTTTGATTTATTGGCTGTTCTCCAGACTCAACTCAGACCATATACCATATACCCCTCACCCCCTAGCGCCCACCCCTCGGCAAACTCTACGTGGCTAAGTAGACAGGCTCAGAGGCCTAAACGTAGCAAAACAACAACAAAAACGGAGAAAAAGGAAGAAAAATATTCACAGCAACAACAGCAAAAGAAAGGCGGGCATATTTTGTGATTTGTGACTTGCGACTCTACACGTAGCTGGGCGCTTGCCACGCCCCCACCGCATCACTCCCACCTTGCAACACGCGCTGCCAAAAATCAACATTCAACAAAATATGAAAATAAAAATCACGCAACAGGATATTGAAACGTCACACATATGCCACAAGTGCCGAGTGCCGAGTGCCGAGTGGCGAGTGCAGAGGAGTCACCACTCAGGAGTCACGCACATACACTCAGAAAAAATATCGACCTATTCTTATTATATTTCTTGTGTTTTCAGAATTTACTTATTAAAATACTTTACATAGCTTGTGATTTTTCTCCGAGTGCAGCAAGCACAAGAAGGCAGGGGCACGTGGAGGCAGAAGTATGTGGCAGATACACCGGAGGAAATCATAAAAGTTTGGCTGCAAAACAGCCGCATGGCCTTCATGCGGCATTAAAACTGTCAGTGGTGCAGATTGGCTTGCCTTGCCTTGCCTCGCCTCGCCTCGCCTCGCCTTGTCTGCCTGCCAGCCTGTGGTAGGTAAAGGACACCTCCAGCTTCACCTTCCACACATGATTTATGCGGCACATCTTGCGTGGATGCAACTTCCACAGCCAAACAGTTGCAGTTTCTTTATTTGTGTGTGTTTCCTACCCTCCCCCCTCGTCACGTCGCTGCCTGCGGGTGTGTTGCCCGCCTGCGTCCTTCCTCCTTTATCCTGGCCAATTGTCAGTCAGAGCCAGACGACTTTTGGTGTCTGATTGGAACTTGCCTTTTTCGCTTGGCCTCTGCCACAACGCGTCGCGAACGTGCGTTGCAAGCTTAAACAAAAGCCAGCCAGATACTGCAGTCAAACTGAATATATATATTATATATATATATATATACCTGATGATAGCTGTCAAATTCTTGTAAAGTTGTTAACTTTTCTATATTTAAACTTGGCTACTTAATTTAAGATTATTTTTACGATTTTTACTTTTGATTGACAGATTTGGTTATTTGCTTATATCTGGAGTATATATAGGCTGAATCAACAAAATGTTTATATATATATATATACATATTCTAGATTAGAAAGATTTAGAAGATTTGGGACATGAAAGTGATTCTAACAGAGCTCTGAAAGGGAAGGGAGAGGTCTAACGGCTGGAATCTCTCTAGTATATAATCAGATAGTTAGTCCCGAAAAGGATGGAGACTTGTGATTCAGATTATATTTGCTAAATTGAAAAATAATCAATTATATTAATTATATTAGCTTAATTAATCCTTATTTATAATCATTTAATGTTAAGAAAAATATTTTAAAAAATACAACTCAAAAGTAATTAACTCAATAAAAATCTGTCTTTGTTGCAAAACTTATGTTATATTTTTGTTTTAATCAATCATCCAAAACATATTGCAAAACGAAGATTATTTGGTTTTCCAAAAAATATTACATTATGCAATTCAGGCGATAAGAAAAAACCCTGTAACTCGAAACTAAACAAGAATGTTAAATCATTTAGAAAATAAACTATGAAAGTTAATAATAAATACTGAACGATCAGTAATACTGAGTTATTCGTGCTTCTTGACTACTAAGTGTTGGAATCATGGGTACTTTTGCATGCTGTGATGAAATTCATTTATATATTCCGAGTTGCCAGATTGTTACATTGCATGTACAGAGTTGCCAGATTGTTATACTGCATGTGCAGAGTAGCCAGATGGTTACATTGCATGTAAGCAGACAACATGTAGAGGAGTCAAATCGACCAAAAAAGTGTATCAGGATTTTCTCTCTACACTCTTTCCTTGTCTTTTTGTTTAGTTTTCGGGCCATTCGTAAAGTGGGATGGTTTAAGTGGATTAAGCAGAGTATTATTGTCTCCACATCCAAAATTCTTGGTTTCTCGACGGGCACTCATACACGCATCCATACAAAGACAGTTTTCAACGGAATCATGCCACATTAATTTCAATCATTATTTGAAGATTTATTTTTCAACTCCTGGTTCTATATACCTTAACACAATATTGGTCATATTTTCTCGACACCAATTCCATATCATATTTTATCGATTAACTACATTCTTTTCCAAAATATCGATGTACCCACTATGTTATATATTGTATATATTGTGTTATAATTAGAATGTTTGTGCTTATTGATTATGAATTTGAACTTATGCTAAACTGCGCACAAACCGATCAGATATCGATACTTTACGATCATCGCTATTGACTCGATTAATTGCTCACAATAGTATCGGCGCAATGCCAATGCAGCCTTGACACCTTCTTGCTTGCTTTTAGAAAAAAATTTATATTTTTATAAAGATTTCACCAACTAAATAAATAAAATGTCATCCGTAAATGCGACAGATTCCAGTGTTGGCAGCTATGCAGAGGCCTTATTGAAGCGAATGCAACAATTTGTGGAAGAGAAGCAGCTGTGCGATGTGGTTCTCATCGCTGGCATTGATGGCAAACGGGTGTCCGCTCATCGCTTGGTGCTCGCAGCTTCGAGTGAATATTTTTCGGCAATGTTTACTGGACAGATGAGCGAGAGCAAGGAGCACGAGGTGACCCTTGGCGAGGTGCGTGGCGATGCGTTGCAGCTGCTCGTCCAGCACTGTTACACCGGAAGCATTGAGCTGCACGAGGACACTGTCGAGACGCTGCTGGCCACCGCCAACCTACTGCTGCTGACATCTGTGGTGACGGCGTGCTGCAATTTTCTCGCACGCCACCTGCACCCATCCAATTGTTTAAGATTCGCATTATTGGCAGATCAGCATGGATGCACAGAGCTGCTGCGATTGGCGCAGGAGTACATCTGCCAGCACTTTATGGAGGTGTGTAACAATGACGAGTTTCTTCAGCTAAACGAAGATCAGCTGGGCAAGCTGCTGTCCAGCGATGAGCTGAATGTGCCAAGCGAGCAGGATGTCTTCCACTCAATGATGTCGTGGGTGCGCCACGATGCGCCCACTCGTGAGCAGCACATACCCGAGCTGCTCGCCAAGGTGCGTCTGCCCCTGTTGGATCCATCCTTCATTGTGGATCACGTTGAGAAGGTGTGCAGCGCCAGCAACGAGTGCCAGCAACTGCTGTTGGAGGCCTTCAAGTGGCATGCACTGTCCCCCGAGCGCCGTTCGCTCATTGTTGCCACCGAAGGAACCAAGCCCCGCAAATACACTGCTGTTGGCCAATTGCTAGTTATGGGTGGCTTCAATAATGACTGGGACACCACCATTGAGAGCTACTGTCCGGGGGTGAACAAGTGGACGACTTGGGAGCACACGATCGATGGGCGTAAGGCTTTTGGCGCCGCTGTCATGGACAACAAACTGATTTTGGTAGGCGGACGTAATGATGATGAAAAAGCATTGTGCTCTGTGGAGAGCCTCGACCTAAACACGATGGCCTGCGTGGCATTCAATCCAATGGGAACGGCACGTGAGGGCCCAGGCGTTGCAGTGCTGGATGGACACCTCTACGCGGTCGGCGGATTCTCTAATGGGCAACCTTTGAACACGGTTGAACGCTATGATCCCATTGCTCGCACCTGGAGCTATGTGTCGTCGATGTCCGAGGTGCGTGAGCTCCCTGGTGTGGCGGTGTTGGGTAACAACCTCTATGCCATTGCCGGGGAGGGCCTACACTCAGTCGAAAGCTATGATCCGCAAACAAACGAATGGAGTCTTCGGACGCCAATGAATCGCAATAGTGGTCGCGTTGGTGTCGCTGTTGCAAATGGATACATCTATGCCGTGGGTGGCTTGGATAAGGAAACCCATGATTACTCAAATATCGTGGAACGCTATCATCCAGGTACTGATACGTGGACACTGATTTGCCCTCTGTCAATGGGATTGTATGGGATTGGTTGTGGTGTCCTTGGAGATCGTTTGATTGCCGTTGGCGGATATGCATCTGGTTTTACGTTCTTCACAGTCGAGGAGTACGATCCAGTGCGCGAGGCCTGGAATGAACTGGCGCCAACTTCGATTCCTCGTTACAACGCCCTTGTCGTTGCCATTCCGCACATAATAACACCACCAGCAGCCAAGGATGGATCCAAAGCAGCTAACCGTCTTACAAATATGTGTATAGATTAAAGAAACTATCGAATTAATAATAATATAATCTTAATGATAATAATCACAACAATAATATTAAATGACACGTTTCTAGCAGAAGCTGCATAATAAAGAAGGAGACGAACAAAAGTGATGGAATACCGGATACCCTGCACTGAGCCTTAATATATTATTATTTGTAGTTGGGTTAGGTTAGACGGTTGCTGACACACATAGGACACGCTAGATCCGTTGCATAACCTTGTGGGATCTGACTCCATTTCTTTGGCACTCGGGTGAGTGAGCTTAGCTCAGGTGGATTTCTAGCCAGGTCTGGTGGGTCCTATTTTCTCTGTGACAGACTAGGTAGAAAGTGGCTTCCCAGCATATCGAAGTTATAGGGCTGGATGGATACCCATTAGCCAGTGGGTACTTATTGAGAAGCATGTCTTCTCAGTCGCCATTTTTGTGCAGCTGCATGAGCAAAGTCCAAAGGGCTAAAATTTTGCCATCACTTGTAACCAAAAAGTATAATTAACTCGCCACACGGAGGTGGTTAACTGTGCGAGCGGAATCCAAGATTTGTAGCGGCTTTGGACCCTACTGGTGCCGGGATTTGGGAGTGGGCTGTTGCTGCCATCCTGAAACCCCCTCAAAGATATGCACTTTATTGTCCTAATCCAATATAATTCGAGAATTATTATCGAGGCAGCTTCAGTGGTTTTGGTGTATGTAATTTCGGCCGTTGTTGGGATAATGCGAAGCAGAGAAAAATATTCATGAAGTAGAAAAAGGATTCTTCCATTCCCTGCGGCATGACCTGAGACGGAGGGTTAGTGCACTCCCAAATACATTTATCTCCTTATTCGCGCCACACGAAAATTCAGCCGCCAAGAGACATGACCTGCCTCAACGAAATGTGGTCACCTTAAATTGTGGCCTCCGCAAACCTTGTCAGCCTGTTTCTTAATTTTTATGGTGGTGGTATGCGATAACAACATATCGATATGTACCGCAAATGCAACATATATTAAGCAAACATTAAATAATAATTTATATGTTGTTAGCAACTTTATTTGTTAAGTCCTTAATCAGTTCTTTCTCAATGCTTCTACAAATTCCAAATAGAAAACTTGGAAGATTACATATTACAAATTGATCGATTTGAATTTTTTCGGTTGCCTCTCACGTTCAATTAAAAACGCGGCTAAGGCGCTGCCAAATGAATCGTGTTTCCAATGGGAAATTGCGGGGAATTTTCTTTGGGAAATCAAGTTGAGCGACGGCCAGGGACAACGGACAGGTAAACAATGACAAAAACTCATTGCAATGCTTAAGAGTGGGTGTGTAGTTGGTGTGTTGTTGTGCCGTTCGATTTTTTGTATTGAGTGTGTGGTGTTGTTGTTGGTGTACAACTCGACCTTCTTGGGCGCCGCTTCCTCCTCCTCGTCATCCTGACTCCTGTCCAGATTGAAATCGATCACCTTGATGCCATCCTTGCGGAAGTATTTGATTGTTGGGAACGATGAAATCTTAATAATCTCCAGAGCATTGGCAGTGGAGTCCATCTTGGCAACGATAATGTCGGCATTATCCTTGGACTTCTCGGCCAGCTGTTCGTAGATGGGGGTCACCGGCTTGTAGTGTCCGCATTATGGTGCACAGAACTGAACGACGACAGGCTTGCTCTTGTCCAGAGCAACGCTTTTCCCCTGCTGGGTGTTGTTGTTGATGTGGCTGATTGGTTGGCTGGCTGGCTGCATATAAGTTAACCATAAAAAACCCACTTAAGCCATTGCTGGATTTCGCTGATGCAGCACACTCGCGAGCAGCTTACTCAGATGTCAGCGGTACTTGGACCATATTCCGAAATAATCTGATGCAACATTTGTGAAGAGCAGCGTTGAGCGACACTTTGGTGCCTAATATCCGCTGCGTAGCTTGAGCGCCTGCGCGAGTTGCTTAGGTTTCACTTTTCGGGATCAGCCGAGAAGTTACGAGGTTTCTTGATAATAATTGTGTACTTAGTTCGAATCGTACTAGCGAAGAGGCGAGACGCCCTTCGAATAATAAAGGAAGAAATTTCAACTCACTTTTGTTCGATTCAATCGGAACATTATTAACTAAATAAATAAAGGTATAATATTGCTAAATATAACAACTTATTCATTGAAATGTTCATTTTCATTGCACTTCTCTCTCCTTTGTGTTTCTATATCACTCTCTCTCCCTCTTTCTCTATCTCTCTCTCTGTGTGCTGACAATGAGTAATTTGAGGCATAGACACACAACACACTCGCACACACACTTGCACACGCACACGCACTCGCATACAGATTAGAATCGATTACCAATAGCAAAACAAAGCACATTTTGTATGAACCTTGACATAATATTCGTCGTATTAATAATGAATTTGAACTTGTGCCAAATTGAGCTCCAAACAGATCAAATATCGATACATTACGAACATCGCCATTGACTCGATTAATTGCTCACAATAGTATCGGCGCAATTCCAATAGCTTTGACAGCTTCTTGTTTGCTTATACAAAATAAATTTGCGTTTTATTAAAGATTTCAACAACCAAATAAAATGTCATCCGAAAATGGACACCAAGAAGAGAGTCGCAGTGGAGACTCGACAGCGTCCACATCGATGAACATGGCGGAGAACAAGCTGGAGTCTTTGTCTTTGTCCAGGGATTCGAGTGTGGGAAGCCATGCAGACGCCTTATTGAAGCGAATGCAACAATTTGTGGAAGAGAAGCAGCTGTGCGATGTGGTTCTCATCGCTGGCATTGATGGCAAACGGGTGTCCGCTCATCGCTTGGTGCTCGCAGCTTCGAGTGAATATTTTTCGGCAATGTTTACCGGACAGATGCGCGAGAGCAAGGAGCACGAGGTGACCCTTGGCGAGGTGCGTGGCGATGCGTTGCAGCTGCTCGTCCAGCACTGTTACACCGGAAGCATTGAGCTGCATGAGGACACTGTCGACGCGCTGCTGGCCACCGCCAACCAGCTGCAGCTGATCCATGTGGTGACGGCATGCTGCAATTTTCTCGCATGCCAGCTGCACCCATCCAATTGTTTGGGATTCATATTCTTAGCGGAGAAGCTGAGCTGCACAGAGCTGCTACGAGTGGCGCAGGAGTACATCTGCCAGCACTTTGTGGAGGTGTGCCACAATGAGGAGTTCTTTCAGCTAAACGCCAATCAGCTGGGCAAGCTGCTGTCCAGCGATGAGCTCAAAGTACCGACCGAGCAGGATGTCTTCCACTCGATGATGTCGTGGGTGCGCCACGATGCGCCCACTCGTGAGCAGCACATACCCGAGCTGCTCGCCAAGGTGCGTCTGCCCCTGTTGGATCCATCCTTCATTGCGGATGACGTGGAGAAGGTGTGCGGAGCCAGCAACGAGTGCCACCAACTGCTGTTGGAGGCCTTCAAGTGGCATGCACTGCCCCTCGAGCGCCGTTCGCTCATTGCGGCCACCGAACAAAACAAGCCCCGCAGAAACGCTGCTGTCGGCCAATTGTTATGGGTTATGGGTGGCAAAGGTGCTGACGGACTCAATGTTGCCACAATTGAGAGCTACAGTCCGCGGCTGAACAAGTGGACGACTTGGGAGCATACGATCGATGGGCGTACGAACTTTGGCGCCGTTGTCATGGAAAACAAACTGATTTTGGTAGGCGGAGTCAATGATGATATGCAAGCATTGTGCTCTGTGAAGAGCCTCGACCTAAGCACGATGGCCTGCGTGCCACTCAATCCAATGGGAACAGCCCGTCGTGGCCCAGGCGTTGCAGTGCTGGATGAATACCTCTATGTGGTCGGCGGAAGTTTTAATGGCGATAGTCTAAACACGGTTGAACGCTATGATCCCATTACGCGCACCTGGAGCTATATGTCGCCGATGTCCGAGAAGCGTGTGCGCCCTGGTGTTGCGGTGTTGGGCAGCCGCCTCTATGCCATTGGCGGAAACTGGGAACACTCAGTCGAAAGCTATGATCCGCAAACAAACAAATGGAGTCTTCGGGCGTCAATGAATTACATTAGACAGATCCTTGGTGTCGCTGTTGCAAATAGATACATTTATGCCGTGGGTGACAATATTAACGGGCATGGCACAAAAACCGTGGAACGTTATGATCCAGCTACTGATACGTGGACACTGATTTTCTCTGTGCCCGCGAAACAGAATGGGACCGTTTGTGCTCTGCTTGGAGATCGTTTGATTGCCGTTGGCGGACTGGATGGGAATTGTGTGCTCAACAATGTCGAGGAGTACGATCCGGTGCGCAATGTCTGGAATCAACTGGCGCCAATTTCCATTCCTCGTCGCAACGCCCGTGTCGCTATCATACCGAACATAACACCACCACCAGCAGCCAAGGATGGATCCAAACCAGCTTAAGCATCTTACAAATATGTATTTTAAGAAACTATCCTAATAATAATATAATCTTAATGATATTAACTACAATAATAATAATAAT
Organism: Drosophila atroscutellata; assembly: GCA_035041605.1. Taxonomy (NCBI): domain Eukaryota; kingdom Metazoa; phylum Arthropoda; class Insecta; order Diptera; family Drosophilidae; genus Drosophila; species Drosophila atroscutellata. The sequence goes on from JAWNLA010000059.1 coordinate 909,645, forward strand.
AAATGATATGCTTCTAGGAGAAGCTGCAAAATGTAAATGAAATTTCCGATCAGAGTACCTTTAAGTCGAGGTCTCTCGAAATAAAGGAGACGAACAAAAGTGATGGAATAACTACCAGTCAAATCCGTCTAGCAAAGAGTCAAAGCTTGAATCCCTGCACCTAGTGTCAAGTTTAACTACTAGTCAAATCTGTGTAAGCTTGAAGTTGAACAGCTCTTGTTAAGTTAGTTAGTGCTAACTAGTAGTCAAATCTGTCTAAGGTAAACCTTGTTAGGCTTGCGTTGCAGCACCTCGTGTCAGGTTTAACTAGCAGTCAAATCTGATGTCTCTGTGACTACTGGTTAAAGTGCTTTGGGGTATGCCACAAAAAAATAACGTACAAATTGGAAACCTGAGTGTGGCAAATGTGGCGCCTTTTACCGTTTGTTGAAGCTGCACGCGTGTGTGTAAGTGTTGCTGTGTGTGCGTATTGGGGGTGTGCCAGTGTGTGTGTGTGTGTGTGTGTGCTTGGCCTGAAAGCATATCCATTTCACGCACAAGTGCCGTAGATGCGGCTGCTCTTGCCCCTGATGCTGAACCGTGTGTCAAATCCATTAACCTTCTGTTTACTTTTCTACGTCCAGCAAAAAAATAGCTGTGAATGAAGTGTGCTCCCTGTGTGTGTGTGTGTGCTGTGTGTGTGTTAGTAGGAAATTTGATATTTTCACTAAATTGCGTTGCACACTTGAGGCAGTTACACTCAGCAAAAAATTGGACTAAAACTACAAAGTTTTTCTTGTTACTCAAAATAATTTCGAATTATTAAGAAAAAGTTGGCAAATTGACTTGTATTAATTTGCTAAAATGTAGTTCGATTTTTTTCTGAGTGTAGCAGCGATTGACACCGCATCGAGATGAAGAGAGAGGCGAGCACTGCCCACTCTGGGCCATCATATCACATAAATCTTACCTTAAGCAAAAGTGGTGCGAGCAATGGAGCAATAAATGAAGCAACCACTCACACACACCACATACACACTCGCACACACACCCCACACACATCCCACACACTCGCACAACTCACACTCCGAGCCAAAATGGACATTAAGTTGACGCAAATTGTTGGCCATTACATTAACACGGCTCAAACGGAGCCGCTGCCAATTAACTAAGTCCGATTCTAATTGTTGCCACAAATTTGGTTTCGTTTTGTTTTCGCTGTTGCAATAGTTTATGTTGTAGTCAACAGCTGTTGTTGTTGTTGTTGTCGTTTCTCTTCTAATTGAATTTTAATTACCGTTGATTTCACTTTTCGACCTTTGGCAAACAACAACAAGCAACAAGCAACAAGCAACAACAAAAGCTGCAACATTCAATTAACAGCAAAATATGCAAAAAACGTGGCAAAAGTTGAGCCCGCAGGCATTTGGCCAGATCAGGACTGAGCACCCAGGACCCAGGACCCAGGACTCAGGCATGGGCGTAGTCATGAAATATTTAAATATATTTATTTTATTTTTATTTGTATTTAAATTTAAAATTAAAAAAAAAAAATAAATAAAATTGAAAATCTTAAATGTAAAAATTTAATTTTATTTAAATTTGGTTTATTTTATTTCTTTTTATTTTTTTTTTATTTTTATTTTTTATTTTTATTTTTTATTTTTTATTTAAATTTGTTTTATTTTTGTTCTTTTTTTATGCAAATTTGTTTTTATTGCACTTTTTTTTAAGTAATTTAAAAATAGATTTTCAAAAGCAAAAATTTAAATTAAAATTAAAAATAAAATTAAAAGAGAGAGAGAGAGAGGTAGATAGAGAGAGAGACGGAAGATCGAGAAGAGATCGACAAAATTATTCATTCAGTTATTTATTTATTTTTTACTTTATTATTATTATTTATTTAATTTTAATTAGACATAATAAAAATAAAAAATTAAATTAAAAAAATAAAAATAAAATTTTAATTTAAGATCGTTTTGCAACATTTAATGAAAATTAGTTAAAAAAAGTAAAACTATATTTAAAAAAAAAATAAATAAATTTTAAACTTATTATTTATTTAAATTAAATTTTTTTTAATATTATTCAACTATTTTGATTTTCGAATAAAATGTTTAACAATAAATTTGATTTCGATTTTTATTTTAAGTTTTAGTTTTGCTTCGAATAAAATCTTAATTTAAGTAGAATTTAATTAAATAGTTTTCAAAATTAAAGGCGTAATGTAACCGCCCCCATTTGGTTGTGCCCCCTCTAATTTAGGGGCAGACTACGCTGCTGTTGCAGGTTAATTTGCATTGTAGCATCAACATTTCAAGTTGACCTTTTTTTGCTGTCCAAAAAAGCGAGGCGAAAGTTGAAAGTTTTTTGCGCGCAGTTTACACACTGAGTTCCGGCTGTAAGGCGGAAGTAGCAGAGTAGCAGAGTAGCAGAGGACAGCGGCAGCAAGGAGTCCTTGTTGCAAGTTGTTGTTCTTTGGCTGCTACAAATAAGCGGCATCAACTTTAATCACCTGCTTAATTAAATCAGTTTCAGCTGCGCAGGTCGCCTTGCCACATTTTGTTGTCGTCCATTGTTGCCGCCACTTCGACTTGTTTGTCTTCCACTTGAGGGGGGCCTGTTGTCTGTGGCGAGGTGCAAGTGGGAGGAGGTTGTGTTGTTGCCTCTCTGCATAATCACCGACCAGCATTTCATTTAAGCTGTTTCACGCGACGCTTTCTTGGCAACAGTTTTTCAGCTTTTTTTTCTTTGTTTAGCTTTTTCAGCTTGTTTTTTTTTCTTATTTCTAGCCGTTAAGCGCTTAAATCATTTTCGCTTCTTTTTCTGCTCGCTTCTCTTCTCTTATTTACTTTATTTTGATTTGTTTGAGCTGCTCCAATCTTTCACAACTTCATCAAAACTCTTCAAATTGGGTCTTCTTGGATTATGCTTAAATCGCGATTCCAACTTAATCTCCGTCTTACAAAATTCACTTTGGACCTGGAATCAGGTCTTCCAAAACCTGACTTGACCTCTAGTTTAATACTTGTGTTTTGAGGCGAGTCAATATATATAACCGACTTTATGAAACTAGGGCTTCTTAATCATATTTTGAGCTCTAGATAGATAGATAATATAACGGTTCTGTTGAAATTTCGGGATGGTTGAAGACTTTCCACATTCATAACTTTTTCATTACTCAACAGATCTTTTAATCATAATATAATAATACTACATCTAATGTTGGAATGGCAATTCAATTCTTATCCCTTTCACTCTTGACTATTTAAAGTAACTTATTTTATTCTTGGTTTTTTCAGCTTTCGAATTTAAGTTCACTTAAATCGCACTTTTCTTCGAGAACAGAAAATGAAATGCAGAAATCCAGAATTATGTTAATTAGTTTATGGGTCAATGTAACGTTCAATGGACTTGCAAATGAATGCAACATCAACGCACACATATATATATATATATACGTATTTACATATTCATTTTATTGCCAACAATTGCGATTTTATTTATGAATAAATGGCTTAACAGCTGTTATTTAGCATTTGGACTGTTAACTTATCGTTGCTTTTAGTAACAGCTTTATTTCCCCTGCGCTTTAACATTGCCTGTTACTGTTAATGTCCAGCTAGCTAACAGCTAATTTTTTAAGTAATATTTTAGCTCTCTCTCTCTCTCGCTCACTGCGCATGTTTCGGCATTAACACCTCAGCCACTGGCCACGTGTCGTGCGTTTATATGTGTGCATGTGGGATAGTGTGTGTGTATATAATATACCTTACGCATCCACCAATCTACCTGCGCAAAGCGACGTCTGCTGCGCCCCCCACCCACTCCTCATATATACCATGCACACACATACAAAAGCTACTCTCTTCGTGTCCCTGTGTGTGTGTGTGTACCTGTTCTAGGTGTTGGTCTTCGTCGTCGTCGTCGTCTTTAGCATCGTCGATTGTTAGGCTTCCTTGTGAGTGAGAGCGAGAGAGCGGTTTGTAGGTGCCCTCTCTCTCTCTCTCTATCCCACTCGGTCGCACTAGCTAAGCAGAGCGCCACCTGCCGTGTGGCAGCGAACCCCCCGCTAGATGGTGTTGCTCATCATTCAGGCTTCAGCTTCAGCTCGCGTCTTCTTCTTCTACTGCTTTATATAGCAGCTGCTGCCTCTGCTGACGACGCTGCTGATGCTGCTGCTTTCATTGCTGCTTTCGCTGCTTTCTCTGCTGCTGCTTCTGCAGCTCCTGACTGGGCACCTAACCGCAAGTGGCAGTTGTTTTGCTTTTATTTGCAGTGCTCGCTTGCAAGTTACCTCTCTCCCTTCCCCGTCCACCACCCCTTCGTATCTAGCTCTGCTCATTCGTTGCGTTCGTGCGTTTGCGTTCTCGCTCGCTCTCGCTCTTTGTCGTCACACACATACACACACACACATATATACGTATGTAAGTTAGACAGGTTATTGCTTGCTGGCCCGCTCGCACACTTACCGTTACCGTTAAGGTGTGCGAAATGTTGGCAGCCAACCAAAGCCGAGCACCTTTTTCGCTTGCTCACTGCGGGCAACCGTTGCGCTCACGTTGAGCTAAGGTTGAGCAAATGTTGAGGAAATGTTGAGTTTGATTTTCAGTCTGTGCTTTTTCTTTGTTGGTCTGCTTACCGTCGGCAAGTGATTTATGGCTTGTTGAATATTTAGTTTGTTCTTAGTATTTATTTTTATATTTTTATTTTATTTGCTGGCATATGTATATAAATAAATATATCTCATATATTATTAACATTTATTATTTTTCTAATTTTAGCTGCGTCATCGTCTCACTTTCTGCATATTCACCTCACCTCACCTCTGTCTATGTGTGTGTGTGTGTGTGTGTGTGAGGATTTGCTCTCCTTGCAAGCTGTTTTTTTCTCATAGCTTTCTACTTCGTGTCGCTCGTTAGTTGTCGTCGTGCATGTATCTCTGTCCCCGCACCTTCCTCCCCCACCCGCTGCTCCCCTCTTCATTCTCCTGCACCCGCTGTTCGCTTTTTATTTCTACTGCTGCGTCTTTAGGTAAATACAAATGCTGCCTGCCAGCGTGTGTGTGAGAGAGAGAGCAAGCATCAGGTGCCAGCTAACCCGCCCAGCCAGTGAGTGTTTGGCTGCCTGGAAGGTGTGTCTCGCTCTTGCTTTGTAGGTGCGCGACGACGTCTACGTGATTTATGCCAGCCAATCGTTACGTCTCTCTCTCTCTCCTTCTCTCTCCGAACGGTGTCACATTAGTTGGCCAGCAGCGTTCACCTTCTTGAAAATGGCGTTGCCAGCGCACCTATGAGCGTGCAGCAGCAGCTGTCCCTAACTACCCCCACCCCTACCCCCAACCACCTAACCACCCACCTCTACACTCGGAAAAAAATCGAACTATATTTTAGTAAATCTCTTAAAAAATACAAACTTTAAATATTAAAAAAACATAGCAAAAAAACAGCTAAAGACACAAAAATGCATTTTGGAAGTTTACTTTATTTTATTTATTACATTAACTAAATAATTTTGACAATTAGTAAACAATTTAAAAGTCGATTTTTTTGCTGAGTGTACGCGCCCTACTACAACCCCTACCACAGCTGCGGCTGACTAGAAACTTTTCTAATTAGCCAACGTTGCAAGAGCAGGCAAAAAGTGGATAAGAAAAAGAAAACAAGTTTCGCCTCTTTATGGATTTTTGTGGCCCCTTTTCAGGCGCTTGCCTCAAAATGTTGCCAGCTGGCTCCTCTTCTTCTGCTTCGTATTGCTGTTGTTCTTGTTGTTGTGGTGTCGTTGTCCTCGTGTTGCTTGTGCGCAGCGCATTTTCTTTTGTTGCAAATGAAAATCAATACAATTTTATAGCAATTTAATATGACCTTCATGGCATAGATGCGAATGAATAATATGTATATATATATATATATATATATATATATATATATATCTATAGATGTGTATAGATGTGTATATATGTATATTGTGTGTATTTGTGTGCGTGTTTTCCACTAGGCGCTTTTCTTTGCCTTCCTTTCATTTATTTTCTTGTCAATTTCTGTTGCTATTTTCGCTTGTAGGCGGTTTTTGTTTGGCTTTATTTGGCTTTATCTAGCTTTATTTGGCTTGCATTGCTGCGCTATTTTGGCGCCTTTCAACAGGTCGTATGTGTAATATTTGAAACGATTTCATTTTTTTCGGGTACTTTGCAAGAGGTCAGCAATTTTGATATTGACCCCTAGACTGTCAATGAACTTTTACTTTTGGACTATCGATATTTTTGTGTCCAGCAAAAATATTCAAATATTTTTTTTGAGCAATTTTCTGGGAAAGCTTTGATGAGAATACTTTAATTTAGAACCAATTAACATTAGTTTGCTCAATTTTAATTAATCCGTTTACTTTTGAATCGAGTAATCTGTGGAATTATCTTTAATGTGTTCTTTAATGTTTCAAAACTGAGAAATATTCTTTAAATATTTTGAAGTGTTTATGTATATTTCCTCAAACTTTAACTTAGCTGAAATGAAGCAATTAAAATTAGTGCATTTATCTGCCACCCTTCGATTCCATCATATGCTCTGCGAATTAGTCTTAAGTTTACTCTTTAAGATATGGTTTCATTATAGTATTATAGTTTTATGACTTACTTCGATTTGCTCAAACCCAAACCTAACTTCTTTTGCCAACAATTTGGTGTATTTGGTACAAGTTGAATGACACTTAATGCAAATCCATCGGGTATAGTTGATATAGTTGATATAGTAGACAAACTCAAAGTCTTTTTACTTAATATCTTTTTGCTTGAAATGTTTCTCAGCTTTCTCAGTTTTACAGTTTAGTTTGCGAGCTGCGTAAAGTTAATGAAAAATTAATCAAAGGAGCATAATTAATCACAGCATTGATGGACCTTAAATTAACTGAAACGGTCGATTAACAGCGGAACGAAAGTATTTCAAATGAATAATGAAAGATACAATTTATGATTCACACAAATCCAGCACAGCCAACTTGAACTAGACACTCATTTGGAAACAGTTCTTCTTTACTTACATACCAAATTAGAATTCCAATTTTAAATCTAAATTTCGATTTACTTTATTCATTTTAAATCTAAATTTCGATTTACTTTATTCATTTTACATCTATATTTCGATTTACTTTATTCATTTTACATCTGTATTTATATTTATATGTGTTTGCGTAGTTTGGTTGAAGTCAATTGAACATATTGTTCAGTTCAAGTATAAGTCTGAGTCTGAGTCTCTGAGTAAGATATTTGAGATAGGAAGTGTAAGGTTTGCTATGGGGGCAGAGAGACCCCTGATAGGACCTGATCCGTACTGTGGCATAGGCAGACAGACTATACGGCTGCAACTCAGGAACGAAGAAAGGCAGAGGCGAAAGCGGAGCTGGGCAGAGGCACCAGCACTCCGACAAGTCAGAAGCCTTTTAGGTGGCCATAATCAAAAACGATTTAAGCAAGTAATATCCATGGGTAAGAACAGGCTCAGGATACTCACCGGTCTATTGACAGGACACTGGAGACTGAGAAGTATTTATAGTAACGATGCATGCAGGTATGCAGGTGGAAGCGACGGGGAATCCTCAATGCACATCCTAGCAGAATGTGTCGCCTTAATGAGAAAGAGATGCAGCACCCTAGGCAAGCATGTCATCAAGCCCAAGGACATAGAAACCCTCAACCCAACAACGATTCCAGCATTCGTGCAGGAGTTGGGATTGATGGAAGAGCTGTAGGCTCAGAAGGGGGCACAATAGATCGCAGTGCTGGTTCCCCAATTATAATTATGATAATGTTTGCAGCAATTTTAATTGTGGATAGTAGAATACAAATCAAGAGTTTCCGATAATGATAATGATAATAATAATAATTTCCATGCCAATTTCTTGTGGCACATGCCCCATCCTCTCCAGCTCACTTACAAAATGAGTCTCTGGTTTTAGCCCTTAAAGCCAAATCTTCAATTGCTCCAGCTTAAAGACGAGTTGAGTTCCAGAATTTTTGCCACAATCGTAAGTCATGTATGTAGTTGGCCGTGTTGAAAGTGGTGTTTGAGCCAAGCCATTGGCATTGCCACTGTTTAATGGCGCACTTAGTCCCCCACTCCCCCATTACCCCCTTGAGGGGGAAAATGCACTCATCTGCCTGGAGAAGTTGGACAATAACTCAGAGCATTAGTCGCTTGAGAAATTGTCTGTTTACCTTGTTGCCTGGTTGCTTTGTTGCAGTTGCCCGTTGCCAAATGGCACTCAAAGTGCGCCAAATATGAAAAATGAGACGCAGCCTGCGAAATTACAAACTGCGCCAAGGAGAGGCAGAGAGTGTGGCAAGCACTGAGGCAGCGGCAGAGGCAGACGCGGAGGCGCGGACTGGGGCAGAGAGCATCCTGAAATCCTGGCGTGCACCTCCAGACACGAAAAGTTGAAATAATAATTGTGTAGTTTACACTCGGAAAAATAAAATCGAACTCAAAAAAAAACTGAAAACATTTCTCGCTATATATAAATATTCTCAGTGTATTCAGGTTATTACAAAAAAAATAACATTTTTGCAGATTTGGAATTATTTTCTAAAATCACACAAATGCAGTCTACTTTTTTTCTGTGTGTACTCGGAGTCAGAGGCTGAGATGCCACGGCGCTTGAGGCAGGGCTTACACACATTTTCATTTGGTCATGTCCGGTCCGCCAATGTTTGTCCAGACAACCCCAAGTAGTACACACACACACACACACACACACACACACACACACACACACAGTCACTTTTTTATTTTCTTCTTCTTCTTCTTCTCGTGCGAGCAGTCTTTATTTCTTTCTTTGGCTTGTGTCTCTGTCAATGGCAAATGTTGCGCTGACCGCTGTCCAGTTGGGGACACCTCGTCGTCGTCGTCGTCGTCGTCATCATCGTTCTGCTCCCCTCCACAGCTCTTCTGCGTCTTCTTCCCCAACCCCGCCCCGTCTAAGTGGGCTTCATCAGTTGCGCTCCGTTGCGTGTCCGGACGGAGAGCGTCATAATCGTTGTTCGCCTTGTCGTCCATTTTTCCTAGCGTTTTTTTCTTTTTTTCTTGCTTTTCTTTTTGCCCTTTGCGGTTTTGCCGCTTTTGGGGTCAAAGTTCAGCCACGTTGACACTCGCTTTGCCCCGCCCCGTTTCGCTTATTTATCTTTAAGATTCGCCACTCACTGCACAGGTTTCGCTTTATACCCTGAACCCATGCAAACTGTACAATAAGGGTATAATGAAGTTGTGCGAAAGTCTGTGACAGGCAAGAGGAAGCAGCTGCAAGCACATAAAGTATATATATTCCTGATCAGCAGCAATAGTCCACACGATTCGATAAAGTTCGTCTATCCGTCTGTGAACTATTGACTCCAGGTTTAGATCCGGTTTATTTCACTTTATGGATAACTGCAACCGTTTCGCGAGTATCGATATAAATCGATTAACTATGGCAATGAGAGAAACTATTGTCATGATATAGGCTTCCAATTGGCATATGTCATACCAAGACAGGAGAAGTACTTCAATATGACTCTAATATGTTGATTAATCATGTGGCGCATCTGGAAAATCCAGGGAAGAGGAAGGTGCTCAAGGGTCAACCAAAATAAGCTTTTTCGTCCTACCTTGCTTTAGCTTATCCTTTTTTGCTGTATTTTGGTCGAATTGGATTATGTCTGGGTTTCCGACATAGTTGAAATTAATGTTGTTTTGCGTGGTATCTGTTAGTCGAGCAGTCTCGACTATAGCATTCTTGCAGCTTGTTGTCAGCACTGCTCTGAGTTATGGCTCCAACAATGCGTCAGTTCTGCGTTTTTTGTCAATGTCCACTCGCAGTTGCCATTTGCAGCGCCTTCAACTTGGCGTCTGCTCAACTGTGTGTTGTCTGTGTGTGTGTTGCACGTGGCATTTGCGGGCCGTAAGTGGAAACTGTAGTTTTTCTTACTTAACCACACACAGACACATACACATACACAGACACAGACACAGACCCAGAGAGATTTGTGTCTGCTCTTATGTGGCATAAGTCAAGTGCTGGTTCACAGTTCACGTGCCACTTTTGGAGTCGGACTATTGAGGTTAAAGCTTAGCTCTGGCTAACTTTTAGCTAAACCTTTGCCTTAATTAGGAGTGCGTATTAAGTAATTACAGTTAAAATAGTGTTGGAGGGGGGGGGGGGGGGGGAGTAGAAGTGCCTTTGTCTTTGGCATTAATTCAATTTGTCACACTTTCCGAGTCGAGTGCACAACTTTTAGTCCACAGCTCAACACCAGCAACCAGCAGCCAGCAACCCGCAAAAGTCGCTCAGCTTTACACTTTAGCCGCAAAAGTAGAGCAGCTGTCCAGCTGATGCACTCAGAAAAAAATCGAACTACAATTGGGAAGACAAAATCAGCTCATACACTTGTAAAACATACAAAAAAAAAACATAAAATTAAAGTTAGAAATTATTTTGAAAAACTAAAAGTTAGTTCAAGTTTTTTCAGTGTAATATTCCAAGTTTGTAATTATTTATTAATAATGGCTGAAGATTTAAGATTACAGGTCTACTTTTTTTTCGAGTGTAGTTTTTTTGTTGTTGATGTTGCCTGCTGCGGTATGTCGATGTCATTTTCAATTTGACTATGCCGGAAGTTACCTGCTGGCGCCAGTCCCACACACACACACACACCGTACACACACTCGCACACTCGCACAGCTGGGACACAGGCACTGAAGTCATTTCCTGGCTGGCCCTGGTCCAAGTGTCCTTCTGCACAGTGGTTTTAAGTGTCCCATGTGGCCAGGGCTGGAACTAGATTAAATTGGCATCTTTTGTTGTGGAGTGTCGAACTGACTTTGTTTTCACAAATGAGAGCCAGCAAATTAAAACTTGACTCACATGTGTGTGTGCAGTATGTGTGTTTGTGTCGTATGTGTGTGTGTGTGATGTGTCTGGGTGTGTGTGCTTGGTTTGTTGTATGTTTGTTTTAGCTCAAGTCCTTGGGGAGTTTGGGGACAGCAGTCAGCAGCCAGCTAGCTGAATGTTGATGTTGGCCAGCACACACACACACACACACATACTACACACACACACACACACACACAGTAGCTGCTTGGGGAGCATTCTAGTTAATGTTTAAAGCCTCTCTTAGTCCAATGAGTTTCGCAGCTCGTTCGAGGCATTTTTATTTATTTTTAAGTACCATGAGCAAAAATGCTGATTGTAGTTCTCAAAATTACCTCAAGCATATAGTAATGGAAAGTTTTATGCAGATGTGATAATTTTGACTCCTGTTGCAAGTACAATTATACTTGTTGAAGCCCTCCAGGCCTAGGCTGTGAAGTTGTCCAAAATATCTGTTTGATTATTTCATGCACCGAATGAATTGTGAGAAAAGTGAGTCGGATTATATTGGTTATGAGGATTTTAGATTCTATTTATCTGTTTACATATACATATATATATATATATATATATAGTGCTGGTGCCGGTTTGCATATATCTCACATCTTTACGCTTATGGAATAAGGAAAGCGTTGGTCTTTGGTCTTCTTCCATCATTCCGGATTGTGCTCAGGGTAACTTCCAGACGAGCTCTCTCGACTACAACACTCTTACTTATTTTTCGCTGCGGAGGTCAACTTGAAGTGGAACCCTTACTCACACTTGGAATACTTTTTGCTTACTCTTTGAACTAATGCCCTGCTCGAGCAGAGGCTGAAAGGGGCCATTCATCAAGGCCTTTAATTGATGGCCAGCGTTTTCAACGCTGCTGAATCCATTTTATTTCTGGCATTTCTGGGGGGAGGGGAGGGGGGGGGGGGGCGCTTGCACAAATCGTCGATTAATTAAATATTTACAAGCTCAATTGGGCGGCAATGAATGCTAATTAATTTGTTGCTTTAAGCTCAATGAAACGCTTACATTTTGTTCTTCATCTGCTCGCTGCTGGTTATCTTTACGCTTCACAGCAATGCAGCGCCCCTCGTTGATTGAGCTGACCGTTGATTAGACGATGATATTGCTGATGGATGCTAGTGAATGAAAATTAAAATCAAAATCTAAATCAAAATCAAATTGAAAATGGAAAATGGAAAATTGCAAGTGAAAAGGAAAACAACCCTTTTTGGTGTCAGGCGGGGCAGTTCCGCTTCGACTGCTGCCAACTCTAATTGAAAAACTTTGCTATAAAACTGAGCAACTGACTTCAAGTGCAAATTGCCAAACTCAAATACAAACTAAGTCAAACACACACACTCACACACACACACACACACACACACTCACACACACAGATAGTCAGTAAGCTCAAATAGTTATCAAAGACACATGCAACAATTCAATTCAATAAATGTAACCAGATATGTTTTGTCGACTTTTTGCTGCCGCTTTGAGTTGCGGTTAATTTCGTTGAAAGTTTCTTCAAAATTTTGCCAAATGGACATTTTTGGCAAGTTTTTGTATACCCATGAGCCCATTAAAAGTGTGCAAATGGGGTATATCAGGCAGACAAAGTCTCTTGCTCAGCACAAAGAGTCGAGCTTTGAAAGGTTCCTTTTCCCGGACTTGCAAAATCATCAACTTGACACAACTTGACACTATAACGAATGCCAAATTTTGATTTTGACAATTTCTAAACTGAACAAATAATGTATCTTGGTAATTTTAGAAAACTATCTATTGCTGATCTGTGCTGTCTGTCTCTCTCTATCTCTCTGTCTCTCTCTTACATGTTGTCACTCTCACATGCACATAAGAAGGCAAGTTTTGGTTCTGAATTCCAATTATGAAATCTATTTCACTTTCAGTCAAATCTGCTGTTTGACTCTTATCTGTAGCTTATCTCTCTTCTCTCTTCTATCTCCCCCCTCTCTCTCTCTCTATCTCTCTATCTCTCGTGAACAGTTTTGCTGCTCGCAGATTTGTGTCATGCTTGGCTTTGTGTCTTATCTTTAGCTTATCTGTCTTCTTTCTTCTTTGTCGTTTTGCGTTTTGCTTCCATTGCATCCATTTATTTTATCTGTAACTATCTTCTTTCCCTCTCTCTCTCTCTCTCTCTCTGTCTCCCTCTCTCTTTCCATTTCACACTCTTATCTGTGGCTTATCTGTCTTCTCTCTTCTATCTCTCTCTCTCTCTCTCTCTCTCTATCTCTCTATCTTTTGTGAACAGTTTTGCTGCTCGCAGATTTGTGTCGTGCTTGGCTTTGTGTCTTATCTTTAGCTTATCTGTCTTCTTTCTTCTTTGTCGTTTTGCATTTTTCTTCCATTGGGTCCAATTATCTTATCTTTAACTATCTCCTCTCCCGCTCCCTCTCCCGCTCCCTCTCCCTCTCCCTTTCTCTCTCTCTCTCTCTCTGTCTCCTCTCTCTTTCCATTTCGCACATTAGAGCGACAATTTTGGTTCCGGGTTCACTTATGAAATCTTGTCCATGTGCTTGTCTCCTCTCTCTCTCTATCTCTCTCTCGCTCTCTCTCTCTATGTCTCTCTCTCTCTCCTTTTCCTTTTGCTTCTTGTTTCCATTTATGAAATCAGCTCACTGCTCACTGCTCACTTTCAATTTGCTTCTTCTTTGGGCCATTTTTAATTGCAGGCCACGTTTGGCATATGAATTGTTGCCCGGCTGCCTGCCTGATGAGGAAACAAACAAGTTAATTAAACGTTTTGCCGGCCACAAAAGTTTTTGCATGATGTTATCATTGCGTTGGCATCGCTGTGACCCCCCTCTCCCCCCACCCATCCCCCTTCCAATCCCTGTCCCCCCTCATCGAATGCTGGTTTTAATTACACAGATTTGTATGCCGTTACGGACTTTCACTTTCTCGGCCAACTTGTCTTGTATTACATGATTTACCCATGCCACCCCCATTTTGGCTATATATATATATGTAAATTTATTATTTATTAACATTAATTATGGTGGTCAGCTCTGTGTGTGTGGTGTGTGTGGTGTGTGCTCATCTTACTAGTTGGCATTGTCATCGAATTTCACTGTGGTTTGACTCCGATTTGCTGATGTCAGCGCTCCAATTAACTGACTATATATATGTATATATACATTTTTTTTAGCGCACTCGATGACAGCACAAGGGGATGTATTTACCCAGGATATATTAACTGGACTCGTGGATAGCAAGGTATGCAGCTTGTGGGGGCAGTTTGTCTAGCTACAAATTTATTTATTGCTCACTTCTGATAGAAATATTTATTAAATATTATATTAAAGATTAAAGAAGGAAGAGTAAAGAAGGAAGAGGAAAGAAAGAAGAGTAAAGAAGGAAGTGTAAAGAAGGAAGAGTAAAGGAGGAAGAGTAAAGAAAGAAGAGTAAATAAGGAAGAGTAAGGAAAGAAGAGTAAAGAAGGAAGATGAAAGAAGAAAGAGTAAAGAAAGAAGAGTAAAGAAGGAAGATGAAAGAAGAAAGATTAAAGAAGGAAGAGTAAAGAAGGAAGAGGAAAGAACGAAAAGTAAAGAAGGAAGAGTAAAGAAAGAAGAGTTAAGAAGGAAGAGTTAAGAAGGAAGAGTAAAGAAAGAAGAGTAAAGGAGGAAGAGTAAAGAAAGAAGAGTAGAGAAGAAGAGTAAAGAAGGAAGAGTAAAGAAGGAAGAGAAAAGAAGGAAGCGGAAAGAAAGAAGAGTAAAGAAGGAATAGAAAAGAAGGAAGAGGAAGGAAAGAAGAGTTAAGAAGGAAGAGTAAAGAAGGAAGAGTAAAGAAGGAAGAGTAAAGAAGTAAGATTAATGAAGGAAGAGTAAAGGAGGAAGAGTAAAGAAAGAAGAGTAAAGAAGGAAGATGAAAGAAGATAGATTAAAGAAGCAAGAGTAAAGAAGAAAGAGTAAAGAAGGAATAGTAAAGAAGTAAAGAACGAAAAGTAAAGAAGGAAGAGGAAAGAAAGAAGAGTAAAGAAGGAAGATGAAAGAAGAAAGATTAAAGAAGAAAGAGTAAAGAAGGAAGAGTAAAGAAGGAAGAGGAAAGAAGGAATAGTAAAGAAGGAAGAGGAAAGAAAGAAGAGTAAAGAAGGAAGATGAAAGAAGACAGATTAAAGAAGCAAGAGTAAAGAAGAAAGAGTAAAGAAGGAATAGTAAAGAAGTAAAGAACGAAAAGTAAAGAAGGAAGAGGAAAGAAAGAAGAGTAAAGAAGGAAGATGAAAGAAGAAAGAGTAAAGAAGGAAGAGTAAAGAAGGACGAGGAAAGAAGGAATAGTAAAGAAGGAAGAGGAAAGAAAGAAGAGTAAAGAAGCTGACAGTCTAGAATGTCACCTTATCTATTACTTATCCTTGTCTGCTCGCTGCTCTTTCATTAGAAACTTGCTTACCTAAACTGACTAACTAAACTGTGCTCAAAACTATCTACACTATATATCTATAGTTACCTACTAATCCAAATATGATACTCCCTTATATATCTAATATAACATTCATAATTATTGCTGCCTTTCCAATTTGTCTCTCTGAGCAACAGTTTTGGTCTTTAAACACATTCTGCTGACACTTTCGTAGGCAGCCAGGCATTTAACAGTTTTACATGCAATTAACACTTAAAGCCAACAGACACACACACACTTTAATACACATAGTGTGTGTGTGTGTGTGTGTGTGTTTAGCTGCTGTTGGCACTTGTCGTAGTACGTGTTAATAAAACTAATTTTATTAGCTAACTAGTGTAAGTAGCGGTTTTGTCACACACGTTGTTTGTCTACACACCAGCCAGTCTATGTGTGTGTTGAGTGTGTGTTCTGTGTGTTGTGTGTGTGTGTGTGTTACCTAAAACAACAGAACAACAGAGAGCAGCACACGTTTGGCATTAATTTAATCCTTCCGCAAAATAAAGTGATACCGCCAGCCACTAACAAGGCAAACACATTAAATATTTATGCATACATCAGCAAACACACACGCACACACACACACACACACATGCACATGGATTTAGTTGTGTGTGTGTGTGAGAATCGTTTTAATTGCTATCTTCAAAGGCTGAGGTAAGAATAATTGCTGGATTGAGCACAATGTGCTGAGAGCTGCAAGCTGATTACATCAAAAGACTGATTACACTCAGACAAAAATAGTACTGAGTTTAGAATATAATGAAAATTTGAAAACTGTAGTTTCTTTTTGTCCATTTTCCAAATCATTTAATAACTTTCCCAGAATTTATTAAGAAATGCATTTCCATAAAGTGGAAAGTTGAAAAAATACATTCTAAAATTCGGAAATAGATAATGAAATTTAATTATATAAATTGATTTTAGAACTGTACTTTCTGAATTATACATTTTCTGAGTGTATATAAGATAGAGACACACACACACACTCGCACACACACTTTGAAGTGTGAACTGGCTGGCACGTTATCCATCAAGACATCTTTCACTTTTGTCAGCGAAAACAACAATGGCCTCTTAATTACGTGTGTGCTGACTGCCGCTTTGTCTGTGTATGTGTGTGTGTGTGCGTGTGTGTGTTGTGTGTGTGTGTGTGTGTGTGTATGCGATGCCTTGTGAGTGTTTGTCTAGGGCGCCAACTGTCTGATGTTTGCCTGACACTTTTGCTTTGCAATCGCGCCACTTGTTGGGCACACAACATGCCACAAGCCCAACATACCACATGCCACACATCTACAAGTTGGCAAGTTTTGCGTTTTTGCGTCTTTGGGTTGGACTTTTCTGATGCCATAATTGGAGCAGCTCGTTTCTTTTTTTTTTGTGGCTCAATATTGCTGAAGTGCTTCCGGCACAGGCCATGTGGCGACCAACAGGATGTTAATTTCAATTTAAATGCTTTGCAGTTGCAACTTCTTCATATGTTGCTTCTTCATTTCACTCAATTGTGCCACACACGACGTCCTTAGCTGGAAGCGCTTTGGCCTTTTGCCTCTTTGTTGCCACAGCGAACTTGCCACACCAGCTGTCTCAAGATGCGAGCAAACTGTAAACAGCCTTTAGCTGACCTTTCAGTGGCAGCTTCTGAGTCGTCTTGCAACAGTTGCACTTCCGTCCTGCCACCGACACAGACTTTAATTAGATTCTCGCACAAATGACCACTGGGCATTTGAATACTGCTGCCACTTGAAATGTATTCACTTATTTATGCAAACTAAATATTCTGATTAAAATGAAAACCATTTTTTGACTTTTAATATCTATATATATATATAAAAGGGGTTAGATCCCATAAGGTTATGCAACGGATCTGGCGTGTCCTATGTGTGTCAGCAACCGTCTAACCTAACCCAACTACAAATAATAATATATTAAGGCTCAGTACAGGGTATCCGTTATTCCATCACTTTTGTTGTTCGTCTTCTTTATTTCGAAAGAGCTCGATTATTATTATTGTAGTTAATATCATTAAGATTATATTGTTATTATTTCGATAGTTTCTTAAATTACATATTTTTATGACGCTTTGCTGGTTTGGATCCATCCTTGGCTGCTGGTGGTGGTGTTATGTTCGGTATGCTAACGACACGGGCGTCGTAACGAGGGATCGAAATTGGCGACAGTTGATTCCAGACATTGTGCAACGGATCGTACTCCTCGACAATGTTGAGACTACGATTCCTATTCAATCCGCCAACGGCAATCAATCGATCTCCAAGCAGAGCACAACCGATCCCATTGCGTTTCACGGGCACAGAGAAAATCAGTGTCCACGTATCAACAGCTGGATCATAACGTTCGACGGTAAATGTGCGATGATTGGTTTCGTATTTCTCGTCACCCAAGGCATAGATGTATCCACTTTCAACAGCGACACCAACGTAACCTTCATTGTGATTCATTGGCGCCCGAAGCCTCCATTCGTTTGTTTGCGGATCATATCTTTCGACTGAGCGTAGGCCGAATCCGGCAATGGCATAGAGGCGGCTGCCCAACACCGCAACACCAGGGCGTTGACGCTTCTCGGACATAGGCGACACATAGCTCCAGGTACGCGCAATGGGATCATAGCGTTCAACCGTCTTCAGACGCTGGAAATCAGAGCGTCCGCCTACCGCATAGAGGTGTCCATTCAGCACTGCAACGCCTGGGTGCATACGTGCCGTTCCCATTGGATTGAGTGCCACGCAGGCCATCGTGTTTAGGTCGAGGCTCTCCACCGAGCACAATTCTTCGCCATCATCATTGCTTCCGCCTACCAAAATCAGTTTGTTGTCCATGACAGCGGCGCCAAAGTACTCACGCCCATCGATCGTGTGCTGCCAAGTCGTCCACTTGTTCATCCGCGGACAGTAGCTCTCAATGGTGGTGTCCCAGTCATTATTGAAGCCACCCATAACTAGCACTTGGCCGAGAGCAGTGTATTTGCGGGGCTCTGTCCGTTCGGTGGCAGCAATGAGCGAACGGCACTCGAGGGGCAGTGCATGCCACTTGAAGGCTTCCAACAGCAGTTGCTGGCTTTCGTTACTGGCGCTGCACACCTTCTCCACGTGATGCGCAATGAAGGATGGATCCAACAGGGGCAGACGCACCTTGGCGAGCAGCTCGGGTATGTGCTGCTCACGAGTGTGCGCATCGTGGCGCACCCACGACATCATCGAGCGGAAGACGTCTTGCTCGGATGGCACACACAGCTCATCGCTGGACAGCAGCTTGCCCAGTTGATTGGCGTTTAGCTGAAAGAACTCCTCATTGTGGCACACCTCCACAAAGTGCTGGCAGATGTACTCCTGCGCCACTCGCAGCAGCTCTGTGCGTCCATGCTGATCCGCCAAGAATGCGAATCCCAAACAATTGGATGGGCGCAGGTGGCGTGCAAGAAAATTGCAGCATGACGTCACCACATGAATCAGCTGCAGCAGATTGGCGGTAGCCAGCAGCGTCTCGACAGTGTCATCGTGCAGCTCAATGCTTCCGGTGTAACAGTGCTGGACTAGCAGCTGCAACGCATCGCCACGCACCTCGCCAAGGGTTACCTCGTGCTCCTTGCTCTCGCGCATCTGTCCGGTAAACATTGCCGAAAAATATTCACTCGAAGCTGCGAGCACCAAGCGATGAGCGGACACCCGTTTGCCATCAATGCCAGCGATGAGAACCACATCGCACAGCTGCTTCTCTTCCACAAATTGTTGCATTCGCTTCAATAAGTCCTCTGCATGGCTGCCCACACTGGAATCTTTCGCATTTACGGATGTCATTTTATTTATTTAGTTGGTGAAATCTTTATAAAAATATAAATTTTTTTCTAAAAGCAAACACGAAGCTGTCAAAGCTGTCAAGGCTGCCACCTTGTTGGCATTGCGCCGATTCCATTGTGAGCAATTAATCGAGTCAATAGCGATGATCGTAAAGTATCGATATCTGATCGGTTTGTGCGCAGCTTAGCATAAGTTCAAATTCATAATCAATAAGCACAAACATTCTAATTATAGCACAATAAGTACAATATATAACATAGTGGGTACATCGATATTTTGGAAAAGAATGTAGTTAATCGATAAAATATGATATGGAATTGGTGTCGAGAAAATATGACCAATATTGTGTTAAGGTATATAGAGCTAGCAGTTGAAAAATAAATCTTTAAATAATGATTGAAATTAATGTGGCATGATTTCGTTGAAAACTGTCTTTGTATGTATGCGTGTATGAGTGCCATTCGAGAAACAAAGAATTTTGGATGTGGAGACAATAATACTCTGCTTAATCCACTTAAACCATCCCACTTTACGAATGGCCCGAAAACTAAACAAAAAGACAAGGAAAGAGTGTAGAGAGAAAATCCTGATACACTTTTTTGGTCGACTTGACTCCTCTATATATTGTCTGCTTACATGCAATGTAACCATCTGGCTACTCTGCACATGCAGTATAACAATCTGGCAACTCTGTACATGCAATGTAACAATCTGGCAACTCAGAATATATAAATGAATTTCATCACAGCATGCAAAAGTACCCATGATTCCAACACTTAGTAGTCAAGAAGCACAAATAACTCAATATTACTGATCGTTCAGTATTTATTATTAACTTTCATAGTTTATTTTCTAAATGATTTAACATTCTTGTTTAATTTCGAGTTACAGGGTTTTTTCTTATCGCCTGAATTGCATAATGTAATATTTTTTGGAAAACCAAATAATCTTCGTTTTGCCATATGTTTTGGATGATTGATTAAAACAAAAATATAACATAAGTTTTGCAACTTTTTTTAATGCAAATTTTGAAACTGATTTCCAAATGTTCAAAATAATTATAAACGTGGCCAACTTTGGATCAATTTGGATGTGGCAATCGAAGCAATCGCAGCACAGATGCTGGCTAGGAATTTGTAGTTGTTCATTTGGCTAATTGAATTGGGATGAACAAACAAGTTTGCACACACATGGCTAAGAGGAAGAGAAAATAGTGCACACCCAATTATGAATTATCGGTGGGGCATGAGATACCGTTATTTGGAGTTGCCTCGCTGTGTGTGTTTGCCATCCTGGCTGCCTTTCATAAGCTCATAATTCATATATCGAACGGCAAATCTTGAAGGAACGCCGGAAATCACGTACCAGCGGCAAAAGTTGCCACGTTGCGTGTTGGATTTTAGCGTTATTGTCTTTTAAGCTAAGACAGCATGAGTAGCAGTAGTGGCAGCAGCAGCAAACCCCTCCTGCACCACCGCACCACCCCACCACCCGACCGACCACAACAGCTAATTAACGTTAATTTATTAAATCAGTGTGTAAGTAAAGGCAAGTGGCTGAAAGAGGGGGGTGTGGAGGGGGCAGAGAATGTGGTTGTAGCTGCCAGTGGCAAAAATAAAAGTTTCTCACGACTTGGAGAATGCCGACACTCAGGCTTAAGCAAAGCTACACTCGCAAAAAATCTACTAAAATGGAGATCAATATTTGATAGGCATTTTTAGAAACGAAACAAAAAAAATGCAGTCGGAAAATTCGATTTTTTTTTATTTATTATATATTTACTTTATCGGAATTAAACTCTACAGTCTGATTCATAAGTTGCCCTGAAAAGTATGTCGATTTCTTAATTACAGGTGGCTTTTTCGCTCAGTGTATGGATTCCACTTTGAGGGTTTTTTCTTAGCTGGGAAAGCATGAAAACCACACGCAGCAATTATTAATTCAATTATTTTAGCGCAAACAGCACCTAAGACGCTCTCTGCCTCTGCAGCAGCAACAGCAACAGCAGCAACAAGAGCAGCAGCAGCAGCAGCAACAACCAGGATCAGAGCTAAATGGCTTGGTCTTATTTCAAGTGCGGTGGGGGGTGAGATGAAAGGGAAAAAAATGGGAGCTGTCTTTGAGTGTACCGAGTGAAATAGAGTAGCACAAAACACAATTAAGACGGAAACGAGAGGAGGAGTGGCATGGAGGGGGAGGCAATGAATGGGGAGTGGCGAGTGGAGTGCGGCAAGGATGTGCGAATCCTGATGCACAGCGCAAATAAAGTGGCAAATTTAATTAGCAACACAACAGAATGACTAAAATATATAGAGAGAGAGCTAGCAAAAGTGAGAGTGAGACGGAGCATGGGTTAGCACTTACCACCTGGACTCAGCTGGACTCCGTTGTCCGTCCGCTGCTGCCGCCGCCGGACATGCAAATTAATAACAGGCTTCCGTTTCCGGTCAAAAATGAGCGTGGAATATGGCGACGACATGATGCTAAATTATACGAGCCATAACAATAAAACCAAAAGAGAACTTTGCAGAGAACGTTGTCGGGCGTAAGCGCTGCGGAATACTCTGTTAATTTCAAAAAACTTTCATGGAATATGGTTCTCAGCGTTCAACCTTCTAAGTTCCGTAATTTAAGCTGTATTCTTATGGGGGATATACAATCTGACGACGGCTGGCGAGGGAATGGCCGGCAAACTTATGTGTCGATCTTTGAAGACCTGCAATATACCCTTTAAATTTACGAGTTCCAGCATTTAAATTGTAAGAATTGCTTGGCTAGCTTTATAATTGTGGCTTATTTGTGATTCGATGTTATCAGTACCCAATTTGAGCACGGACATAGAGAAATATTGTTTTAAAGTTTCAATTCTCTACCTTAATCGAATCGTGCAGGCGGCCAATATACTCGTTTACCTTCGGTATTTAGTGTATATGCATAATAATGATAATAATAATAATGAGAAGCGTGGCCCGGCTAACATATCCGCACTTCCGACAAAGCGTGCCCGTAACAACTTCCGGCTGGGGAATTTGACGCAGGAGTCGCTCGCTAAAAACTTGCTACAAGAAAATAAATAAAATAGGTGAAATGCAAAAGTTGGCAACTTGAAATTAAAGTCACCTGCGCCGGTTCCCAAACTATATACACAATCCAATCCCCAACTCCAACCTCCTGGAAAAGTTTACGATTTTGAGGGGGGGGGGGGGGTGTTGGGGGTAGTATTGGTCCCTTTTGTTTCAATTCACGGCAATTGGAAGTCAGCTAGCTCATCAGGCATCAGGTATAATTTGGCCAGGGACTATTTCATTTTACGGCCAAAGTGGCGCATTTGCATAAAGTTTTATTTTCTTTGACCCGCACTTGGGGATTTCCATTCGCAGCCATCGCCATCGCCATCGGAGTCGTCGCCAATTTCCATTTCATGTTTTTCCTTTGTATTTGCTTGCTGCTACTTTGTCTACAGCTTTG
The DNA here is from genome assembly GCA_035041605.1 of Drosophila atroscutellata. Lineage (NCBI taxonomy): Eukaryota > Metazoa > Arthropoda > Insecta > Diptera > Drosophilidae > Drosophila > Drosophila atroscutellata. The sequence continues at coordinate 932,213 of JAWNLA010000059.1, forward strand.
TCGCCGCTCGTCTATGAAGTGATTTCTTTCTTGGTATACTCTGTTGGCGTAGGTGGACGGGGTATATTTTTATTTTGAGGCAGTGTCCGTCGTGTCCCCTCAAGAGATTTCCAGAGTATTCCTCAGTCGTTTACCCCCGACTATAACATTCTCACTTATTTTTTCTATTTCTCTTTATGTAGATGTTGAAATTCAATATCAACTGGCTGGGTCAGCTCTCTCTCTCTCTCTCTCTCTCTGTCACTCCATTTCCCCCCACTCCTCTCTCTCTCTCTCTCTTAAAGATGTGACTCTATCCATGTCGTGGCTTGAAATAATGCTGTTCTGCATGCTAATACCGTTACAACTGTTTACAGTTGCACACATACACACGCCGTCACACACGTCATACATCACACTCCACCCACACACACACACACACACACACACGCTCACATCAATAAAAGGTAATTTCAAAATCAAACACTCACAAAAAAAAAGTGATGCTTGGTGGGAGGTAAGTCTATTCAAGTGCAAGAGGGGTAGTTGGAGGGGGTGGGGTGGGGGGGTAGGAAGCTATCGTTTTGCTGTCGCGACTCAACAGTAAATCCTTTCAATTGCTGCAATTTACAGGATAAATAGGATCAAAATCGAATTTAAATGGCAAACAAATTTTGTGTCGTGATTTTGATTTTGTTGACAGAACTTTTCACTTATGTGTGCAAAATAAGCAGATTATGTGAAAACGTTGCTGAGGATAAGCTAAACATGGGTTGCGCCTTGTCTATTGAACACCTACAGCTCACACAACACACCCCACACACACAGCACACACTCACACACACACACACACAGATATTTGCATATGCATATATACAATTTTTGAACATTTCCCGCCTGATTTTTTGTTTTAATTAAATGCTCACAGTTAACAGTTCGAGGAGCACGCAGAAAACTATCCGAACAACCAAAACCAAAAACCAATACTAATAATACAAATGTATAGATGTGAAAAGACTCGATTTTATTCAGTTTTTGTGCTACATACAAAGTTTGGGGACTTGGGCGCAAAAGGACGCACGCCAAAGTTTGGGGCGCCAACTTTTCACACGAGTCCTTGCTCCAAGCTCCTCCTGCAGACTGCAGACAAACATAAACAAGATTAATTTCACATGTGCTCGGAAGAGGGGGGAAGGTGCTGGATGATCGGGGAATGGGGGAGGGGGGAACAACTTGGTTTTCCTAGCGTTGAACTGTGAGGCAGTTATTACTTTGATTATGTTTATTTTAGTCATGAATATCCTAATTCCATTTTCATGTGCACTTCTCGTTCATTTAATAAACTCTCCCCTCCTCTTTCCCTCTCCCCCATTCTCCCTCACCCTCGCTATATCGCAGACGAAGCGCGAAATTATTTTCACTGTATTTTTACTCCTTGCGCAACTTTTGTGTGATTAACCAAGTGAAAAAACATGAGATTAGGCAAAACTATTCACAACTTCATTGGCATCGTCTTAGAAATTATTACGGCACCATTTCATGGGTGGTAAGGTGAGGCGAGAGGTAGTACTTACAGTTGTATATATACTGCCAACAGTTAGGATAAACATAAATGATGTGTAAATGCAACTTAAAGACAACTCTTTATTCGAATCCCAGTTTGGTTACTTTAGATAAGTTGGATGGTTTTTGGGGTTGTGTATTGAAGGTGAGTTGAGATTGTGAATTGTGGCTCGGTTTCACTCCGAGTTCTCTTCAATTGAGTAAAAGTTAACTGATTCTGAAACTAAATAGTACCAATTCAAATATGTATTATTTTATAATCGCTTACTGATTGCCAGAAGACCACTTAATTTAGGCAACACAAGGCAAGTACTTGCCACCAGTCAGTCGCATAGTGCCCCTGGCTAATCGTCTCCTAATTATGCCCATTATCTGAATTATTTTTGTCATTTTTCTTTTTTGAAGAAAAACAAATTTCGCTTTTGATTTGAAATGATTGCCTGCAATTGGCCCGATTAAAATCGCAAACTGCAGAGGAAATTCGAAATTCAAATGGCCAAGACTGCAATCCACAAGTGCATCTGCCAATTTGGCGCAACTTGGCGGCGCTCCAACAACGGGTGGGGCAGGGGTGCTGGGGCAGCCGCTGAAGTCAGAGGCAGGCGGACGTGCGTCTTAAGTGCTTTTAATTATGTCCACGTCCACTTTAAGCCAAATATTGCAAGATTCCGAATAACGCAAATCAGAGAAGCTAATACCCGCATAAATATTATGATGTATATATCTATGCATATATATATATATATATATCTGTGTATAGCTGGCAACGCCATCTCTGCCTGCCTCGGGGCGGGCAATTAACAGATCTCCTGTAGACTACACTCAGAAAATAAATGGACCTGAAATTTTGAAAATTGCCTTTAAATGAAAACACATCTCGAAATCTAACATTATGTTCTGTTGTCTCGAAACAGTGCCAGTTTTTTTTTTGAGTGTAGCGAAGCTTGACGGCGTTGCCTTAAATAAAGCGTAGCAATTTATGAAATTTTAATTTCTTACACTTAATAACACGGCGAGTTATGGCGTGCAAAATCCCGCTATGCTCCTCTATAGAGACATCAACGTGAGTTGCCAAGTTGCCCTGCTGTGCGTGTTGCAACTTGTGTGGCATGGCAGCAGACGGTGAGCATAATTAGAAAACGGTGCGCCAGCTATAAGTTGTCTAAATTTGGATTCACATTCCCAGTCGGATTTATTGCACTTGTGTGATGTGTGAATTGGCAAAATGCACTGGGAATACACTCGAAAAAAAGAGTGGCACTAATAAACTATATCTAAAAACCATAAAATTTGCCAGGTTTCGAAAGGATTTCTTTTTTTTTTCAGTGTACACAGTGCATTCATTTATTAATCTGATAAATAAATAGTTGATTTAATTTCCAATGTCCGCGTCTGGATCATCGATATCCTGTTCGCGGCGACTCTGCGGCAGCGATGCATTCGAACTGGACTCAGATTGGGCATCCTTCTCATCGTGCAGCTGATCAAGGAACAGTTGTTGGTCGTCCTGGAGACGCTGCTCTTGCGCCGCCTGCTGCACGACGAGCAACTGGAAACGTCGCTGCTTCGGTTCCATGTCCTTGAGCTTCTGCTGCAGCTCCACCCTGGTGCTGGGTGTGGCAGGTGTGGCAGCCGCCACCTTCTTCTTGCGCTGCGTGGCACGCGGATCATAGTTGAGCCGCCGCTGGGTGCAGCTCATCCGGGGGCTGCTGTGCTCCGCCTGGGCATGGCAAAGGGCATGTGCCGCCGAGCTGTAGCTGAACCTGGATATAGATTTGGTGGACTTGCTGTCACTCGGCTTCGGCTGCGACAGTTGCTCCGAGTCGGAGTGCATTTGTTTTATGTGTATCCTGCTGCTGGGGCAGATTAGAGCTGTGTTTGCTTTGGTGCATGCCACACGAGTTGGTGTCGTCAACTTGTAGCCAAGTGGATAGGAGTGGTAACGCTTCCACAGCTGCAAATGCAGCCGATCCTCAGCCGGCCCATTAAGGGCGACCCTTGGCGATTGTAGCAACGGACTCGTTGAGGCACGTTGCAACAACTCCTGCTCGCTTCTCTTAGATTCCCCCTTGAGTTGAGTTCGCTCCAAGCGCCTTGCAAACTGTGGCAGGGCCTCTTTAGTCAGTGCATACTGTGGCTGCAGCTGTGGACAGAACCAACCCACTGCCTGGATTAGGCTTGTCTTGGTGTACTTGATGATGGCACTGCATCGATTGTCATAGATCAGCGTCTCCGAGAACTGCAACTTGCACTTCTTTGTCCCCCCCTCCGTATTGGTGCTGGCATCCACAAATTGCGCCGGTTGCAATAGATTGAGGCGCCTTGGCAGCCTCCTGGACAGCTGCGACACTTGTTGCCGCTCAATAGCCATGGCAGCCTGGCGATACTCCCGCATCTCCACTCGACGCTCAGGCGTCATCTGGGAAGATGAATTTATAGATAAAATTCATAAAGATTGTTTTTCTGAGTGTAGGCATTCTTAACAAACAACTTACCAAAGGGGACAAAATGCATTTGCCATTTATGGTAAAGATGGATTCGTAGACATCATTCCCCTCCAGCTGCTGCTGATCCAATTCCGCCCACTGTTGATCAATCTCCTCGGTCATTTCGCGGATGTAGTCCATAATAGAAAAATTCACTTGCCAATTAAGTTTCTTGATTTTTGGTGAATTTTTTCTTAATTTTCTGCTGACAATTCTCAGACTGACAAACACAAATCGACGAAAACAGAGGAAAGAAAATGACGGGAAATTCCAATGCCAACTACGAATACAATTTGTATGCCAGGCACACATGCGAGGGCACACTGTACTCCTACACGGGTTGACAAATGTGCGGCTCGGCGAAGCGTGCCACAAGGTATGAGGCACATGGGGCAGCCCTGGTCCAGTCCACTGATGCGTTGCAACAAACACAAATAAAGTCCACTCCATTACCGGCAAAAGTGTCTCGAGTCCGGAGTCCTGTGTCCCGTTTCCCGTGTCCTTTGAGACGGCGCAAACTTGTGTGCACTTCCGACCAAAAAAGAAAAGAAAAGCAAAAGAAACGTTATATGTCGGAAAATTGTCTGGCGGGTTTGAGTGCTGCTTGTAGGTGTGTGATTTGTTTTTTAAATTTTCAACAGTCCTGCAAATAACAAGTTGTTGGCATGCTCGACGGGCAGATACTGTTTAATCTGAGCTATATCAAATATATATCCTTATATCCATTTGTAAAAATGATACCTTTATAAAATTCTGGTAGAGTTGTTCTGTGAATAATACTGATCAGGAATATATATACTTTCTGGAGTTGTAGTTGTTTCCCTCTGCCGGTTACAAAATGTTGCTCAACTTCGTCAAAGCCGCTTTGCAATTTGAAATGGGTTCAGGGTATAAAAAATGTGTTGCAAGGCAAAGTGAGGTATTGGCCAATTTGTCGCATTGTTCAGGACTTGCGATGTGTGTGTGTGTGTGGGTGTGTGTGGGTGTGTGCCAGTGTGTTATTTGGCAATGGAGTCACGTAGCATTTCACTTGCATATTTTGGCCAATGACATGCGACAATTTTCCACAAAATTTGGCATGTCAAACATATTTTGGCTTGCTCGCAGCCAGGTTCCTTATCAAAAATATAATTCAAATTAATGCATTAACAAGTAGAGACAAGGCAGGAGGAGGGGGAAGCAGACGTGGCCAAGAAGGGTGGGGAGAGGGGAGAGGGGTTTAGGTTATATCAGGTAATAAACGCCGGAGCTGATTGTCATTAAGTTTTGCGTGCCGAAAGTCGGCGAAAGTTTTTGCGCCTGAGCAATTTGCCACAAGTGGCAATTCGGGAGCGTGCCAAGTGCCACCGATAACAGCTAACGGTAACAGCTTCCTACAGAGAGGGCTGGGATGGTCTGGGTTGGGGAGTGCTCGGAGTGCCAACCACAAAAGGTATTTATCTCATTGTGCAGATTAAGTGTTGTGTCTTCAAATTAGGTGAGTGCCGCTGCGTGAGACTGACGAAGCCTGGTAGTTGAGGGGATGAGGGATGCAGGGATGGAGGTGTGGAGAGGGCGGGGAGTAGTATCGCTGTGCACCCCCCCATGAAAAAGCGTTGGCAACTCAATCAGCGTACGTGCCCAGGAAGCAGTTGTTAAAATGAACTCCAGCTTCGGTTGAGGTGTGTTTCGAGAAAAAGACTTCATTGTTATGGAAATTTGACATCATTGTTTTCGGTTACTTAACCTGTTTTATTTAATCCCGAGATCTATGCTTCTGTTGTTAACTGGCAAGACGGAAGATATCCATCATGTTACTCAGCATTCAGTTACTGATTTGTGAATATCTTTAATACTTGTAAACAGCTGGCTGACTGACCGGGAATTGCCTTGCAGAAGAAGCTGGCATATATCTTCCAGCTTATAGTTATTACCAATCATGTAAGTGGTGCTATCTTAGGCAAATCCTGGAAAATGAAATCCATATAATAAGTAGTCCAAACTTAAAGGTTTCTGGTCATGATAAACCAAAAAGATTCGGGATTCACCAAGATGACTTTGAAACTGAGGGACTAGTTTGCACAAAAGAGAGTAACAGACAGACAGACATTCAAGTCGGTTAGTAATGCAGATATCTTCTTTATTACGGTATAAATATCATTTTGATATTGGTTTATTCAGTGGTAAATTCAAAAGTGATTATTGAAAGGTTCTCTGATTGATTGTGAATCAATATTTCCAGATGACAAGGAAAATGTGACTTCAGCATCTTTGATGACTGCAAATTATATATACATATCTATGATGTAGTTTGATAGCTGTTCCTATATGCACTGGATAAAGTTCAGTTCTCTCTCTATATCTCTCTCATATATATATATATACAGTGAGAGACAGCTCAAGTTGACCAGTATCAAAGAAAAAACGTAATTGCCTGCCATAAGCTAATTATTAATTACTAATACAATAAAGTTTGGTTGAGTCCACTGCGCTGGTGGCACATTGTTTATTTCCTTAAAAACCTAGGCTAGAGAACCACCTGAGCTAAGCTCACTCACTCACACGAGTGCCACAGAAATGGAGTCAGTTCCCACAAGGTTATACAACGGATCTAGCGTATCGTATGTGTGTCAGCAACCATCTAACCCAAACCAGCTACAAACAATAATATATTAAGGCTCAGTGCAGGGTATCCGTTATTTCATCACTTTTGTTGTTCGTCTTCTTTATTTCGAAAGAGCTCGACTTAATTTCATTTACATTTTGCAGCTTCCCCTAGAAGCATGTCATTTATTATTATTACGATAGTTTCTTAAAATATATATTTTTAGGCCGATTAGCTGGATTAGAAACACCCTTGGCTGCCAGTGGTGGTATGTGGTGGTATGCCAAGGACAAGGGCGTAGCAACGAGGAATCGAAATTGGCGCCAGTTTATTCCAGACATTGCGAACCAGGTCGTACTCCTCGACATTTTTGAATACACGATTCCTTTCACGTCCGCCAACGGCAATCAAACGGTCTCCAAGGAGACCACAACCGATCCCACACAATCCCATTGACAGAGAGCTAATCAGTGTCCACGTATCAGTAGCTGGATCATAACGTTCCACGATGTTTGTGCTACTTCCGGTTTCCTTGTCCAAGCCACCCACGGCATAGATGTATCCATCTGCAACAGCGACACCAACGTAACCTTCATTGTGATTCATTGGCGCCCGAAGACTCCATTGGTTTGTTTTCGGATCGTAGCTTTCGACTGATCGTAGGCGGCTTCCGCCAATAGCATAGATGCGATTGCCCAACACCGCAACACCAGGGCGCAAACGCTTTTCGGACATCGGCGACACATAGCTCCAGGTGCGCGCAATGGGATCATAGCGTTCAACCGTTTTCAGATATGGCCCATTAGAGACTCCGCCGACCGCATAGAGGTGTCCATGCAGCACTGCAACGCCTAGCCTATAACGGGCCGTTTTCATTGGATTGAGTGGCACGCTGGCCATCGTGAATAGGTCGAGGCTCTCCACAGTGCGCGATGCTCTCCAATCAACGAGTCCGCCTACCAAAATCAGTTTGTTGTCCATGACAGCGGCGCCAAAGTCCGAACGCCCATCGATCGTGTCCTCCCAAGTCGTCCACTTCTTAAGCTGCGGACAGTAGCTCTCAATGGTGGTAACGCTGCGAAGGCAAGCCTTTTTCCCACCCACAACCAGCAATTGGCCGATAGCCCTGCATTTGCGGGGCTTGGTTCGTTCGGTTGCAGCCTCAAGCAGCAGTTGCTGGCACTCGTTGGCTCCGCACACCTTCCCCACGTGATCCGCAATGAAGGATGGATCCAATAGAGGCAGACGCACCTTGGCGAGTAGCTCGGGCATATACTGCTCACGAGTGGGCGCATCGTGGCGCACCCACGACATCATCGAGTGGAAGATGTCCTGCTCGGATGGCACACACAGCTCATCGCTGGACAGCAGCTTGCCCACCTGATTGGCGTTTAGCTGAAAGAACTCCTCATTGTGGCACACCTCCATAAAGTGCTGGCAGATGTACTCCTGCGCCACTCGCAGCAGCTCTGTGCAGCTCTGCTTCTCCGCTAAAAATGCGAGTCCCAAACAATTGGATGGGTGCAGCTGGCGTGTGAGAAAATTGCAGCATGCCGTTAACACAGGGATCAGCTGCAGCAGGTTGGCGGTGGCCAGCAGCGTCTCGACAGTGTCCTCGTGCAGCTCAATGCTTCCGGTGTAACAGTGCTGGACGAGCAGGTGCAACGCATCGCCACGCACCTCGCCAAGGGTCACCTCGTGCTCCTTGCTCTCGCGCATCTGTCCGGTAAACATTGCCGAAAAATATTCACTCGAAGATGCGAGCACCAAGCGATGAGCGGACACCCGTTTGCCATCAATGCCAGCGATGAGAACCACATCGCACAGCTGCTTCTCTTCCACAAATTGTTGCATTCGCTTCAATAAGTCCTCTGCATGGCTGCCAACACTGGAATCTTTCGCATTTACGGATGACATTTTATTTATTTAGTTGGTGAAATCTTTATAAAAATATAAATTTTTTTCTAAAAGCAAGCAAGAAGCTGTCAAAGCTGTCAAAGCTGTCAAGGCTGCCACCTTGTTGGCATTGCGCCGATTCCATTGTGAGCAATTAATCGAGTCAATAGCGATGATCGTAAAGTATCGATATCTGATCGGTTTGTGCGCAGCTTAGCATAAGTTCAAATTCATAATCAATAAGCACAAACATTCTAATTATAACACAATAAGTACAATATATAACATAGTGGGTACATCGATATTTTGGAAAAGAATGTAGTTAATCGATAAGATATGATATGGAATTGGTGTCGAGAAAATATGACCAATATTGTGTTAAGGTATATAGAGCCAGCAGTTGAAAAATAAATCTTTAAATAATGATTGAAATTAATGTGGCATGATCCCGTTGAAAACTGTCTTTGTATGTATGCGTGTATGAGTGCCCGTCGAGAAACAAAGAATTTTGGATGTGGAGACAATAATACTCTGCTTAAGCCACTTAAACCATCCCACTTTACGAATGGTTACGCATCAGGCCCGAAAACTAAACAAAAAGACAAGGAAAGAGTGTTGAGAGAAAATCCTGATACACTTTTTTTTTGTCGATTTGACTCCTCTACATGTTGTCTGCTTAGTGTTCCTTAGTGTTACCATATTATACGCAATGTAACAATCTGGCAACTCTGCACATGCAATGTAAAAATCTGGCAACTCTGTACATGCAATCTAACAGTCTGGCAACTCTGCATTATTAAAAATGAATTTCATCACAACATGCAAAAGTACACATAATTCCAACACTAAGGTAGTCAAGAAGCACTAGTAACTCAGTATTACTGATCGTTCAGTATTTATTTTTAGCTTTCATAGTTTCTTTTTTAAATGATTTAACATTCTTGTTGAATTTCGAAATGTATATACATATATATATATACATATATATGCTCATTGTCATACTGAGGGCTCGCGGTTCCAGTTCATAAATTCGTGGAATTATGAGCCGTGACGTTGCCTGCCACGTTGCGGAAGTGTGTCCATTGCTGGCGCACTCGGGGCACGTAGCACGTAGCACACAGCAAGTGGCCAACAGAGCCACCTTTGCAGTTGCTGGCCAACAGGTAATAACGGTTGCACGATTGGTTAGCCTGACAGTTTTTAGAATTTACAACGTTTGCAAATGGCAAATGCCAAATGGCAAATGGCAGAGCCAGACAATTTTTCCCTTTTTCCCACACTCCCTTCTTGCTGCCAGTCCATTATGCAATATGTATCATTTTGAGCTTTATTACAGCTGCAGGGCAGTTTAAGGGTCGCGGGGGGGAGGGGTAGGCAACCACAACAAGTTGTCGTCGAAATTATGCTCTTTGTATTTGCTTAAAGGTCGCCGCATTTCTTTTGTCTGCTGCATGCCATTTTATGACAATTCGAACTGATTATGCCCTGCAAATCGCAGCTCGAAATGGGGTATATCTATTATTAGAGTTAAGCTAGTGCATTCGAGTATCAATTCATATTAAAGAACCACAAATAATAAAAACAAAAAGTGAATTTTTTATTTTTATGTGTTGACTGATTTTGCTCAACGATTAAATAAATAAACAGTTAACCACATGTGAAACAAGTATGACTGATCTAGTCGAAATCCCTCAATATATATATATATATATATATATATATATTTTAAATTAAAATTGTAAATTTTAAATTGAATTCCTTAACTTAACTTAACTTCCTTAACGCTTTCAGGCTTACGTGGCATCATCTAGTCGAGTATACTCTCTGGCTGTAGTTGCTGCCTGCCCGCTGCTGGCAGTCATAATTTTATGCGGCAGACGATATCGTCGTCATTTTATGGTTTTGGCCAATCGATGAAAGTTTTACGATACGCATTCGCATTGATTTTGCCAGCGGCTCAAAGTTCAAAGACGGCCAAAACTTAAAGCCGGCAAATCTCAGGAAAAAGTTGAAGTTGTATCTGAATCTGAAATTGAATTTGAATCTGAAATTGAAGTTAAATCTGAAATTGAAGTTGAAGTTGAATTTGAAATTGAAGTTGAAGTTCAGAGTTGGTATTAATTAAGTTGCTGCTGCTGCTGCTGCTGTTGTTGCTCATGCATATGCAAGACTCAATTAAAAGTGCGCCAAGTAATAAAAAAAAAGTGTAGACAAACAAACCGAAGACCTGAAGGTACTGGAAGACATGCCCCTGCCACATGCCGCGTTGCAAGAACGTGTCTGCAAGTGACTTGACTTTGGCGAGCTGCTGCGTCTGCGGCCTTTTCTTCTGTTGACATTTCGCGGTATGGAAAAAATTAAATTAAAATGCAAATTAGACAGTCGTGAAAGACACACACACACAAACACACACACACACACACAGATACACACACACACACACAGACATATATACACAGTGCCTGCAATCCAGCCGCTTAACAACAACAGTGACAAATTGTTGTAAACAAAAATGTTGCCGCTGGTTGCGCATACGCCCTGTGGGACCGACCTCTTGACTTGTCAGTGTCACCTATATCTATACAGCGCTGGCCAAACAAATAGCCCTATTGTCAACAGTACAAAATGTCGCTTTTATCAGTAGAAATATCATCAGCTGAGGGCACATCGCAAAATGAAAATTGGTTTTACATATTTTCCAGGTAAGTGGCAATAGGCAAAAAATGATTTTATTTCTTCAAAATTCCTATAGAATCGAGTAATTTACCCAAAGGGTATATCTTCTACTATATCTTCCAGTCTTAACTAATAAATAAAGTAGTAAATCAAAGAAGCAGTTCAAAACTGCCAAAATTTCATTTGCATTGTGGGGCTATTTGATCTGCCGCAGCTATATATATATATATATATATATATATATATATAGATAGAGAGAGGCCCGGTTAAGATTTGCACAGCTACCTATAGCCCCCGCTCGCCCTCTCCTTGGGCTCTCCTTGCTGTCGCCTAGCGACTTAAGCTCAAGATGAATGTTTTCATTTTTAGGTGTTTTTTTTTTTTGGTTTTGGCTGGCTTTTCTAGCGGTAAATTATGCAAAGCAGTTACGTAATGCGCTTGTTACAATAATTTAATCTTGTAATCTGTTGCTGTTACGGTTTTCAGTGTACGGCAAGTGCCATAAATAATTCAGCTGCCTCGCCCTGCCTCGCCTTGCCCTGCCCTGCCTTGCCACACTCGATGTGGCATGCACTAAGAAAGTAGTTGAAAGTTGAAAGTGGCATCTGCTTTCGTCTGCTTCACATTTTGCATTTTTAATTTCTCAAAAGGTAAACAAAACCGACGACAAGTCCAAACGGAATTTTAATGAGGCTTGGGTTCCGCAAGGTGAATACACTCAGAGAAAAAAATCGAACTGAATACTGCATTTGGCGCCTAGACTAACTCACCTTAATTTATTCGAAATCAGTTTCTAAAATTCATGCTTCATTTTACATATTTTACATATCTTTGTCAATTTTGTTTTTTTTGAGTGTGGCACCACCCCCACCCACCCCGTTGCCAGCCAAGAAGTTGACATTTGAGCAAAGCGCTCACGTTAATTCAATTTGCTGAGCTCAAAGAAAAATAAAAGCAGTGAAAAGATTTTTTGTTGTTTTTTATTTGATATAAATGCCAGACCAAAGATAAACCAACCCTTTGACAGTTATACACCCCTACCCCCAACGAGCTATGGGGCGGAGGGTGGGTTGGCATATAATTAGAGCAGGCAAACAGTGCTTTAAGAAAGCGCTGCTTAAAGTGAGCACTCGATTTGAAAGACAGGCCATAAATCAGCTGCCAGCAAAGACGCAAATCCCAAGCCCCAAAATCGCAGACAACATAAAATTTCAATAACGCTTTTAACCCACTGCTTGTCGCCTGTCTGTTGGCCTGTCTGTTGGCCCTGGCTGGCAAGGTGCACCGCCTGCTGAAAACAACAACAAGCAAATAGACAACAATAACAGCAACAATACAAACAACAAACAACAAACGGAAGCAATACACGTTGACACGTCGAACGGATACAAATATGGCGCTTTTAGTTCCGCACCAAGACAAAACCAAAAGCCCGTCGCCTAATGTAACGGAAACTCTATTGAATTGCGATAAAAATCGCGTTTGCCTCGCCTTGTCCTCTGTCTGCCACACACACACACGCACACAGAGAGACACACACGTGCCACAGCAGCTAAGCCATTTTTAAAGCACACTTTGCGGCTTGTCAACAGGCGGCGAAATTTATTGAAATTGCGAGCCAAAGAGTTGCAACGTTTTGTTACCCTAAACAGTGTTTGGGGTATTTGCAACTTTGTTGCCACACATGCAACACATTCAAAAAGAGGAGAATGAAGGAAAACCCTTTAACAAGAACGCTGTAGTCGAGAGCGCTCCCATAGAAGATATCCTCAAAGCAGCTTTAAATTATTCAGTTATATATATATATATATCCGATATTAATTAAATACTAATTTATATAGTTGATCAATAAAATGTCTGGGAATATAAATGATGCCAACTATTATTGTTATTTATATTTCTGATCTCAACCAAATTGGGAAAGGTATACAAAAAGTAAGTGAGGCAAGTTTTGGAGAGTATTACCTCCTAGCTTATTTTATTCCTGTGCTGACAATGTTATCGTTACGGTTATTGATTGAAATTTTTTACTTGGAGCTTGCTTGTGGCAAGCAAGAGTTTCGCTATATGCAGCTGCTGCCATTTGCTTGCCACAGGTTGCTCTTTTTTTTTTTGGTTGGGTTACGTTATTGAATTTATTTCACTTTGTAAGAAAGGTAGTCAGAGGAAGAGCGAGAGAGACAGAGATAGCATGAATGAAAGAGAGAGAGAGAGAGAGAGAGAGAGAGAGAGAAAGAGAGTGTTGGATACCTGCAGAGAATCTATAGGAGAGAGACAGCTACATACCTGTCCATATATCCTTCTTTCTCTCCAAATTATAACTAACTTCTGCTTCTCTCTCAATGCTGTGACTTGGGATCAAGGTAGTCAGAGGGAGAAGCAAACGGCGAAGGAGAGAGAAAAGGAGAGAGAGCGAAAGAAAGTGTTACATAACCGTCTAGGACAAGTTACCTATACGACCACTAGCTACACTTATCCTTCTCTCTCTTCCAGCTACACTTATCCTTCTCTCTCTTCTAGCTACACTTATCCTTCTCTCTCTTCTAGCTACACTTATCCTTCTCTCTCTTCTAGCTACACTTATCTTTCTGTCTCTTCTAGGTACACTTATCTTTCTCTCTCTTCTAGCTACACTTATCCTTCTCTCTCTTCTAGGTACACTTATCCTTCTGTCTCTTCTAGGTACACTTATCTTTCTCTATCGTCTAGCTACACTTATCCTTCTCTCTCTTCTAGGTACACTTATCCTTCTCTCTCTTCTAGGTACACTTATCTTTCTCTCTTTAAGGAAACATTTATGAATTTTAGCTACACTTCAGCTTCTCCCTTGTTAATCGAATTTTAATTACCCTTCTCCCTCTCTCTCTCTCTCTCTCTCTCGCTCTTTCCGAATTCTAACTACACTTATCCTTCTCTCTTTCATCCGAATTCTAGCTTGCTTCTCTTTCGTTCTTATTGCTGTCAATTGGGAGAAAGAGAGAGAGAGTGCTACACACCTGCCTAAAACGTATGAAATCTGTACAAATTCTAGCGACATTTATCCTTCTCTCTCCCCATAAGAATTTTAGTTAACTTCTCCTTCTCTCTTGCCGCTGTCACTTGCAGCATCAGCATCAGCGGCAGCATCAGGCGTAGCAGCAGCAACAGCAGCAGGCAAAAGGACACACAAATGCCACATCAATGTGCATTTCATTTAACTTGCCACGCCCGTGTGACTTTTAAGTGTTGCCTCGCACACACACACACACACACGCACACACACTCGCGCACACAGCCCGCACAGGCCTTTAGGCCAGCATTAGAAATTTGAGTGCTGGACATGACAGCTTCTGCATGAGCAACTTTTTGCCCCTATGCCAAAAGCCAAAGTCAATGGCTGGCCATGTGTGTAAGTGTGTGTGCGAGTGTGTGTTGTAGGTGTGTGTAAGGTATTATCTTCTGCATGTGTGTGTGTGTGTGTCTCCACTGCGTGCGTCATCATGTTCTACGCAGCTTTTGTTGTTGTGTTTCCAAAGTTTGTGTTTGTGTCATTGTTAAATTTTGCGCTCGAACGATCTGCAACGAATGACATCCGTACGGCAAGTTACTTTTTGATTTACAGTATGCTACTTTTTGTTCATCAAACGCCTGGCTGGTCCTCGTCCTGGTCCTGGTCCTGGTACTGGTCCTGATGCTGCCTGCCCACTAACCAACTCCCACAACTCCCAAACCCCCTCTGCCTTGAACTGTTTATACCCTGAACCCACCGAACATGGGTAAGATGGGTAGATTGGTTTTGTGTCAAAACCTGAACCCGTCATAAGGAATGAGTGCACTTCAACGCATGCTTACATTTGGGTGTGCAAAACTCTTTAAAGGTGTTCAAATGCGGCTGCAGGGTATGCCAGAGTCGGTGTTCAGTCGACTCTGGCATGCCTTCTTGCTTTATTTGCTTCAGCTGGTCGAAGGTGCAGCAAAGGTTGCTTGTTGCTTGTTGGTTGTTTGGTTGTCGCTTGTCGGTTGTTGGTTGTCGGTTGCCGGCTGGTTGTGTTAGCTGTCGTTAGCATTTGGTTTAAATTGCGCAAAATGCGTGTAATTGCTGGAACTGACGATTGAATGAGCCCGTGTCCGCCAAACGGGGCGGGGATGGTAACCAGAAGGTGACGGGGTTGGTCTGTGGCAGGTCCAGTGTTTGGCTGCAGCTGCTGCTGCTGCCTCGACTTGGCCCCGAAGATTTAAAGTTTCTGATTTGATTCGATTTCGTTGCCCTCTCTTCTCACTCTTCTCACTCTTCTCGCTCTTCTCTCTCTTCTCACTCTTCTCACTCTGCCAGTTAGTAATTATGAACGCATTGTTGTGCAAAAATTGAGTTTCAGTTTAAACTCAGTTTGTTTAGACCTCAACTTGTGCCCAAAAACTAGTTGTTGCCTCTTCAGCTGGGAGTTGGAGTTGGTCTTCAGCTGTGGCAGATGTTGCCGTTTCCGCTGCCAGGCGGCAAGTGAAAGTGTCTTTTGGCATATAAACTTAAGTAAACTAAAGTGAAGTGTGCTCCTCTGAATGGAATCATAATTTAAATAAATATTTATTAAAGTTTGTCATATTTGGGGAATGATTTAGTAATCAAGTGCATTGAATTTGAGATTAAATTAAAGTTTGGCAAATTCAGGGAAAGATTCACTAATTAACTATCATAAATTTTAAGTTTTAGCTTAAATTAAATTAATTTTTAAGACCTATGTAAAAAAATCCGTTTAAAAATTAGATTGCTTAAAAATTGTTCTTTCAGAATTTCACCTCTCAACTCAACTGTTAAGAGCCAGCACAATTTAACTACCTTTTACCGTATTAAAGATAAGACACGTGTTATGTAACATGTGTTGCATATATATATATATCTATATATCTATATGTAGCATGAGAGATTTCCACTTTTTTTTATGGCATTTCCCTTTAGGGCTTAAGTAGGCGCAATTAAATATTGCCCTCTCCTATTGGCATTGTTATGTCTGTTGCTGTTGTTGTTGCTGTTGATAAAAGATTGCACAGTGTTTACACACGTACACACACTCACCCCACCCCACCCCTCCCCATCCCCATCCTTCAGCGAGCACTCGAATTCGCGGGCATTGCAACATTTTCGCAGTGTGTAATGCAAATTGCGGCCAATGCGGTAATTGCCGCTCATTATGGTCAGGCAAATGTGTCGCAAATGGAGGGGTTGGCCAACAGAGAGAGAGAGAGAGAGAGAGATAGAGAGAGCAGAGTCCGGCAATGCCAATGCCAATGCCAGCAGCCTGCTGATAAGACAAACTCCAGCCAAAAAAAAAAAAAAAAGATTCTCGCCACGCTTTTAATGCAATTTTTACATGCGAATGGTGCAAATGGAGAATGCAGTTCCAATTGCAATATGGAACTCCAATTGGAGTCGGGGTATGCCCGTTACTGCTGTTTTTGCCCCAACACATAAGTCACTTTAATGGGCTTTCAATGAGGTGTGCCCAAAATGGGGGGCATGAACTGGCCTCGAATATTACACACAACATTACGCAAATGCATTAATGGCATTTTAATGTTGAGGTATTTCGCAGACCAGAAACCACTCTTTGCCAGCCAGGCAGGCAGGTGGTGTGTGAGTTGGCCAAAATGGCCAAAATGGCATTCCAACTATGCAAATTAAAATCGAAAGCGATGCCAGAAATAAAAACAACAACTTTAAATGACGATAAACAGTTGACAAAACTTTAAGCCACACAAAAAAGGTAGCACAAATGTGGTGACAACTTAAAGTGGGGGTGGTTGGGTAGTTGACTGCTTGGCTGACACACACACACACACACACACACACACTCGCACTCTCGAATTTTCACACAAAACTCAAAGTGAAAATGATAAATTATTTTCGGGGCACATTCAGAGGCAACCAAAAGGCAACGCCGCAAGAATTTTGCTTGCCATAGCTGAAAGTTAAGAAAGCAGTTGGGCCAAAGGGATTATGGAACTATATACTATAAATATAAATACACTCGGAAAAACAATCGCCCTTGTTTTACTGTATAGAATGTAAGGAAAGTAACAAGAAAATAATTTTCAGATTGCATTTTTTTCACATTTTGAAAAAATATTTTTTGTGTTTCTGTTTTCAGTGTGTGTTTAAAGATTGCATAAATAAAATCTGTTGCTATTTATATAGAGTATATATAATAATATAAAAGTCAATAAAATATATTTCATTTTCATATTTTCGAAAACAATTACTTTCAAAACTTTCGAAACGAATTTCATCATCAAAAAATAATTACTCAAAAATAATTTTTAGAAAACAGAATTTATTTGTGAGAGCAAGAAAAGTTATCTAGAATTCTGGGCGATTTTTCGAATTTCGATTTATTTTCCGAGTGCATATATATAAATACGTATATATAAGTATATATAAGAATATACTTACATACATATACTCATGCATCTGTCTCGAGTGAAAGTACCAAATTTTAAATCGTTTTTCGTGAGATTTATTGTGGCTCTGGTTAACCGCTCAAACCCCCCATCCCCCACCCTCCCACACACCCATCCACACCTCCAACCACCCCCGCTCTTCACCCTTTATGCGCCTGCGTTAGTCATCTCGCAGCGGCATTCGAACAATTTACACCTCAGAAATATTTATGTCGCCACGGCGCATAACTTTAAGGTCCTCAGATCCGCCCTGGCTCTGTTCTATATCCGAAACTGGCATCAAACTTAATTTGCTGGAAAATGTTAGCAATTAAACATACGTTTTCATACACGGACGGAGGGGGGGTGGAGTATTAACTCGGACTTGCACACACATATGGCCGGACATTGAAATTAATTTCGACTGCTGCTAGACGAGGGGGGCAAAATGGATGGGAGCATCCATCGAAGGGGCAGAGGAGGGGGATATTATATGAACTTTGACACCTCATGCAACCATTTTGCGGTTGACAATGAGCTCAGCATCTAACCCTTGGCCAAAAAAAGAAAGAGGAAGGCACCAGTCGCAAAAGCACGACTACAAAATACCCTGCAATCGAATGTGAAAAGTAAAAGTCAAAAGTAAAATCGAAGACAGCCCAAACGGTTACTGCCAAGTTAATGGAGCTATAAACTTGGTTTATATGGACGCACTGAATGTGGGTAAGTGTAGTGTGTACATGTGTAGGTTAGATCTCTGGATACTGTTTCTGCTCGCTTCGATTATCATGCTGCTTGCTTCTTACGAAAATACACTGAAAAAGACTGTTTGGGCATATGTTATGGACCATAACTTGAGTGCTTCTTTTGCGATCATCAGGAATATTACCATAAAACATATTCATTGAAAAGCTCTCTCCGATATCAATTTGTATCGATCGGCATCAGATATTGATCAAATTGCCTATGTGTGGTGGGAATCAATATTCCAAATTCAGAGTCTGAGATCGTCTTGTTCATACAGACAGATAGACAGACATGTGTAAATCGACTCGTCTGCTAATCCTAATCCTGATGCTTCCTTCGGTCTGGCACAGACTACATCAAATCCTTTTTACAGGGTATGTACAAGAGAGCCAGCTCAGTGGTTTACATACGCTTACACCTAGGCGAAACTGAGTTGGGTTTTTGGTTTTTTCACATTTAATGAGCCCAGACCGATGTCGGCATCAACATTATTATTTCAAATAAAAGCGCATTATGCTGGATTATCAACTGGACTTTTCGGCCAAAATGCCGAAAGAGGAAAAAACCAAAAAAGCAGCCAAAAACAAAAGAAAAAAAAGGTGCAAAATGCGAAAACTTAATTTCCAGCTGGTATGCGATGTATGCATGCCGCATTTCGGACAGGGGACACCGGACACTTGACCGCCCAAAAATCCACACACACACCAAGCCCGCTCAAGGGTTGCTTAATGAATGTGCGTCCCTTTGTGGGTTGGAGAAGGGGGAAGAGGGGTAGACGGGGGTGGACATGTCCGGCGAGCGACTTGCAATTAAATGTGAAATGTTGAAAATAATTTGCATTACGTATGCGCCCCGTCTAACGGCTTATCTCATGCAATTAAGGTAGTTGGCAAAAAGTTGAACGCTTTATTTGCCGGCATTTGCATACATTTTTGGGAAATTTAATTAGTGCATGGATTTAATTATGTCATCCTCAAGTCCAGCAGCCGTTGAGTGCTCAATGAAGCGGAGAAGGAGCAGTACGCAGGAGTAGCAGCGGAAGGGGGAGCATAAACAGGAGCTGGAGTGTTCCCTTGCTCTATTTGCTGCTGTGGTATACCCAAAAAACTCTTTCATTTCTATATTTTCGAAATAATATAATATATATAAAATATCTGAAAAATGTAAGGGACTTTCTTACATATTTGAGAAGTGGTTAATTTTCAAAAAGGACGAATGAAAATCATCATATTTTTTTTGAGTGTATGCAGTGTCTGGCAATTGTTCAATGAGTCGTGCATTTTTATTTGCATTCGCGTCAATTTGTTGCCGAGCTTTATTACAAAGGACAAAGGACAAAGGACTAAAGCGCCATCTGCACTCAATTTACCTGCATTGTCCTGCCAGTGCAGTTTTTTCCTATAAATATATATATATATATATCTGTATATCTGTATATATAAAAGTATTTTTACACTTGAGATTTTTCGCTGTGGTTTTTGCGTGTGTGTGTGTGTGTGTATGGTGTGTGTGTTATTTTAAATGCAAAAGCGCCGCTGACAATAAGCGGAAATGAATTATGTTTGAGGGTGCGAGAGATAAGTGGAACGGGAACAGGAACTGAAACTGGTGCCCATCGGTGGTGCCCATTGCCCCACCTCGCTGAGGTGGTGCACCGGTACCCACTTTCGAGTGTGCCAATGTGTGTGTGTGTGTGTGTGTGTGTGCATTGTGCGAGTGCATTTCGCGTCGAGTTTATTGTTGTTGGCCACGCAGCAGACAAATAAATCAATGACAGCCCGACTTTATTGTTTCGCTCACAAAAATATTGCTTTTATATTATTAAATAGCGGGCCTTTCTGACGCTTCTTTCGCCGTCGATCGCCGTCCGCTGATATATAATGAAATACCTATAGGGAATGCCAACGGCAGCAGCATCAGGAGCAGGGCTCTGCTGCTCTGTTGATAGGCTGGCCACATTCACTGGCTTATGTATATTAAATGTGCTGCGGTCTCTATTGACAAATTTTTTGAATGATGCATTGCTCGTTGCGGTGAAAATGCAATAAAAATCCGTTAATTGTTGTTGCTTTCTGTTGGCCATGGCTCACATTGCAGATAGCGCCGAGTGTGTGAGAGAGAGAGAGGGAATGAGAAATTGAATAAGCCCAAAACAAATGATTAAATGTTTTGATTTGCATAAAACTTTAAATATCAAATATGCATTTTGAAGATATTTTATCAATGCAGTATTTTGACTTTTTACTTTTTCTTCTTCTTTTCTTTTCTCAAGATGGTCCGTGGCCAAACTTGAATGCGAAACTTGTAATTGAGGAATAAGTATGAATTTTATAGTCAAGACAGATTGACCAGCAGATATCTTCCATTTGTAATTTGATTAATATAAAACATAACTGTGCTTTATTTCTCTTTAGTTTTTCTGTGATTACTTTGGTAATTTGGGTTTTCTGTTATACAGAAACTGCGCGGTTAACGGCTGTTTTTTTTTTGTTTTTGTTTTTTTTGAGAGCGCTTGGTGCTCTTGCTCTCATTGTTTCACATTGCACGCTGGATCGCTTCGATTTGTTGTTGTTGTAGCGGTTTTTGTGTGCGCTTTATTACTCTCGCTCTCCCTACTTTCGTGTGCTCTCATTACGCTTTATTACTCTCGCTCTCTCTACTTCAGTGTGCTCTCATAACTGTGCTTGTACTTTGTTATCTTCTCTGTGCTGTGCCGAATCTTTGTATAGTTTTCTCTTCTTTTCGGGCATATCAATTTATAATACATTTTGGCCGAAGGGCTTAGTAATGAAAGAGTATACAAATAATAAACGTATTTGGCCTCCTATTGCATTGCCTCTGAATCCTTTTGGTGCTTCTTCTTCGAATGTTGCACCAAAAACTAAAATCCTCTCTTTCTCTAGTATATCATAATGTTAGAGGTCTTAAGACTAAGCTTGCTAAACTATATATACATTGAGAGTCTTTCTCTTGAATTTCATATTCTAGTATAGCTGTAGCTGGTGGGGTTTAACTAACTAATTCTTACTAATCATTTTTGGTCTGATTGGGTTTTTTTCTTGGTGATCCCCAATTCATGCAACAAACGTTGGACCATTTCGCATTTAAATACCCCCAGAAATAAATAAATAAATAAATTTCTTATAGTCTCTGCTAAACTGACAGGCAGACTAGCATAGCTCAATCAATTCTCTGATGAGCAAAACTTCTTAAATTTAAAAGATTTACTTACAATTTTTGATGATTGTTCCTGTTCTGCATTAATAAAGAGCTGTTCGCTATCCATGTAACTTTTAAATTCAAATTACTATATATTATAATATGCCATACTATATAATAATATATACTACAACCAATAAAAAAAGTACATCATGTTCTTTCTGATCCTGTGGACCCTATTCTGCCCAGATGGCAATGCGTCCAATATATGGGTTATATATGGGTCCTTCGATTTTCAATTTTTTAGTTTTCGGGCCTGTAACCATTCGTCATGTAGAGTGGTATAACTGTTGACCAATTTTGTTAGCACTGCCCGCAAAATGTATGGTAAAAACTAAAGCAGGGTATTATTGTCTCGATATCCAAAATTCTTTGTTTCTCGAATGGTACACATATACGCACACATACAAAGACAGTTTTCAACGAGATCATGTCACAGTGCGCAAAGAATTTCATGTTCATACATATGTCGAGATAATGATACCCCTTTTAAGATTTCCACTAGACACTGTTTGAAATATATTGACTAAACAGATATATATAATAAATGCATATAAGTTAACCAAGAAAAACCCACTTAAGCCATTGCTGCCACTCGCGAGCAGCTTACTCAGATGTCAGCGGCACTTGGACCATATTCCGAAATACGCTGATGCAACATTTGTGAAGAGCAGCGTTGAGCGACACTTTGGGGCCTAGTATCCGCTGCGTAACTTGAGCGCCTGCGCGAGTTGCATAGGTTTCACTTTTCGGGATCAGCCGAGAAGTTACGAGGTTTCTTGATAATAATTGTGTACTTAGTTCGAATCGTACTAGCGAAGAGGCGAGACGCCCTTCGAATAATCAAGTAAGAAATTTGCAAACTCACTTTTGTTCGATTCAATCGGAACATTATTAACTAAATAAATAAAGGCATAATATTGCTAAGTATAACAACTTATTCATTGAAATGTTCATTTTCATTGCACTTCCCTCTCCTTTGTGTTTCTATATCACTCTCTCTCCCTCTTTCTCTATCTTTCTCTCGTGTGCTGACAATGAGTAATTTGAGGCATAGACACACAACACACTCGCACACACACTTGCACACGCACTCGCACTCGCACACAGATTAGAATCGATTACCAATAGCAAAACAAAGCACATTTTGTATGAACCTTGACATAATATTCGTCGTATTAATAATGAATTTGAACTTGTGCCAAATTGAGCTCCAAACAGATCAAATATCGATACATTACGAACATCGCTATTGACTCGATTAATTGCTCACAATAGTATCGGCGCAATACCAATAGCTTCGACAGCTTCTTGTTTGGTCATACGAAAGAAATTTGCATTTTATTAAAGATTTCACCAACCAAAAAAAATGTCATCCGAAAATGGACCCCAAGAAGAGATTCGCAGTGGAGACTCGATAGCGTCCACATCGATGAATATTGCGGAAAACAAACTGGAGTCTTTGTCGAGGGATTCCAGTGTGGGCAGCCATGCAGATGCCTTATTGAAGCGAATGCAACAATTTGTGGAAGAGAAGCAACTGTGCGATGTGGTTCTCATCGCTGGCATTGATGGCAAACGGGTGTCCGCTCATCGCTTGGTGCTCGCAGCTTCGAGTGAATATTTTTCGGCAATGTTCACCGGACAGATGCGCGAGAGCAAGGAGCACGAGGTGACCCTCGGCGAGGTGCGTGGCGATGCGTTGCAGCTGCTCGTCCAGCACTGTTACACCGGAAGCATTGAGCTGCACGAGGACACTGTCGAGACGCTGCTGGCCACCGCCAACCTGCTGCAGCTGATCCCTGCGGTGACGGCATGCTGCAATTTTCTCGAACGCCACCTGCACCCATCCAATTGTTTGGGATTCGCATTCTTGGCGGAGAAGCAGAGCTGCATAGGGCTGCTGCGAGTGGCGCAAGAGTACATCTGCCAGCACTTTATGGAAGTGCGCCACAATGAGGAGTTCTTTCAGCTAAACGCCAATCAGCTGGGCAAGCTGCTGTCCAGCGATGAGCTCAATGTGCCAACCGAGCATGATGTCTTCCACTCGATGATGTCGTGGGTGCGCCACGATGCGCGCTCTCGTGAGCAGCACATACCCGAGCTGCTCGCCAAGGTGCGTCTGCCCCTGTTGGATCCATCCTTCATTGTGGAACACGTGGAGAAGGTGTGCAGCGCCAGCTACGAATGCCAGCAACTGCTGTTGGAGGCCTTCAAGTGGCATTTACTTCCCTCCCAGAGTCGTTCGCTCATTGCTGACACCGAACGAACCAAGCCCCGCAAATGCACTGCTGTCGGCGAATTGCTAGTTATGGGTGGCCGCAATAATGGCCGCTGGCCCACCACCATTGAGAGCTACTGTCCGCGTCTGAACAAGTGGACGACTTGGGAGCATACGATCGATGGGCGTTCGGACTTTGGCGCCGCTGTCATGGACAACAAACTGATTTTGGTAGGCGGATGCAATTGGCCAATGCCCTATTCAAGCAATGCATTGTGCTCTGTGGAGAGCCTCGACCTAAGCACGATGGCCTGCGTGCCACTCAATCCAATGGGAACGGCACGTAAGTACCCAGGCGTGGCAGTGCTGGATGGACACCTCTATGCGGTCGGCGGAAAGTCTGATAGCCCGTGGCTGAACACGGTTGAACGCTATGATCCCATTGCGCGTACCTGGAGCTATGTGTCGCCGATGTCCGAGAAGCGTCAACGCCCTGGTGTTGCGGTGTTGGGCAACCGCCTCTATGCCATTGGCGGACACGGCGTACGCTCAGTCGAAAGCTATGATCCGCAAACAAACAAATGGAGTCTTCGGGCGCCAGTGAAATACAATAAAGGTGCCGTTGGTGTCGCTGCTGCAAATGGATACATCTATGCCTTGGCTGGCGGTCATTCCAATGAAACCGTGGAACGTTATGATCCAGCTACTGATAAGTGGACACTGATTTGCATTCTGGCACTGGCACGCTATGGGATCGGTTGTGCTCTGCTTGGAGATCGTTTGATTGCAGTTGGCGGATATGCTGGGAATGTTGAGGTCAACAATGTCGATGAGTACGATCCGGTGCGCAATGTCTGGAATGAACTGGCGCCAATTTCGATTCCTCGTCAAGAGGCCTGTGTCGTTGCCATTCCGAACATAATACCACCACCAGCAGCCAAGGATGGATCCAAACCAGCAAAGCGTCATAAAAATATGTAATTAAAGAAACAATCGTAATAATAATAATATAATATTAATGATATTAACTACAATAATAATAATAATAATGAATGATATGCTTCTAGAAGCTGCAAAATGTAAATGAACTTAAGTCGAGCTCTATCGAAATAAAGAAGACGAACAAAAGTGATGGAATGACGGATACCCTACACAGAGCCTTAAAATATTATTATTTGTAGTTGGATTATGTTAGATGGTTGCTGACACACATAGGACACGCCAGATCCATTGCATAGTCTTGTGGAATCTGACTCCATTTCTGTGGCACTCGTGTGAGTAGGTGAGCTTAGCTCAGGTGGTGTTCCAGCCAGGTCAGGTGGGTCCTATATTCTCTGTGACAGACTTGGTAGAAAGAGGCTTTCCAAGGTAGCGAAGTCATTATAAGGCTGGATGGATATCCACTGGCCATTGCGGAGCAGTTCATTTAACATTGATTGGAATAACTTTAGACCTCTTTGGGCAATTCAGTGATTCTCTTAAAGCTAGTACTAGTACTAGTAGAGTGTTCCGGGAGACTGAAGGATAGCTGAATAAGAAGGAAGGGTGTATTCAGTTGTACGACTGGCACACAGTAGTTTGATCTTGTGGGGATTCTTGCATTCCCACTAGACGCATAGCCTTTCTGCTGTGTATTCCAGACTAAGGATTCTCTCAGTGTTATGGCTGTAAGTGTTGCATTGCCCTTCCACACATGGAATAGCTAGGATGGCGTCTAATGTTGTTCGAGCAAAGATTCCCTGCTTCAAGGAATGCCCGGATCAGGAAATAAACAATGTGCCACCAGCGCAGTGGACTCAACCAAACTTTATTGTAGACTGTCGCAATATTGTTGGCTGACAGGCTCAAATATGTGTGTGGATGCACAGATGGCTAACATCATTTCCAATAACATACTTTGCATATGTATATATTATACACGACTCGCGAGGCCTGTAGAATATTGGACGCGTTGTCATCTGGGCAGAATAGGACCCACAGGCTGGTAAAAAATATAATCCGCTTTTCTTATGTTTTTTATCGATTTGACGTCTCTGTGTATTGTCTGCTCAGTGGTTATACATAACAATAATTTTCAGAGTTCTCATTTATCTGGAATCGACAAATAAAAAACTTAATTTAGTTATCTGCTTGATTCGATGACTCATCAATATTGATGGCTCTGAACTCATCCACAGCAAATGTTCAAGTGAATGGAGCATGCCTAGATCGCATTTGCACTGCGCGACTGTGCAACATTGAGTGGCGCCTCATTTGTGGTTAACCGCAAGCAGCTTGTACGTAATCCAACTAAGTTGCTTCAATTTAAATACCGCTAAATCAACAACTGCCACTTTATATTGAGCCGCAGCACCGAGAAGCGAGAAGCACAAGCAGAGAGCAGCAGCGAGAGGACGTTGCCGGAATAAAAAGCACAAAATTAAATAAACTGCGAGTAAAATTAAAAGTGGCAGAGGCAAGAAAAGAGAGAAGAAGAAGCTAACAAGCACACACAAACACACACACACACACACACACACACACTGCACACCTACACACACACACTCCACCTCCTCCTCCCTGCACCCCTCTACTGACAATTCAGTTTGAGCACTTGAGCAACTTTCGGTACAATTTTTACGCTTCTTTTACTTCATTTTCAATGCATTTAACTTGAGTGACTCTTTAATCCTTGTAAGTATCTTAACTGGAGAGCGTGCGACAGGCGTGGTGGAGAAGGGGATTTAGATGGGGAGGGTAGTGTGAGGGAGTTACTGGTAACAACACCGTTTGCCTTTCAACTTTCAACGTCTTCGTCGGCATCTTCGCATTTTGTGCTACAATATTTATTTACCTTGCGCCTTTTGTGCCCACGTGCAGCATCTTCGACTTCGTCCTCATCTGGTTCTTCCGTCGTCCTGCTGCCTGCTACTTGCTGCTAGCTGCTGCTGTCGTCGCCGTTGCTACGTGCAACAACGGAGTCCACAACCAGACCTAGACCTGGCCACGCCCCCAACCCCGCTGGCTGCCTCAAAACGTCTGCCACTTGGCATATTTTAAATACATTTCATGCGCTCCTGAATTTTGGTACACTTAGCGAAACAGGGCTTGGGAACTTCTAAGAACTTAACCTAAGAAACAAATGCCAGACTTAAAAATGATCTTATGTCTAATTACAAGAAATAAATCGAATAAATTCAATTATAATTGCAGTTGAAAATAATCGATTACATTTTCGCAAATACCAGCTGTTTGTGATATCGATATTGCCATACTTTTGAAAACATCGATACGAAAATCGATAAATAATCAAAGAAAGAAACTTCTAAATGTAAATTGATTATTTAATAATGAAACTTTTTTGTGAGTGTAGCTGCTCCTGCTCCTGCTGCTGCTGCTGATACTGCTGCTGTTCCTCAAGGATATTTACTTCTTGAAAATATGTTTACTCGTGTTGTGCATATTTTAATCGTTTACTTTGCCAACGACGAATGTACTTCTGAGCGTCTGTATTTTTTTTCTCTCTCTTTTTTGTTGGTTGTTTAACTTGCGTTTAAGTTAAATAAGCCTGGCGAGTCCTTTCGTCCTGTTCCTCATCCTGTTGCGGGCTGCAACTAATTTAGTCCGACTTTAATGCTCGCTGTTATTAGCATATTGTGTATGTTATATGCCACTCCAATCATAATTGTTATAATAACCCTGGCCACAAATTGCTGGCTGCAAGCTGCAACATAAATTAGAACGTTGCAGCGCGACGCATAAATAACGCGAGTCCTGACTGCCTGCCACAGTCAGTGGCTGCCTGCCACTAATAGAAATATCCGGTTGCAGTTATCTCACGTTGCTCGCCCGGACACTGGCCACGAATATGATATAAGCCGCTGGCTGCCTTGCTTTGTGGCATGCAACCAGACAATGCCGCGGCAAATGGCAAAAACGGCAAACAGGTGTTGGTTATTTATCTGGCTGGCTTGAAGCCACCAACCCCGGCTTCTTCACCTCCTCTCCTGATATTTGCTTAGTTGGCGCTCTGGAAAATTTATAATGAATTCTAATGAGCATGTTGAAAGAGATACATTTACAGTTACGGTTACAGATACAGTTAAAGATACACTCCAACTTAGGCAAGCGCTTGCGGCGATTCGTTAGAGCACGCAACAAGCTTCGACGCGTTTCAACTTTCTTCATCTAAACAAATATCTTGAGGTGAGTCGAGTGTATATTTATATATATATATATATATATATATATATATATACACTCAGAGAAAGAATCTCTCTGAATTTTTGAAATTCGCCGCCTTGGAAAATTCTCCTTATTATTCAAAAAGTATTTTTATAAAAATCAGAATTTTATTAAAAAAAATTAAACATGCTTTTCTAATTTTAAGTAATTTTGTTTCATATGTTGGAAATTGTTCAGGTCGATTATTAGTTTATGGAAAGTAACGAATTTTTTTTCTGAGTGTATACTTAGACATTCACATATATCTTATGGAGTTTGGCGCACAAATAGCCAGCGGGTTTCTTGCGCTTTATTTACAAAAGTTTTGCGTGGCTTTGAAATATTTGCGGCATTAGCTCTTGAAGGATGACTTGATATGATATGCGGACATATGTACATGTATGTGCCAAGCAAAGCGCTTTCAATTACTTTACCTAGCTAAACAGACAGATCTCACTGACTGTCTGTCTGTCAGTCTCGACTCGCTTGCATTAGAGTGGCCAACTCATTCAGATAGACCTAAACGGAAAGGTATTCAGAGAAAAAGTAAACAGCTTAAAAGTAGAAAGAAAAACACTTTCTTTAAGCACTTGTTCTTCGTTGATCAAATTCGAATTGTTGTTGAGGACTCTGGACTATTTTTCTATTACAAATGTTACTAAACAGTTCTGTAACTAAACACTAAAAACTACTATAATCAATATTTCTGCTTTTAGATAACTATCAAGTTTGAATGCTCTTATGCCCTCTACTGATACCCATTAAAAAGGCTAAAAAGGCAATAATGCAATGCCATGAAGTATGAATATTCTCGATCAGCATCAAAAATAGTGCCAATCCATCTATCTGTAGATAACAAGCTAGGTGCAGAGTAGCAGCTAGTCGAGCTCTCTCGAGCTTCAGATTACAATATTCTAGAGCTCAAACCACTCTATGTATTTTATAGATTTGTGATCTGCTTGCATCATCTGCTTCTAGATTTGTTAGATATCATTCTATAGAAATCAATTTAAAAATTATCGATAATTATCGACTAATTTTCTACACAATATCCACAATTGATATTTTTACGGAATTCTCAGGCAGTCGACAACATTCACAATACTCCAAGCAGGCTCTGTAGTTTCATCGAATCCCACACATATATTTTATAGGTAAGTTACTTCTTTCCTCATCCCCCCACATATTTTATAGGTAAGTTACTTCTTCCCTCATCCGCCCACCAAGCATTCCCAAAATGTTTGCACTTTGATTGCGTTGCTTGTGTGGCAAAAACTTTGGCCAAGAGCTTTATGAGGAACCCTCGAACCCTTAACCCACTCCAGCCAGCCATCCAAAATTATTTCAATTAAGTTTCTTACAAATAGCCCCGCCCAAAAACTGCTCTGGACTTACTTTCATTAGTTGAGCTTGTTGCTGATGTTGTTGTTGTTGATGTTGTTGTTGTTGTTGCCACACAGAAATTTATTGTCAGGTTCGATGGTTGGCAAAGTTTTTATTGCACGGCGGCTTGGAATTTGCCAGTTGCTGTTGTTGCTTTTGTTGTTGTTGTTTGTTGGCTTTTGATTATTCAAATTACGCTTAATTGTTAAGGTGGCCATAACGCTCATAATGGCTATAGCCAAAAGGCTTGCCTTAAGCGTCCCCCCCCCCTGCCCTCGAATTTAAAGCCCGAAATCGTTTGAAGTGTATAATTGGATTATGGCTAACATATTGCCAAGTTGAAGTAAGTCTGAGCAGAGATTTCAGAGTGTTGAATTAACTAATAGATGGCAGATTTCAGCTGCTGTGAACTTCTGAAATCAATAAGTAATTCCGACTCACAATTTCAGCTTTTGAGCCCCTTCGAATAGTCTGCTATTTCCAAAACTAGCTAATAAGCTCTTTGGCTCTATTGTCTTCGACTACTCTGCTTGAGCTCTGAACAGTTACTTCTGTATATAGTATTCATATTCTATAACTTATCTATATTCCATAATAATTACATAATTTATATAATTATAATTTATATACATTAGAAAAAGGTATAACGGAATAGTCTGAAGTATATATAATATATCCGAATTAATGAAAAGACAACGGTCTTCAAGATCGGACTACTATATCATATATCTTTCCAACGAACAATCTCGTGGTTTTTTTTATTAATATTCCCATTCCTCTCTTCCATCCGCTTTGCCTGTTTAAATAAGCTACAGGTTATTTTGTACACAGGGTATCTGTGTGCCAAGTACACTCTTATCAACTATGCAACAAGTGAGGCAAGTGAATCACGTTGGGTTGTGCAACAAGTGCTTTCTGCTAATCACATATTGCTCTACTTTCAGGCTTCATACACTGCAATTAGTTAGTGCTGAGAAATTGGCTTTAAGTTCAACGTTTTCTAAGAGTTCGACTCGATTGCACTTCACTTGCATTTTTTGTTTATAGTGCAAGCCTCAGAACGGAAACGCGTCAAGCGGCATATATTTTTTGGTTTTTTGTACAAAAATCATTTGTGGTGTAGGTTTTATTTTTTGGGTGATTTTGTTTTGTTTGCCTGACCCTTCGTTCAACCAGCATGGTGTTTACTGTACAGTGGCACTCTGTGGGCAACAAAAAATGCAGCACACAATAAAGAGACACAGAGTTGAGCAACGTAAAATGGCGCGAAATTCGTGCATTAAATGGACTGAACTTCCGGTGTGTGAAATTGTCGCACACTCACACACACACGCACACCCACACCCACACAGAGAATACATATTGAGTTGTGGGCTCTGTTAGCGTGTTTTTCTGGCCATATGCGAGTTGTTGGCTATTTTGTGGGCGCTGACAAAAGCTACATAAAAAAAAGGCAGGCGCATAGAAAAGCAACTGTAAATTTATGCCCATTGGCAATAATCCATTTTTGAAGCTGGTCAGCCACAGCCACAGCAACAACAACAACAACAACAAAAGCAGCAGCAAAAACATCAACCAATATTTGAGGGCCCATTGTTTCCGCGCTAATTGTTTGGCTTTTTGACCAATTTGCTGCTGCTGCTGCTGCTGCCAGCGACGATGACGACGAGTGCCATAAGAGTTTTGGCCACTCCATTTTTTGGCCATTACTAACACACACACACACACACACACACTCACACAGAGACAATCTCTATACCTACCCCCATCTCTTGAGAAGCGCTAGAAAGAGGGTCGCAGCTGCCTGCGCAGATTGCAATTATTTTGCAAACAATGGCAAATTGTTGCTGCGTGTGCAAACATAAAATCAAATTGAACGTAGGTGTGTGTGCCAAAGATACAGATACAGATACAGATATAGATACAGTTACAGTTACAGATATACTTACAACTCCTACACCAGGTACACTCAGAAAAGAAATTGCCCAATAGTAAGTACAGATACCATTGAGCATTTTCAGTTTCAGTTCGATTTGTTTTTCCGAGTGTACGTTTACGGCTTGAGTTACTTTTGTTTGGTAAGGTGTCTGCGTGTGGCGCATCTGGCACTTGCAGCATTTGCCTTGATTTGATTACATGCGGGGATACACCTACAACGACGAACGACAGAGGACAGACTCTGCCACAGCTTACAGGGGTTGCATGGATGGATATGCAAATGATTTTTTGGGGGGCAACATGCGGAAAAGCAGTCAGCAGACAACAGGTGATGGCCACATAAAAATACCAATCGATATATGTCTGAATATATATATATATATATATATATATATATATATATATGTATGGGAGTGCTTTGGGGTACCATTAAATGCGCATAGATTGTCGCCAGGCTGTGTGTGATAATAAAGTGCAAATCGCTGCCGGCAGCAGCAGCAGCAGAAGTGGCAACATATACATATATGTATGTGCCACATGAGTTGGCTAAATTAATCACTCGCCGTTGCATATATCAAAATAAACAGATCATGACAAATGCAGTGCGTAAATCGAGCAGAACATCGCAGTGACTTTGAGTGAAATATACACTGAGAAAAAATGTTGTAGAATTTGTTTTTAATCTTTTTATCATTTATAATTTTAAAATTTTATTTTATTTAACTTTTTTGAAAGAGACTGCGAACTAATCAGGCAACACATTTGAAGTGAGATTCTTCATTTCAGAATTCTTCATTCTTCAAATAGAAACCCTACATAGCTTGACATAAGATTAACTATCTGTATAATTCTTCATCGATATCGGATTATAGCCGTTTGTTCATATTTAACAGCACCAGCTCAAGCACTGGGGTTCGGGATAACTCCCAGATGAGCGCTCTCGACCAGAGCATTCTTTGCAATTATTTTCTTCTAGACGAGCACTCTCGACTAGAGCATTTTTTTTCTCTCTGTGTGTGTGTGTGTGTGCACAACACCTCGTTTGCATTTAGTGTGCTATTTCTTTGTTTGTCTTTAGTTTTTTTTTGCGTTCTTTTTTTTTTTTTTGCTTTTGTTCTTTTAATTAAAATAATTTCTGGCTGCACTTTTTCCACGTGAAATTCCCGCAGACGAAGACTACACATAGCCGCTGTCATGTTCGCTTGTCTCGCAATGAATTCGCTGGCCAATTCCCAGTTCCCAGTTCCCAGTCCCAGTCTCCATCCCATTCCCTACCCATTTTCATTCCAACTCCAATGGCAAACAGACGAACCGGCGAAACGCATAAATTATGCTTTTGTTGACAATGCAGCCGACATTTTGAGTCTGATGCAGATGCTGATGCTGATGCAGATGCTGATGCTGATGCAGATGCTGAGGTGCCAAAGGTACAAAAACTTTGCTGCATTTCTTGGCAAACTAAATTGTCACATTTCTTCTTCTTTTTGGACATTTATTTGTTGTTTTCGTGTCTCGAATGGACTTTTAATTGTCGCCCGTTTGCCATAAATTAGAGAAGCGTTTCGCGTTATTTGAACGTGCTCTACAACATTTAAAGATCATTTCTCTTGGTCTAGTCAGCAGGTAACGCATCATATATTTGTAACCACATGCTGCATGCAGCAACATGCTCCCACATGCCGCATGCAACTCAGCTTTTTGCTGGCTTGCCTTTGTCTTGCTCTGCTCTTTAAAATTGAAATTGGATGGCAGCCAAAAAGAAGAGGCAGTCAGACAATAGCGTCTTTAAAGTATGTGCGGCACAGACACAAGTTGCCACAAAAGTTGCAGGACCATACTCCACCCTCTGGCTGCACCTCTGTTACATGTGTTGTGGCTGGCTAAATGTTTTGCATTTCAAATTGCATTTTAATCGCATTTCAACCTGAAATGCCATTAGACATAATTCGTTTAGCTGCATTTGTCGTCGTCGTCGTCATCCTTGTTGGCCAGCAAATCATTTCGATATGGCCAGTATGCCCCGCCCACATTACGCCCCCCATTTGAACACAATTGGCAACCGCACGTAAATCAACTTTGCCATTGATTTCGGCTGCTCTCCAACTGACAGTTGTCCACTGTCCACTGAACTGAGTCAGTTCATCTCACACTCAGAAAAACAAATTTGCATTTTGTAAATTAGAAAATTAGAAACTTTTTTCTTGCTTTTAGAAACTAGTTTCTAAACATAAGCTTACATTTTTGTACAAATTAGACATCGACACTACCAATAGACATTAACTTTCTGAATAATAAGGTGCGAAACCCTTGGCAACCTAGTAAAATTCAGTACTACTTTTGTCTAAGTGTAGCCCCCCTTCTGCAGTTTCCCAGCTCGCTTGTCAGTTGCATGTTGCCTGGCTGCATTGACGTACTGTCCAGATTATGCGCATTGCATCCGTTTTGGAACAACTCACACACACTCACACTCACACACACACACACACACATACACACACTCACAAATACACTCGCTTGTCAAATTTGTCATTTTGTAATTGATTGTGAGCCGATTGACATTTAATCAATTTATGTTTGTTTCGAGCAATCGTTTCTCTAATCCAAATTAGAGGGAACTGCAAATTATTCGTCACCTGACCGACTTCCACTTATCAGCTGCTGCATATGTAGTACTACATATATATATACTATATATATATATATATGTATATTTGATTACAAGGTAAGTGACAGTGGCACTTGTTGAAAGGCGGGTCAGTTCGAGTCCAAGTGCCTTGGCAGCTAGCTGCATCTATCGAGTGTTGCTCAAATGAATGCCAGACAGACTGCCTACCAAAACTTAAATAGCTAGAATCTCAGTCAACACTCACGCACACCACACACACACTTATACACACACTCGCATTCGCATTTATCGATTTTCTTAAGCATTTACATTGTTAAACTAAGTCACAAAAAAAAAACTGAAAAACGTGGCAGAAATAAGAAAGCGGAAAAAACATTTGTCACGCCGATAATTAAATACTCTTTTAGCTAGATTATATAGTATAATACTATATATACGTATATTCCAAATTATAGTCTCTGAGTTCTGTTTACTTGTATCTATAAGGGGTGAAGTTATCTATGGAATGCCCAGGATATAATCGAACTTCTACATACCAAATTTGATATCCATAGTTCTTATAGTATCCGATATCAGTTTGTTCTTACAGACAGATAGACAGACTTGGCTTTTGATGCTGATCAAGAATACACATACTTTAAGGCGTCGCAGATAGGTCTTTCTGCCTGTTACATGCTTTTGCACAACTTCATCAAACTCTCTTTCCATTTGTAAGGGTATGAGACTATTCCTACTTAAATGCGTTACACATTCGGTGACATAATCACAATGCCCTTTGCATTGAGTAAATCAGCACAAACTGACCCTGAGATGCTGCTGCTTGAAAGAAAGCAGAAAAAAGAAGCGAAGGAAGAAGAAAAAGAAGCGAAGACGACGACGGGCCAAGCGAATTTGTGCGCTTGAGTGCGTGCATAAATTTCTTGTGCTCTTTGCTGGCTATTATTTACATTACACACACACACATATACATATATATAGCAGATATATTTATATATATATACATACATATATATATATATATATATATGTGTATATATGTGTATGAAAAACTCAATTTCCTGCAACGAACACAGGCACATCAAATGCTTTACGGCCGCCTTCTCTCTCTCTCTCTCTCTCTGCCTGTCTCACTCCCACTGCATTAATATTTCCATGTCCATCTGAAATTTAACACACGTTTGTGGCACGGCACACACACACACACACACACAGAGAGAGACACCATTTGGCCACAACCACCGTCTGGGCGCTGTGTGTGGAATATTCGCATGTAATGTGTGTAATCAAAGTAACAAAATCCAAATCATATTTCCTTCATTGACCACAAACCAACCGAGGCGCAACCCTTTTTTCAGACTGTGCATAAAACATTTTGCTCGATTTCCACAATCAACGTTTGCCTTGCAACAACCAACTTTTCTTAACCTTGTTTGATTTTTATTTCCCCCAATTCTTTTTTTTTATTTTTGCTGAGGCAAAATTATTGGTCTGGGCATATGTAATCATGTTGGTGGTGAGCGTATAGGACGCATCATAAAGTGCACACAATCAAAATGAAATACGTTTTAGGTACACGTTTCTATCTACACTTGACCGGGGCATAGACGACTAAACGATGAGCTACAATCAGCAGAAGAAATCACTACACTCTTTGCGCCAAGTTCAGCACAGCTGATTGCACCTGATTGTACAGAAAGTATATTTCATTATCAATATTCACAAACAGCAGATATTACTCTCTAAGCGTAGCGCATTTGAATACCTGTAAAGCCGGTCAAGCTAGTTAGCATTTCGCATATGTTGGCAATTTTTTATTTATAGCTGTGGTCGCTCCTTACTTAAAGGTGTTGGGTGTGCCAGTATGGGGAATCAGGGATGGGGTTGGGGCTGGGGGTTATCCTTTGCTACATGTAAGAACTTTAGTTGCCGCTGGCCATTTGGTGGGCTGCTTTGTGAAAACTTGTATAAGAAATCTCTTGGAGCAGTTGCATTTCACGCTAAAACTTTTTGCCCAGAAATTCTCATTTGTGGTCAAGGCTAAAGTTTTATTTGAGTTCACAGTTTCAGTTTAGCCCCAAAAATTCAATTAAATCTACGCATTATGCACGCTGCACTGCTCCCGTTCAATTTGAACCTTTCCAGAGCTGGCCAAAGAGCCCTGGCCCAGAGTTTGCTTGTATGCAAATAACTTGGCACAAAAGGTGCGCCGAGTGGATGGTAAACAAATTATCAAAAGTGCCCAGTCAGCAGGCAAAACTAACTAACTCAAGCAGCGAGTTCAACTACACTCACAGAAAATAAGTGACCTGATATATACAGTGAATAAATGAATATTCATTTAATTTCAAGTTTACTCTCTCTAAGAGTCGGGATTAGGGCAATATTTTAGGGCAATATTCCAAATTGCATTTAGATTTATTTATTTATTTTTCTGAGTGTAGGATTTGAACGGGAAGTTCTTCATTTGGTGAGCAACGCACACGATTCTCGGTGGTAAGCGTCAGTTCATTATTAAAACTTTTAAAAGCAGATAAGAGCACAGACTGATATAGAGATGCTGACACTGATACACACACTCACACACACACATACAGACAGGATGATAAGGACGATAACCTATGCGGGCAGAGGTGGAGGTAGAGAGGGGGAGCCACTACCAAAGCGGGCGCCACTTTACCTCTAATTGAAACATTAAGTTGCACATCACGTACGCGGTGTCAGACACCAGACGCCTGCCTGGACGGGAAGGGTGTGTGGTGAGGGGCAAGGGGACTATGGTCTATGGCGCCTAGGAGTATGCTAAAATTGTGCTCGACTGCGGCTGCTTGGGTGTTTTTTACCTAGTCCCCACAAACAAAAAACATAACAACAAAAAAATAACGCCCAAAGTGCCAAAGCTTCGACTATCAACCACTCAGCACTTTATTTTTTTCCATGTTGGCATTTTAAAAAGCATTTAAGCCACTAGTAGCAAGAGGGGAAGGGTACAGGTTTTTTGTTAAGTGTGTAAAGTGATTACGTCGAAAATTTGTTTGCCTGTGATTCTGCATACGTGTGGCACAACCAGGAGTCCAAGTTATAGAAGAGCGTTGCGGAAATCCCTAATAAACGACACTTGATAGTTGATGTTAACTATATCAATTAGCGCACAGGCTTAGACAAGGTCGAGTGAACAGCTGAGCACGTTCTCGTATCCAGAGGGTCATCACTGCAAGGATAAGTAGGATTAGTTTATAAAGGATTTGCATCACTAGTTAATATATACCCCACTTGGAGCCCACGAGCACTGGGCAGCCTCCATGAAGGGTTCTCGTGTCGCCAGTCCCATTGTCCAGCAGATTATACCAGAAGAGAGCCATACCACGCTCTGGACTAACAGCCTGTTTCAGATTTGGGAATACTGTGGCGCCTCCCTGCTCCACACCAGACAGCTGTGCATTTATATATAGATTTAAATGATCAAAATAATAAGCCAAAATGCACATACATAGAACAGCACCGTTGCAATGCGATCCCCTGCATCAGTTGCTTGTTGCTGGAGGTGAATTAATTTGATTTTCAAATATAATGACACATGATTTTTTTCTAAAGACACTCTCACCTGTGTGGTATTAAAGAAATCGTAGTGAGCCGCATAGTGTCCACCCAAGCCATAGTTCATAATGTTGAATGCCTCAGAGCCCTGCATGCTTAACTCAGTCATGTCCACAACTCGTCTCTCGATGCGCCTCGTGAGATTGTTGAGATCCCTTTCCAGCCAGGCGCCCTTCGAGGTTCGCACTCTCCTCGAAACATATTTGCCATCCACATGGACAGTGGTACGCTTCAACAGTGGTCGGGCAAGATTTTGGAGTTCATCGATTTCCTGGGGAGACAATGCATCATGGAACACAACTATAAATGGATTAAGTAGAACAATTTCCATTTTGAGGGGTGCCAGTCGCACAAATGGCGAAGTCTTCATTTTATATTCGCAGTGCAGATTTAATTGTGGCACAAATTGACCTCGACAACCTCGAGAATAAGATGTAATATTCTCTTTGGCAACAGGTTTCAGTTTGGGCTCATTTTTGATCATATTCTGGACGTAAGTTCTCAAATTGAATACTTGGGTTTTCTCTGATTTATTTCCCATTATCAGAGCATGATCCAAAATTGGCATAGCTGTGGAATAATACTCTAAGACACAGATACCAAATGAGTCATCTGCACCGATTCAAGCGGAATTTACTCACTGTTTTCAGCAAATGCACTGGCCATGAAATACACCAATCTCTCAGGCTCAGATCCCATCAGAGTCGGAGTTGTCTGATTGGAAATGAGCCATTTGCCAGTCTCGGCGAACCATTGGCTGGCCAAAAGCGGTTTGCTGTGTTGATGCAGGAATTGGCCAATCCTATAAGTGTCCATCGCATTAAGACTTGATCTGCAGATGGCATTCTGATGGGTTATTCTGAGGAGTGCCACACAAATATAACTCACTCGTACTGCTTTCCGTTGAGCAATCCCTTGACCACGTCCCCAATCGTCAGATTGTACACATCGCTCAGGCGTTGAATTGCCTCACAAGCCTCCTTCAGATCAGTCGGACTCGGCAGCTCTGATTTGTGTTGGGCGAGATGGACGATGTGCGACCAACCCACGGGCTCCTCAATGAACACCTTCCAATCAATCCAATCCCCCTGCATGCGACGTATCAGTGAAAAGGCATTCAGAGGATTCGAAACATAATCTTCCATTTGAGACATGGCCTTATCGTTTTCCGCTTGCAATCGTGGAACAACACTGAGAAAACTAATAGTTATAGTTTCAAATAAATCAAGTTAGACTTTGGAACTTACCTTTTCAGTGTATTCAACTTTCTCTCCAGCTCATCCGCATAGCCGTTGAGGTTCTCAATGAGTTTGGCCTCCAGCAGAAGCAGCTTCACCATTCCCGAGACTGATGTCGAGTGACTTTCCTCCAACGTTTTATTTCCATTTGTTAAGATTATGGCAATGGCAAAGGCAATCCACAAAAATATCCATTTGAGTGAATCCATTTCGTTCAAAACTGACAACTAGAACAATGTTACTATAGTTCCTAACTTATTTTGGATTTGAGATAAATAAAAGACTTTCGAATTGATGTGCTGTATTGCGCATGGGAATTGAGCAAATTGATTGCAGATTTTATTTAGAATTTTTCACATTTCTCATTTTTCCAAAGTTAATCAGGACCGGTGAGCGTCCGTGCCTCCAACCCCAACCGTTTCCTCCATGTCCCCAAGATGCTCTTTCCGTTGTAGTCTCAGTTGTAGTGGGATATGGTGTATTGGGCGCAGCCGTGGTCGTATCCTGCCCCTCGGTGGACTTTACCAAGCAAATGGCTAAGACGGCACAGCTTAGGATCAACGTTGCGATTCTCATTGCGATGTTTGTTGAATTCTTCTGAAGACTGATCTCTGTGTGGAGACCGAGAGCTATTTATACCAATTTCAATTTAGGTTCTGTTTACCCAACTATCGCAGCTGTGTCAATCATTTGCTTGAATTGTTTACCTGGTTTAACCTTGTATTTCCTGCAAGAATAATCAATGTGGATTTTTGCACAACTGTTTGCAGAATTTTTGGCACAACTCAATATACCCGAATAAAAAACGAAATTTCTTTTGTTTAATTGTTTGCTCATAGTTGTCTGTAGTTTGTTTGCTGTTTTTGCTATATCAACTGAAATTGGAAATATACATATTTCGCATAAATAAACAAGTTATGCATTATATATATCGCAATATTTCTAAAGGTGGTTATTTATTCAGTCTGAATTGAAAACAGTTCACAAATATTAAAAACTTTTTCAAAAATAAACCGATTAAATTGAAATTCAAGTCACCAATTAAATGATAGATATTTCGAAATGGAAAATATAATATAAAATGAATACGGAATCAAATTACTATAATATATACTCGAAAGTGTTTTCTTATATATATCTTAGTCATGGATTTATCTGGTTTTAATTATATTGTAATCATAATAAATATTTGTACCCATGCCAAAGGGGAACTCTCTATTTAATAGTTTTATGATACGATATTCAACTTGAAGGGAAATACTATTTCAGATTAACCTCATTTATAGAAACAATTTAGATGTGTGCAGTGCTCTTGTCTAACTTACTAGACTTCATTTACTATTATGCCTAAGGTTATGCTTGGGTTTGCTCGTATACCAAGCCGAGTTTCTGCCGACGCTCCCTTTGAGACTGAGTAGTACAGTGTCGAGCGAGTATTGGTTTTGCAAGTCCCATCGACTAGGACGCATTTAAGTAAATAAAAATATTAGCCACCAACAGAAGATCCTCTGTGGACAAGTGAAATATATATCCACAATTAATATGCAGTAAAGCCGTGTGAAATTGCAAGAGCAAATCTCTCTTAAAGTTCGCATGAGAGAGCTTTCGCTCAACTTTAATCGCACATACAACGAGCGGAAGCTCATTGCTCTCTTTAAAGATCTGCGCGATGAAGTTGAGCGGGCAAAGTTTATTGGGGACTAACTTCAGGTGCTTAACATAATTCTGTTGCTTAACATACGTCTGTTGCTTAACATAATTCTGTAGCTTCACATAATTGGAAAGCATTAATGAGGGACTTAACATATGTATGGATGCACGGATTCATTAAATGTATATTAACATAACATGTTGCAACAGCCAAAGGAAAACGAATGAATAAAAAAGAATGGAAATTAATAATAAAATTTTGTTCATTGGGAGTCGTGCAACGCACACTTAGGGATCATCAAATGGTATCGGTCCAATTTCTTTTTCCTGTCTTCCCCCTTCGAACTACAACCACAGTCGATTAATTAGTCCTTTAGTTAGTATTATGCACAGCGAGCACGTAGCGCAAGGAACTTTAAGAAACCTCGACCAACCGATGCAGCCGGAACCACTTCTTGGAGGCTACATTATCGTCTGCCTATGTGTGTATATATAATCACAGCTTCAAACTCAATATTATAATAAATTAT
Organism: Drosophila atroscutellata; assembly: GCA_035041605.1. Lineage (NCBI taxonomy): Eukaryota > Metazoa > Arthropoda > Insecta > Diptera > Drosophilidae > Drosophila > Drosophila atroscutellata. The sequence continues at coordinate 973,157 of JAWNLA010000059.1, forward strand.
ACTTGTTTTTATCTTTTTTTCCATTCTCGCCAGCAATTTACAATTTGCAGTTGTGAGGAAAACAAAAACTGGAGTTACACAAATAACTCTCTCATACTGCCTTCCCTTGAGCAATCCTTTGACCATGTCCCCAATTGTCCAGTTGCACACATCATGTGCTCATTTATAAAAGTGGCATGCGAACGATCCATAAATGTCTTTCAGTCTGTCCAATCCTCGTGCATGCGACGTATTAGTGAAAAGGCATTCAGAGGATTCGAAACATAATCTTCCATTTGAGACATGGCCTTATCGCTTTCCGCTTGCAATCGTGGAACAACACTGAGAAAACTAATAGTTATTGTTTCAAATAAATCAAGTTAGACTTTGGAACTTACCTTTTCAGTGTATTCAACTTTCTCTGCAGCTCATCCGCATAGCCGTTGAGGTTCTCAATGAGTTTGGCCTCCAGCAGGAGCAGCTTCACAATTCCCGAGACTGATGTCGAGTGACTTTCCTCCAACGTTTTATTTCCATTTGTTAAGATTATGGCAAAGGCAATCCACAAAAATATCCATTTGAGTGAATCCATTTCGTGTCACGTTTTCAATCTGTTCAAAAGTGACAACCCCAACAATGTTGCTATAGTTCCTAACTTATTTTAGAGTATATTCTCAAATGAAGTTTGGATTTGAGAAAAAGAAAAGACTTTCGAATTGATGTGCTGTGTTGCGTATGGGAATTGGGCAAATTGATTGCAGAATTTATTTAGAATTTTTCACATTTCTCATACTTCCAAAGTTAATGAGGATCGGATTGCCTCTGTGCCTTCCCCACCGTTTTCGTCCATGTTCCCACGATCCCTCTGACGGGCCTGTAGATGTACCATAGGTTGGCGGGTATGGTCCATCAGGGTATGAGTCAGGCGGGGCTGTAGTACTCGGGTATGAACCAGTCGGGCCTGTCCCTGAGCTAGTCGGTGGTGGAGTAGTCACTGGTGGACCAGTCGGGTAGGCGCCAGTCGGAGTCTGCCCTTCGGTGGACTTTACCAAGCAAATGGCTAAGACGGCACAGCTTAGGATCAACGTCGGGATTCTCATTTTTTCAGAATACTGATCTCTGTGTGGAGACCAACAGCTATTTATATAAATTTGAATTTGGGGTTTGTTTACCCACTAACTAAGCAGCTGTGTCAATCATTTAGATCGCATTGCGTAATATTCTGAATTAACTTATTATTTTCTGCACGCATACAGAAAGTGGTTCTTTGCACAACTGTTGTCAGTATATTTTTGGTAACTAACTAACTTTGACGTAGACTGCAAATACCCGTAAAATAATAATTCATTTAACACACGTGTTTTCCTCCCAACAATAATCAAAATGCGTTATTTACTTGTTTGCTCACTGTTGATTGATGTTGGAATTATGAAGTGAACATACATGTTTCGCACAACTAAACAAGTAAGTCAAAAGCCGCAATAGTTTCCAGAATTTTTATTTATTTATTCAGTGTGATCTAAAAACAAAAATTATAATTGAAATTAAATTTAATTTGATACTTGAAATTTATCCAATACAGGCATTCCATGTGTCGGAGAATATTTGCTCTGCAGTAATAATCATAGAGTATGGCAAGTCTGTATCTGATCTATCAATCAGCAGAATACAACTTCGCAATTCTATATATAGTTCTTGATTCCGATTAACAGAGTTGCTGAACATAACTGTTTTATAGAGGTATATGTTCCCAATATTTCTAAAAGTTGATGGTTATTTATTCGGTCTGAATTTTAGAAAGGTTTTCAATAAATAAAACGCTTGAATTGAAATTCACACCACAAATTAAATGTTAGACGTTAAGTGTATCACTTAAAGGAAAAAACTCATTTAAATAAATCTTAATTATAGAAACAATGTTGTTGTGTGTATACATAATCATATGTAATTTATTACAACTTCAAATTTGATAGATTTAATAATAATAAATAATTAATTTAATAAGTAAAAACATGTTTTCTTCGTATATATCAGTGAGCTGATCTGCAATATCACTGCAAGGGAAAGTAGGATTAGTTTGTAAAAGATTTGCATCAGTTTAGATTATAGTTACCCCACTTGGAGCCCACGAGAACTGCCTGTTTCAGATTTGGAAATGAAGCATGATCCAAAATTGGCATAGCTGTGGAATAATACTCTGAAACACAGATAACAACTGAGTCATCTGCACCGATTCAAGCGGAATTTACTCACTGTTTTCAGCAAATGCACTGGCCATGAAATACATCAATCTCTCAGGCTCAGATCCCATCAGAGTCGGAGTTGTCTGATTGGAAATGAGCCATTTGCCAGTCTCGGCGAACCATTGCCTGGCCAAATGCGGTTTGTTGTGTTGATGCAGGAATTGGCCAATCCTATAGGTATCCATTGCATTAAGACTTGATCTGCAGATGGCATTCTGATGGGTTATTCTGAGGAGTGCCACACAAATATAACTCACTCGTACTGCTTTCCGTTGAGCAATCCCTTGACCACGTCCCCAATCGTCAGATTGTACACATCGCTCAGGCGTTGAATTGCCTCACAAGCCTCCTTCAGATCAGTCAAACTCGGCAGCTCTGATTTGTGCTGGGCGAGAAGGACGATGTGCGACCAACCCACGGGCTCCTCAATGAACACCTTCCAATCAATCCAATCCCCCTGCATGCGACGTATTAGTGAAAAGGCATTCAGAGGATTCGAAACATAATCTTCCATTTGAGACATGGCCTTATCGCTTTCCGCTTGCAATCGTGGAACAACACTGAGAAAACTAATAGTTATTGTTTCAAATAAATCAAGTTAGACTTTGGAACTTACCTTTTCAGTGTATTCAACTTTCTCTGCAGCTCATCCGCATAGCCGTTGAGGTTCTCAATGAGTTTGGCCTCCAGCAGAAGCAGCTTCACCATTCCCGAGACTGATGTCGAGTGACTTTCCTCCAACGTTTTATTTCCATTTGTTAAGATCATGGCAATGGCAAAGGCAGTCCACAAAAATATCCATTTGAGTGAATCCATTTCGTGTCACGTTTTCAAACTGTTCAAAAGTGACAACCCCAACAATGTTGCTATAGTTCCTAACTTATTTTAGAGTATATTCTCAAATGAAGTTTGGATTTGAGAAAAAGAAAAGACTTTTGAATTGATGTGCTGTATTGCGCATGGAAATTGGGCAAATTGATTGCAGATTTTATTCATAATTTGTCACATTTCTCATACGTGTAAATTTAGTGGGGAACGGTGCGCCGCCAGTTTCGGAGCCAGTCGTGGAGTTTGAAATTGTGTCATTTAAATAAGGTACAGATGGCCAGAATTTGGGTGGGGTTGAGACTGGAGTCAGCCCCTCGGTGGACTTTACCAAGCAAATGGCTAAGACGGCACAGCTTAGGATCAACGTTGCGATTCTCATTGCGATGTTTGTGGAATTCTTCTGAAGACTGATCTCTATGTGGAGACCGAGAGCTATTTATACCAATTTGAATTTGGGTTCTGTTTACCCAACTATCGCAGCTGTGTCAATCATTTGCTTCAATTGTTTACTCTTCCTACTCAAACTATATTTTCTACACGATTAATCAATATTGATTTTGCACAACTGTTTTCAGTATATTTTGAGCAAATGAACTAATAATAGTAAGAAAGTCAGAAGTCGCAGTATTTTCCAGAATTTTTATTTATTTTTCAGTGTTAACTAAAAACGATCCTCAGAAAAAAGCTTTCAAAATAATAAAAATTGAAATTGAAATGAATGTATTATGCATATAGTTTTGGTAAAACTGACTAAATTAAATTATTATTATTAATATTAATTATTAATTTACGTTAATTTGCATTCACCGTTAATTACGTATCGAACAAAATAATCGATTATGAAAAATGAGCATAAAAACAAATTAAATAATCTGCAAAAATGCCTGGAATCGGGGAATATTCTCTCTTTAGTGATAAATATAGAGTATAACAAACGTGTCCACATTATGTGAAAATCTCCCTCCAAATGGCCAATGGCAACTCTCGCCGATATATCTGAGCTATATATTCGATCAGCAGAATTGAATTTCACAATTCGATATATCGTTCTTGATTTCGATTAAGAGAGTTGCTTAACGTAACTCTATTATAGAAGTATATATTATATTTCTATATATTTATAAGGTATTCTTTTGATTGTTAATATATACTCGGAAGTGTTTTTTCTTAGTCATGGTTTTATTTGGTTTTAAGTCCATTGCAAGTATAATAAATATTTATAGTAGTGTAGCTTTCCATTTAATATTTTCTTTATTAACAATTCTTTTGTCTGTATATATAATATTAGATGTAATATATCACAGCTTCAAATTTACTATTTTAATAAATAATACTCACTCCCCTACAATTTCAAAGTAAGAAAATCAGTTCCATCAACAAACTTTGGTTTCATAGCTAATTTATAAACTTGCTGACAACTGATTTCTTTATTGATTAGAATTGGTTTTAAGACAAGGTCTGGTAAACAGCTGAGCGCGTTCTCGTATCCACTTGGTCATTGCTATTAAGGAAAAGTCAGATTAGTTAATAAAGGATTCATATCATTGGTAAATAATACCCCACTTGGAGCCCACGAGAACTGGGCAGCCTCCATGAAGGGTTCTCGTGTCGCCAGTCCCGTTGTCCAGCAGATTATACCAGAAGAGAGCCATACCACGCTCTGGACTAACAGCCTGTTTCAGATTTGGGAATACTGTGGCGCCTCCCTGCTCCACATCAGACAGCTGTGCATTTAAATATAGATTCAAATCATAAAAATAATAAGCCAAAATGCACATACATAGAACAGCACCGTTGCAATGCGATTGCCAGCTCCTTCTAAGTCGAGCTGGAGGCGTAATGTTTGAATAACGACTGCATTGATCTCAACTGAAAACTTACTGTTCTGTCGAAGTAATCGAAATGAAGATTGTAGTGTCCACCCAAGCCGTAGTTCATAATGTTGAATGCCTCAGAGCCCTGCATGCTTAACTGAGTCATGTCCACAACCCGTCTCTCGATGCGCCTCGTGAGATTGTTGAGATCACTTTCTAGCCAGGCTCCTTTCGAGGTTCGTGTCTTTCGCACCACATACTTTCCATAGCCATAGGCCGTAGTGCGCTTCAGCAGAGGCCGGGAAAGTTCCTGCAGCTCGTTGATTTCGCGTGGCGACAGCACATCATAATATCGCACTATATATGGGTCCAGATGTAGAACTTCCTTTTTGAGAGGTGCCAAGCGGAGAAATGGGGATTTTTTAAACTTATATTCACAATAGAGATGTGATTGAGTTGCAAATTGGCCGCGACAACCCATAGAATAAGAAGTGATATTCATGATTTTGGGGTTTATTTTGGGCTCAGCTCGGGCAAGTTTCTCGATTTCAGCCCTCTTTTTCAGTAGTTTGTCCGTTTTGTTTCCGATCATCAGTGCATGATCCAAAATTGTCAGAGCAGACGAGTATTGCTCTAAATAAGGCAAACTTTAGTTATATTCTTTTTCCCTAATAGTTAGAAATTATTTCTAAAAAAGAAAGTCTAGTTGAGTGCTCACTGTAGTTACTCAATGCGCTCGCAAAGAGATGTAGCATTCTGACAGGTTCGGCTCCAATTGGAGTGGGCAAAGTATGATCCATGAGCCACTTGCTACTCTCCGCAAACCATTCGCCAGCCCTGTGTTGATTTTTATGCTTGTGCAGGTGTTGACCCAAAACATACGAGTCCAGAGCATTTAGACTTGTGCTGCAGATGACATTCTTCAGGATTATTCTCAGGAGTGCTATACATATCACTCACTCATACTGCGTTCCGTTGAGCAATCCCTTAACCATGTCCCTAATGGTCAAGTTGTACACATCCTGCAGAAGATGTATTGCCTCACAAGCCTCCTCCAGATCTGTTGGACTTGTAAGCTGTGCCTTGTGCTCATTTATAAAAGTGGCTTGCGAACGACCCACTGGTGTCTCCATGAATATCTTCCAGTCTGTCCAATCCTCGTGCATGCGACGTATTAGTGAAAAGGCATTCAGAGGATTCGAAACATAATCTTCCATTTGAGACATGGCCTTATGGCTTTCCGCTTGCAATCGTGGAACAACACTGAGAAAACTAATAGTTATAGTTTCAAATAAATCAAGTTAGACTTTGGAACTTACCTTTTCAGTGTATTCAACTTTCTCTCCAGCTCATCCGCATAGCCGTTGAGGTTCTCAATGAGTTTGGCCTCCAGCAGGAGCAGCTTCACCATTCCCGAGACTGATGTCGAGTGACTTTCCTCCATGGGTTCATCTTGTGCTTTGATGGGACACAAGATTATGGCGATCACAATGTAAGCGAATATAATCGAATACATTCTGTGCTGAAAGTTGAAGCTGTCAATGCCTCAGTAATATGCCTCAACACAACTATGTCGATTGGCAAGTCGAAGTTAACTTTGATTTTACATTTGTTTATTTTAAATAAAGCTTAATTTGAAGCTTAGTAGAATTAGATTCTACACTCGTAAAAAAATTGCATTAGAATTCAGCAACTTTTTATACTTTTCGCAACTCTTCTTATGATTCAGGAAGTGTATTTTGAAGTCGTTTGTGTCTAAAAATCTTTTCTTAATTATTCCCACTGTTTGAAATTTAATTCAAAATAATCATTAGATGTAAACATTTCTAAAAATAAAAAACATATTTAATTTCAAGAATTTTTTTATATATGAAAATTGTTTCTAAAAGCCAGACAATTTTTCTAGTTATCAGATCGAACTTAATTTCGAATTTGAATTAATTTTTTTTTGTAATTTTGGGTAGATTTTCATTTGAGATTTTTAGGGAGTAGCTGTGGGCCTTTCAAAACAAACGATAAGTATTTGCCTACGTATACTTAGAATACTATATTAAATACTTTCGAACAGAGTATCCACCAGTCGAGCAAGAGCATTTTAAACTGATTGAATTGTTATTACTTCCCAGCAAGTTAATCACTTCTTATCTGATGGCTGGTTTGGAGTTTTGAGTTTCTAAGAAAGCAGAAACCAATGCAAAGCATAGCATTTGCCGATTTCTTGTGATTGTCTGTTATCAAAGTTGGATTGTATGTCTTATCAAGCTAATTACTAAATGATATTCTTTTCTTTACCCGAGAGGTATCAGTGCTTTGAGCATGGCCTTCTAAACATCTGCTCATTCTCACGTATCCATTTGTTGCACACTGTGAAAAATTATGTTTGCATTGTGATTGCGCATTTTAATTAATAGATATGGTAATTACCCCATTTGGAGCCCACTATAACGGGGCACGCGGCATGAATAGTGTTTTCATCAAAATCCCCGTTATCCTTCAGATTGTACCAGATAATGGCTGTTCCTCGTTGGGGAAAGACAGCTTTTTGTATGTTGGGAAAGACAGTAGCGCCACCCTGTTCCACATCAGAGAGCTATACATATATAAATATATATAGTATTGAATGAGATTTCAAACTATCCGGCTACTCACATAGAACATGACTGTAGCAATACGATCGCCGTTGAATCTTGTCCTTTCCGTGGCCTACAATCGAATAATTGTTCAACAAAAAATATTACTAAAAAAATGTCCTTGAATTTTTGAAAATTGCCCAGGAAACTAGAAAGATTATCTTTTCTTTAGAATTAATTTCTATATATAAGAAGAATCATTTTTCTTTGACACTGATCTACTCGAACTGTGAGCTATTGTAGTTACCCTTGGCGAACTTTCAAAATTCTGTTTTTGCATATTATTTTTGGCATTTAAGTACTCACATTCAAATAATCAAAGTGTGGAGCATAGTGTCCGCCCAGACCGTAATTCATCACCTGCAACATCTCCGAGCCGTACATAGTGAAGCCAGACATGTCTTCGATGCGTTTGTTGAGGCGCTCTGTGAATGCGTTGGTTCTGTCCCCCAGCCAGGTGACCTTTGAGGTGCGCTCCTTGACCATCGTATTGCGTTTTGTCACTTGATCGAAGACCATGGCGCGTTTCAGTTTGGGCACAGCGAGAAATTGCAAATCCTCGATCTCACGAGGCGAGATCACATCGTGATAGAGCACCATATACGGATCAAGTTGAAGCAGCTCCATTTTCAATGGGGCCAATCGCAGAAATGCTGAATTTGTGCTATTGTAGACGCAGTGCAGCCGAGCCGAAGTTGTGGGGGCAAATTGACCCCGACAACCCCTCTCGTATTTGCTCCCAATTCGCATTTTCATCTGCAGAGAGGATGTGGGGCATATTATTGATTGATTGGCAATTTGTTAGAGTGCACACCTACCATCTTGGGTACGGCATTCGGCTCCGTTCTTATCAATGTTTCCACTTCCGATTTGCGTATCAGCAATTTTAAACTATCTCTTTTAAAGGTCGTCGCAGTTTGGAGCACCTTAAGAGCATCGTCATAGCGATCTAGAGTTGAGAATTGAAATTGGTAAAGCTTTGTATGTGGCAAGCCTGCTATCAATGCGATACTCACTCATTTTGATAAGTGCCTCGGCATAAACGTGCAACAGCTCGGCTCGATCCACTTGGAGTGGCAAGGCCAAAATGTTTTGATTGTCGTTCAGCCAGTTGATCGCTTGGTAAATCCAATGGCTGGCCTCGTCAAAGGTCTTCCGATCATACAGGAACTTACCCAGGGCATAGCTATCCAAGGCACCCAAGCTGACACTGTGCGAAAAACAATCAAAAAGCAATTCATTTCAAATCATGCAAGCTACACTCTGACAAAAAAAGGTTAACAGGTGCACTCACTTGTACTGCCGGCCATTCAGCAGTCCCTTGGCCATGTCGGAGACCTTCAGGTCGTAGGTGACTTGGATGCGATACACGGCTTCAGCCGCTTCTTGGAGATCGGTGCTGCTGGGCAGTTGCTCCCGCTGCTCATTAAGGTACTTCACCTGCTGTTGACCCACCGACTGCTTCATGTATTTCTGCCAATGTATCCAATCCTCGTGCATGCGACGTATCAGAGAAAATGCATTGAGTGGATTCGATAGATAGGCCACCGGATCCTGCTGCGCCTGCCTGCTTGCCACACGCATTTCTGTTACATAACTAAAGAGAGAATCTGAAATTGTTAAACTCAACTTAAATTAATTCCTACACTCAGAAAGAAACTTATGTGATTTAAATGCTGAGTAACGGATTTTTTCTTTTATTTTTTTATTATTTCTTAATAAAAAAAAAATCTTTTAGTTTTTCTACTTTGTAATTTTCTACTGCTGCTTCTGAATGTAAGCCTTCATCTCACCTGCGCACTGAGAGCAGCTTGCTTTCCAACTCGTCTGCATAGCTGTTGAGATTGTCAATGAGCTGGGCTTCCAGGTGAAGCAGGTCCACCATTCCCGCCACCGAGGTGCAATGGCTCTTCTCCTCATCTTGGCCACTGACCAAATTGGCTAAGACTAGAGCAGCGGCCAAAAATCGAAGTCTCATTTTGTTGTGAGCCACGTCTTGAGGTGCCTACGTGCCAGTTCCAACTGTCAACTATTTCCCAAATTATAAAATAATCACAGTTGGCCCAAACATTAAAATACATGCTATTTGTATTACTTACCAATTGATAAGCGAGCCGAGGCACTGCGGCGTGTTGATTGCGAATGCGAAGCGCTTACTTTTAATTAAAGCAAACATATCAAATCAGATACGCACAGTGGCAGAAAAGTCGGCAATATTGAACGGAAAGCAAGAGTTTCTTGGATCCAGATATCGCGAAAGTTTAGAAAATTTGTGTCGAGTAAAACCAGTGTTTTATCTGAACTCAAGGGTTAATTTTCTAATTGAAGTTGGCCCCAACCAACACTCAAGTTGCAGGTGAAAGAGAATGAGCCTAAAATATAGTTCTTAAGGAGTCCATTATAAACATTTAGGGAAGAAAAGGGGATTAACAATTTATCAGTTATATAAATAGAGATGGGAAGGGGTGGAAGACAGTGTCAGCTAGCAGTATGATTACTGCTAACTTCTGTTTAATAAACTTAGAAGAACTTCAATAAAAAGCTGCCTGATTTCCACTGTGAATGCTGACTACTTTCGAGGAATGGAAACCTTTCAAATTTTAGTTGGTATCTGAACGAAATATATTGCTGATAATAAGTAATTCATTTTGGCCGCTTGTCCAATTTATATGTTCTCAATTCTAATTAATTGTATGCCGTGTCGCAATTTCCGATTACTGTTTAACAAGTGAGAATTTTTCAAATAATTTATATATATTATTGAAGCTAAAGTTGAGCTGACATGGGGCAGCTGAGAACAGTTGTGGACTGTGGAATGTGACAATCTGTTATCTGCTTTAGCCATGAATGAATTCATTGAAAGGCTTTGTGGAAAACCTAAAAACCTTTTTGTGTACAAAAATACCAGCACACAAAGCAGGACCGGGCCCACTTGTTGTTTGTTTGTTGGCAAAGGTATGGCCAACAACAGAAAAAGGGCTTTAAATTTTGCAATTTTTAGGGTGTGCTGGGGGGGAGTGGGAGTAGTGGTTTTGCCATGTTGCAACGGCATGTGTCCTGCCGTTGATATCGGCTTAACTTTGCCATAAAACTGTCAGCGTCACGCGTGTAGTGGACACGGGGCGGCAACTGACGCAGGGGGCAGATAAGTGGCAGCGGGGTTAGGCAAATGAAATAAATTTTACAGCCAAATGGGCAGACTTTGGCCAAACAAAAAGGCCAAAAGGCGGGAGGGGAGTAGACGGAGAGAGATTTGTGTGTGTGGCCAAATGTCAGAGGCAAATCTAATGCGGACAACAAAAGCACCTGTGACCTGGAAAATGTCTAGTCCGAGTCGTCGTCGTCGTCGTCGTCATCATCTCTTTCCCTCTCTCTCTCTCTCTCGACAGAACCGCTGGACAGCATTTAAGCTGAGAGCTGTTGACCAACAGCACCACCAACACCACAACCACCATCACACTCAGAAAAAAAATCGTTCTAAATTTCAGTCAAGGTTTTCTATTTTTAAGAAATAATTTCTGAATAGTTAGAAGCAAATTTCTAAACCGTACAATGGCTAAGTCCAAAATCGCAAGTATAAATATAATATTAATAATAATTTGTTTTTTTTTTTAATTTTAGAAATGGTGAAACGGAACTTGAGAAAATCGAAACTAGAAATGAAATTTTTGATTTTTATTTTTGATTAATAAATTGATTAACCATTTCCTAAAATGCCGGGCTTTTTGAGGAGTGCACCCACTTAAAGCCAGTCAGTCAGTCAGTCAGTCGTTTGGATGTCTGGGCCAAGTGCAAATGTTTACGATAAGTCGCTTTTGTTAAGCGTTCCCCTATCCAACCCCCCTGCTGCCACCGCTGCATGTTCATCAATTAAGTGTCATCAATCATCTGCAAGCAGTACGAAATCGCATCGAAATCAGCAACGACGACGACGACGACGACAACAGGCAAACATGTCACGGTACAAAATGTCGTTTAACCTAAAATGCGAACAACAAAAAAATAGGAAAAATAAAAATCGAAAATAGAAAATCAACAACAACAAATATTATTTATTTTAGTGGCAGACATCGATTACACGTCATAAGGGTTGTTCCAAAAAACGTTGAAATTCTGTCAATGATGGCGAGCACAAACTTTTAGCGAAAGTAAGGAGATTTGATGGGGGTGCATTCAAAATGGTAATTAAGGGAATGATGTTGTAGAAAACTATTTAGCAGCCAGAAGAAAGCATCTCTGAACCCAAAATATATATGATCAACCGTGCCGATATCCATCTGTATGAGAGCTATAGACTTCAAACTTGCAAATAAGTTCTCTTTTGCTTATCTTCTTTTACTTTATGTCTCTCTTCATGTCTCTCTCCTACTTAACAGTTTCTGTTACTTTCCGGCTGTATTTGCTAGACGAGCTCTCTCGACTAGGGCATACTTGCCTTTATTCACTCAAACTCACTAAAAACATCAAATTTATATTCTCTCTGACGGGGGCTGCATTTTCTGGCAGTGTATGGACAATGTGCAGTTAAGCACACAAAAATTGCCCAAACAGCACTAAAAACATGATCCCTGATTGTTGAAATTGGTGGTTGTAGGCCTGGCACCACCTTTCAGGCCATATCAATTTCAAGGGTCTATTTTTGATTTTTTTCGAGTCTTCTCTTTTCGTAATTTGATGACCCACTGGGTGAGCTGTGTCCATTGACATAAAACTAAAGCGTTAAAGTTACGCGCTTTGTGGCAGTTGAAACTTTAGTTGGTTTATGAGCTCGTTGCCAAATTCAAATCAAGTGGAATAACGCACACTTTGCAGGAACAGGGCAAAAGCAGAGGACCAGGACTCGAAACGACTTGTAAGACAAAGCCATTAATGGCGCCTGGCGGTGGCCCTCAGTAATCTTGATACCAAATCTTCGCATTAGAAATCAATGTCGAGCGCTGCAGTTATGATTATTGCAGTTGTCAAAAAGTTGTCGGCACTCAAACAGCTCGTGTGGTTTAAGCTCGGGGTCGTCCTGTTCGTCCTGGTTGCTGCTGGCAAGGTTTATGCAAATGCCCAGCGTTTATACGCTGGCAAACAGACGACCAAGACCAAGTTGGTTAAGACGGCCAAGAGGGCCAAGACAACGCTGGCCTGGCTCGCTAAAAAATGCTTATGACTTGTGTAAACAATTTCCCATGCTGATTCGCAAGTCCCCGTTCCATTTACGCGTAGGTATGTTCCACTTGGAGCCGTCAGCGCGTCTGTACACTCAGAAAAATAACCAAATTATATATTAGAAAATCGCTTACAAACGAAGAACGTAAAAAAATATATCCCTTGCGAAATTCTCAAATTCAGTTAGTTTGTTTTTCTGAGTGTAGCCCGCGTCTAAAGCTGAATCGTTTTCTGGTGCATAAAAATATTTTATGGACTTTGGCTCAAAAGTAACTTTGTGTCGTGGACGATAAGCGAAGTTTGGTTTTGCGTATGTGACTTCCGTTTGTCCTTTGCATGTCCTTTCGCACATGGCCAGCAGCAAGTGTGTGTGTGTGTGTGTGTGTGTGTGTGTGCGTGTGTGCCCAGTGTGTGTTTGCTTTCGCACATTTTTATGCATTTTCTTAGCGGCCATTTTTATGCCCGCACACGTTTTCCATTAGACGTCAACGGCTGTCGTTTCCGCACTCGCCTGTTTGATTTTCGCCAATGATTTTTCCCCCCTTGGAAAATATACTATTATTCGATACTCCTTCTCCCCCTCCTGCACCCACCCGTTGCGTTGTTTAATTGAAACTGGGTCAACTGTTTGGGGCTGGCCCATTAATCAATCACATTCGCCGCTGACACCCACTCACTCAATTTGCATTCGCTTTTAAGACAATTATCATGTTCGAACAATTATTCTTTGTTAGCGACGAGTTTTCCGTGATCTAATTGGAATCGGTGAAAATGGCATTAATCTTCATAAGGTTGACATCTTCATTAGAATAAGCTCTTCGCTTGAGTGTGAGCTGCTTGCCTCGAAGATGCCCAGTGTTCCTCTCTGAAGTGTATTCTGAGTTTATTAACTGTTGTTGTTGTTGTTGTTGCATGAGAATGTCATTCCTGGTTCCAGCTTGCAACAACTCGGAAAAAGGAATTTAGAAAATCGTCAATTGAATGTGTTTCCGTCTGCAACTGAATCCAACTGAACAACCTTTGCAACTTTAACTTTTTCATTGATCTCGGAGATAATTAAATGAATTTAATTAAAATCAACAGAAACTTGTAAAAATTACGGTGTAGGTTTAGACTCAATAAGAATTCTAGGAAAATATATGAAGCTAAATCTAGTAAGATCAGGATACTTGAAGAGAGGGTCAACTAAGACTTTAAGACAAAAAATAAGACTTCCTTTTGCACTCATTTCAAATTGATTTCAATCGGATATTCAATCGAATAAGTATCGAGATTTAGGATCATAAATTTACAACAAATCATTTATTTCCATTCAATCTATCTAACATCCTGAACTAGACTATATTTTAAATATGATATTTAAACCCACTCAACTCTCCAGAAGTGTAGTATCTGTGCCTTCTGCCTTACAGGGTATTCGAGGACTTGAATACTTTTGTTGACGGTGTATCTAATATGGCAACCTAATTGCAGCAAATTCCTTTTGCACCAAGAAAGAACTTTATTTTGGATAGGATATTTAAATAGTATATTCCTTATTTACAAGTTATCTGTGGACCTATTTGACTGCCCAGGAGTGTAGTATCCTTCTCTGTGACGGGGCCAATAAAGTCGGCATTGATTTGCTTAGGCAGGTTCCGCCTTTTAGACTGCCCCACCCTCCCCCCTTCCACCTAGAGTTACTGCTAATTAAAAATGTGAAACACACACACTACACACACACACACACACACACACACTCACTAGTTAAACCGCTTGCAATTTATCAAAGGCATAAACCAGAGAGACTTTTATTTTTTTGTTTTTTGTTGCATGCCACGGATATAATTTTTTAGCAAGGCGCTGAAGCGCGGCGCGTATAATGCGCATAATTTCTATGCCACGTTGGTCACCCAAAAAGTAAATGCTGCAAGTGTAGACAGATGGGCGGGGTGAGGGGGCAGTGGCAATAAGCGACCTTTGTGCGACGACAAGCGGCAGCCGCAACAAACAGGCACAAACATGGCGTCAGTTATGTTTTTTTGGCAATGAGCAATGACTGGGGCAAGGGGTGCAAAGGGGGTGGGTGATGAGGCGGTGCAGAGGGAGGGGGAATCAGACGACAAACAAAAGAGGTACACGCGAAAATAAAACCTATTACCGGAATCATAATTATCTTTTATGGCCGCGTCTGTCATGACGACATTATGGCCAGGCCTGGCCTGGGCTGCTGGCCCTGATCCGAGCCAACACGTAGCAATAAAAAACCGCGAAATGCGGCCAAGTAGCAAAAAAAAAAAAATAAATATCATAAATTACGCGCGCACAGGCGACAACCCCCCCCTAACCCCCTCCAACTACCCGCCCCTGTGCAGCACTGAAAAACACACAAATTATGTAGTCGGCATAAAATCGCGCTTATTTTCATTACGCGGCAGTCCAGGGGTGTTGTGGGAATTAAGCGAGAGGGGCTTGGGGTTATGGGGCTTGGGGGCTGTCTAGTTGTGCCGTGGACAAAACAGGTGTTTTCTAATTTATTGCAACACAGCCTCCCGCCCCTCAGCAGCAGCCTCCTCAGCCCTCCTCCTCTTCATTATTATTATTGTTGTTGTTGTTGTTGTTGTGTTGACTTTGAGTTATTAAAAGTGTGTTTTTCGACGAGTGGTGGGGGCTAGTGGGTGTGAGGGGGTTGGGGGAGGGGTGTTTGCATTGTCAACGCCTGTCTGCAGTTGGCAGACAAATCAAAGTGTGTCACCCCGCCCCCACTGCCCACACCCACACTTCCTGCCTGGCGACACTTGTCATGTGTTTTTTAATTTCTAATATTTCACGCGTTTTGTACAAGCACAATGCAAACTCTCTCGCTCCCCCTCTCTCTCTCCCTCTCCCTCTCTCTTTCTATGCCCCATCTAATGCTAATACTGCGGCAGCTGCTATTGTTGTGCACTTGTGCTGCAAATTATGCGAGACACGTCGTTGTTGCCACCGCTGCTGCTGCTGCTGCTACTGCTGCTGCTGCTGCTGTTGTTGTGGATCTCATTTTGCTGGGCGAGGTGTGCCTGAGGTGTTTACCACAAAAGCACACACACAAACAAACAAATAATACACAGAGAAAAAAAAGACTGCAGTCGAGAGAGCTGTTAAATTCTTAGTAAGTTTCCTACTGGTCACTTTTCCTATGTCAAATCCCATTTTAGTTTACAAAATCTGCAATTTGTAAACCAATCTTAATGAAACAATTGCAGTTGATATATATATATATCAGATAGATATATTATATATCAATCGGAAGACTATATCTTTGCAGTTGTGCCTCTTATTGTTGTTAATGCGAGAACTCATATTATATAGTCTCTCAACTCAATTATATAGTCTCTGAGATCGGAATGTTTGCACATACAATCGACTGTTCGATTTGTCTAGGTTAGATTTCAATATATTCATTATAATGAAGCCCGATCTAAGCTATAAAATAATATTTAGTGGACGGAGGACATCGCTACAGCGCTGAGTACACTCGACTCTCAGAACGAGGAACAAATTTACATATCCACATCAATCAGTCACAGATCAGGATTATATATATCTGATGTGGTTCGAGTTGCTTTATTCTACCTTTTTACGACTTTTTATTGATTCATGGCAAAAGTGAATTCTTCAAATCGACTTCGTGGCTTAAGAGCTTTGCTCTTTTTCGCTCTGTGTATATACGTGTGATAATTTAGCGCGCCACAAAAGTTTTCTTCAAAATTGCCCAAGGCCAAGTGTGTGGCATGCCCCTTGTTGTTCTTGCCTCAGCTCAGCAGCACAAAAAAAAAAGGAAAAAAGCGCAATGCACGTGCTGTCTTTGTGCTGTTGTTGTTGTTGTTGTTGTAATTGGTGCTGGTTGCTTGTTGACAGGACACTTCAACTATTGTTGTTTGCACTCCCCCCTCCAACAGCCAAACACCCAACAGCAACCACTGTGCACAGTGTCCTGTTTAATTCAGCATGAAATTGGTTTGTATTATTATTTTGCAGTCGTCGCTCGTCGAAGCCGGCGGCGATTCGGCGACTCTTCAACTCTGTGGCAACACCTTCAAAACTGTCAGCATCAGTTGTTTAAAGCTTTAAGCGTGCCACCACACACACACACACACACACACTCGCACACACTTGCACACATATATAGAGAGTGTGTGTGTGTGCGAGAGCAAAACTGAAAGTTTGCTTTGATGCTGTTGCTGCTTGCTGCTGCTTTAATTAAAAACTGCGCTCGCTGAGTAACTAGCACTTGATTAATTTTTGGTTGCACGCAAAACGTAACGCGAACACAAAAAATCGAGAAAAAAAAACAGCAACAGCAACCAGAAAACGAGCCACAAGCAGCAAGTGGCAAGCGGCAACAAATTGCTGCCCAGTTGCTGGGCGGACCAACCAAAAAAAAAGAAGGGATCCAAATTAATTATGTCCAAGCAACGCTGTCGGTGGCCGCTGCCTTGCCACACTTAAAAAAAACATTGGGAAATCAACTTATTATTCAGAAAGTATATTTCTTAATACCAGACAAAAGCCGAGCCAGAAAATTACAATACTATTTTCTCAGGGTTTGTAAATCTACTCTCAATTTTCATAATTCTTAGATAATCAATTTGTGGCAAGCCTTTCTTATTTTGATAACTTATTTTTCTGAGTGTACTGGCCTTATACTTTACGTTATCAGCGCGTGCTCTGCATACGTGGACGCCAGCGAGCAAGAGGAGTGGACTGAGTAGCACGATGAGGAGCGGGATGTGTGGCAGGATCTGGAGCGGGCTGAGGAGCAGGATGTAGAGCAGGATGTGGAGCAGCACATGCACAGCAATGGAAGCAGATACTGTTTAAAGGCAACCTCTGGTTTCGTTCTAAGCGCTTTCACATTTCCATTGCATACTTTTTAGCGCACGCTGTGCCTCATGAGCGTGTGTGTGTGGATGTTGTGCCTGCTGTGTGTGTGTTGTGTGTGTGTGATTTACGTGGGCGGTTTGCTTTGATATTGAATTTTTGTGAAATGAAATACGAGTTGATGAACCTGACTTCTGCGGCTGCCCTTGGGCGTGATCACCGCTCTGCAGTGATTTAATGTCTGCTCCGATTATAATTTTATATGCAGAAAGGAAAGAAGGCAAAGTTAACACTTGAACATTAGTTAAATGTTGAAGTTGAGTTAAAATTATTGTATTTTATTTGTATCACTATTATTATTCACAATTATCTTCACTCACCATTGCAACCAGTACTTGGGTTCAGGAGATTGATAGAATGACAGTTGACATTGGTATTCATCAGGCGCAGATATAGTTCCGATAGAAAAGTTGTGCTTAATCAGAAAAAGTTATCCGCCCAACCATATGAGTACAATACAATAGTCAGCTGCCCCGATCTGGCGGTAACACTGGCCAAATGAATCTTCAAGAGCTATCATCTAAGTACGACTGACCTTTGTAAATTGCCAGTATTGATTGCCTAAATATATATATTAATGTCAACCTAATACCTATGTATGTGAATATCCCATCCCCTTACACATTATAAAGTCAGACATTTTGGCTGTCCTAAGTTATGGAATGTTCCGTCTTGGCCTTAAGAAACCTTTCAGTTTCAAAGGTGTTGCTTAACTTTAACGAGCTTTAAATCTATTCCAAAATATTACTTTAAAAACTTCTTCTCCAAGTTCTGCAAGTTGATTGAATTGAATATGAATTCAACTGGCAAGCAAATAAAACCCGGCTGTGAATATGTGTCATCAACTGTAAGGCTGCAATGCTGAACAGGTCTCAAGTGTTGTTCAACACACTCAATTTTCATTAGGGTTTTTGGAAACAAAGCAAATACTGAAATGTCTCCGGCATCCACACATATTAAATACAATATTAATAATCTCGCTTGGCATTGTCAGGAAAAGCGCCCAGGGAGATCTTTATACATATAGGTATGTGTGTGTGTGTGAGTGAGTGTGGGTATAATCATTGTCTACGTCTACACACCAAGAGTCATCACTCATTCACACACACTCAGACACACACACACACACACACTCTCGCAGCAGCAGCCACGCCTGATTTTTACCTAGAGCGCACGTTGTGCGCCAGACTGGCGCCAGTGGCAAACAAAAGCCTTGCCACATTGAGAGGGTCGCTTAATAAAGCGAGGATGCTGCAACGTCAACTTCAACTTAAAGCCACGCAACTGATATAAACCATGCCACCTTGTCGCCCAGATAGCGCCCAGATAGCTCCTTGAGGCAAATGTTAATGTAAATGTTTGTCTGCTATTTGAATTTTAATTACTTTTTGTCGGTTTCGGTTTTTCGCGTGGCGCACAAAAACTATTTATGCACGTTGCCCCTTGCCCGCCCCTCCCCATTAAACTTTCTAATAGAATCTGGCCAGAAAACCATAAAAACTTTTGCAACCAATCGAAGGTAGGGCAGAGCATCAGCAGCCGTAGAGTCAAAGATTGTAATGCGCCTTAATTGAAACAAGTCCCAAACCAATTGGCTGCCACACAGCCACTTAAGCCAAGTCCAAGTCCACGTCCAAGTGCTAAAGGTAGACGGCACAGTGGCTCCCAGTTGCACAATCAAAAATCAGCAGCAGCAGCAGCAGTCAACGATGGGTAGCATAAATTTTCAAATTGTTAGCAATGAGTCCTCCACCCCCCCTTTGAAACGGAAACGCCTAATTCCAGCCGCTGAGATTGAGACTACAACGCCAACTTCCCCCTCCTGCAACCTGGCCGTCGTCTGGCAGCTGTTTCAGGCCACAGACAGTCAACTCAGTTAGTCGCATTTGGGCCAGCACGGGAATTATTCGTGGACTGCGTTGCTCTCTTTTATCGGATTCAGTTTTCGGGCTTGCGGGGCAGAGAGCTGCGGTACACTCACAAAAAAAATAGGAAATATATTTTTGCTTATAGAAAATCCTTTGTAGAGATATGTATTCAATTTAGGACAAGCATTTATGATTAGAAAAAACTTTTCTTCTACTTAGTTTTTAGGTCGATTTTCTAAAATTGAATGCATTTGTTCTCAGTGTACCAAAGTTCGGCAAGCAGAAAGAAATTCAATCAAAGGTACAAGTTAATCCCGCGTGAGTTCATAAAGTTCACAAAAGCCAATTTATTTGCCAGGCGCAATAAGTTTCAAAGTAAATGCCAGCGAGTCGCTCTCTTTATATTCATTTTTATACTTTTGATTTACGGAAGCTATAACGATTCCCAATTTGTGTAAGACTAGGTAAATGCATAAAATCTGCATTTTTCATCTAGGGGTTTCTTTAGTTTTGTGGCATGTGCCTTTTAGCGTTGACAAACATTTCAACGATTCGAACTACGATTAAATTTATTGTGTTCTTATACCTCGAATCCATTAGCCTTTTCAGTATCGAATTAATTTAAAGTGTATTAAATACATATTTTTTTTTGTAGCAGTTTAATTTAATATTGTTCAACCTACTAAAAGGTTATAAAATATTGTTAAGAAGATTGATTTAAATTAAATATTACAATATTACGTAACATCAAATGTAACATTAAGTATAACATTTGTTGCACATTAACGTTCCAATTAACGGCCAGCTGTCCAGAGGTCGCTGATGTGGAGGCGTCATTGTAACGACTTGTATGGCGATTTATTTGACTCATGTCATTGTGCAGCGTCAAATTGCTTACATAGGTTGGAGCACCTTGTTCTGCAAGACCTGAATTTGATTAATCCACGATGTTGCTGCTGTGCCCCAAAATGGAATCCCATATGTTCATGTGGGCACGACGATGCTCCTGTACACCAGCAGCTTGTTGCTCAAGCTGAGTTTGCTGGATGACTTCAGCAACCAGTGAGTTTCGCCCTTTTGGATCTACACGCTGCCACGTCAGTTTCCTGTTCAGATACATACCCAGGTAGCGATCATGGTTCCCCTGGGGTATGATCGTGTTGTTGGATCGGACAATTCGAAAGTTACCACTCCTGAGCGCAAACGTACAGTGCTGAGACTTTTTCTCATTGATGCAGATGTTTCACCGGTTGGCCCAGGAACTAAAACCATCCAAGAACCTTTGCGTAACTGCTGCGGCTCTCCAAGCAGTGGAGGAGTTAGCAAGGAACACAGTGTCATCCGGGTATGTGGCAAGCAGCGTGTTTCTGGCTACCGGAATCGGCAAGTCCGCGGTGTACAATGTGTACAGGGCAGGTCCAAGGACACTATCTGCGGTACACCCGCTCCGATGCGGCGGATGTTTGATCGCTCGCCCCAACTGAAACCATTAAAGAAAGGCCAAGCAGATAAGACCAGAGCAGTAAATACTGCTGGCAGCGACTTCCATATTAAAGTGTTGGCATCCTTTCAGATTGTGCCTTGTGCCTGCATTGAAAGCTCAACTTCATCGCGCAGATCTTTAAGGAGAGCAATGAGCTTCCGCTCATTAAAGATGAGTGAAAGCTTTCTCTTACTAACTTTAAGAGAGATTTGCTCTTGCAATTTCACACAGCTTTACTGCATATTAACACACTTTCAAATCGAAGCATTCTTGCTGAGCAAAAGTGTGGATCTGATGCACTTACTTGTATATTCTCCACATCCAAGGGATCTTGTGTAGGTGACATCTGATTGGCCTTCGGGGTAAATTGATTATTGTTCAATCAAATTTAAATTTAAAAATATATTTCACTTGCCCACAGAGGATCTTCTGTTGGTGGCTAATATTCTTATTTATTTAAATGCGTCCAAGTCGATGGGACTCGCAAAACCAATACTCGCTCGATACTGTACTACTTCGTCTAATAGAGGGTGTCGGCAGAAACTCGGCAAGAGCAAGAGCACTGCACAGATCTAAATTGTTTCTATAAATGAGGTTAATCTGAAATAGTATTTTCCTTTAAGTTGAGTATCGTATCATAAAACTATTAAATTGGGAGTTCCCCTTTGGCATGGGTACAAATATTTATTATAATTACAATGCACTCTTCTAAAAACCAGATAAATCCATGACTAAGATATATACATATAAGAAAACACTTTCGAGTATATATTATAGTAATTTAATTCCGTATTCATTTTATATTATATTTTCCACTTTCAAATATCTATCATTTAATTGGTGACTTGAATTTCAATTTAATCGTTTTATTTTTTTAAAACATTTTTAATATTTGTGAACTGTTTTTAATTCAGACTGAATATATAACCACCTTTTACAAATATATAATGCTTGTTTATTTATGCGAAATATGTTTATTTCCAATTTCAGTTGACACAGCAAAAACAGGAAACAAACTACAGACAACTATGAGCAAACAATTAAATAAAAGAAATTTCGTTTTTTATTCGGATATATTCAGATGTGCAAACAGTTGTGCAAAAATCAACATTGATTATTCGTGTAGAAAATATAGTTGAATTAGGAACAGTAAACAATTCAATCAAAACATTGACAAAGCTGCGATAGTTGGGTAAACAAACCCCAAATTGAAATTGGTATAAATAGCTCTCGGTCTCCACACAGAAATCAGCATTCAGAAGAATTCCACAAACATCGCAATGAGAATCGCAACGTTGATCCTAAGCTGTGCCGTCTTAGCCATTTGCTTGGTAACAACAAGCTCGTTGTCCTTATTTTCGCCGCCCGCACCTTGGATGCCCTCAACTGACCAAAGTGCTGGTTTATACGACACGCCATTTGACATAATTTCAAACTCCACGATTGGCTCCACGATTGGGGGCGCACCGTTCCTCACTAAATTTACACGTATGAAAAATGTGACAAATTATGAATAAAATCTGCAATCAATTTGCCCAATTCCCATGCGCAATACAGCACATCAATTCAAAAGTCTTTTCTTTTTCTCAAATCCAAACTTCATTTGAGAATATACTCTAAAATAAGGTCAGCTAGGAACTATAGCAACATTGTTGGGGTTGTCACTTTTGAACAGATTGAAAACGTGACACGAAATGGATTCACTCAAATGGATATTTTTGTGGATTGCCTTTGCCATTGCCATAATCTTAACAAATGGAAATAAAACGTTGGAGGAAAGTCACTCGACATCAGTCTCGGGAATGGTGAAGCTGCTTCTGCTGGAGGCCAAACTCATTGAGAACCTCAACGGCTATGCGGATGAGCTGGAGAGAAAGTTGAATACACTGAAAAAGTAAGTTCCAAAGTCTAACTTGATTTATGTGAAACTATAACTATTAGTTTTCTCAGTGTTATTCCACGATTGCAAGCGGAAAGCGATAAGGCCATGTCTCAAATGGAAGATTATGTTTCGAATCCTCTGAATGCCTTTTCACTAATACGTCGCATGCAGGGGGATTGGATTGATTGGAAGGTGTTCATTGAGGAGCCCGTGG
This sequence comes from Drosophila atroscutellata, assembly GCA_035041605.1. Taxonomy (NCBI): domain Eukaryota; kingdom Metazoa; phylum Arthropoda; class Insecta; order Diptera; family Drosophilidae; genus Drosophila; species Drosophila atroscutellata. Next base: position 996,157 of record JAWNLA010000059.1, read on the forward strand.
GTTCGTCCTTCTCGCCCAGCACAAATCAGAGCTGCCGAGTTTGACTGATCTGAAGGAGGCTTGTGAGGCAATTCAACGCCTGAGCGATGTGTACAATCTGACGATTGGGGACGTGGTCAAGGGATTGCTCAACGGAAAGCAGTACGAGTGAGTTATATTTGTGTGGCACTCCTCAGAATAACCCATCAGAATGCCATCTGCAGATCAAGTCTTAATGCAATGGATACCTATAGGATTGGCCAATTCCTGCATCAACACAACAAACCGCATTTGGCCAGGCAATGGTTCGCCGAGACTGGCAAATGGCTCATTTCCAATCAGACAACTCCGACTCTGATGGGATCTGAGCCTGAGAGATTGGTGTGTTTCATGGCCAGTGCATTTGCTGAAAATAGTGAGTAAATTCCGCTTGTTGTTATCTGTGTTTCAGAGTATTATTCCACAGCTATGCCAATTTTGGATCATGCTTCATTCCCAAGTCTGAAACAGGCTGTTAGTCCAGAGCGTGGAATGGCTCTCTTCTGGAATAATCTGCTGGACAATGGGACTGGCGACACGAGAACCCTTCATGGAGGCTGCCCAGTTCTCGTGGGCTCCAAGTGGGGTAACTATAATCTAAACTGATGCAAATCTTTTACAAACTAATCCTACTTTCCCTTGCAGTGATATTGCAGATCAGCTCACTGATATATACGAAGAAAACATGTTTTTACTTATTAAATTAATTATTTATTATTATTAAATCTATCAAATTTGAAGTTGTAATAAATTACATATGATTATGTATACACACAACAACATTGTTTCTATAATTAAGATTTATTTAAATTAGTTTTTTCCTTTAAGTTATACACTTAACATCTAACATTTAACATTTAATTTGTGGCGTGAATTTCAATTCAAGCGTTTTATTTATTGAAAACCTTTCTAAAATTCAGACCGAATAAATAACCATCAACTTTTAGAAATATTGGGAACATATACCTCTATAAAACAGTTATGTTCAGCAACTCTGTTAATCGGAATCAAGAACTATATATAGAATTGCGAAGTTGTATTCTGCTGATTGATAGATCAGATACAGACTTGCCATACTCTATGATTATTACTGCAGAGCAAATATTCTCCGACACATGGAAAGCCTGTATTGGATAAATTTCAAGTATCAAATTTAATTTAATTTCAGTTATAATTTTTGTTTTTAGATCACACTGAATAAATAAATAAAAATTCTGGAAAATATTGCGGCTTTTGACTTAATTGTTTATTTATGCGAAACATGTATGTTCACTTCATAATTCCAACATCAATCAACAGTGAGCAAACAAGTAAATAACGCATTTTGATTATTGTTGGGAATACACGTGTGTTAAATGAATTATTATTTTACGGGTATTTGCAGTCTACGTCAAAGTTAGTTAGTTACCAAAAATATACTGACAACAGTTGTGCAAAGAACCACTTTCTGTATGCGTGCAGAAAATAATAAGTTAGTTAAGAATATTACACAATGCGAACTATTTGATTGACACAGCTGCGATAGTTGGGTAAACAAACCCCAAATTCAAATGTATATAAATAGCTGTTGGTCTCCACACAGAGATCAGTATTCTGAAAAAATGAGAATCCCGACGTTGATCCTAAGCTGTGCCGTCTTAGCCATTTGCTTGGTAAAGTCCACCGAAGGGCAGAGTCCGAATGGCGCCTACCCGACTGGTCCACCAGTGACTACTCCACCACCGACTAGCTCAGGGACAGGCCCGACTGGTTCATACCCGAGTACTACAGCCCCGCCTGACTCATACCCTGATGGACCATACCCGCCAACCTATGGTACATCTACAGGCCCGTCAGAGGGATCGTGGGAACATGGACGAAAACGGTGGGGAAGGCACAGAGGCAATCCGATCCTCATTAACTTTGGAAGTATGAGAAATGTGAAAAATTCTAAATAAATTCTGCAATCAATTTGCCCAATTCCCATACGCAACACAGCACATCAATTCAAAAGTCTTTTCTTTTTCTCAAATCCAAACTTCATTTGAGAATATACTCTAAAATAAGTTAGGAACTATAGCAACATTGTTGGGGTTGTCACTTTTGAACAGATTGAAAACGTGACACGAAATGGATTCACTCAAATGGATATTTTTGTGGATTGCCTTTGCCATTGCCATAATCTTAACAAATGGAAATAAAACGTTGGAGGAAAGTCACTCGACATCAGTCTCGGGAATGGTGAAGCTGCTCCTGCTGGAGGCCAAACTCATTGAGAACCTCAACGGCTATGCGGATGAGCTGCAGAGAAAGTTGAATACACTGAAAAGGTAAGTTCCAAAGTCTAACTTGATTTATTTGAAACAATAACTATTAGTTTTCTCAGTGTTGTTCCACGATTGCAAGCGGAAAGCGATAAGGCCATGTCTCAAATGGAGGATTATGTTTCGAATACGTCGCATGCACGAGGATTGGACAGACTGAAAGACATTTATGGATCGTTCGCATGCCACTTTTATAAATGAGCACATGATGTGTGCAACTGGACAATTGGGGACATGGTCAAAGGATTGCTCAAGGGAAGGCAGTATGAGAGAGTTATTTGCGTAACTCCAGTTTTTGTTTTGTTTCCTCACAACTGCAAATTGTAAATTGCTGGCGAGAATGGAAAAAAAAGATAAAAACAAGTATAATTTATTATAATATTGAGTTTGAAGCTGTGATTATATATACACACATAGGCAGACGATAATGTAGCCTCCAAGAAGTGGTTCCGGCTGCATCGGTTGGTCGAGGTTTCTTAAAGTTCCTTGCGCTTCGTGCTCGCTGTGCATAATACTAACTAAAGGACTAATTAATCGACTGTGGTTGTAGTTCGAAGGGGGAAGACAGGAAAAAGAAATTGGACCGATACCATTTGATGATCCCTAAGTGTGCGTTGCACGACTCCCAATGAACAAAATTTTATTATTAATTTCCATTCTTTTTTATTCATTCATTTTCCTTTGGCTGTTGCAACATGTTATGTTAATATACATTTAATGAATCCGTGCATCCATACATATGTTAAGTCCCTCATTAATGCGTACCAATTATGTTAAACAGAATTATGTTAAGCAACAGACGTATGTTAAGCAACAGAATTATGTTAAGCACCTGAAGTTAGTCCCCAATAAACTTTGCCCGCTCAACTTCATCGCGCAGATCTTTAAAGAGAGCAATAAGCTCCCGCTCGTTGTGTGTGCGATTAAAGTTGAGCGAAAGCTCTCTCATGCGAACTTTAAGAGAGATTTGCTCTTGCAATTTCACACGGCTTTACTGCATATTAATTGTGGATCTGAAGCACTTACCTGTATATTCTCCACATCCAAGGGATCTTGTGCAGGTGGGACATCTAATTGTCCTTGGGGGTAAATGGATTATTGTTCAATTAAATTTAAAAATATATTTCACTTGTCCACAGAGGATCTTCTGTTGGTGGCTAATATTTTTATTTACTTAAATGCGTCCAAGTCGATGGGACTTGCAAAACCAATACTCGCTCGACACTGTACTACTCAGTCTCAAAGGGAGCGTCGGCAGAAACTCGGCTTGGTATACGAGCAAACCCAAGCATAACCTTAGGTATGATAGTAAATGAAGTCTAGTAAGTTAGACAAGAGCACTGCACACATCTAAATTGTTTCTATAAATGAGGTTAATCTAAAATAGTATTTCCCCTTCAAGTTGAATATCGTATCATAAAACTATTAAATAGAGAGTTCCCCTTTGGCATGGGTACAAATATTTATTATGATTACAATATAATTAAATCCAGATAAATCCATGACTAAGATATATATAAGAAAACACTTTCGAGTATATATTATAGTAATTTGATTCCGTATTCATTTTATATTATATTTTCCACTTCGAAATATCTATCATTTAATTGGTGACTTGAATTTCAATTTAATCGGTTTATTTTTGGAAACATTTTTAATATTTGAGAACTGTTTTCAATTCAGACTGAATAAATAACCACCTTTAGAAATATTGCGATATATATAATGCATAACTTGTTTATTTATGCGAAATATGTATATTTCCAATTTCAGTTGATATAGCAAAAACAGCAAACAAACTACAGACAACTATGAGCAAACAATTAAACAAAAGAAATTTCGTTTTTTATTCGGGTATATTCAGATGTGCAACAAATTCTGCAAACAGTTGTGCAAAAATCCACATTGATTATTCTTTTGCAGGAAATACAAGGTTAAACCAGGTAAACAATTCAAGCAAATGATTGACACAGCTGCGATAGTTGGGTAAACAGAACCCAAATTGAAATTGGTATAAATAGCTCTCGGTCTCCACACAGAGATCAGTCTTCAGAAGAATTCAACAAACATCGCAATGAGAATCGCAACATTGATCCTAAGCTGTGCCGTCTTAGCCATTTGCTTGGTAAAGTCCACCGAGGGGCAGGATACGACCACGGCTGCGCCCAATTCACCATATCCCACTACAACTGAGACTACAACGGAAAGAGCATCTTGGGGACATGGAGGAAACGGTTGGGGTTGGAGGTACGGACGCTCACCGGTCCTGATTAACTTTGGAAAAATGAGAAATGTGAAAAATTCTAAATAAAATCTGCAATCAATTTGCCCAATTCCCATGCGCAATACAGCACATCAATTCGAAAGTCTTTTATTTATCTCAAATCCAAAATAAGTTAGGAACTATAGTAACATTGTTCTAGTTGTCAGTTTTGAACGAGAAATGGATTCACTCAAATGGATATTTTTGTGGATTGCCTTTGCCATTGCCATAATCTTAACAAATGGAAATAAAACGTTGGAGGAAAGTCACTCGACATCAGTCTCGGGAATGGTGAAGCTGCTTCTGCTGGAGGCCAAACTCATTGAGAACCTCAACGGCTACGCGGATGAGCTGGAGAGAAAGTTGAATACACTGAAAAGGTAAGTTCCAAAGTCTAACTTGATTTATTTGAAACTATAACTATTAGTTTTCTCAGTGTTGTTCCACGATTGCAAGCGGAAAGCGATAAGGCCATGTCTCAAATGGAAGATTATGTTTCGAATCCTCTGAATGCCTTTTCACTAATACGTCGCATGCAGGGGGATTGGATTGATTGGAAGGTGTTCATTGAGGAGCCCGTGGGTTGGTCGCACATCGTCCATCTCGCCCAGCACAAATCAGAGCTGCCGAGTCCGACTGATCTGAAGGAGGCTTGTGAGGCAATTCAACGCCTGAGCGATGTGTACAATCTGACGATTGGGGACGTGGTCAAGGGATTGCTCAACGGAAAGCAGTACGAGTGAGTTATATTTGTGTGGCACTCCTCAGAATAACCCATCAGAATGCCATCTGCAGATCAAGTCTTAATGCAATGGATACCTATAGGATTGGCCAATTCCTGCATCAACACAGCAAACCGCATTTGGCCAGCCAATGGTTCGCAGAGACTGGCAAATGGCTCATTTCCAATCAGACAACTCCGACTCTGATGGGATCTGAGCCTGAGAGATTGGTGTATTTCATGGCCAGTGCATTTGCTGAAAACTGAGTAAATTCCGCTTGAATTCGTGCAGATGACTCACTTGTTATCTGTGTTTCAGAGTATTATTCCACAGCTATGCCAATTTTGGATCATGCTTCATTCCCAAGTCTGAAACAGGCTGTTAGTCCAGAGCGTGGAATGGCTCTCTTCTGGTATAATCTGCTGGACAACGGGACTGGCGACACGAGAACCCTTCATGGAGGCTGCCCAGTTCTCGTGGGCTCCAAGTGGGGTATTATTTACCAATGATATGAATCCTTTATTAACTAATCTGACTTTTCCTTAATAGCAATGACCAAGTGGATACGAGAACGCGCTCAGCTGTTTACCAGACCTTGCCTTAAAACCAATTCTAATCAATAAAGAAATCAGTTGTCAGCAAGTTTATAAATTAGCTATGAGACCAAAGTTTGTTGATGGAACTGATTTTCTTACTTTGAAATTGTAGGGGAGTGAGTATTATTTATTAAAATAGTAAATTTGAAGCTGTGATATATTACATCTAATATTATATATACAGACAAAAGAATTGTTAATAAAGAAAATATTAAATGGAAAGCTACAATACTATAAATATTTATTATACTTGCAATGGACTTAAAACCAAATGAAACCATGACTAAGAAAAAACACTTCCGAGTATATATTAACAATCAAAAGAATACCTTATAAATATATAGAAATATAATATATGCTTCTATAATAGAGTTACGTTAAGCAACTCAGTTAATCGAAATCAAGAACGATATATCGAATTGTGAAATTCAATTCTGGTGATCGAATATATAGATCAGATATATCGGCGAGAGTTGCCATTTGCCATTTGGAGGGAGATTTTCACATTATGTAGACATGTTTGATATACTCTATATTTATCACTAAAGAGAGAGTATTCCCCGATTCCAGGCATTTTTGCAGATTATTTAATTTGTTTTTATGCTCATTTTTCATAATCGATTATTTTGTTCGATACGTAATTAACGGTGAATGCAAATTAACGTAAATTAATAATTAATATTAATAATAATATTTTAATTTAGTCAGTTTTACCAAAACTATTTGCATAATACATTCAATTCAATTTCAATTTTTATTATTTTGAAAGCTTTTTTCTGAGGATCGTTTTTAGTTAACACTGAAAAATAAATAAAAATTCTGGAAAATACTGCGACTTCTGACTTTCTTACTATTATTAGTTGATTTGCTCAAAATATACTGAAAACAGTTGTGCAAAATCAATATTGATTAATCGTGTAGAAAATATAGTTTGAGTAGGAAGAGTAAACAATTGAAGCAAATGATTGACACAGCTGCGATAGTTGGGCAAACAGAACCCAAATTCAAATTGGTATAAATAGCTCTCGGTCTCCACACAGAGATCAGTCTTCAGAAGAATTCCACAAACATCGCAATGAGAATCGCAACGTTGATCCTAAGCTGTGCCGTCTTAGCCATTTGCTTGGTAAAGTCCACCGAGGGGCTGACTCCAGTCTCAACCCCACCCAAATTCTGGCCATCTGTACCTTATTTAAATGACACAATTTCAAACTCCACGACTGGCTCCGAAACTGGCGGCGCACCGTTCCCCACTAAATTTACACGTATGAGAAATGTGACAAATTATGAATAAAATCTGCAATCAATTTGCCCAATTCCCATACGCAACACAGCACATCAATTCGAAAGTCTTTTCTTTTTCTCAAATCCAAACTTCATTTGAGAATATACTCTAAAATAAGTTAGGAACTATAGCAATATTGTTGGGGTTGTCACTTTTGAACAGTTTGAAAACGTGACACGAAATGGATTCACTCAAATGGATATTTTTGTGGACTGCCTTTGCCATTGCCATAATCTTAACAAATGGAAATAAAACGTTGGAGGAAAGTCACTCGACATCAGTCTCGGGAATGGTGAAGCTGCTTCTGCTGGAGGCCAAACTCATTGAGAACCTCAACGGCTATGCGGATGAGCTGGAGAGAAAGTTGAATACACTGAACTATGGCTTGGATGGACACTATGCGGCTCACTACGATTTCTTTAATACCACACAGGTGAGAGTGTCTCTGAGAAAAAAATCACACGGAATTTAATAAAAACGCCATGAAAATGAGAATGTTCTTCCTGTTCTTAGAAATAGTTTCTAAATATAAGAAGCAACATTTTCAGATATTAATAAATCCATAATTTGACATTCCCAGAAATTTAAATAGCAATATAAGCAAAAAAAAATGGGTGGAATGGAAAACAATTAAAATAGGCTGACTTTTAAAATATTTTAGGTAATTTATACCTAATTTATAATATGCTTAGTATAACTACAAAAAACTAAAAAACATAATTCACCAAACCAAATTTGTGAGTATAGGCAAAATGCGTTACAAAAGTAAAGTAAAATCATTTGAAGATGTTGTGGCAAAGTAGTGAAAATTATTGTAAAATGAGTAAATTATTTTCATTTTGAAGTTTAATTTTACAATTAAGTAATAATTTATTTAAGTAATAAGTTTGTACTTAATTTATTTATACATTATTTGATAAGAAGATTAAAGTTGGATTCAAAAATTGAATTGTATCTTGAAAGAGTTTTGTTGTTGGTTGTTTTCATTCAACTTGCAGTCAGCTGAAACTATTCAGAATTGCTGAAAAATGTAGATTTTGTGGAGCGCGCTTATTGAAGTGATTTATCGAAAAGCACGCAGGCCACAAACAAGAGAAAACATAATAGGAAAAGAGCTCAAAGTGCAACTCGTTCGAGATCACGCGCCTTTGAAGTCACCATACAAAATAGATAGAATCGAGTCGAGTTTGGCTGTGTGGCATGCATCATTACGGAGTCAAAGGAGTTTGTCGACAAAGCGAACGGGGCTTTTGTGATTTTTGCACATATCCTCAATTAGTGTTAAGAGCTTGTCAAACAAGCAGCGAAGATTAAAGCGACATGCCACATGCCACATGCCACTTGCCACACACCCCGCAACCCCTTCTCTCTCATGGCTCTCTGAGCTGAGGGGGCGTAACCCGAAATCGATTGTTAGATTTGCCGTCAGCTCATTTTACCTCCAAATCGCAGCTGGGGCAGAGACTAAAAGGCAAACATCTAATTGCCTGGACAGAGCAAATAATGGCACAAGACACTGGGGACTACTTACGACGAAGTGGCAACTGTGGCAGCAACAACAGCACTTGCCCCAGGCAAACATGCAGCAACAACAACAACAACAACAATAAAAAGGTGAAGGATTAATAGCAAATAAATTGATGTTGAAAAGGCGATTAGAGTGAAGTGAGTGAAGTGAGGCAAGTGAGTGGAGTAGTGTAGAAACCATAGATGACACTGCTCTCGAGTGCTGTGGAGAGTTTTCTATTTCGAGTTTGCCACATAAATCATTTGGCAAAATTTACCTATGAAAAGAAAATGTCAACGCTGCACAAAAAAAAAAATAGAAGAAAAGCCAAAAAAAATGCAAAGTAAAACAAAATTGTGAATAGCCGCATTATCATATGAATTTTTGTGTGGCAAACAAAAAGCCAAATGTTGCATAAATTTGCGAGCCACTTCATGTGTGTGTGTGTGTGGCACAACAAAAGGTAAAAGGCAAAAGAGGGTCAACAGCCAAAAAGCCAGCTGGACAAAGAGTGCATAAATTTTCATAAATTTTCATGTGGGATACGCTGGCAACTTTGATTTATATGATATTTTTCTGTGTTTTGTTGTTAGTTTGTTGCACATGCCTCATCATAACATGAGATTGGTTTGAATTTCGGGGTGGAGTTTGGGGCTTGCTTTGATTGCCATGAAAATTGAGCTGGCAACGTGTGACGAATCGCATAAAAGTTGTGCCAAGAAAATCGATCGCAGAGCAAAATTCTCATTCTCGTTCTCCCTTTAAGATTTAAGCTGGAATTGGAAATGGAAGTGGAAGTGGAAATGGATGGTGGAGTGACCTTTTGCCTGGCTCACTTTTCACGTTCATTTTCACAGTGGACAAGCAACAAGAGCAATGGGAAAATAAGCAAAAATAGAAGTGGTTTGCATGTTGAACAGAAACAATCAAATCGCAATTTACTGGCTCATGGAAAAGCGATTTATCGCTGGGGAAGTTAGTCGGTCATAAAACATCCATTAACTTCATGTCAATGTTGCATATACGCACCAAGCCAACACTCCCGTCCCCTCCCGTCCCCACCACCACCCCCTTCGGTTAGTCAACGGCCGTTCATTTGCGGTATTGGTCCACAGGCCTTGCCACATCGTGTCCAGTGTGTCCTCTGTGTCCAGTGCACACTGCAAATTGCTCGGCTCCGCCTCTGCAACATGTCAGCGTTTTATTTGCTTTTGTCCAAGTACCAAAAGCCAATGACACGTGATAAGGAATGGCAGGCGGCATAAAAAATGTGTTTTGCTCCAAAAACAAAAAACCAAAAGAAAAATAAGAAAAAATCCAAAATAAATCAAAAAATTAAAAAAGAAACTAGAGCAGTCTGATGTGCTTCAGAGATACGCTGTTATAAGACTCCTGCTGATATGAAGCAGCAACAAAAAAAATATTTGAAAATAGATTAAAAATAAAATTTGAAATTTAACTCAAATTAAAGTGATAAGATATATATTTCTGAGGGTACTTAATTGTATAATTGGGTTGTGTATAAAATTTGATGAAAGACAAGTTGGCATGCTCTCGAGATAAGTCGATTGTTAATCAATTCGAAATTCATTGCATTCTTAGAATCGATCGATCATCCTTATCTATATCTTTGGAATTGTGTATTTTACTGCTGTCGCTAATTGATCGATTCAAGTCTCTAGCTCTGAGATTGGCATGTTCAGACGGACATACGAGCATGGCTAACTATAGACATATTTTAATTAGTAATATGAACATATATACCCGCACTACTTTAGAGCAATATTCTCCCAATTTTTAATGGGTTTGGAGTATAAGATCGGCATAGAGCATATTAGTCACGCTGAAGATGACATGCCCTCGCAGACTAGAGTCCTTGCTCTGGTCGAGGAATTTCCAGTTTTGTTTTGCACGATTTCAGATCCATTACATTATATAAATAATGACAGTAAACTTGATTGTTCATTTTTGAAGAAGCGAAATGAATTTAAGAATATAAGTTTGGCATATTAAAACAATAAAAGTAAATGTATCTATGCTAAGCAGAGATAAGATAAGATTATCTCCGTTTATCATCGATAAGTTTCGTACTTGAAGCAAGTATAATCTGTTGATAATAAGTTGTTTGATTTTAGTGCTCTGTGTTTCATATGGTTTATATAGCTTTGCTTAAATTAATATGTTATTAATTGGTTTATTTCCTCAGTTAAGATACTGTCTTTAATATGGTTTCTATAGCTTTTCTAACATATATGAATTTCATACTTAAAGCAAGGCACAAATGTTTGTCAACCTTTGTTCTATGTACTTTTTACACTCACAGACATACTCTGTTATCCCGTTAGCAAACAGAGTATACACGGCAACAAACACCGAGTCGTGAACGAAATGAGGAAAAACCATTGCACACGTACCCAAAAGTAATTTTCCAATAGCCGCAAAGAAATGTCAAAATTTTTGTCGCACTTTTTTAGGCAAGCAATTGGAGCGGAATTTTCCATGCTTCTCATCCGCTGAGTACTCCTTCCCCTCCTTCCCCTCCATTGTGTGAAATGGCACCCAGTCGACAAGAGTTAATTGTTGCTGGTGGTAGGTGGCAAGTATAACGAGTATGTCTGAAGAAGTAAATACTTTGAAGCTGTCATTGCCACACAGATATTTTTGTCGGCCAACTCTGCGGCTGTGGCACTTAGGCATAATGTGTTACGAGTGCGGCGCAAACTTTTGAATTACCTCAGTTACCAGCGAGAAGATGAAGAAGTTGGAGTTGGAGTTGAAGAAGAAGAAGGAGAAGAAAATGTGTCTGTTACCGTTCTCATTTATGCCGTTTCAAGTTGCGCAACGAAGCGTTTGGCTTTCTCCCTTGCCCCTTTCGCCTCCTTGCCCCGTCCCAATCCGAATGTTTGTCTTTCATTTCTGGTGGCTGCTACGATTATTACCTGCTGTTAAAAATTCTCATAATGCCACAGATAATAATTTAATGTGCCGCTTTTAGTGGCGCACATTAAAAAGTTCTTGCCAAAGTCTTTCAATATGGCTGTGTAAACAGGTAATTGTGTTTAGCTCTGACTTCATCCCCAGTTGGAGTTTGAGTTTGAGTTTGTGAGTGACAAGCAGAGCTGTTTGTTGCCCAGAAGTTGCCACTAAATCATTTTTGGCCAAAACGCAACACTTGTTAGCCATGTCATAAGCTGAACCACCCCCTGCAAATGTGCGAACATTGCCATTAGCACTGCAGGCAGGCGACTTATGAAGCAAAAGGAACTCTGCCCCTGCGAATGTGAAGGTATCTCCTGGCTATATATATGTTTAGGTAGGTACACTCGGAGAAAAAAGCAGTTGAAGTTAAAAGTGCTTTCTTGTTTCGCAAATTCAGGTGTCTACTTCTTGACTCTATATGTGTGCATGTCTGTCTAGTTAGCGATATTTGTTTTTCTAAATTTCAGTGGGTTTTTTTTTGAGTGTATATATATGTGTGTATAGGTAGCTACTGTCTCGACCGGCTGTCTGTTGGAACTTTTGAAAGTTATGCGCATTTGTGCTGACCATTGGCATTTTGCAGCTAGTCCAGCTAGTCGAGCTCGTCCAGCTTTTGTTTTTGCTCTCCATGCGCTGGCACATGGTCATCATGGTGTGTGTGGTCGTGGCAAAGGTCGACAAAAGGCGGCAGCAGCTGTTGCCCAACCGTTTTGTCTGCCGTCTGCCGTTTGCCGTGTCGAACAGAGTCGAGTCCTTTTTTTTGCTTTTGCAGGCGTCGATTGGATGCGCATCCTTGGCGTGCTTGGCAAACGATTGGGGATTAATACTTTGCCGAGTTTTTGTGTCGTTTGGCGCAGTTTATTGAAAAGGTGACACTGCAGCCAGTCTCCTCTGTCCTCTGTCCACTGTCCACTGTCCACAGTCCCGGCTGCCCGCATCCCGCACATGACCAAAGTTTTAGTCCTTGTTCAGCAGCGGCAAAGTTTTGCGTGTGTGCTGTTTGATTCTCTCGTTTTTTCAATCTGCTTCTCAGTTCGATATTATCGACGGGAAACATATGTGAACATGTCGTTTGACACATTTGTCAGTTGGCTTAAAGCTGCACTTGGCCTTAAAGCCATTTGTTGTTGCCAAAAATGCGTAATTTCCATGCGGCTCTCGCACAATTGTAAACCACTTTGCAGCCAATTAGATGCTTTCAACAGCTTTTCACTGAGTGTGAGTGGCTTGGAGAGGGTGGGAGGAGGTGTGTGTTGTGTGTGTACACTCAGAAAAAACAATCGCACTGAATTTTAGAAGTTATCGGCCTAATTTCAGGTTTCTTCTTAAATAAATATGTTTAATTTTTAGAGTATTTTTTTTAAGTGTAACAACAACTGTAATTTCTTAAATTAAGTTGGAGCTATTTTCTGAGTGTATGCACACGCACACACACGCACATTAGCTTGCACGTACGTTGACAAATGACGGGCACTGTTAACGGTGTTTGGCAGCACTTGTGAGCCTCATTATGTGGCATTTGGGCTAACCGCTTTAATTAGCTCTGCAAGCGGCGCCCACACACACAGAGTAAGAGAGAGAGAGAGAGAGAGAGAGAGAGAGCGAGCGAGACAGAGAGTGGGTGAGAAAGAGAGAGGGCGGCAGATAGACAGCAAATGCAGGCTGCAGGCTGGATGCGGGCCCAAAACTTGCATGTGGTCAACGGCAGCCAACCTCAAAAGCCACTTGGGCGGCTGCAACACAAACCCAACACAAACCCAGCCCACTTTCAACAACAATTGTCGAGTGCAGTGACACAAAATGTTGCATATACGACACTGCTGTTGCTGCTGCTGTTGCAAGGCACCTTCCTGTCACGGCTGTCGTTGACTTTAATTGAGTCACAAATCAACCAAAATATACTACAAAACACACTCGGCTTGTGCCTCGCTAATTTATGATGCGCAAAATGTTGCGTACTTGAGTGGTTGCATGGGGCAAGGGGGTGGGGGTGGGGGACACCTGCTGAAGACGTTGTCGGCATTCATCCAGCCAGCTAATGAGCCGCAAAACAGACGCTGAGGTGAACAATTACAGCCACTTGGCTTAATTATGCTAATTCAATGCTTAACGTGGCGTATACGCAATCTAATCTTGTACAACTATCAGTAAAAAATACTCCAAAAATATTCCACTCATGTAGTTTTTTATCAGCACAAAATGGTTGTCGCGTTGGCGCCAACAATATTTTTCAAAAATAAGGAACATGTATTTGCAAACCGCATAAAACGAAACGAAATTTGGCACCCGAGGGGGGATTGCCCAGGGGTGAAAAAGAGACACTGAAATTTGCTTGTTTTTCAGCTTGCTGTTGTCGTTGTTGTTGTTGTTGCTGTTGTTGTTGTTTTTGTTGTTGTTGTTGTCGGCGTCACAGTTGCTTCCCGGGCTTTCATATTTTGAATACAAATTGCTTTATTTGCGCTGCTGCGCCAATTTGACATACAACACAACCTCACCCCCCCCTGCCCCGTACATCCCACCACCACCCCCCTCCATCCCCTTCACTCTAAACTACACTCGCCCCCCTTTTTGAATGCTGTGCCAGTTTCGGTCGACTTCATTGCGAATTTTACATAGATATAAACAAGTGCTCATGGCATTCAGTCCACCTTTCTGATACCCTATACTTTTCAGGCATGGGTTGAAGGGGAGGCATGAAGTTGTGCACATATATGTATAAATAAATCTAAACTTAATGTATTAATATGTTTATTACTGATCAGCATTTAGAAATGACTTTAGTTCTAGGTCAAACTACACAGCTAACTGAACACAGGCTGTGAATCTCTCCCTCAGTTTGAATCCCTCAGGACACGAGATATATTAGAGTAGAGAAGACAAATAAAAATACATATTTCAATTAAAATTTAAAATGTTAAAATTAAACATCAGATATATGGAGGTGGTGAAAAGAAACCCATCAGTACAGGGTATGTTCCCGTAATCAGTACAGAGTATGTTCCCCTCGAGCTCCCCATCTCTCTCTCTCTCTAATTCTCGCACTTGTTTCCGTTCTTAGCACGTGCTAAAATCCTTTTAAATAAATACCAGCACAATACAGGGTATCTCCACGTCGTGCTGCTTTCCCTCATTATTAGTTCTGGCCGCTGTCGCATTGTGTGAGTGTTTGCCCTTTTTTTGCTTTCTTTCTTGTCTCTGGCACTTCTTTTGCATTTTATTACAAGCCACATGGAGGGCTTTGATTCGCCAAGGGTTGCTCTTGGTTACTCCTGGGTTTGCAGTCTGTAGTCCTCGTCTATAGGTAGTTCCTTTTTTTGGTTGGGAAAAACAAATTGCTCCCCGGTGAGCGTTTGGCAGCATTTGGCAGTGTTATTTGCATGCCGGCTTTTCTTGGGCGCGCTCGTCTCAAATCTGAAATACATAATAATTTAATAATATTTGTCAGGCGGAGATAAATCATCTGCAGTTAATATGACAATGACTGACAGCCGCAGCAGCACGAAAATAATCATTTGTATCAAGGTAATATGACAACATTGTTGACAAATTGCCTCTTTTGGTTTTTTCCTCTTTTCTTTCTGTTTTTTGTGTATTTTTTAATGTTATGCGGGTATTAATGTCATGCGGCTTTACGATCTAGATCTGTGCGTGGCAACTAGGGCAACTTTGTTGCATCGACATACGCATAAAAAACTAGCTCTCAAATTAGCACGAACTGAGCCAAAAAGCTGAGCAACATTTTACGACTTCATATTTGCGATATATACTACATACATGTATGTATGTGCATATGCAGATTTCTCTGTTTTTGGCTGAGGAAGTTATGCGTAGGAAATTTGTTTTAATTATCTGCTGACAACAACAACAACAACAACAGCAAATAAAACACGATGTGGGTTAGGCATCAACAAAGTAGCGTCAAAACATCCGCTCGCTAATTTTAGCGATCTATGAAGTAAATCTCAAGCAGCAACAAATACAAACAGAAGTACACCCCCACTTATATATATATATATATATATATATATATATACATATATGTATATATAACCGCGGCTTGTTTCTCGACCTTTGAGGCAGGCGTTTTTTTATACCCTGCCTGATGGTATTTCAATTGAGGTGTCGAGGTTTGTGGCGTAATGAAAAATACGACTTTGATGCCAAACGGCCTTCATAGCCCTATTCATTCATGCAATGATTAAAGAAAGATAACAGTAATAATGTTATTATGTAATTATACATAAAGTATATTTAATGTTCATGTGGGTCGATGAATCTTAATCTTCAGATATTTCAGAGCTTCTCTTACACTTTTCTTCTACTACAGCTTGCCAGTAAGATCTAACTACTTAAATTCCTTCAGTTCCTAAACTTTTTATTATTAATATTATACCAGTTAGATATATTGTGTTCCCTGCTGACCCTATAGCTATTCCACCATATCATACAACTGTGAGGGAAGCAACAGATCGAATCTGGTCTGCAAGGATATATCATCATAGATACTCTGTGAAGGAATTATGAAAGCCTTAATTAAGAACTTTGTCTGCATAAAGAAGCCCAGATCAAGTTTTGCGAGTATCATTCCAAATCGATTCCCGTTGATAATTCGAGGCACAATTCTAAAGATAAAGCCTTAAAATTTACGTGTTTTTGATCAACTTTGCACTAAAAAATTGCAGATTTTGTTAACCAGAAAGTATTGAACAATCCACAAT
Organism: Drosophila atroscutellata; assembly: GCA_035041605.1. NCBI lineage: Eukaryota > Metazoa > Arthropoda > Insecta > Diptera > Drosophilidae > Drosophila > Drosophila atroscutellata. The sequence goes on from JAWNLA010000059.1 coordinate 1,012,548, forward strand.
CAGCAAGCTCAGTTATCACCTGGGCACAGAGTATCTCCTAGTCGAGCTCTCTCGACTACATACTACTTACTTGTTCTCCTTTGATTTGCCATTCGATTTGTTTACTTGGTGAAATCTTGGCTGGCGTCGAGCAGGTGCCGCGCTGGAGCCATAAACAAGGGTTCCCATCGAAAGTGCCTCCCATCATTGATAGAAACTGGAAATTTGTTGGTTGGAGCCAACAATTTTATGGCCAGAACGCATAATTTGATGACAAATTAATACAATGGCCATTTCGCTTAGCGATGGGCAACGTATGTGCTTTAACATTATTATTTTTTGGCGATTTATGCGAGTATTTATCATGGCACTCTAATGTCGCAAAAGAAACATATTAATATTATTATTATTATATTTTGCACATTGTGTGTGTGGAAATGATTCATTCAATTACATTGTTCACAGTTAAACGGAATTGGCCACATAACTGTGGAATGGGCCAACAACAATCACAACAACGCAATAAATATGCAATTGTTTATAATTTACGGTCAATTATTTAATATTCTTAAATTTGCACACTAAAAACATAAAAACTGTGTTTGCCAAAATATTCGTACTTATTTGGGGTTATCATCTATCTTCCAATGACATTTTTAAAGGCCTTATTTCCGTTGGTAAACAATGTGAGAATTTTGATTTGAGTGCTTGAAAGTTCATCCTTGAGATATAAATTCGTTTTGTTTTTTAAGTATTTTATTTAATAAGGTTTTTATATTCCACAAATTCATTAAAAATGGCTAGTTGGATAAACCTTAAAAAGCGATTGAATAAATGATGAAATTAATGTTATGTAAATCTAGAAAATGTGGTACCTGAAGGATGCTTGGTGCAGGTAAAATCGTTTGTCTTCATCTAAAAAGTGTATTTATTTCTGCAATATATCGAGCAAGTGAATTTTGTTAACCATAACTGCACATATCAAGTTCTCCAGATTTCTATCAATACACCCATTTAATTTGCCTCAATTTGAAATTAAGACTTAAAGAAATGCTGCAAGCCTTGAGCTGTCTCAACTGAAGCACTCGAATCAGTTTTACATAATTTAGTTTGCTTCAGTTTTCAAATGTGCTGTTTACGTAATGTTAAGCGAATATCGTAAGGGGAAGTTGGCCAAAAGCATAGCGTTAACAGCTGCCACTGCTGCTAGCCAGCGCAACAGACTGTTATTGCGGCTAACATTGGCTAAAGAAGAGAACTCGATTCGCATCCGTCAGCCGCTGGCAGCGTCTTCAGTCGGGGAACTGCCGTTGGGGCCAACAGACGGAGAGCCAACAAACAGGCGGAGAGACATACTGGCGAATTGGCCAATTGGCTGTTGACGGTTTTGCTGTTGTTAACGGAAACTTGTGACTGTGGCTGTGACTGCAACCGAGACTGAGACAAAGTCACATTTTGCAGAGTCGAGTTGCTCATCATTTGTCGCTACATCCTATGGCCAAAGTTTGGCCATTAAGCTCGGCGCAATTGCTGTGATTCATATGCCCCGGGATGCTCTCCTCGAGGCAGGGAGGGAGGAAGGTGCTTACTTTTGAGCACCGTTTTTATGACAAACGGAAGACACTTGAGCCAAAAAGTTGTTGTGCGAGAAAATCATATTGCGACAGCCTTTGAACTATTGATGAGCACGTTGCCTACAATTAGCGTTAAATTGCCACAAAAAGAGGCAGCTCCTAACTCCTTACCTCCCCCCAATCCCCCATCCATTTGGGGGCATTATTATTAATGTGCTCGGCCTTTCTCATTTCGTCTCTGAAATACTTGAAAAATGAACGTAGACACTTTTCGCGCACCTTTTTGGACATCGCGGCGTCTTTTTGTAATGAGTTCGCTGCTATATATATATATATATATATATCTATATATATATATATTTTGGCACTGGCTGCCTTTAAAAATGAGTCTGCTGTCCATTGGCGCCGGGGTGGTTTTTTTTTTTCTTTTTTTTTGCAGCCAGGCAAACTTGACAGCAATGTGAATGATTGAACGCGTGTCCATCAGAAATGCGTCTAATTGGTTTTTGTGCCAAGCATCAAAAATAAATAAGCTAGACGAAAAAATAAAGGGTAAAAACTGTCTGCTAAAGGTAATTTTTTGTAATTTGTAATTTGTAATTTACTTTTCGTGTTGCGTTGCTCACTTAACAGTCCCTTCTGCCTGAAGACTCTCCTTTAAAGGCCTAAATGGATTTTAGCCTTATCTTCGCGCGCCAATTAAGCCAAAGCCAAAGCCTTGGCAACTGGCAACTGTTATCAATAATTTGTTTGCCAATTGTCATTCATAATATACTTTTCCCGATGCGCTACTTATTTGATACATCTTCCCGCTTAAGGGCGGCTCCTTAAGGGTCCTTCGTTGAGCGCCAATAAAACGACAGCAAAACCATTTTCAACTGTTGTCAATAATTGAATTTAATTTATTGTTCTAATTTTCAATTTAATTTTCTTCTTAGTTTGCTTATTTGGCATTACCTGGGCAGCTCCTTAAAGGCCTAAATGGGTTTTTGGCCTGAACGTTGGGCGCCAATAAACCAAAACCAAAAACGGTTATCAACAGCTGTGTCTAGTGTTAATGTTATGTAAGTAATTTAGCTGGATCTGTGCTAGCTGCTCTCTATCTATCTATAGGCCAGCTTAATTTATGGCCAAGACACAAACACACACACACACACACACAAACACACACACACTACACACACATTTACGTGTTACTCAATTTTGCAAACTTAACGTAAAAATATCATGTTTCCAAAGCACACACCAAAAACAAACAACAGGAAATTGTGCCATTGAGGCAGAAACACTTTTACTTACACTTTGATATATATGTGTGTGTGTGTGTGTGTCTGTGTGTGTGTGTGTATGCGTGTGTTGTGTGTGTGTCTTTTTGGAGTGTGCAAAAGTAAATATCAGGTTAATGGTTTTGACGCCGCACGCAAAAATTTTCACTTTCACTTGGCAGCTGCTGTTGCTGTTGTTGTTGCTGTTGTTGTTGCTGTTGTTTCTGCAGCGTTTTCCACATTTTCCACTCAATAAATTTCTTTTCTATTTTTTTTTTCTTTTTTCTTGTTAACTGCGGCAACATTTTTGCCAGCGATAAGCAATTTTTGGGGCCCTGCTCTGAGTCCTTGCTGCGTGATTTGCTTCCACGTTTGCTTCATTTGCTGATTTCAGTTCAGCTTAGGCCTGCTAAATGGCGCACCTTTTAAGGCTGCCTCGACTGCTGCTACGTCTGCTCCTGCCATTGTCTTAAATGTTGCAAATTGCTTAATGTGCCACAAGAAATTGTTTGCCCTGCTGATGAACAATAGAGATTTGACCCAGTTGCTGCCTGACAACAATTTAAAGCCTTTATAGCTTCGGAGGAGTCAAACCATAAATAATATTATTTATCAGCTTTCGCATATGCTCTTTTCGATTGTCATCTGTCTTAACTTGGCCAGAACAAAAGCGTTTTTGATAAACGCGTAAGTTCTCTGGCAGGTGAGAGTTGAGAAGCAACTTTAAGGCTTTTTTTTTGTTATTTTTTTTTTTTTTTTAATTAAGCAACTTAATTTAATATTGATCAACCTATTGAAAGGTTACGAAATATTGTTTTGAAGATTGTGTACATAATAGCAGGGAATTTAAATGAAATAACATAATCAAATAACTGCTTTTAACATATTACAATATTACGTAACATCAAATGTAACATTAAATATAACATTTGTTGCACGAGCACCAGAGATGACTCGTAGCACCTTGTTCTGCAAGACCTGAATTTGATTAATCCACGATGTTGCTGCTGTGCCCCAAAATGGAATACCATATGTCCATGTGGACACGATGATGCTCCTATACACCAGCAGCTTGTTGCTCAAGCTGAGTTTGCTGGGTGACTTCAGCAACCAGTTGAGTTTCGCCCTCTTGGATCTACACGCTGCTGCCGTGATCTGTATGTGTTTTCGCCAGGTAAGTTTCCTGTCCAGATACATACTCAGGTAGCGAACATGGTTCCCCAGAGGTATGATCGTGTTGGTGAGTCGGACAGTTGGACAGTTACCACTCCTGAGACTTGTTCTCATTGATGCAGATGTTCCACTGTTTGGCCCAGGTACTAAAACCATCCAATAACCTTCACGTAACCGCTGCGGCTCTCCAAGCAGTGGAGGAGTTAGCAAGGAACACAGTGTCATCTGCGTATATGGCAAGCAGCGTATTTCTGGCTACCGGAATCGGCAAGTCCGCGGTATACAATGTGTACAGGGCAGGTCCAAGGACACTACCCTGCGGTACATCCGCTCGGATGCGGTGGATGTTTGATCGCTCGCCCCTAACTGCAATCGTAAAAGAACGGCCAAGCGGGTAAGACCTGAGCAGTAAATACTAGGCCGATGGTAGTAGGCTTAATCGAAGCATTTTCGCTGGTCACCAAAATAGAAATTAAGCAAAGAGCAAAATTGTGGATCTTGTGTGGGTGGGACATCTACAATCCACTTGGCTTGTGGAATCGTCTGTTGTCGCTGTGCACTTGTTCACTTTGTTAGCTTCTCCAGAAGAAAGTTTGGTCACTGATTTAATTATTATATTTTTTCTCAAGTATATTTATTTATTTAAATATATTTAAAAACAAAATGAATGAATGTGTGTTTGTTGAGATGCACTTGTCCACAGAGGATCTTCTGTTGGTGGCTGATATTTCTATTTACTTAAATGCGTCCAAGTCGATGGGACTTGCAAAACCAACACTCGCTCGACTCTGTACTACTTCGTCTCATAGAGGGCGTCGGAAGAAACTCGGCTTGGTATACGAAAACCCCAAGCATAACCTTAGGCATAATGGTAAATGAAGTCTAGTAAGTTAGACAAGAGCACTGCACAGATCTAAATTGTTTCTATAAATAAAGTTAATCTAAAATAGTTTTTTCCTTCAAGTTGAATATCGTATCATAAAACTAATGAATAGGGAGTTCCCCTTTGACAAGGGTACAAATATTTATTATAATTACAATGCACTCTTCTTAAAACCAGATAAATCCATGACTAAGATATATATAAGAAAACACTTTCGAGTATATATTATAGTAATTTAATTCCGAATTCATTTTATATTATATTTTCCACTTTGAAATATCTATCATTTAATTGGTGACTTGAATTTCAATTTAATCGGTTTATTTTTGGAAACATTTTTAATATTTGTGAACTGTTTTTAATTCAGACTGAATATATAACCACCTTTTGCAAATATATAATGCTTGTTTATTTATGCGAAATATGTTTATTTCCAATTTCAGTTGACACAGAAAAAACAGGAAACAAACTACAGCCAACTATGAGCAAACAATTAAATAAAAGAAATTTCGTTTTTTATTCGGGTATATTCAGATGTGCAACAAATTCTGCAAACAGTTGTGCAAAAATCAACATTGATTATTCGTGTAGAAAATATAGTTTAATTAGGAACAGTAAACAATTCAATCAAAACATTGACAAAGCTGCGATAGTTGGGTAAACAGAACCCAAATTCAAATTGGTATAAATAGCTCTCGGTCTCCACACAGAGATCAGCATTCAGAAGAATTCCACAAACATCGCAATGAGAATCGCAACGTTGATCCTAAGCTGTGCCGTCTTAGCCATTTGCTTGGTAACAACAAGCTCGTTGCCCTCAACTTCGTCGCCCTCAACTTCGTCGTCCTCATCCTCGTCGTCCCCTGACCAAAGTGCTGGTTTATACGACACGCCATATGACAGAACTTCAAACTCCACGACTGGCTCCAAAACTGGCGGCGCACCGTTCCTCACTAAATTTACACGTATGAGAAATGTGACAAATTATGAATAAAATCTGCAATCAATTTGCCCAATTCCCATGCGCAATACAGCACATCAATTCAAAAGTCTTTTCTTTTTCTCAAATCCAAACTTCATTTGAGAATATACTCTAAAATAAGTTAGGAACTATAGCAACATTGTTGGGGTTGTCAGTTTGGAACAGTTTGAAAACGTGACACGAAATGGATTCACTCAAATGGATATTTTTGTGGATCGCCTTTGCCATTGCCATAATCTTAACCAATGGAAATAAAACGTTGGAGGAAAGTCACTCGACATCAGTCTCGGGAATGGTGAAGCTGCTCCTGCTGGAGGCCAAACTCATTGAGAACCTCATCGGCTATGCGGATGAGCTGGAGAGAAAGTTGAATACACTGAACAATGGCTTGGGTGGACACTATGCGGCTCACTACGATTTCTTTAATACCACACAGGTGAGAGTGTCTCTGAGAAAAAAATCACACTGAATTTAATAAAAACGCCATGAAAATGAGAATGTTCTTCCTGTTCTTAGAAATAGTTTCTAAATATAAGAAGCAACATTTTCAGATATTAATAAATACAGAATGGGACAATCTCAGAAATTTAAATAGTAATATAACATATAATATACACAACAGAAAAAACATCCTGGAATATTAGACACAGTATTTACAAATTGTATAAAAATGTTCACTGAAATTAAATTAGGAAAAACCCTCTTTTAGAAGTAAGCTATGGCGAATTTCTAACATTCAGTGCGATTTCAATTTAATTCGAAAAATTCAGTGAAATATGATATGTGAAACTTTGAGCAGCCTCTGCCAAAAGAAGCAGTCTTTGAAAATTATTCATTTTTTGAATGCATTTTGCAAAACTTTTAAATCAAAAATTTGGATTTTTGAGACGTCTTTCGCAGTGCGTTGTCAGTATTAATATTCAAGGATATTTTTAATTTGATTTCCTTTGTATAATGATACAACCAATAATGAAAAAATATATACAATTTGAATATCTTACGATTACCTCTGTGCTACACATATACAATATTCATATCTGGGTACCAACAAGGAGGTGGCCAAGGATGACATCTTAACTATCGTTAGAAGTTGATAACAGCAGGTTCCAGGTAATGCAGCGTTTATTTGGTTTTCTGAGAGTTCTAAGCGGGAGCTGGTCCTACGTCTCCAAAATTGTTAAGTAACAAGTCTGGCAAGTAGATTACCATAAATATAAAGTTTCATCGAGTGTTTGGCGGTCCTCAAAGCACGTATGAGTCTAGCAGCTTTCGGGACTAAAGAAAATTACATATTTCCAATTTATGCCTTAGTTTCATTAAGTTATTATGATTCAACTTTATCCAAAACGAGGTTTGCTTAAGTTTGATTAAAGACAAGAGTTTTGGCAGAACAACGCTTTACTTGTCTGCATCGAAATATATAAATTTATTGAGTGAAGTTGTTATTGGTCGGGATTGCTTAAGATATTTAAGTCTCGAAAATCAATTTAACTTAATTGTGTCTATGCTATAACCCCCTTCCTTAAGCTAAATTGTTCAGTTTCAATTTAAACTTCAAGTGGTTTCAGTTGACTCTAAATATTGCATTTATTTTTTATTAGAATTGGCTATGGTAGAAGTCAGAGGTGGATTAAGGCCAAGGCAGCTTAAAAGATGATTAACTATGGCTGCACTGATTTCCCGCTTTATATATGATGTGTCATTAAATATCGCTTGGCTGCTTATCTCATTGAAAATTGGCAACACTTGCCCCACCGCCCACTAGTCGCAACCCCATCATAAACAGTGCTTATGTGTCTGTCTCCACACATTTGATGTCTAACGCCCCATATCTGTGTTCCCCAGTATGCAAAGTGGGTGCAAGGTACAAACACAAATACAAATACAATAACAAATCGCCAGTTGGCCAAGTCGCTAAGTCGTTTTAATGGCCAATAAAAGCAAAATGTTGTCACTTTTTTCGAATTTGTATAAATTTTCATTGCCCGGGATAAGCCGATGCTGATGTTGGATGCTGATGCTGATGCTGAAATACTACGTGCAATTTCAGTTAAAGGGTTGTTGTTCTTGTTGTTGTTGTTGTTTACGATGTAGCAAGTGATTCTTTGCAACTTATCGCATGCAACAACAACAACAACAGCAGCAACAACATTTGCAACACTTTCTCGCTGCTTTTACTTGCTTTTTGCACTTTTCGCTTTCGCCTTTTCCTGTTTGCCTTTACTTTGATTTAGTTGCCTGCGCCTTCCCCCTGCCACACACCCCCCTCCCCCTTGTTTGCATTTGGCTTGAAATCAATTTGTGTGTGTGTGTGTGTGTGGCATGAAAAATAAATAAATAAATAACACGCAAATCGTTGCAAATCGTCGCAAATCGGCAATCTGAAGCCAATTTGATAGCCTTTTGGCTCGAGCCGAGCGGCTGCCACATTTTATGGCGGCAAGCTTGCCACGCATTATGTCCATTTGATAATAATTTATGTTTATTTACTAATGCATTTGCAGTTTTTCAATTGCCACAAGCCAAAGCAAACCAGACCAAGCCAAAGCAGGCTAAGCTCGCAGTTTCCATTTCCATTTGCGGCCAATTTTGCATTGCATACTTTAAGGCATCGCCAGAGCTGAGCTTCAAAATCGTTTAAATATATATATATACACACAGAAAATATTTCTAAAAAAATAAAAACATCAGCATCTTTTTGGAATTGTCGGTTTGTGGCAAGCCTTTCTAAATTGTATAAATGATGTTTCAAATACTTGAAAATGATTTCTCTTCAGTTGTGAGGGGTACTTTTCCCTGAGTGTATGTATCGCAATATATGCCTTAATTTGTTGGCTTTGCTACTCATAAGATACGTGGCTCATAAATTGTGTACCGTTTAGCCGTAAACTCGAAACTCAAAACTCAAGACTCCAAACTCAATTCACCTTCTCTAATGAAAACTGGCTGCTTTTACAATCTCATCAAATGCTTGCCAAAAAAGAATCCTTGTTTATGCCTGTAACGCTGGCATCTTTGCATAATTTTCATATTATTTTACCTTAGGGCCAACAAAATCACAACAGGCTAGGGGGGATGAGGGGGGAGGTAGAAATCCTGAGCATTTTTAGCATCCGCAGAGCCAAAAAGTTTATTGATGTAATAAATTTGTATTTGCACAGAAAGTTGTGCCCTTTGTTTTTCCACATGGCTGGCAAGCAGCCATCAGCCTTGGTCTTAGCACCACCCCAACAGCAGCAATGGCACCACCCACCTATGAACTCACCTCTCGTCTGATTTTATGCTGCATATGATTTTATGTGCATTTAATAGATCGAACAAGACACCAAATCGTCCTCCTTGCCTTGGCCATATGTTCAACATTCGATTTATTTAGGAGGCACTCGCCGTACATGCAACAAAAAGCGGAAGTGGAATATGGCATGAGTGTGTTCGACCAGCTGAATACCCTCTTATGGCGTCTAAGATACCCTTTACAATATTTAAAGTTTACAAAACAATTATTGTTCATCTAGTAAAACATAATTCGATATTTTTATACTTCGAAGTCGGAACTTTCAGAGATGCAGTCGGAACGATATTTTGCATAATGATGGAGATGGTTTTCTGTTATGGAAATCATGTCCATTGAACATCGTGGGACTTTAAGTGAAGCTGCATCCAAATTATCTCCTGCATGAGCTGAGCCTCAAAAAGCACATCAGTGATTTAAAAGATGAACTTCTCACATCTCCAATCCAATCATCTCCAGAACAGCGTCTTTAATACTTTAGAATCTAGCTTACTTAAGAACCAACAATGAGTAAATATAAGATTCTTGTAACAACTTGATTAAATATCTATAAAAACAGATGATTAACTGATTAACTTATACAACTACCTGACTATGATATTTTATGTATATTATTAGTTGAACCAGAAATTCTCCCTTCTGCTCTTCTCACCAAAACTCAATAGACAAAGAAGAGACATTTGGCTGCAAATCACATTATTACAGGGTATTCAAATGCATTTGATCATTTTGTTGAGCCAATTAAATATGTTCTCTTCTATCTAGATATAGCCCTGACTTCTTTCCACTTAATCTAAAACTTTGTTTGCACGAATCCTTCGAATAATCTGCCATGATTACAAATGACTTTATCATTTTATCAATTCAGAGTCCTCTCTTTCTATCATTTGGAAGATATATGTTCGCAATAAAATTAATTCATAACGGAATTTAATTAACTTTTTAGGTAATTTAATTGATTTTAGTTGTAATTAAGTAAATAATTAAGGTTGCTCTGCTGTCGTTCGATCTTTGCTTGAGTTGATGGTTTATTAGTGCAACTAATCAATTCGATCAATTAAGACACATTCAGTGAGTTCCTTTTTGTGATTCAGCCCCATTCCCTGCCCCTCCTTGCCCCATGCACTTGTATATGTATGTGTTGCATGTTGGCCTTAATCCAACAATTATATGCAAAATGCGCGTAAAGTGTTTTTAATTCGCTGCAGCGCCAGCAGCCAGTGGGTGGATTTGGGGGTGAGAAATGGATTTGGGGGTGGGGACATGCTGCAAGTCTGGGCCATGCGGGTTGGCTGCGTGGCATGAACGCGTCATTAGCGTGTCGCCAAATTAGACATCAAATTTATGAAAAACCATCAAGAATTGCGACGGAAAACTGAAAACTGCAAACTGAATTCTGAATACCAAACGCTGATGCTTCTCGTGTGTGGGTTGCTTCTGGGTGGGCATCATCGATGCCTCTTATATTTTAATTGATTTAATGGGCAAGCATTAAAATATACATATCTGCATACCCTGAATCCAAATGCAAATGGGTGAGAGGCTGGAATGAAGTTGTGCAAGAGTATGTAGCGCGTAGGAGAAAGCATCTCCGAAGATATTATGTATATATATTCATGGTATAATATGTATATGTATATGTATATGTATACTCTTAGAGACTCTTAGAGCTACAGACCTTAAATTTTTAATGGTAGTTCTCGCACATATTTGCACTTAACACTCCCATATATTCATTCCATTCAAATCGATGCAATAAAATTTTTGGTAGCCAAAAAATACTCAATAGCAAGATAAAATCTTCCAATGGATATGCAATGTCTCCGCGTATGTATTATGATTATTGGATAAGACACACAATACTCTTAATTTATGTCTAGAGTATCTCACAGTCGAGCTCTCTCGACTACAACATTCTTACTTGCTTCCATTTGCTGTTTCTTACGCATACCCTGTACTATTTTATAATGGTTATCATGAAGTTAAGCTTAAAGTTGTGCAAACTAATAATTTCGTCAAAGAACTGAACTATATTTATATATATTTATGTCACTCATTGACATAAGAGCCATTAAATCATATATATCTGACTTGCAGATACCCTGTACACAGCTCTCAAATACGTTAATCACTCAAGCCAAAAGCGGTGGAGAAAACTTAAATGATCAAGATGTTTAGCTAAAATCGGTTTTAATCTGATTTGAAAATAAACACCTTACATACATGATTGCTTAGGGTATCAACTAGTCGTATATTCTCTACGTCAACGCTCTCATTTGTTTATTTTGCATATTTTTGTTATTTTTGCATCATTTTGCATTTGGTTTATCAATTAATGCGCTGCATTTTATTGTTAAGCACATTAACGCAGTCACGCGAAGACCAACAACAACAACAACAACACCAATACCAGACTAACTATATACACACACACACCCACACACCGCACACCCCGCACACCTCCCTCGTTGCATTTGCCAGATAATTGCGTGTGTGGCCGTCGAGGCTGAATTGCGTGTAAATTTTAATCCAATTGTGTGCAGCCAAAAGTGTGCAACCCACAAATGCAAACAGTCACAACACACACATGCACAACACACACACACACACACGCGTATATTTATGTGTGTGTATTTTTACACACATGCTTATGGATGTGTATTTATTTTTGCGTACAGCTTTTCCAGCTGAATGCATTTGATTGTATTTTTCATTGAGCTACACACGCCCACCGCAAAGCCGCATCTCCGGCCACGCCCCCTTTTCCCCCATTTTCCCCAATCCCCGTCTCCCCTCTTCCACAAAAACCAACCGCCCACGTGGCGTATGTTGTTCATTTCATTTCATTTCATTTGCCAGCAAATTTGTTTTTGCGCTTTTATCGCTGTGCATTTTGTGCTCAAAGGTGAAACGCCAGCAACAACAACAAGCAACAACAACAGCAACAACAACAGCAACAACAACATAAACAAGAACAACACTCAGCCAAGAGCCACAAGGAAAACAACTCAAACAACAATCACATTTGGTCATGTTTTACAATGCACAATAGACATGGCCAAAACACGTTTTGATTGTTATACGTAGGCCATATTGTGTAAGTGAATGTGTGTGCCGATGTGTGTGTGTGTGTGTGTGTGTGAGTATGAGTGTGAGTGTGTGCGTTGTGTGTGTGTGAGTGAGTATGTAGTAAGTTAAAAAGCCCTTAAGTGCATTTAAATGCCACAGCCAGCAAGTTGAATTCCTTTCTTTAAGTTAAATATTTGAAATAATTACAAAAAATTAAATTAATTAAGAATAAAAAAATTAAATGTATTTGTTCATACTAAATAAACTAAGGCTTAAAGCACATATTTGATTACTGGCTGTTGAGGAGGTGTGAGGAGCCATGTAGCTTTGGCATCTTCTACATGCGCCCCTCGCAACAATTGCAACAAACGACACTTGGATCTTGCGCCGCGTCAGCATATTTCGTCAACGACGAAATCAACTGCAACCAGCGATCAGAACCAAAGGCGCACGTGCCTTCGGCAGCATATTCTACGAGAAGTCCACCGTGGGACCCACATGGATAACAGACACCACCACTAGCCTCCGTCAGCGCATTCCACAAGAGGGCCAGCGTGAGACACCTCCACCAATGGGACGGAAGCGACAAAGCCGTGGAAAACTTCCAAAGATCACGCCACCAAGGCGACCAGGCCAATAAAAAGGGCGTCGCAGATACGGAAGTCAGTCAGTCAGAGGCAGGCAGTCCGTCAAAAAGTGAGAAACGAGTACGAAACTCGCTGTCGGGCAGGAGTAGGTCTGAGACTCACCGCAGTCAGTGCGAAATCTAGGAGCGAAGTCAGTCTGAGAAGGTCTGATCGCCACCTAGCTCGAATCCATAGCTCGGCTGAGTTTTAGCCCAGCTAAAACTAAACGAACTAAAAAGGTTCGTTACAACACCTATCCTTCTAATATTAGCCCTATTATATATATATACATATATATATATATATATATATATATGCTTTCTTAAGTTTTACACAAAACTTAAAGTTTCTACTGCATAAATAATACCTTTAAAAAGAATTTTACACATATTATATGATGTTCAACTTTTAGTGAAAATAATTCTGGGAAGAGTAAGTGAGATTTGGCTTACCTTAAGTTAGTTCTTCATTTTTTAAGTTTCCCCCTTATTTAAATCGTGTTTATACCCAAGCACATATCAAACATCGCTTTTGCCAAGTTCACCTCTTCGCCCAAAAGAAAGTCTCTCTTTTAAGCCGCCCCTTGTGGCAGGCAACACTTCCCGGCACAACACCTCAAAGCAGTCAAGGCGTCAACTTCTCACCTCAGCTCAACCTGAACCGAGCTGAACTGGATTGTTTGCTCAACTTTCTCATTAATAATTCCGCTTAAATGCTTTCTAATAATTTCCGCATAATTCATATCGATGAACGTTTTATGCGGCACTTACGATAAGGGCAATTCCGTTGTGCCTCGTTGTGTCCTGGCTCTGTTTGCTCGCCAAACAAACAACACGTACAACAGACACACACCGACACACACACACACACACACTGGCACACACCGTTGCACACACACCTATGTATTCATACTCGATTGATAACCTTAATAAAATGCTTCACATTATGCCAATCGATTGCACACCATGAATGTGTTTATCCTTTGCCTTTGCCTTTGCCGTTGCCGTTGCCTTTGCCACATTGCCTCGTCTAATACAGCAGCTTCTGGATTAACGAGGGGTGGCGGTGCTGAGGTGAGGGGCTGATGTGGTTAGGTGGGGCACACATCAATACCGGCTGTTGCCTCCAAAGCGCAACAATGACGAGAGAGAAAACGTTAACGTGGAGCAGCAGCAGCAACTGTGATACACTCAGAAAAAAAACCAACCAGAATGCCAGAGAGTTTTCTTACTTATCTTAAATCTGCCAATTAATTAAAAATATTTTAATTTAATTTATTTTATTTAAATTATATATTAAATTTATATTTTCAAATAAATCGAAATAAAAAAACAAATCGATTTTTTTTCTGAGTGGCGCAACTGTGCCACGTTTGTGTACCTTGTGTTTGCCTCCAGGCATCCGATGGCTACACCTCCCTCCCCCCTCAGCAATGCCACGCTCATTTACTGCTGCGTGGGTTGGGGGGTGGAGGGGGCGGCAATTGTGCAAAAAGTGCCAATAAAGCACATTCTTTGTTCGGCTTTGGCTTCGGCTCGCAAAGTGCTCAACAAAGCGGGCCAGGATAACGTGTGAGTGTGTGGGTGTGCCTGAGTGTGCAAGGATAATAATAATAACGTATGAATAGGTAAAAACGTTGGAGGCATGCAGAAGGTGGTGTGGAGCGGAAAGGAACTCATCAGTGCATTGTAGGTGGCCATTGCCTGTGCTTGATTGCTTAGCTGTTCTAGCCAAGTGTGTGTCTGTGTGCGTGTGTGTGTGTGTTGCCTGATTGTTTGCCTTGCCTCTGAGGTGCAGCACACACACATTGTGGCACACACACCTCATTGATTTTATTGTGTTTTTTGCTGGGCATTCAAAGTGCTCATAAAAATGCCCACACAATAAAAACGATGATGCGGCTGTTGTTGACCCAAGCTCCAATTCCAAATCTCCAACTCTCCAACTCCAAGCTCCAACTCTAACAGCTTAGCCAGGACAATGGTCCACAAAAGCAACTAAGATATTCTCCCCAACCATTGCCCAAAACAGTTCCCATTCCACCTGCCAACCTGATGTCTATTTTAGTGTTTCACGTCAGCTGCTGCTGGCTGCAGATTTTCTGTGTCGAAAATAAGTAGTTGCCATGCCTTTGCATACACAGCGAGAAAAAAGGCATGCCACGCACCAAATTGCAAAACAGCTTTGGTCTCAGGTGTGTCTAATTACGCATTTAGTGCCTGATAATATATCCGAAGTAAATTCACTGAATTTCCTTCAATTTCGATCGTCGAGATCGAACTACTATATCTGATAGTTGCCATTCTTGTTTGAACAACTTCTTTGTCTGACAACTCATCACAGGCAAACTCACGATTATTTATAAGCATTATAATTTCACAGAATACTATCAACATCGGAATACTATATCATATGGCTGCCATGGAAGCCATCTGACAAAAGAAGATTTTCAATATACAAAAAAGTGTCCAAAATTGAAATTCTATAGCGTTTAATGAATAGATCAGATCACGATTAACTGTTAGTTTTAGTTATTATTTATTGATGTAAATGATTTCGTACTTAAGTATATATACGATATATATATACTACTATACTACATACTATTTGTATAACTTATTCTTCAAAATGGCATTCTCAAAAATTCTCAAAATAAGCATAAAAAACTTTTGCCGTCTGATTTGAATTGTTAATTATATTATTAACTGTAAATAAATGAATTTATTGTAGAATGGATGAATAAATAAATTAATTTTTCTTCACTTGGAGATGTATTGCGGATTTTAGATCATCATATTTTTTTACTGTGTATGCATTTTGTGTGTGTGTCTCGAGTGCTGCTTGGATTTCACACGCATCCGTCACGCGGCTCGTCAGCCCTTCTCCTTGGCCCCCCACTCCTCGCTTTTTTCAGTGAGAGAGAGGTTGTGGTGGGGGGGGGGGGAGGGGAGGGGAGGCGACTCGTCAGCAGCAGAATAGAGTGTTGTTAGGTCAGCCTAATGAGCTCAGGCAGCAAATGGATTTTTGTAACTCATCCGGGTGCCGTGCAAATGCAGCATTCAACAAAAATTGAAGATGGCAAAAATATGCAATTCCAATTTGGCAGGCAAATGCATTTTCAACTAAAGTTTTGGGCAACAATGTTGCCGTGTTTTGTTGCCGCAGCAGTGCAGGCAGTTGCAACAGCAGCTTCTCTGGTGTCTCTGGTGTTAATTTGTTAGCACATTGCAACGCGGCAGACAGTGATTAATTACAGTCCGCAAAACGAAAATAGAAGCACAAATTCAACTCATTTTTGTCTTTAAAGTTAATTAGTTGAAAATGCGCTCAAATATATATAGATAAATATAAGAATATTATATATGTATATACAACATATATAGACAGCTGCGTTGCTCTGCTCCGATTTTAAATCGCTTTACCTGCGGCGCATAAATTTTAAATCCGTCCTGACCACAATTTGCGCATTAAATCATTTCCAGGCCATTGCACAGCACTGGGCGCCACCGCAGCGACGCATTCATACATACACTCATTCGCACTCGCACTCACACTCACTCGCACTCACACACACACTCAGTTATTCATTCAGGCAGTCAGCCATTCATTTCGATTCGCAGGTGAGCAGCCGCGTGGAATGCAGCCGAGCGCTCAAAATATGCAAAAATTATACAGACCAATGCATGCAACAAACGGAGTCGCATTTTGTCAGTGTTTGAGTCGCTATCGGTTTTGGGTTTGGGTTTGGGTTTGCGTTTGGGATTTGGAGCAGTGTTGGCCACTTCAAATATATCACGCGTGAAGTGTCTCTCAGTCAGTCTGTCTGTCTGTCTGGCTGCCTGTCTGTCTGTCTGCGTGATTGACAAATGCCGCCGGCTGAGGTGCATGCAACGTTTTAGAAAAGATAAATTTAAGTAATTGTCAATATTTCAAGCGACGTAATTGCTCACTGGCCGGTGCGGGACCAGTGTTGAAAAATAAAATAAATACCATCAAAGCAATGACTACACTCAGAAAAATCGCCTAAAAATCGACAATTATTGATTTTTCAATATTTATTTTCTTAAAAAATGTTTTTTAAGCGACACATTTCTGAAAAATCCTTTAAAAAATTCAGAAACCGGTTATTAAATTGGCAAATTTTTGAAATTCTTATGGATATTTTTTTTCTGAGTGTAGAGTATGCCCTTTGGTCACAGATGCCCCAACCTCCCTTACCAAGCAACCAATTCCTGCTGCGGCTTTGTGCAGCTGCACTTCTATGCAGTCAGTTGTGCTTCCCCTCTGCCCCTGCCCCTGCCCCTGCCCCCATCTCTGCTGGCATTTTAACACTTGACGTTTTACCAATTTGCTGCATATTCTTTCTGCTCTCTTTTTTTATATTTTTTAGCAGCACTTTTTTGCTGCAGTGCAGCAGACAATTTTGTTGCGTGTTAACAACTGCAACAATTTAGGTTTAATTGATGCTCGCTGCAACGCTGAACGCTGAACGCTGAAGTGTCGCCGCCGGCAACGAATCGTGGTTAAGGGGTTAAGGAATTTGGGGGCATGTCCTTGCTGACCACGTAGCGTAGTGAGAGAGTTTCTCTATATTGTTGTTGTTGTTGTTGTTGTTGCTGTATTTTTTATTATTCACACTGCTTCCGCTTGACGAGTTGTTAGATAAAAGCTATTTACATGTTGTTATTTATGATTTTGCAGTTCAAATGCGCTGTGAAATATTTGTGGCGCTGCCAGAAGGACTCAACGCGGGGCTTTATTACGTATACGTCATGTTGTGCACACTACACACACACACATACACACACACACACACTTGCTTGGTTTATTTATTTAGCTTTAAAGTCAGTCAGTCAGTTATTCACTTGTGTTTTATGCACCTCCGGCATATGCCTGCAAAATGGGCAACTGTTGCAGAAACTTTGTCCTCGCCGCATTATCGAACACTAATCCATATATGAGCGTATTACATGGGGCATAATAGCTTACCACCACCCCCACACCCCTCACCCACAACAGTCAAAAGCAACTTTATTACTTTATGCTGACTCACTCTGCCAGCAAATAGAAAAAAAGCAGAAAAGTGAAACTCATGCAAAGGTTGCCTTGTTGATTTATCGCCAGGGTTGCCTGCTCTTCACATGTGTGCGCACTTTGCTTTTTTTCCCCCTGTATACCCTGTACCTATTATAAATTGGAGAAGGATCCATCTGTTAAGAAGAGTAATTATTTTAAATCTTTCTTATCGGAAAGTGGTTACTAACCAGTTGACTAACTGTGGAGCAGTTACTTTCTGAGGTAAATGAGGAGTTTTTGTAACATAATGGCATATATCCTGTCATAATACTGATGATCTGTGAAAGATTGATTGACTCTAAACATTGGTTAAGACTAGTGCTACTATATATTTATGAATGGGAAATGTGTTATCAAGTTGCTTAAATGATTGCAACAGTTAGAACAAAGCAAAGAGATACTTTTAAATCTATTGGAAAATACTCAGTCAAAATAATTATTTATTTAATGTTTCATCTGCAGAGTATAATCTAATTTCTCGACATATAAAATACATGAAAGCAGCATCACTCTGAAATATTGCGTAGAGGGTATCTACTGGTACAGCTCACTCTCTCTGTCACTCTATTTTTTGTCACATGTGTCCCACTGTGCTGAGTGCATCCCCTGCGTATGATGAATATGTAATTTCAGTGTTATCCACTGCGTTGAACTTTGATTTACTAACTGCGAAATAAATATTAAATTTTCAATTACAACTGGATGTCTGCACATACCTCGCAGCTCCACTTCTACACAACACTCCCCCTCCAGCCCTCCAGTAGAGCATCACTTTTTCCATGCAATTACCTTCGCTGCCTTGGGCTGCAGGACACGCAGCGTCGTCCTTACACGTGGCTGGCTGGCGACTGTCCTGGCTAATGGCGCGAACAGGACTCCATGCTGCACAGGACTCTGACTCTGTCTGACTTTGACTTTCGACTTGGACTTGAACGTGGACTTGGACTTGGAGGTGGTCTTCACCACGCTTCGACAGGTTCCGGACAAGGACTGCAGTTAGTTATTCTTGCTGCTACTGCTGCTGCTGCTTTCACTGTTGTTGTTGTTGTTGTTTTAGTTTTGTTGCCATTAAAGGAAATTGTCTGTAAAAATGTGGCCGTATTTCTTTTTGCAAGGTACTTAAAATTAAATTATTGGACACATTAACGTCCTGACTTTTGACTACCGTGCGGGTATGACGCAAGTAAATGCCACGTAATGACGTCATTAAAACAAGTGAAATGTGCTTTTATTGTGAACGCGGCAAAGAACGAAGAATTCGCTTTTCAATTTTGCAGAAAACCCATTGCGAAAATCTGAGCGAACTTTGTCATTAATCTTAATAAAGTTAACAGCGCGACAAGTTTATTAAAGCCAATATGGCGCCACATCAAATGTGTCAATGTGTGTGTGTGTGTGTCTGGATGTGTGTGTGTTTCGTCTTAAGGTGTTTTTACTTTGTCAAAAAGCAGAAGTCATCGTGAGTCAGCCAAACGACAACAACAAATGCTCATTAGCATAAGAAACATTCAAATTCGCATTCACATTCATTTTGACTCATTCACAATATTGGATTGCCTCAATTGAATCAATCGAGTGGCATATAGAAAGGAAAAAGAAGAAATTGTTGCTGCAACAGGTTGCACGTTCTCATAGACGCGAATTGCCAGACAAGAAGTGAAGCCAAAACTGACAGGCGACAAATGAGGCGTAAATGAAATTAAACGCAACGCGCGAAAATTGCAGCGCTTTTATTGGATTATTGGCGGCGTCTCTCAGTGTGTGTGTGGGTGTGTGTCTGCGTGTGTGTGTTGAACAATGTGCGAATTGTAAGCTCGTTTGTCGAATTAGCTGTAAGTGAATTTGGCCTAAAACACGCTGCATACAAAGTGAGTCAAGTGTGTCTTTGGCTAATTGACATTTGCCACATGCAACAAAAAATATATAAAAAAAATCAGAAATCAATAAAATGTGTGTGTGTGCCAGTTAAATATATATCTTTACAATAGTAATATAATAAAATATATTCGTGATTCAAGTACAAACGTATCTCAAGTCAGAAAATAAGCTCAGATTCCAGATTAAAGCAGTTTATAGTCATGCTGCTCACTTATAAGGATACTTCCTTCGTTTCAGATTCATATTCCATTCATTCATATTCAATATATTTTAATATTATTTCCATTCTTAATTTGTCTGTTTTATTCCTATACAGACTTCTCCCTAAGTCTTGAAACTGTTTTGATGAAACTTGTAATATATTTCGCATATTTTTTATCTGCATTTGGCTTATGTGTCGGAGCTGAAAACTTTTTTTTGTTCTCCAAATTATCCCACAACAAAATTCTTTTCTTTTTTTTTTAGTGTAGCCATTTAATTTAATATTGATCAACCAAATATTACAATATTACGTAACATCAAATGTAACATTAAATATAACATTTGTTGCACGAGCTCCTTGTTCTGCAAGACTTGAATTTGATTAACCCACGATTTTGCAACTGTTCCCCAAAATGGAATCCCATATGGTATACGAAAACCCCAAGCATAACCTTAGGCATAATGGTAAATGAAGTCCAGTAAGTTAGACAAGAGCACTGCACAGATCTAAATTGTTTCTATAAATAAGGTTAATCTAAAATAGTATTTTCCTTTAAGTTGAATATCGTATCAGAAAACTATCGAATAGGGAGGTCTCCTTTGGCATGGGTACAAATATTTATTATAATTACAATGCACTCTTCTTAAAACCAGATAAATCCATGACTAAGATATATATAAGAAAACACTTTCGAGTATATATTATAGTAATTTAATTCCGTATTCATTTTATATTATATTTTCCACTTCCAAATATATATCATTTAATTGGTGACTTTAATTTCAATTTAATCGTTTAATTTTTTGAAAAAGTTTTTAATATTTGTGAACTGTTTTTAATTCAGACTGAATATACCACCTTTTAAAAATATTGCGAAATATATAATGCATAACTTGTTTATTTATGCGAAATATGTTTATTTCCAATTTCAGTTGACACAGCAAAAACAGGAAACAAACTACAGCCAACTATGAGCAAACAATTAAATAAAAGAAATTTCGTTTTTTATTCGGATATATTCAGATGTGCAAACAGTTGTGCAAAAATCAATATTGATTATTCGTGTAGAAAATATAGTTTAATTAGGAAGAGTAAACAATTCAATCAAAACATTGACACAGCAGCGATAGTTGGGTAAACAGAACCCAAATTCAAATTTATATAAATAGCTCTCGGTCTCCACACAGAGATCAGTCTTCAGAAGAATTCCACAAACATCGCAATGAGAATCGCAACGTTGATCCTAAGCTGTGCCGTCTTAGCCATTTGCTTGGTAACAACAAGCTCGTTGCCCTCAACTTCGTCGCCCTCAACTTCGTCGTCCTCATCCTCGTCGTCCCCTGACCAAAGTGCTGGTTTATACGACACGCCATATGACAGAACTTCAAACTCGACGACCGGCTCCAAAACTGGCGGCGCACCGTTCCTCACTAAATTTACACGTATGAGAAATGTGAAAAATTCTAAATTAAATCTGCAATAAAATTTGCCATGCGCAATACAGCACACCAATTCAAGAGTCTTTTCTTTTTCTCAAATCCAAACTTCATTTGAGAATATACTCTAAAATAAGGTCAGCTAGGAACTATAGCAACATTGTTGGGGTTGTCAGTTTGGAACAGTTTGAAAACGTGACACGAAATGGATTCACTCAAATGGATATTTTTGTGGATCGCCTTTGCCATTGCCGTAATCTTAACAAATGGAAATAAAACGTTGGAGGAAAGTCACTCGACATCAGTCTCGGGAATGGTGAAGCTGCTCCTGCTGGAGGCCAAACACATTGAGAACCTCATCGGCTATGCGGATGAGCTGGAGAGAATGTTTAATACACTGAACAATGGCTTGGGTGGACACTATGCGGCTCACTACGATTTCTTTAATACCACACAGGTGAGAGTGTCTCTGAGAAAAAAATCACACTGAATTTAATAAAAACGCCATGAAAATGAGAAAGTTTTTCCTGTTCTTAGAAATAGTTTCTAAATATAAGAAGCAACATTTTCAGATATTAATAAATACAGAATGGGACAATCTCAGAAATTTAAATAGTAATATAACATATAATGTACACAACAGAAAAAACAACCTGGAATATTAGACACAGTATTTACAAATTGTATAAAAATGTTCACTGAAATTAAATTAGGAAAAACCCTGTTTTAGAAGTAAGCTATGGCGAATTTCTAACATTCAGTGCGATTTTAATTTAATTCGAAAAATTCAGTGAAATATGATATGTGAAACTTTGAGCAGCCTCTGCCAAAAGAAGCAGTCTTTGAAAATTATTCATTTTTTGAATGCATTTTTTTTTGTTCAATTAAATTTAAAAATATATTTCACTTGTCCACAGAGGCTCATCTGTTGGTGGCTAATATTTCTATTTACTTAAATGCGTCCAAGTCGATGGGACTTGCAAAACCAATACTTGCTCGACTCTGTACTACTTCGTCTCATAGAGGGCGTCGGAAGAAACTCGGCTTGGTATACGAACAAACCCAAGCATAACCTTAGGCATGATAGTAAATAAAATCTAGTAAGTTAGACAAGAGCACTGCACACATCTAAATTGTTTCTATAAATAAAGTTAATCTAAAATAGTATTTTCCTTTAAGTTGAGTATCGTATCATAAAACTATTAAATAGGGAGTTCCCCTTTGGCATGGGTACAAATATTTATTATAATTACAATGCACTCTTCTAAAAACCAGATAAATCCATTACTAAGATATATATAAGAAAAAACTTCAGAGTATATATTATAGTAATTTAATTCCGTATTCATTTTATATTATATTTTCCACTTCCAAATATCTATCATTTAATTGGTGACTTTAATTTCAATTTAATCGTTTTATTTTTTTAAAACATTTTTAATATTTGAGAACTGTTTTTAATTCAGACTGAAAATATAACCACCTTTTACAAATATATAATGCTTGTTTATTTATGCGAAATATGTTTATTTCCAATTTCAGTTGACACAGCAAAAACAGGAAACAAACTACAGCCAACTATGAGCAAACAATTAAATAAAAGAAATTTCGTTTTTTATTCGGGTATATTCAGATGTGCAAACAGTTGTGCAAAATCAATATTGATTATTCGTGTAGAAAATATAGTTTAAGTAGGAACAGTAAACAATTGAAGCAAATGATTGACGCAGCTGCGATAGTTGGGTAAACAGAACCCAAATTGAAATTGGTATAAATAGCTCTCGGTCTCCACACAGAAATCAGCATTCAGAAGAATTCCACAAACATCGCAATGAGAATTGCAACGTTGATCCTAAGCTGTGCCGTCTTTGTCATTTGCTGGGTAAATGCCATCGAAGGGCTGAAATATGGCTCAAGACTGATAACATCACCGCCTATACCGTCTTGGCCCACCTGGTGGCCCACTCCCTCCTGATTAACTTTGAAAAAATGAGAAATGTGAAAAATTCTAAATAAACTCTGCAATAAAATTTGCCCAATTCCCATGCGCAATATAGCACACCAATTCAAGAGTCTTTTCTTTTTCTCAAATCCAAACTTCATTTGAGAATATACTCTAAAATAAGTTAGGAACTATAGCAACATTGTTGGGGTTGTCAGTTTGGAACAGTTTGAAAACGTGACACGAAATGGATTCACTCAAATGGATATTTTTGTGGATTGCCTTTGCCATTGCCATAATCTTAACAAATGGAAATAAAACGTTGGAGGAAAGTCACTCGACATCAGTCTCGGGAATGGTGAAGCTGCTTCTGCTGGAGGCCAAACTCATTGAGAACCTCAACGGCTATGCGGATGAGCTGGAGAGAAAGTTGAATACACTGAAAAGGTAAGTTCCAAAGTCTAACTTGATGTATTTGAAACTATAACTATTAGTTTTCTCAGTGTTGTTCCACGATTGCAAGCGGAAAGCGATAAGGCCATGTCTCAAATGGAAGATTATGTTTCGAATCCTCTGAATGCCTTTTCACTAATACGTCGCATGCAGGGGGATTGGATTGATTGGAAGGTGTTCATTGAGTAGCCCGTGGATTGGTCGCACATCTTCAATCTCGCCCAGCACAATTCAGAGCTGCCGAGTCCGAATGATCTGAAGGAGCCTTGGGAGGCAAAGGATTGCTCAACGGAAAGCAGTACGAGTGAGTTATATTTGTGTGGCACTCCTCAGAATAACCCATCAGAATGCCATTTGCAGATCAAGTCTTAATGCAATGGATACCTATAGGATTGGCCAATTCCTGCATTTGGCCAGGCAATGGTTCGCCGAGACTGGCAAATGGCTCATTTCCAATCAGACAACTCCGACTCTGATGGGATCTGAGCCTGAGAGATTGGTGTATTTCATGGCCAGTGCATTTGCTGAAAACTGAGTAAATTCCGCTTGAATCGGTGCAGATGACTCATTTGTTATCTGTGTCTTAGAGTATTATTCCACAGCTATGCCAATTTTGGATCATGCTCTGATAATGGGAAATAAATCAGAGAAAACCCAAGTATTCAATTTGAGAACTTAAAATTCTAAAAATTCTGCTTCTAAAACTTGAACAAAAAATATAGCTAAATTTAAGTGGCTTCAATTTGAATTTAGTCTGCAAAGCGTGACTAAGATAAACTTTTCTTCTTTTTTTACAGAATGCATTCTTGTTTCGAGATTAAAATTCCTGATAAAAGAGTTCGCGTTCGCAAATGAAAAACTCTTAAGTCAAAATTTGCATTATTGTCTGTTAGAATGCATTTTTACTCTCATTAGTAATAGAATTTCCATTCGAGAATGAAAAACTCTTGAATCAAAATATCCATTTTTAGTTTTCAGTTAGCCATTTTTTCCATCGATGTGTTTTTTTCGAAAAACAGTCACTTTAAAGCTGCTGCCCAGAGCAGTAATTGCAAACTTTTCATTTATTCCTGTTTGGGACAGTGAACGTCACAAACACACACTCATCAACAGATATATGAACACACCCACACACACAGCCACACACCCACACACACAGGCAAACACACACACTCTGTTGGGATGTCTGCAACTGTTTATTGTTGATAAATTGCTGCTGAGGAATTAGTAGGGAATGACTGCGACGATGATGGAAGAGCATTGCTCGAGTCGCCTCCAGTCGCTGTCAAGTGGTCGCTGTGGCCAGCTTAACTGCCAAACACCTACGACCACGCCCTGCCACCCCCCCCCCAGCCCCCCCCCCTCCCTCCTCTTAACCGCCCCTTTCTATGCGATGCTAGAGCAGCTGCTGCGGGCTCTGAGAGCTGGCAAATGTTTTTAGAAAATGCAAATTTCACATTGTGCCCCAACTTGACCAGCTCTCGAGTCCAAGGCCAGAAGTGGCATAGGATCGGGGGCACGTTTGCAAGTGGGATGGGGAGAAGGGGTGGGCATGGAGCTCATGGCTCACTTAGGCCCGCAAATCTTCATGCCGGCTGGACTGCAGAGTGACACATGTCGGCAGCATGAAATCAGAATCTCTGCATTTTATTTTTGGACAACGGCGAGCTTTATGGCAAATGCAACCAGCCAGCCAGCCAGCCGCAGATAGTCCTTTCATTACAACAAACTTTCGCACATATAAATAAACTCCATATATACATCTATATATATATATATATATATATATAGTGTATGATCTGAGCTGGCAAGCGGGCATAATAAAGTTAGCCAAAGCCCGAGGGGAAAGGCAAGTTTTTGGGCCTTGTTTGGCATTTATTTAGTTTTAGTTTTGCATACCCTCTACCTATTAAAAATGCATAAAAACAAGGGTATAATATTGTGGGGCATATATGTGTGTGCAACCTGTGTGTGCAACCAGTTACACAAAGTCTAGATCAATATTGGCATTTCTTAAACTCTTTCACAAAAAAGAATTAAGATTAAGAATCATTTTTAATAGAGTGGAATGAATTTGACTTAGTACTACTCAGAAATTACAAATCTGAATTTCCATATAGTATATATATATTTAATCCAGATTTTTGATTATTTCCCATACCTTTCAAAAACTGAAATATTGTCTGAAGCTTCTCATAAAGTGCACACAGATTAATGCCTGCTTACAGAGTAACTTTAGGTCGAGCATTCTCCAGCTGTGGCAGACATGTGTTAGTTGCAAATTGTTGGCTTGCCACACAAACAAAATGATATGCAAATTTGAGTAACTGCGAAATGCAATTGAGGTGCCTTTTAGTTGAGTTTCACTGTTGCATAATAATCAACTTTTATTTCAAGCGCCTCGTCTGCCTTTTTGTCCTTTTGCTTAAAGTCCACAGAGAAATGCTGAAATGTTTGGGCAATCGGGCCACACTTGACCAGGTATTAAGTGTTGGCCACTTCGACTGGGCCAAGTCGAATCTTGGCCATAAATTGCCAGCAAATCGTTGGGCTTCGGACATAAATCTTCGATTGTCCATTTTTGTCAGAGCGGAAATGTCCAATAAATTGTAATTTTTCGTAAGCTTTTTGCGGGGCGTGTTGTGTGCGTGTGTGTGTGCGGGTGTGTGTGTGTGTGTGTTTGTTAGTTGCAGCTCAATCATCGTTTAATATTTATGTGCTGCTCGATTGTGAAGTTTATTGGATTTGTTGAAGAGTTCGAAGCTGGCTCTGTTGATAATTGCAACGTCTGCCCCATTTTGCAGACGAGTCTGCCCCATTGTTGCTGGGTTGCAGGTGTTGTTTGCCCCCAAATTTATTTATTTATTTATTTGTTGTGTGTGTGTGTGCCCAGCAAACAGTCGATTTCTGCTCAATTGGCTTGTTTAGCTGTTATTTATTGCACCGCTTATGTGAGCTACGTGTGGGTTGAATCATTTTCTTCCCCCTCAACCCTCAAGCCCGCCCTCAACTAACCACCCTCCCGCACCCTTACATGTATCTCGCAAGGCTAGAGCAAGTCGTTTAGGCAATATATATATTGACAAGTAGATCATTAAGGTTGCCAGGAAATTACTTTTGGTAAGAGCATGAAACCATTAAAAATTGACAAAAGAGCTGTGACAATATGTGTAACAGATTGAAGAAAGCACCTGCGACGACATAAAGTGTATATATATACATAGATATTCCTAATCAGCATCAGCAGACCAGTCGATTTAGCTAATTTCGATTGTCCATCTGTGTGAACAAACTGATCTCAGCGACTGTATGAACTGAACACTTAATTTGGAATATCTACGTCAAGCAGAGCAAGTCCAATTCATTTGATATATAATGTATCTATATTTATATATATCAGCGTCAAATTGCTCACATAGGGTGGAACACCAGAGATGTCTCTTAGCGCCTTGTTCTGCAAGACTTGAATTTGATTAAAAATGGAATCCCATATGTCCATGTGGGCACGATGATGCTCCTGTACACCAGCAGCTTGTTGCTCAAGCTGAGTTTGCTGGATGACTTCAGCAACCAGTTGAGATTTGCCCGTGCAATGTTACACAGCTTTACACAGCTGCATATTAACACACCAAAGTAGAAATGAAGTAAAGATCAAAAGTGTGGATCTGATGCACCTACCTGTATACTCTCCACATCCAAGGGATCTTGTGCAGGTGGGATATCTAATTGTCCTTGGGGGTAAATGGATTATTGTTCAATTAAATATAAATATACATTTCACTTGTCCACAGAGGCTCATCTGTTGGTGGCTGATATTTTTATTTATCTAAATGCGTCCAAGTCGATGGGACTTGCAAAACCAATACTCGCTCGACACTGTACTACTCAGTCTCAAAGGGAGCGTCGGCAGAAACTCAGCTTGGTATACGAACAAACCCAAGCATAACCTTAGGCATGATAGTAAATGAAGTCTAGTAAGTTAGACAAGAGCACTGCACACATCTAAATTGTTTCTATAAATGAGGTTAATCTAAAATAGTATTTTCCTTTAAGTTGAGTATCGTATCATAAAACTATTAAATAGGGAGTTCCCCTTTGGCATGGGTACAAATATTTATTATAATTACAATGCACTCTTCTAAAAACCAGATAAATCCATGACTAAGATATATATAAGAAAACACTTTCGAGTATATATTATAGTAATTTGATTCCGTATTCATTTTATATTATATTTTCCACTTCCAAATATCTATCATTTAATTGGTGACTTGAATTTCAATTTAATCGTTTTGTTTTGTGAAACATTTTTAATATTTGAGAACTGTTTTTAATTCAGACTGAATATATAACCACCTTTTGCAAATAAATAATGCTTGTTTATTTATGCGAAATATGTATATTTCCAATTTCAGTTGACACAGCAAAAACAGGAAACAAACTACAGACAACTATGAGCAAACAATTAAACAAAAGAAATTTCGTTTTTTATTCGGGTATATTCAGTTGCGCAACAAATTCTGCAAACAGTTGTGCAAAAACCAATATTGATTAATCGTGTAGAAAATATAGTTTAAGTAGGAACAGTAAACAATTCAATCAAAACATTGACAAAGCTGCGATAGTTGGGTAAATAAACCCCAAATTGAAATTGGTATAAATTGCTCTCGGTCTCCACACAGAGATCAGTCTTCAGAAGAATTCCACAAATTCGCAATGAGAATCGCAACGTTGATCCTAAGCTGTGCCGTCTTAGCCATTTGCTTGGTAAAGTCCACCGAAGGGCAGGCGTCCACATGCCCACCTCCACCGATACCCACATCCCCACCCCAAACCGCATCCGCAGGCCTATTATTTCGCTTAACTTCAAATTCCACGACTGGCTCCAGGACTGGCGGCGCACCGTTCCTCACTAAATTTACACGCATGAGAAATGTGAAAAATTCTAAACTAAATCTGCAATAAAAGTTGCCCAATTGCCATACGCAATACAAATACACCAATTCAAAAGTATTTTCTTTATCTCAAAGATGAGTTAGGAACTAAATTAACATTGTTGGAGTTGTCAGTTTTCAACCAAATGGATTCAGTCAAATGGATATTTTTCTGCATTACCTTTGCCATTGCTATAATCTCAACAAATGGAAATAAATGGAATGCTAAAGCTGCTCCTGCTGGAGGCCAAACTCATTGAGAACCTCATCGGCTATGCGGATGAGTTGGAGAGAAAGTTGAATACACTGAAAAGGTAAGTTCCAAAGTCTAACTTGATTTATGTGAAACTATAACTATTAGTTTTCTCAGTGTTATTCCACGATTGCAAGCGGAAAGTGACAAGGCCATGTCTCAAATGGAAGATTATGTTTCGAATCCTCAGAATGCCTTTTCACTAATACGTCGCATGCAGGGGGATTGGATTGATTGGAAGGTGTTCATTGAGGAGCCCGTGGGTTGGTCGCACATCGTCCATCTCGCCCAGCACAAATCAGAGCTGCCGAGCCCGACTAATCTGAAGGAGGCTTGTGATTTCTGCTAATAATAGGACACACAATTGTAAGAATATAACCTTTCAATTGATATATTATATACTCGCTGGGTTCAGTTTCAATTGTTTTCTTATTTGTTATATACTCTGATACTTCGTATACCGTCTGGATTTGTGCTAAGGTAGAGACTCGCCCAGACCAACTATTAATCAACTGTATAAATATATATATATATAAATATACATATATATCTTAGTAAGTAAAAGTAAGTTAATATAACTTGCACAAGCTATGATCAATTTTAGAACAAAAATCACAAACAAAAACAAAACTTGCCTCAAATGTGGCATATCATTGCAGGATATTGAAGTAAGTTGCAACCTTTGTGTTTTTGATAATTTGTGACATGGACAGATTCTGTCAACCAAAACTCGTTCTTCAGTTTTCACCAATCGTCTCTGTGACAAATTTGTTAGCCATATACAATGACCAATATAACAAAGAAAAAAACCAAGCCCACAAAAGTATGCAATACAATTTGAAACAAAAAAAAAGTATGCAAAAAATGAAAAGAAAAAAGAAAAATGAAAAATGAAAAATGAAAAATAGTTAAAACTAATTCAAGAAAAGTATGAATGAAATTTGAAAGAATAAAAAAATGCAATAAAAGTTACAAAATATTTGTTACTAAACAAATTTAGAGAGATGTAATAAAATGATGATAGGAAAGGAGTTCCAGGATGGTAGCAACAACCCACGCCCACCTCCCCGCTCGCACAATTAACACTTCAGCTTGCTTGTGTGTCGAGTTCAACATTGTTGGGTCTTTCGCTTGATATTTGATTACAACTTCTTTATAGAGATTTCAATCATAACATTCAATTTATGGCATAACATGTGTAAGATATTGTTGCTCGCTTCTCTCAATCGCTCAATCAAATCGCACACATCAAATTATGAACAATAATGCGCATAATGAAGCAATCTTCTTGTGATTCTCTAAACCCGGTTTCAGTTTTTTCTTTTATGGGTTTAATGCCTGTGACTGTGGCACTGTGCCTTCATTAAACGGCAAGTGGCGCATTCCGTGCATATGTTGCACATCCTTTTTTTCCTCTTTATTTTCGGCTTGGGTTGTGGCAACAACATCATCACATAAACGTGTCACATCAAACAACATTGATTAAAATCTAAAATGAAATAGTAGCCGAGTTGAGTTGAGTACGAGGCACGTACACACAAGTACGTTAGGGGGTTGGAGGGGGGGTGTGCAGGATAAGTGAAAATCCTTTTCTTTTTTTCTTCTTTTTACAATTCAAATTTCAATCAAATGCGACTACAATGCCCAATACCTTTTGGGCACATATGTTGACCACAAAGTATATTGTATCTATCATTCGCCCAAAAAGCTCCCGGGTGTCCAGAATCGAATCAAAGACTAGCCACAAAAAAAAAGGAATAGAGAACAAAATATAAAAGGAAAAAGGGTGCAGCATAAAATTGCCAACTATTCGCAGGCGCACATCAAATCAGATAAAATTTTCATTACCTTATGGCCGCACATTATCGGCATGCGGCCATCGTCTTTGGTGGCGCCTCGAACTCGAACTCGAACTGGGAATCGGACTGCGAATCGGACTCATGGAGAGTCCAACTGGAACAGGACTCCCAAGCTGAACCGACTACACTCAGAGAAAATATCAACTCAACTCATCTTATTATATTTGGATGTAAAAAAAATTTGGAAAAAGCATTTCAAATTTTTAGAAATCAATTCGATTTTTTTTCTGAGTGTACACACTCACAATGTGCTGCTGATGACGTTGAGTGTGCGACGCAGTTGGCATCGTGGATTTGTAGTTGTAGTTGTTGTTGTTGTTGTTGATGATGCTTATTGTGCGCTTCGTGGCGTTGACCATAAAAAAAAATTGCTAGCAGACAGGGGACCTTAGCGTGCAAGTAGGACAGCAAGAGGGAGAGAGAGAGAGGGAGAGAGAGAGAGCTTTTGTACAACAAACGACAAACGGAAAGTGTCCAACAGGAAATAAGCAGCAGCAACAACGGCAACAATGGCAACAACAACAACAACAACAACAACTTGCATTCAGTCTAGTACTCGCTCGGACTTGGTCCAAAATAAAAAAGGGTAATAATTTTATCTAGCATTCAGATCAGACACACGTCCGTCTGTTGTCCACGCCTGCACGCTCCTGTTCTTAAATACACTGTCAGCGTAGGTAAAAGAGCTTACTGGGTTTGAGCAATGAATGTCCCGCTAAAGTTAAACTAAAAGTCCTTGATTCTTCACATTAAATAGAATTTTAAAGAATCCTTCTAGAATCATTGTATTTTCGATTGCTTTAGGTATATATCAGAGATACTCTTTTACCGGTCTTAAATTCTATATAGGATATGACCGAAAAACCCTTCTCCAGGATTAAAAAAAACTATCAAGGTTGCATTTCCAAGTCGTTTCCCAAAAATAGAACGTAGCGGATGACGAGCAAGCAAGAATGGGGGCAGAGAGACCCCTGATAGGACCTGAACCGTATTGTGGCATAGGAAGACGCGCAACTCAGAAACGAAGAAAGGCAAAGGCGAGAACGGAGCTGGGCAGAGGCACCAAGACTCCGGCAAGTCAGAAGTCTTTTAGGTGGCTATAATCAAAATCGATTTAAGCACGTAATATCCATGGGAAGAACAGGCTCAGAATACACACCGGTCTATTGACAGGGGACTGGAGACTGAGAAGTCACCTAACCAAATTAGGTATCTATAGTAGCGATGCATGCAGGTATGCAGGTGGAAGCGAGGAGGAATCCTCAATGCACATCCTAGCAGAATGCGTCGCCTTAATTAGGAAAAGATGCAGCTTGCCTAGGATGGCAAGCATGTCATGAAGCCCAAGGACATAGAAACCCTCAACCCAACAAAGATTCTAGCATTCCTGCAGCAGCTGGGGTTGATGGAAGCAGTTGTAGAACTGGCGTCAATGACCAGAGTATATTGCAGTCGCTTATGTCCGATTGCAATGATTTTGCTTCACTTTTTATCAACATTTTTTGCGTAGCCGCATCCTTGTGGCTAGTTATGGGTGTGTCGTGTGTTGTGGGGCACTTCAAAAGGCTGCTTGAAAGTTTGACAAGCGCCACGTTCACGTTGTTATTTACATGGCCAGCTTATGAATAGGAATTCGAGTTGATGCCCAACCCCGAAAACAGATTCAATTACGTGCACCTCAGCAGCGGCAAGAAGTGGCAGCAGCAGCAGCGGTAAGCAGCCAGCTGCCAACAGTGATAAAGTGGCCAACTATTCTTGGCAAGAGTTCTACGTGGCTTTGGCTTGGCCAATCTATCAACATAATTGATGGCATCGATTAGTTACAACATTTTTGGTGGAGACAAACGGCGTGGCTCAGTGCACAAATCGCCGATTAATTAAATATGTATTTACTACATCCCTCTCTCTCCCCCTCTCTCTCTCTTTCTCGCATTCTCACTCTTTCTCGCTTTCTGTGTCGCGGCAATTAATTTTGACCAAAACGAATTGAGTAACTGATAAACTCTTCAGCTGCCGCCGCATCTTTGTGTTCAACTAATGAAGTGCTGCTCATTTTGCGCCAACTTCAACGCCAACCCCGCAACCCCCTCGAGAAGCACCCCTCTGCTACAGGGGCTTAGTTGTCATGCATCTCGTGTTTAACTGCACGGAAAAAAGTGCAAAAGGCATCGGCGGAGACTGAGTCTAAGAAGCTGGGCAGGGCTTATAGTACTACACTTAGAAAAAAGATAGACGAGAATACTTTTGGCTACAGAAATAGTTATCTGATTTCCGGGACGCAGAAATTTATTTGTATAATTATGATATATACTTTTCTATATTTCCTGACGATTCTCGTCTAAGGACGAGTTTCATTTAATTTCGGTGTCAGGTCGGTTCTTTTTTTCTGAGTGTATGTATTGTAATATGTATTTGAAGCTGAACAAGCTCGCCGATGCGACTGAATTATTGGGTATGGCAAAGTGCGTTGTCGCCAGACTGCGGCGCGCCAAGCTCATCAACGCGCCCCGTGCTCGACTGTGTCCCGGAGTGCTCGAGGGGGCGGGAAGGAGGGAGGGGCCATAAGCACACCAGGGGCATACGACGCCGCATAATTTCGCCATAACATTTTTGGCCCCAGACATCAGACTCAGACTCAGACTCGACTCTCGACTCTCTGGGCTACCTTGAAGCGCAATCGAGAGAGCCACTGCATTGTCGTCTGTCCGCGTCAGTCCGCATCAGTCCGGGTCTGTCCCGGCCTGGTTATATGGTGTATATATGCTGTATGGTGTACCTTGGTGCCATAAAAAGGAAGCAGGCCAACAAACAATGGCGACAACGGCGCTGTGCCCTGATCTGAGTTTCTTTCCATGTATCGCCACAGCTCGTCCTGTTCGCTTGGCTCCCTGACAAAATGTAAAAATGCTGTCCTGCTGCTTGCGAAGAGTTCAAAGTCAATTGTAATTTTTATGGCAAAGTGCGACGCATTATGATATATACTTCAAATACGCAAATACTCTGTAGCACTAACTCGGGGCAAGCAAGACCAGCACAGCCAGTTTGCAACACGCACAAAAATGCGTAGATTGAATCAACAATTTTTTAGAGCCACAATCAAGAATCAATAAAGTGAAAAGGAATTAATTCTAGATTTATTTTTTTATTTTAATTATATTCCAGATGTAATATTCGAGAATATTTCAGTCATGTTTTATATTGGTTTGTGTTGGGTATATTCTAGTCGGTCCCATCTCAATTCGAACTCCTTCCAAGGCGATATTTGGCTTTGGCTTCTGGCTCATAAAAGTAATAAAGTTATTTGAATTTATTAAGTGCAAAAATACCAAAAATAAATATTACTTAAAGTTTTCATAGTTTGACCAGTGCAGGAATTGCAGCATGCAGTGTGCATGTAATTTATAAAAAAAAAATTACAGTGTATAAAACACTGTCCACAGCAATTTTATGAAACTTAACTTTAATTTTATTTTATTTTATTTTTATTTATTTATTGTCAACTAAGGTCAGTCGACACAAAAAATATAAAAACTTAACAAATTTAATTTATTTTAATTTAAAATAAAAATGACAGAACCGGTGCAAATAAACCTGGTTCCCAAGGCCAAGCAGGCTCGGCCGATCGCTTCTGCTTAAGAGACTCATTCAACAGTTTTACACTATTGAATTGACTCTCCATTGCATCAAAATCAGCACTGAGACTACTAAAAATCGGCCTTTGGGTTTTGCAGTTTGTTGTTGCAGTTTTTTAGTTAGCACGCAGACATACTGAATTCAGAAATTGATATGCTCGGAAAGAAGAGAAAACTATACAAAGATTCGGCACAGCACAGAGAACATAAGAAAACAAACAGCGCACAAGAGACGAAGTAGATACAACAACACCAACACCAACAAGCTGTAAGAATATTTACGAAAATAGACGAAACTTTGAGCCACTGAACCAACAACAACTGGAAACACAGTTATGAGAGCGCAAGAAAGTAGAGAGAGCGAGAGTAGTAAAGCGTTGTGGGAGCGCACGAAAGTAGAGAGAGCGCGGGTATTAAAGCGCACACAAAAACCGCTATAACAACAACAATGCGAAGCGATCAAGTATGCAAGGAGAGACAATGAGAGCGAGAGGCGCAAGCGCACTCGAAAAAAAAAAAAAACAAAAACAAAACACAAGCTCGTAACGGCGCTTTTTATTTTTACAAGAATAACAGTTTTATGATTAGTAGCAAAAGTACTAACAGAAAACCCAAATGACCGAAGCAATCACATAAGTATATGATATAGCAGTCCGATGTTGAAGACCGTTGACTTTTCATAAAACTACGCAAATTGGCAACGTGTGATTCGGATATATATATATATATATATATATATATATATATATATATATATATATATATATACCCAGCCTTATACGAGCATGTGTGCTTGGTGCATGGTGTGTGAAGATAGCATCAATATTCGCAAAGTATCGATATCAGATTGGAATCAAACTTATAATTGCAGCCAGAAACAAAGGAAAGACGCCTGAAGCGCAATTAAGTCATCCATTGTAATGCAACAAATACAATATATAAAATAATATATACATATGCAAAGTATATTGTTGGAAACTATGTTAGCCATCAGTGCATCCACACATATATATGAGTCTGTCAGCCAACAGTATTGCGACAGTCTACAATAAAATTAGACGCCTTCCTAGGTATTCCATGTGTGGAATCACAATGCAACACTTGCAGACATAATACTGAGGGAATCCTTAGTCTGGAAGACACAGCGCAATCTAGTGCAATTGGGACCCCTACAAAGCAGACTACTGTGTGCCAGTAGTACAAACCTGTCTCCACTTAAATACAAATCACTGCTCCGCAATGGCCAGTCGGTAGCCATCCAGCCTTAAAATGAGTTCGCTATCCTCGGAAGCCTCTTTCCACCTAGTCTATCTCAGAAAACATATGACCGACCAGACCTGGCTAGAAAACCACCTCAGCTAAGCTCAGACGAGTCCCACAAGGTTATGCAACGGATCTGGCGTGTCAGCAACCATCTAACCTAACCCAACTACAAATAATAATATATTAAGGCTCAGTGCAGGGTATCCGTTATTCTATCACTTTTGTTCTTCTTTATTTCGAGAGAGCACGACTTGAAGGTACTCTGATCGGAAATTTCATTTACATTTTTGAGCTTTTTTAATTATTATTATTATTGTGTTTGTTTGTTTCTTTATATATACATATATAAATACATATTCTTAGGACGCTTAAGCTGGTTTGGATCCATCCTTGGCTGCTGGTCGTGGTGTTATGTTCGGTATGCCAAGGACAAGGGCGTCGCTACGAGGAATCGAAATTGGCGCCAGTTCATTCCAGACATTGCGCACCGGATCGTACTCCTCGACAATGTTGAGACTACGATTCCAATCATGTCCGCCAACGGCAATCAAACGGTCTCCAAGCAGAGCACAACCGATCCCATAGCGTCCCACTGCCAGACAGCAAATCAGTGTCCACGTATCAGTAGCTGGGTCATAACGTTCCACGGTTTCTGTGGGATGATCGTAAATATTGCCACCCAAGGCATAGATGTATCCACTTGCAACAGCGACACCAACGTTACCTTTATTGCGAGGCATTGGCGCCAGAAGACTCCATTCGTTTGTTTGCGGATCATATCTTTCGACTGACCATAGGCCGACTCCCGCAATGGCATAGAGGCGGTCGCCCAACACTGCAACACCAGGGCGCAAACGATTCTCGAACATCGGCGACACATAGCTCCAGGTGCGCGCAATGGGATCATAGCGTTCAACCGTTTTCAGATATTGCCCATTAGAGACTCCGCCCACTGCATAGAGATGTCCATCCAGCACTGCAACGCCTAGGTTATGACGGGCCGTTCCCATTGGATTGAGTGGCACGCAGGCCATCGTGTATAGGTCGAGGCTATCCAAAGAGCACAATGCTTTCCCATCATTGCGTCCGCCTACCAAAATCAGTTTGTTGTCCATGATAGCGGCGCCAAAGTCCGAACGCCCATCGATCGTGTGCTCCCAAGTCGTCCACTTGTTCAGCCACGAACAGTAGCTCTCAATGGTGCCGCGAGCACCTCTGCCACCCACAACCAGCAATTGGCAGGTAGCAGTGTATTTGCGTGGCTTGCTTTGTTCGGTGGCCGCAATGAGCGAACGGCACTCGAGGGGCAGTGCATGCCACTTGAAGGCCTCCAACAGCAGTTGGTGGCACTCGTTGCTGGCGCTGCACGCTTTCTCCACGTGTTCCACAATGAAGGATGGATCCAACAGGGGCAGACGCACCTTGGCGAGCAGCTCGGGTATGTGCTGCTCACGAGTGGGTGCATCGTGGCGCACCCACGACATCATCGAGTGGAAGACATCCTGCTCGGTTGGCACACAGAGCTCATCGCTGGACAGCAGCTTGCCCAGCTGATTGGCGTTTAGCTGAAAGAACTCCTCATTGTGGCACACCTCCATAAAGTGCATACAGATGTACTCCTGCGTCACTCGCAGCAGCTCTGTGCAGCTCTGCTTCTCCGCCAAGAAAATGAATCCCAAACAATTGGATGGGTGCAGCTGGCGGGCGAGAAAATTGCAGCATGACGTCACCACAGGGATCAGCTGCAGCAGGTTGGCGGTGGCCAGCAGCGTCTCGACAGTGTCCTCGTGCAGCTCAATGCTTCCGGTGTAACAGTGCTGGACGAGCAGCTGCAACGCATCGCCACGCACCTCGCCGAGGGTCACCTCGTGCTCCTTGCTCTCGCGCATCTGTCCGGTAAACATTGCCGAAAAATATTCACTCGAAGCTGCGAGCACCAAGCGATGAGCAGACACCCGTTTGCCATCAATGCCAGCGATGAGAACCACATCGCACAGCTGCTTCTCTTCCACAAATTGTTGCATTCGCTTCAATAAGGCGTCTGCATGGCTGCCCACACTGGAATCCCTCGACAAAGACTCCAGTTTGTTTTCCGCAATATTCATCGATGTGGACGCTGTCGAGTTTCCACTGCGAATCTCTTCCTGGGGTTCATTTACAGATGACATTTTATTTGGTTGTTGAAATCTTTAATAAAATGCAAATTTCTTTCGTATGACCAAACAAGAAGCTGTCGAAGCTATTGGAATTGCGCCGATACTATCGTGAGCAATTAATCGAGTCAGTAGCGATGTTCGTAATGTATCGATATTTGATCTGTTTGGAGCTCAATTTGGCACAAGTTCAAATTCATTATTAATACGACGAATATTATGTCAAGGTTCATACAAAATGTGCTTTGTTTTGCTATTGGTAATCGATTCTAATCTGTGTGCGAGTGCGAGTGCGTGTGCAAGTGTGTGTGCGAGTGTGTTGTGTGTCTATGCCTCAAATTACTCATTGTCAGCACACGAGAGAGACATAGAGAAAGAGGGAGAGAGAGTGATATAGAAACACAAAGGAGAGGGAAGTGCAATGAAAATGAACATTTCAATGAATAAGTTGTTATATTTAGCAATATTTTACCTTTATTTATTTAGTTAATAATGTTCCGATTGAATCGAACAAAAGTGAGTTTGCAAATTTCTTACTTTATTATTCGAAGGGCGTCTCGCCTCTTCGCTAGTACGATTCGAACTAAGTACAAGAAATCCCGTAACTGATCCCGAAAAGTGAAAGCTAAGCAACTCGCGCAGGCGCTCAAGTTACCCAGCGGATACTAGGCACCAAAGTGTCGCTCAACACTGCTCTTCACAAGTGTTGCATCAGCGTATTTCGGAATATGGTCCAAGTACCGCTGACATCTGAGTAAGCTGCTCGCGAGTGGCAGCAATGGCTTAAGTGGGTTTTTTATGGTTAACTTATATGCATATATTATATATATCTGTTCAGTCAATATATTTCAAACAGTGTCTAGTGGATCTCTTAAATGGGGTATCATTGTCTCGACATATGTTTGAACATGAAATGGTTTGCGCACTGTGGCATGATCCTGTCTTTGTATGTGTGCGTATATGTGTGCCATTCGAGAAACAGAGAATTTTGGATATCGAGACAATAATACCCTGCTTTAGTTTTTACCATACATTTTCTTACAAACTTGGTCAACAGTTAAACCAGTCTGCATTACATCAGGCCCGAAAACTAAAAAATTGAAAATCGAGTGCCAGCTCGCACACAAAGAGATAAGGACCCATATATAACCCATATATTGGACGCATTGCCATCTGGGCAGAATAGGGTACACAGGATCAGAATTTTATTGGTTATAGTATACTATTATATAGAATAGTATATTATATTATATACTAATTATGTATTTATTTATTTATTTATTTATTTATTGTCAACTTCGATCAGTCGACACAAAAAATACAAAAAGTATAAAGTTTAACTTAATTTAGTCTCAAATAAAAATAAAATTAAATGTAAACTGAAAAATAAGAAATATTTATATGATTTCTGGGTTGTCACTTTAGCCAGTATGTCGAATCGGACACTATGGACTGTGACACAGTTGAGCCACCACTCTTGCTTGCAGGTGGTGCAGGAGGAATAAACTGCATCAACTGCTGACCATTGTCAACAGTAGGTGTCAGCGGTGGAAGGCGCAATGACAGAACCGGGGCAAATAAACCTGGTTCCCGTGGCAAAGCAGGCTCGGCCGATCGCTTCTGCTTAAGAGACTCATTCAACAGTTTTACACTATTGCATTGACTCTCCATTGCATCAAAATCAGCACGGAGACTTGTTAATATTTATGATATACATATATATATATATCTTGGATCTATTTTTTTTTAAATATTTTATTCTTTGGTGGGTCAACTGATGTTAATCAACATTAAATAAATAAGGAAAATATATTAAATTAAAGATTTTCTTAAATTCATTCCAGCATTTTAAACCCCCATTAAATAAAATTCTCAGTTATCTGTCAGTTTGCTCCGTTGTTTGGCTGTCAATTTGATTTTTTATGAAAATAAAAAGTGAAATCAAATGAAAGTGGAAAAGCGGGAAATCAGTTTGACTGCCAGCAAATTAAATTAAAAATCGGCTTGGCACATACTTAAAAATGCTTTAAAAAACAAAAAAACTAGCCCAAAAAAGTGCAGCAGCCAACACGAACTACCCTTTTAAAGAAGCAAACCCTTATTTAATCCTTTCCCAAAAAAAAAACCCGCGCTAATCCCTTTAAATGGCTCAGTGAAAAAAAAGAAAATTCCGGAAAAATTGTTGAAAAATATTCAAAAGAAATCTGTGCTGAGGCAGTGCCTCCATTATTGTGATGGCTGATTTAACCTGACGCCTGGCCCTTATCAGCCCATAAGAAAGGCGAAGAGAACTAGGACTGTTGGGTTGGAGTGGGTGGGGGGATGGAGGGTTCTGATCTAACAACACGTTGTTTTCATTGCTCATTAGCGGCGACAGCGCGAGTTTAATTAGCATTGACGTTACGTCTGATTCAACGAAATGCGGAAAAGGGTTTGGGCCAATTGCTGTTGTTGGCTGGCTGTTGTTGTTGGGCCAAAAACTTTCGTGGCATAATTAAGGGCCGGCTTCAAGCCGAACACCTTGCTGGCAAGAAAAATGGCGCAACACTTTGATTCAATCAGCTGCTGAACCCAACCCCTCCCCACCCCCAAAAAAAAAGATAAAGCCAAGAATCGGGGGTTGGCCAAGCCAGAAGCTAATTGCCTTTTCGACATGCATTTAATCTCTATTACAGACTACACAGCAAATTGATAGAAAACTTTTTACACACACTCATGTGTGTGTGCGTGTGTGCGTGTGTGAGTGAGTGTCTGTCCCTGGAGTAGCAGGTCCGGTTCAGTCTAGTTCTGGTTCAGCGTTGACCAGCACCTTTGCTCTTTGCCATTTCATAAATTATTAAGGGTTTGATTTCCTCGTCGTTCATTTTTGGCATTTAAAACAAATTGTTGTTCTACGTTAGTTCGATTATTCGCCCTTGGCTAGGGGTGGCAAAAGACAAAGGAGGGTCAAAATAACCTCTGATAATGACGGAAGTCATCACGTCTGATAGATGCGTTAGAATTGGCCAGTAAGGTGTGAGCACGCCTCGTACATATCAATAACATTTTAGTTGGACTCACGTGAATGGCAGAGGAGGATACAGGATACAGGACACAGGAGTATCCTTGCTGATGGAGACCCTCGTGTGCAGCAGCTGTGTCGACTGCTGATGACCTTTTAATTGAAGTGCCAGCAGCAGCAGCAGCAGCAGCAGCAGGAGCAAAGTGTGAGCTCTTCAGTTCGGGGAATTGTTCCACTTTAATTTGATCAAGGAGCTGAGCAGAGCATTGCTGTGGTCGGCTTGTGGGATTGGGGCTTAGCGTGGCTACCATTCGCAGAACTCGAGCGAACTGTGCAGTGGAGCACACAAAAATGCAAATAAACAACGCGCATAAAACAATTCCAAATCAAGTTTGATGATGGCAAAGGCTAAG
Organism: Drosophila atroscutellata; assembly: GCA_035041605.1. Classification (NCBI taxonomy): domain Eukaryota; kingdom Metazoa; phylum Arthropoda; class Insecta; order Diptera; family Drosophilidae; genus Drosophila; species Drosophila atroscutellata. Next base: position 1,053,886 of record JAWNLA010000059.1, read on the forward strand.
CCGCGGGAATTCTTTAATAAACAGCCCAAAAGTAAGTAAGAATCTCTTGGCCAGAGTGAGAGATGGACTCTTGAGCCTTGCTGTGAGATACCCTGTAGCCCAAGTCCTTAACTAATATCAATCGAACACGGCGTTATCGATAAGGGAATGACCAAACTTGAAATACTCTCATCAATGTCATATCAAGTTGGATGGCTTTTTCTGTTAGATTGTGTTTTTGCTTGCAATCGGTTATCGATTTATATCGATTTTAGTTTAATTTTAGTTACAGAAGCTTCACTCCACCTACCCCATTGCAGGAGTTCGCAGGGTATAAATATGTAACACAAAATGTAAGTAGCCAAAAATTCCGCGTTGCCAGCAGCCACGCCTCCCAAAAATGGTCAACGCCCCCCAAAATGCCATTTGCCGTTAATTAAACCCTTCGGTGCAGAGAGTGAAAATCTTTTGGCCAACCACGGGGAAAGTTTTTCCATTACGGCTGCCGCAGGCAAAGCGAAAATCAAAAAGTCGAAATTTATGAAGCGTTTAATTGAATTAATTAAAAGCAATAATACCTTGAAATAATTACGCCTAATAGAAAAACTTTGGATGGACGATGGGCTGCGAACGATTTTCCCGAAACTGTAGCCAAAATTGAGAGAGCCAAAGACGGACAATGGCAACAAACATTCCTTTCTCTTTTTTTCACTCGGCACTCGGCACTCTTGACGGCCCAGTTGAGGGGGTGTGAGTTGGATGAGCAGGGGTGGGGATTGCAGAGGAGGATTGGGGCTGGGGGGCGGGGATGTGTTGCACGAGTTATGTGACAAATCCTGCGCACGCAAAGCCAAGCCATAAGTCAAAATTATCAACAAGACGGCAAACGACGGCGACTGCGCCCGTGTATCCTGTGAGTGTCCTTGCAAGCTGCCTAGAGTCCTGCTGCACTCTTGTGCTCTCTCTCTGTGTGTGTGTGTGTGGCAACTGTCACGCACGTAGGCCACGCAACATTGCGAAAAATATGTCTTTGATGTCATAAATCAATTAGGATTGCCAGGCACCAGCACACTTGTTCTGGCCAGGATCTGTGCCTTAACAGCAAACAACTTGATACACTCGGAAAAAAAGTCAATCTGAAATTCGGGAAAACTTCCATACCTTGACGTCCAGCACAGCTTACCTTAGCATATTTAACGGCTTTCATTTGTGACTCTCCACTTCTTCGTTCAGTTTTCATATTATAGGCGATTGTCTGAATGTAAGTCGTTTTTTTTCTAAGTGTAGCCAAGGCAGAAACATTTTTTGGCTGGCGGCATTTTAAGCGGCGCATTTTCAACTTGTTTTCAAGTTTAAAACGTGACCAAAAAAGCAAAAACTAAATGTTGCAGCACCTTTTTGTGATTTTGGCCAAGCAACAAATGAAGTGGCGCAAACGAAGCAAGTGAAGCAAATGAAGCGCACGAGCTTAAGGAACAATCCACACACGCACACACGCACACACACACGCACACACAGCGCCTTTTGTTGCGTAATTATGTCAGCCAAAAGGGGAAGTTCATCAGGAGCAGACTCGAGTGTCATGTGTGTAGAAAAAGAGAAGGGATGGGGTTGAGGATGAGGATGGGGTGGCTTAGCTTCTGTTAGTTTATCAAACATAATTAAGAAGTTCCCACTCTCTCTCTCTCTCTCTCTCTCTCTCTCTCTCTCTCTTTCTCTGTGTGGCAGGCAACGCACGATTGCTTGACAATAAACAGAAGTTTAATTATTTTGCCAGCCAGCCAAGAATTGTTTGCCTCGAGGCTGCCAACTGGCAACTTGGAACTGATTAAGACCAGGCTCACCTTTTGACTTATGATGAGTGTTTGCTGCTGGTTGATGTATTGCCCGATTTATGACAGCTGACAACTGACAACTGGCAGCTGACAGCTGACAGCGGACAGCGGACATCATTAAAGCCCCAAAAGTGGAGAGTTGTTGGCCAAAATTTAATGCTTAATTGCAGCAGCACATTTGGCGTAAATCAAACAATTAGTCATGGTTCCAACTATTTCCAAGAACTATGGCCTATGGCCCAGCATTGTCCACTTTCTGTGCTTCTGGTTTTATGTGTCCCCGCGGTGCTGTTTGCGCCTCGTCTTACAACACTGGAAGGTGTTGTCCTGCACTATTCTTAATTTATGCGACATTCTCGCAGTTTGCCATTGGCCATAATAACTTCTAATATCTCCCATCCAGTTCCCCTTCGGGGCTTGAACCGAACTCGAGTCAGAGTCAGAGTCAGAGAGCACTCGACGCATTCATTAATTTATGGTTTTGGGTCTTTGAATTTATGTACTGCAACAAGGATTCGAAAAGTATTTGTTTTAAAGTAAAATGGGACCTCGACCTGAGGTGACGACGGCTGCCATCCTTTTGTCCTTGTCGCAAACAATACACTGAAAAAATACATTTAAAGTCACTCCGAATACACTTTCAAATCAAATTTCTCAAGTTATTTTTCAAGATATTTATTTTTTATATGTGTATTTGATTTTCTGGTGTTCTCAAAACTATAATAACAATATTTAAAATATATATATAATAAATATATAATAAAAATAAATGATAAAATATATTGGGAATATTATTTTAATGGCAATTTATTAATATTAAGAGTAAAAAGATTAATAAGGTTCTTCCAGCAGATAGAAAAAGCTACTCAAAAATCTTATAAATCCATTTAAAGTACTCTAGGTGAGTCCGCTCGACCAGGAAATAGTTAAAACTCTGCTGCTAGAAATCGATTTGATTAACAAAAACTCCGTTTCTTAAGGAACTTGGATAAATTTGTACAGTTGATCAAAATAATGGTGTATATTAATTAATTATTAATAGAGAAAGCTATATCTTTGAAATCGGATATCAATTTAAATCGATATTTACCTAACGGATGCAGTTATCGATAATATGAAATAAACTAGATCTTCATATAATATAGGATAATGCAATTATGGCTCTTAAGAGCGAGATCGACTGAGATCGAATTGTTCTTACAGACGGCATTTGATGCTGATCAAGAACATAACTATATATCTATATATAAAACTAAATTATACGCCTTGTTCCATTTCTATTTCTTATTTGCGTTCTTCGTCTTTATTTACATTAATTACGATTAATATTATTAATCTGATAATTATTAGTAACTGAATAATGTAAGTAAATATAAAAATTGTTGGAGCTTAGTTTCTACGTATCGGGGAATGCCTGGATAAGATAATAAAACCCAAGTACCACCGTCGCTGTGCACTCAAGCAAACTTTATTCGGGACTGACTTCTGTTGCTTAACATAATGCTGTTACTTAACATAATGCTGTTGCTTAACATATTTCTGTTGCTTAACATAATGCTGTTGCTTCACATAATTGGTACGCACTAATGAGGGACTTAACATATGTATGGATGCACGGTTTCATTGAGTGTAAATTAACATAATTATCAACAAAAATATATATATAAATTTGAACTAAATTCCTCATCTGCAACTATTCTCTACTGTTAGTTAGCTTCAGGTCTTGGAGTTTATTTTTTATTTATTTATTTCATTTTATGTTATTAAAACTTGCTTAGTCATCCAACTGTTTTTTTTCCTTTCATTTCTTGTCTTTTTCTTAATGCTAATTGTTTTTTTTTCTTCTTCTTTTTGAATTCGTCTTTTTCTGCTACTAGTTCTGCTGCTTCTAGAATAAATTGCATAAGACTTGCTGCCGGTTTGCTGTATTCCGTTTGTAAAGTTTGTTGCCCTCTCTAACAGTACTACAACGGTTGCACCCCCCTACCAATCCATCCAATCAAAGAACCACCCCCTCTCCCCATTACCCTGGCACAAAGCACATGCAATTGTGCAACTTTTTTGTGAGGCCTGTTCTAGAATTGGCCACAAACTCGTTTGCAAGCCTTCAAAGCACGTTTAATTTTAACATTTTATTAGCAATTCACACACACACACAAACACACCTGTTGTGTTGTTGTCCGCTGTTGCTGCTGACGCCGACGTCGAAGTCGACGTCGCTGCTTTGCTCTGCCGGCTTTCGCCCGCTTCTCGCATTTGGTAATCAAAACGAAGTCGGCTGACAACAGCGACGATAACGACGACGACGACGACGACGACGGCGATGTTGGCCAAGTTCAGTGCCCTCGAATTGTGTTGACTGACTTCAAAGTTGATTTTGCCAAAGCGATTGCCTTTTATGTTCTACATATAAAGTTGCGAAAAAAAAAATAGCATTACTAAGACATTTTCTCCCACCAATCAAGAAATAAAAACAAAAAACAGTTTTGTAATTTATTTCAAAGTTTAAGTCTTATTTATTGTTTTGCATGTTAAAGGTAAAACTGGAAACTAGGAAATCAACAAAAAACGATATTATCTCTATACCCATAAGCAGACAGTACATGTAGGCGTCAAATCGACAAAAAGTGCGTCAGGTTTATTCTCAGCCTGTGAGCAAACTTTTTCATGAATGTCAAGACAATGATACCCTTTTTAAGATTCCCGTTAGACGCTGGCTGCAGTACATTGACTGATTAACTTTCGGTCACTACATTGTTCCATGCCGATCACATATCGATACTCTCCTGATATCGCAACTGACTCGATTAATTGCTTTCAACAGAATCGGCGCAAGGTGGCAACCTTGACAGCTTTGACAGCTCCTTGTTTGCTTATCTCTTATACGAAATAAATTTACATTTTTATAAAGATTTGACCAACCAAATAAAATGTCATCCGTAAATGGACACCAAGAAGAGAGCCGCAGTGGATACTCGACAGCGTCCACATCGATAAATATGTCGGAGAATAAGATGGAGTCCTTGTCTTTGTCGAGGGATTCCATTGTGGGCAGCCATGCAGACGCCTTATTGAAGCGAATGCGACAGTTTGTGGAAGAGAAGCAGCTGTGCGATGTGGTTCTCATCGCCGGCATTGATGGCAAACGGGTGTCCGCTCATCGCTTGGTGCTCGCAGCTTCGAGTGAATATTTTTCGGCAATGTTTACCGGACAGATGCGCGAGAGCAAGGAGCACGAGGTGACCCTTGGCGAGGTGCGTGGCGATGCGTTGCAGCTGCTCGTCCAGCACTGTTACACCGGAAGCATTGAGCTGCACGAGGACACTGTCCAGACGCTGCTGGCCACCGCCAACCTACTGCAGCTGATCCCTGTGTTGACGGCATGCTGCAATTTTCTTGCACGCCACCTGCGCCCATCCAATTGTTTGGGATTCGCATTCTTGGCGGATCAGCATGGACGCACAGAGCTGCTGCGAGTGGCGCAGGAGTACATATGCCTGCACTTTATGGAGGTGTGTAACAATGAGGAGTTTCTTCAGCTAAACGAAAATCAGCTGGGCAAGCTGCTGTCCAGCGATGAGCTCTGTGTGCCAACCGAGCGGGATGTCTTCCACTCGATGATATCGTGGGTGCGCCACGATGCGCGCTCTCGTGAGCAGCACATACCCAAGCTGCTCGCCAAGGTGCGTCTGCCCCTGTTGAATACATCCTTCATTGTGGATCACGTGGAGAAAGCGTGCAGCGCCAGCAACGAGTGCCACCAACTGCTGTATGAGGACTTCAAGTGGCGTTTACTGTCCGCCGAGTGCCATTCGCTCATTGCTGCCACCGAACGAACCAAACCCCGCAAATACACTGCTCTCGGCCAAGTGCTGGCTATGGGTGGCAGAGATGATAAATACTGGCTCACTACCATTGAGAGCTACTGTCCGCGGCTGAACAAGTGGACGACTTTGGAGCACACGATCGACCGCCGTTTGGACTTTGGAGCCGCTGTCTTGCAGAACAAACTGATTTTAGTAGGCGGACACAATGATGGGAAAGCATTGTGCTCTGTGGATAGCCTCGACCTATACACGATGGCCAGCGTGCCACTCAATCCAATGGGAACGGCCCGTCATAGCCTAGGCGTTGCAGTGCTGGATGGACATCTCTATGCAGTGGGCGGAGTCTCTAATGGGCAATATCTGAAAACGGTTGAACGCTACGATCACATTGCGCGCACCTGGAGCTATGTGTCGCCGATGTTCGAGAATCGTTTACGCCCTGGTGTTGCAGTGTTGGGCAACCGCCTCTATGCCATTGCCGGATTCGGCCTACACTCAGTCGAAAGCTATGATCCACAAACAAACGAATGGAGTATTCGGGCGCCAATGAATCGCAAAAATGGTTTCGTTGGTGTCGCTGTTGCAAATGGATACATCTTTGCCTTGGGTGGCCGGGACCAGGACCGTCTTCCCACAGAAACCGTGGAACGTTATGATCCAGCTACTGATAAGTGGACACTGATTTGCCCTCTGGCACTGGCACGCTATGGGATCGGTTGTGCTGTGCTTGGAGATCGTTTGATTGCCGTTGGAGGATTTGATGGGAATCGTCAGCTCAATAATGTCGAGGAGTACGATCCGGTGCGAAATGCATGACCTGAGACGGAGAGTTAGTGCACTCCCAAACACATTTATCTCCTTGTTCGCGCCACACGAAAATTCAGCCACCAAAATACATGACCTGCCTCAACGAAATGTGGTCACCTTAAATTGTGGCCTCCGCAAACCTTGTCAGCCTGTTTCTTAATTTTTATGGTGGTGGTATGCGATAACAACATATCGATATGTATCGCAAATGCAACATATTTTAAGCAAACATTAAATAATAATTTATACGTTGTTAGCAACTTTATTTGTTAAGCTTTTTTCCTCCTTCTTTCTCTCTCCTTTCTTTACCCTTTCTCTAGCATAACATGCCATACTCCCATTGCGATTTGGCTCTTCGTATTTCTCGCCTAAGAATCTCTATCTACTCTTGACCGCCAGGTGGCGTTAAGTGCTCTTCTCACCCGTCCAAAAGACATATTCATAGCCAAAACCTTTCGATCCATTATCCGACCATTACAATTCGTAGATCTTTAGTTTGATTTCTTTGTCGCACACACAAACAAACACACAAACAAACACACATACACACATACACACACAAAGCTGAGTGTTGTTGTTGATGTGGCTGACAATATACCTGATTGGTTGGCTGGCTGGCTGCCATAACCATAAACTACCCACTGCTGATGCAGCACACTCGCGAGCAGCTTACTCAGATGTCAGCGGTACTTGGACCATATTCCGAAATACGCTGATGCAACATTTGTGAAGAGCAGTGTTGAGCGACACTTTGGTGCCTAGTATCCGCTGCGTAACTTGAGCGCCTGCGCGATTTGCTTAGCTTTCACTTTTCGGGATCAGTTACGGGATTTCTTGTACTTAGTTCGAATCGTACTAGCGAAGAGGCGAGACGCCCTTCGAATAATCAAGTAAGAAATTTGCAAACTTACTTTTGTTCGATTCAATCGGAACATTATTAACTAAATAAATAAAGGTAAAATATTGCTAAATAAAACAACTTATTCATTGAAATGTTCATTTTCATTGCACTTCCCTCTCCTTTGTGTTTCTATATCACTCTCTCTCCCTCTTTCTCTATCTCTCTCTCTCTCTCTCTATCTCTCTCTCTGTGTGCTGACAGTGAGTAATTTGAGACACAGACAAGAAGGAGCTGCAGATTATTTCATTTGATCGATAACTGAATCCTTTTGAATTATTTGTAGATAAGAATCGCTTACCGATAGCAATACAAATCACACTTTTAAAGATTTATTTTTCAAAATGTTGTTGATCACTTCTTGACTTAATATTGGTCAAGTCTGATCGAAATTTACCTTCATTTGCATTATTTAAAGATTTATTTTTCAACTCCTGGTTCCATATACTTTAACACAATATTGATCATAACATATTGACACCAATTCGAAATCATATTTTATCGATTAACTACATTCTTTTCCAAAATACTGATGTATCCACTATCTTATATATTGTATTTATTGTGTTATAATTAGAATGTTTGTGCTTATTGATTATTGCGCTCCCACAGATCACATATCGATACATTACAAACATCGCTATTGACTCGATTAATTGCTCACAATAGTATCGGCGCAATTCCAATAGCTTCGACAGCTTCTTGTTTGGTCATAAGAAAGAAATTTGCATTTTATAAAAGATTTCACCAACCAAAAAAAATGTCATCTGTAAATGGACACCAAGAAGAGATTCGCAGGGGAAACTCGACAGCGTCCACATCGATGAATATTGCGGAAAACAAACTGGAGTCTTTGTCGAGGGATTCCAGTGTGAGCAGCCATGCAGAGGCCTTATTGCAGCGAATGCAACACTTTGTGGAAGAGAAGCAGCTGTGCGATGTGGTTCTCATCGCTGGCATTGATGGCAAACGGGTGTCCGCTCATCGCTTGGTGCTCGCAGCTTCGAGTGAATATTTTTCGGCAATGTTCACCGGACAGATGCGCGAGAGCAAGGAGCACGAGGTGACCCTCGGCGAGGTGCGTGGCGATGCGTTGCAGCTGCTCGTCCAGCACTGTTACACCGGAAGCATTGAGCTGCACGAGGACACTGTCGAGACGCTGCTGGCCACCGCCAACCTGCTGCAGCTGATCCCTGTGGTGACGTCATGCTGCAATTTTCTCGCCCGCCAGCTGCACCCATCCAATTGTTTGGGATTCATTTTCTTGGCGGAGAAGCAGAGCTGCACAGAGCTGCTGCGAGTGACGCAGGAGTACATCTGTATGCACTTTATGGAGGTGTGCCACAATGAGGAGTTCTTTCAGCTAAACGCCAATCAGCTGGGCAAGCTGCTGTCCAGCGATGAGCTCTGTGTGCCAACCGAGCAGGATGTCTTCCACTCGATGATGTCGTGGGTGCGCCACGATGCACCCACTCGTGAGCAGCACATACCCGAGCTGCTCGCCAAGGTGCGTCTGCCCCTGTTGGATCCATCCTTCATTGTGGAACACGTGGAGAAAGCGTGCAGCGCCAGCAACGAGTGCCACCAACTGCTGTTGGAGGCCTTCAAGTGGCATGCACTGCCCCTCGAGTGCCGTTCGCTCATTGCGGCCACCGAACAAAGCAAGCCACGCAAATACGCTGCTGTCGGGCAATTGTTATGGGTTATGGGTGGCAGAGATGCTGACAACCGCAGCGTTGCCACAATTGAGAGCTACTGTCCGCGCCTGAACAAGTGGACGACTTGGGAGCACACGATCGATTGGCGTGAGGCCTGTGGCGCCGCTGTCATGGACAACAATCTGATTTTGGTAGGCGGACGCATTCGTGAGGAAGCATTGTCCTCTGTGGAGAGCCTCAACCTAAACACGATGGCCTGCGTGCCACTCAATCCAATGGGATCGGCCCGTGAGAGCCCAGGCGTTGCAGTGCTGGGTGGACACCTCTATGCGGTCGGCGGAATCGCTGAGACGAAATATCTGCAAACGGTTGAACGATATGATCCCATTACGCGCACCTGGAGCTATGTGTCGCCGATGTCCAAGAAGCGTGGGAACCATGGTGTTGCGGTGTTGGGCAGCAGCCTCTATGCCATTGGTGGATTAGGTCAGTCAGTCGAACGCTATGATCCTCAAACAAACGAATGGATTCTTCGGGCGCCAATGACTCGCATTACAAATGACGTTGGTGTCGCTGTTGCAAATGGATACATCTATGCCTTGGGTGAAATTTACGGGCAGGGCGCAAAAACAGTGGAACGTTATGATCCAGGTACTGATACGTGGACACTGATTTTCTCTGTGACCGTGAAACACAATGAGACCGTTTCTGCTCTGCTTGGAGATCGTTTGATTGCCGTTGGCGGACGTGATGGGAATCGTGCGCTCGACAATGTCGAGGAGTACGATTCGGTGCGCAATGTCTGGAATAAACTGGAGCCAATTTCGATTCCTCGTCGCAACGCCCATGTCTTTGCCATTCCAAACATAATACTACTACCAGCAGCCAAGGATGGATCCAAACCAGCTTAAGCATCTAACAAATATGTAATTAAAGAAACAATCGTAATAATAATAATAATTATAATAATCACAATAATAATAATAATAAATGACATGCTTCTAGGAGAAGCTGCAAAATGTGAATGAAATTTCCGATCAGAGTACCTTTATTTTAATTTTCTTCGTTGATTTTCCTATTTTCCTCCCTTCTGCTGGCGAATCTTCCACTTTTGAGTACGTAGCCCACAAATGAAATAGTTATTATTTTTTAATACTATTATTAATTATTTATTTTATTATTTTTTGCCAATTTATAGATGTATCCATTGTATCTTTTCTAGTGCTAACTGACTGATTGAAACTGGGTTAGGCGTGTGCAGATAGTCATAGAACTGATCGGCTGCGACAATATACAAAGAGATTGCCTAATCCCTCTCGCTCTCTCTCTCTCTCTCTCTCTGAGTGTTAAGCGATTGCTGCATCGTGTCGACAACAACAACCACAACAAAATAACATCCACAATAACAAGAAATCCAATTAGCTCTTAGCTCCGAGCCAGAAAATCAAATGTCCATCACGTAGACCAAGACCAAACTGTGGAACTGTGGAAACCTGTTCACATTTCAATGACTTTGAACTTTTTTTCGTTAGAGCTTTTGTAATTTTGTATTTGTATTTTTTGCTGTGGCTATTTTCTTAGCTTATTTACATTTACATATTGATTGTTGTTTGCTTGACCCATTTTGTGTGGAGCCCACGCCACTTCCACTTTCGTTCGGAGCGCGACTTTCTTTAACTTTAACTTCAACAATTGGGCCCAAGCTCAAGTTTAAGCTGCCCAACGATTGTCAATTTGTTGCACTCTCAAAAAAAGTCCAGCTCAAATTTAGCATACAAGAAACCAGCCAAAGTTTTTTGGTTCTTAGAATTAATCACATGAAAAAATATTTCTGAAAAACTTAGTATTAAAAAAAGTAATGAAAAAATACCTTCTACAGAAAAAAGTCAGAAGTTCTAAGCATTTGGAAATATTTGAATGCTTTTTTTATTTTCTAGATATTTTTGCTACTTTCAATAAATAAATATCTATAAAGTAGATTTTTATTCTGAGTGTAGTGCTGCCGCAGTCGCTGCCGCTGTGTAACCAGTTTAGTGAGGCCGTCGACGTCGACGCTGAGAATCAACGATTCTTGGTTTGGCTCATTTTATAAAAAAGTCTTTGGACAACTTTCTTGAGCTTCATTCGCGTTTAAGTCGCGAACCGATTGAGAAGACTTTGTTGTTGTTTTTTGCGTGTGTTTTTTTATTAAAATGAAAGCAGCACTTGGCCTGATCCCGCTGCTGGGCTGCATCAGCATTGTGTGCTCGCTGCCCAACCCTCAAGCTAGGGATGGCGCTGGGGAGGATGGCAAAGTACCCGCCACCTTTGCCAGCGAAGCCTCGCAGCTGATTGCGATGCAGCTGTTGAAGCACAACAAAGACATCGATTCCAATCAGGTGCATTCCCCGCTCGGAGTCGCCACCATTCTGGCGGTGCTCGCAGAGGCAGCGCAGGGCGAGACATACGAGGAATTCTCGCAGGTCTTTGGTTTTCCCAAGGAACGTGGCGATCTGAGAGCCGCCTTCCAGCGCATTCTCGCCAGCTATCAGAATCGAGATTCGGCTGTGTCATTGCCCTCGTTCCAGACCTGGTTCTATGTCTATCGCAACAACAGTGTGCGTGAGGATTACAAGCAGCTGCTGCAGAGCTACTACTACGTCGAGGTGAAAGATATCAGCAGGCAGGACTACGATTGGAGTGAGCCGAACACATCGCTCCAATTGGATGCGAACAATAAGAGTAGCAATGGTAAAGATGTCATCGGTTTTGAGACACTCAAACGCATCAAACTGGATGATGACGATGCTCCGCTGGCCACCAGTGACAATTATGGCGAGGAGCTGTTGGACAAGGAGGCATCTAAGTTCGATCGCGATGTGGATGACAAGCAGTATGTGGAAAAACCAGTTGCTCTAGCCGAGGCCCAGTTGGCAACAGAAGCTGCAGTTACCGGCACAGAAAAACCAGTAATTCCAGATGATACTTTAGTGGTGACCAGTGATGATTCCGATGTTGACATCAAGTTGCCAGCTAAGCGCAGTGGCAGCGAACAGCAACCCAATGTGGAGGAGAACGAAACGGTGCAGGAGGATGAGAAGATGCACAAACAGCTCAGCACTGATGACGAGGTGGCGGATGGTGAGCCCGAGAAGGTGCGTCTGCCCCTCCAGAAACTGGAAACGGCCGTCAAGTCGATGGTCAAGGAGGGTGCCGATGAGATTATGATTGCACTCGAGTCCCATCTCAGCAACGTGGCGAGGGTAAGTCGTGATTTCCCATTCTCACTGTAAATTTAAGAACATTTTCAAATTACATTTTTTATTTTTTGGAGTTCAGCTATTGTCTGCTCAAGAGGCAATTTTTCCAAATTAAATAATTTGAGTTTATATTCTGTCTAAGATTTAAATTATATTATTAAATAATAATTTAATGATAATTAATTAAATAATTAATTATATAATTAAGTGTTATATATACATGTAACAAAACAGGAAAAAACACTATGAAAATTTATCCCAAAATTAGGAGCAGGAAAACTCTGGTTTTTAGAATACATTTTAGTTACTGGCTCGAAATATATTACAGTTTAGCTGTCATCTGATATATATATATATATATAAAATTGGTGCATCTGCACTGCGACCTATCAGATCTATTGTGCTCCTTCTGAGACTATAGCTCATCCATCAAACCCAGCTCCTGCACGAATGCTGGAATGCTAGAATCTTTGTTGGGTTAAGGGCTTCTAAGTCTTTCGCCCTCAGGACATGCTTCCCTGGGATGCTACATCTTTTCCTCGTCATCTACCTTAGAGAATGGGTAGCACAGTGGGAAGCTATAAGTTCTCTAAATCTATAAGCTATCTAAAATTTTCACCTTTAAATAGTTTTTAGAATCCCACAACTCTCAATTTTTGGAAATTTACTTACTGACTAATAAGTTGAGTTACACTTGTCGAAATTTTAAAACTCACTTTGATTTTTTGTTGTGTATGCCACTCACATGCTTCCTCTGCTTTTTCCACAGGCATATGGAGCACGCAGTTTGTTCCGGCAGGATGACATTGCCTCCGCGCTGAGTGCCAATTCCATAACTGGTCGCGCCGTTGACTCCAAGTCGAAGATGCTGCTCTTCAATGGCCTCTACTACAGGGGCAGCTGGGCACGGCCATTTTTTTATCAGTTGCGCGATGGCAGCGATGAGTTCTTCTTCATGACCAGCGAGGATGCCATGAAGACGCCCATGATGCATGCCCAGGGAAAGTTCAATGTGGCCGAGTTGCCACATCTGAAGGCACGTCTCCTGGTGCTGCCCTACGAGAATGCCCAATACAGTTTGTGCATTGTGCTGCCCAATGAGGCGGAGGGTCTAAGCGAGGTCATCGCCCAACTCCAACCCAGTGATTACAGGTTCGCCAACGAGCATCTGGAGCTGAGGCAGTTGCATGTGACGCTGCCCAAATTCCAGGTGGAGGAAACTTCCCGGTCTGAGTCGATGCTGAAGAACTTGGGACTCAAACGCATCTTCTCGAGGGGTGAGGCACAGCTGGGTCTGCTCTCCGAGGATGAGGATCTGCACATCGATGAGATCGTTCAGTTTGTCAATGTGCGGGTGGATGAGGGAGGCAGTAGCGCCAACTCGCTGACAGCGGCCACAACGCAGGCACGTTCCCCACTCTCCGTATTGCCGGTGCCCGAACCGGAACCGGAACCGGAGGGCGTTGAGCGTTTCGATGTGAACCGTCCGTTTGCCTATTTTGTGGTGGACGCCAAAAACAAATTTGTGCTCGCCTCCGGCAAAATTTATGCGCCCGAATTGAAGGACGAACTGCCGTCCGTCTCCATTGAGGTGGAACTGGAGCAATCGTAGTATTTATCGCCATTTACAGCTAGCCCCTAAGTTACGCCACGAATTTCAGCCCGTGCATTTTTCAATAAACCAGAATTTCAATTTTCCCAAAATGAAAACCAAAACGAACTCGGCTCTGCGCTGCTCATGATTTTCCCAGGCACTTGAGCTGCGTCCATTTGCTGTGCAATCAAAACAACAATTAATTCGCTTACTCTCGCTGACTAACAACAACAATAACAAGAACAACAGCAACAACAACAACAACAACAACAGTGGGTCTGTGAAGGAAGATCAACCCTCAGGATTCAATTGTCTGTCTGTAATATGAAATGTATCTGAAGCAGGGCATCGCTAATTTCCGTGCAGCAAATTTGTCAATGCATTCGCTTTGAGCCAAGGGCTTCAGCTCGGGGGTTGACGGTGTGACTACACACTGCAAAAAAAACATTACAGAAATATGTTGGTTTTTAGAAATCATTTGGAAGTGTACGAGTAAGAATGTCGTCGATTTCGAAAGACATTTTTCTATTTTTTGGAAATATTTTCTATTTTGGAAAAGTCGTTTTAGATACACATATATACCACATACATACATGTATACCACATACATATATACCACATACATATATACTACATACATATATACCACATACATATATACTCAACTCACAACCTCTGTTATACTCTAAGCTTCAAGCTATTATTTTTCTGAGTGTATTGCGTTTTGCGTCGTTGTTGCTTTGTTGACTCGTCTCGCAGTTCCATCAATTCTCAGGCTACTCAAGCGAGAGCGAAGCATCCGACACGTGGCAGTAGTCAGAGTCCTGGCGAATCCTGTCGAATCCCGGCAGCAGCCCTGGCGAATGCTGACAGGCGCTCCTCAAGTGGTCAATGGTCTGCAATTAAAATGCTCTCATTAGAATGCATGATAACTTCTTTTGGCCATTTAGCCAAGGTGCCAAGGTTCTACGCAAAAAGCGAAACCAAAGCACAACAGCGAAACACACACACACACACACACACACATACAACACACACACAAGACAACACACGCTCAAATTGTGTCTGACGAAGAAGCAGAATGTATTGTCTGAGGGGGTTTGGGGAGTGAATGGCGCCAGGCTGCCGGGCGCCAAAAGCCAGAGGTAAAAACAGGAGTAAAATGCGTGCCATGATTACAGTGATGACGACTGCCACCCCCCAAAGTGGCCCAGAGAACTCTCCCCTTCCAACCCCTCTCCACTCCATTTCTCTGCTCTCCTCGTCGCCGGCAGCAGACGATGATGTTTCATCTTTTCCACATGAAAACTCACGTAACAAAAATTATGATAATCATAACTTTTTTTTCCTCACATTTTGCTTTCTTTTTGCTTTCTCTGTTTTTTTTTGTTGTTGTGTATTTTGCTTTCTTTTCTTTTGCGGGAGTCTTTGTTTTGTTAGCCACTGGACAAAGGACAATGGAGTCCTTCTCGCTGGCGCTTCGCTAAGGTATTTTTGGGCCAGCCTGGCGACGAGTTTTTTTTGTACACCCTTTTGAAGGGTATTTTAATTTTGTCTTGCAACTTGTAACGAATTGGAGGAGACAGCTGCGACCCAAGAATTCATAGTCGAATCGATTTGATGTATTTAAGCAGAATTACCTGTGCCTTAAAACTATTTAGATGATATCAGGCAATATCACATCATTATTACCATTATCAAATAGCTGAAATAGGAACGATCAACTTAAAGATGAGTACGGATTTTAGCTTAACACTTTCTTAACATGTTTCTCATAAAGTTCCTCACTTTTCCACAAAAAATCACTGAGCTCAGACTGCTATATAATATAGCTGCCAATGGAACAATCAGTCCAAAAATGAGTTCTTGTGTTTTTTACCTTACTTTATTTAAATTTACTTTAATAGATATAAGATAATATAATATATTCCTTCCACAAGGGTATATAATATTCGGCTTTCCTGAGGAATGCTATTCTGACTTATTTTTTTTTATTTTATTTTTGTCTGGGCATCGCTCTATTTTTATTAAGTCGTGCATATAAATCAATGTTGCCAGATATGCAAAGGACTACGGTATAAAAGGTATAAAAGATTTATAACGGTTTTTCTTATGTATGTTTTTGTATCTCTTCTCTTTCTTCTCTTTCTTCTCGTCCTCAACTCGCTTAAACAATGTTTAATATAATTTCCAAGCAAAAAAGTTGCGACATGAATAAAAAGTGAGTGTCTTTCGCATTTTGGACAGTGTACTCAGCGTTAAGTGGGTATGAATTTACCTAGTGTTTGCCTTGTATTAAGAGAATAGGTATTACAAGACGACTGGAGAGAGAAATGGAATAATAATAAAAGATTATTTGGATTCGAATTGTGATCAGTTGGTTGTTAGATAGAAAGACATCTTTCGGAGTGAATGCCCCTGTCTACAGCTGAAGTACACCCACTAGTTGGGATGGGGTCAGGGATGGGCCACATAAATAAACCAAGTGGGCCATAAATCCATCCAATTGCATCAAAGACAAACATTTGCCTGATGGTATTCTCAACAAAGCGTCACGCCGAGTCTGCGTGATTTATGTGTGCTGCTTCAAGTCTAATTACAAGTTAAGTTCGTCGAATTAAAAATGTGCCGCAACAAGTGTGGGAAATCGCTAGAATTTTCAATTGTGCGCCAGCTGCTTTCCCAGAAAATCTAAACCGAAACAAGTACAATTTCGAAAGTACCCCGACCCTCGAATGGAGGGGTGACGTTTGACATTTGCGGCGTGAAAATCTAATAAACACATGTGGAATGACAACTGATAGGTGGGGGGAGGTGCCCCAGGGTGAAGGGAGGCAGAGAGCGAGGGAGGTAGGGAGCGAGGGAGGTAGCGAGTGATGGATGGAGTGAGAGAGCTAGGGAGTGAGGGAGCTAGGGAGTGAGTGGGTGTCAAAAACAACAAGCACACAAAATATCTCCGGGAACATAGATGGTAATATCGATATTATCTTCGCTAACAAAGATAGTTTCTAGTTCTTATCGTAATCAGGTCCTGTCAATGCGACGCTTTGCTGCATTCAATACAAGTTTATTAATACGCCAAAAGGAGACAGACGAATATGATGTTGTGGTGTGTGTGTGTGTACTTTTGGGTGTGGTGTGTGTGTGGTTCTAGAAATCAGCAAAGGCTTCCTCATGCCGCACGGTTTTTGCCTTTGGCTTACGTTTACCCTCGGACTGCTTTTCAAAGTTGGATATGTCTTCGGCATTTGAGATGGACGGCATGTAGGGTGCCTGTATCGTCTGATTTAGCAGTGTTGTCCAGTCGACATCCTTGAACCACTCGTGATCCTTGATGTCCTTGGTGCCACCAATCAGATTCCCAAAGCTGTGCAATAGATCAAACTTATTAACTATTCAGATTAATTAGTGTTCAACTCTAAAAGGGCAATCTTTCGTGAGAGTGTATTAATGACTTGCCGCTTGGAG
The DNA here is from genome assembly GCA_035041605.1 of Drosophila atroscutellata. Classification (NCBI taxonomy): domain Eukaryota; kingdom Metazoa; phylum Arthropoda; class Insecta; order Diptera; family Drosophilidae; genus Drosophila; species Drosophila atroscutellata. The sequence continues at coordinate 1,071,191 of JAWNLA010000059.1, forward strand.
AGATCCACTTGCAGGAGATGATCGACGAGGTGGCGCAAGGCGCTGCTGAATGAGCTGGGCAGCTTGTAGTCCGCCTCACAGATCTTGTTGTACATGACCATGACGTCACGATTATGGGATGAGAACGGCGAGTGACCGGCAACAAACTCATAGATGAGAACTCCAAATGCCCACCAGTCGACGCTGGTGCCGTAGGGTTTCGACTGTATAATCTCGGGGGGCAGATATTCGGGTGTGCCGCACAGGGTCATTGTACGTGTTTCCACTTTCTAAATGGAGTGAAGAAAAAAACCCATTTTTAGAATCGTAATCGAGACGATGTAGCTCGCCTGCACAACCTTTGCAAATCCAAAATCGGTAACCTTAATATACCCATTCTTGTCCATCATAATATTCTCGGGCTTCAGATCGCGATACAGCAGGCTGCAATGATGCAGATATTCCAGAGCCAAAAACACTTGAGCTGCATAGAAGCGAGCTTGTTTCTCGCCAAATTTGCGAACCCTAAGGAAAACAGATAACAGATAACACATCGATAGCAATAGTTATCGATAAGCGCACTACTCACTTGCGATGATAGGTAAACAATTCGCCACCCAAAATGAGGGGTAGAATCAAATACAGACTATCCGTATCCTTGAACGAGGAGATCAGATGCACCGTGAATGGGAATCGTATCGAGTTGAGAACTTTTTTCTCGCTCATCACATGGGAGACCTGTTTGGTTTTGATTATCTGCTCTTTGCTCAACTGTTTGGAGGCATAGAAATTCTCACTCTCCAGGTCCTTGACCAATTGCACCTTGCCAAAGGACCCAGAGCCGAGAGTCGCTTTAACTAGAAAGTTATCGAGACCACAGCTCGGCGACGGTGTATTGCGGCTGTACCTTTTGTTAAACTCGTCCTTCATTTTGTCGAGCACAACGGCATATTCAATCTTAGAACTAAAGAACTGCGGTTCTGCAGTCGATTGTCGAACCATTATTTTAAATATACACAATGAATGATCAAATTTCGAATTTTTACTACAACTATCTATAACAAAGAAGTCAAATACTTAGTTATATTTGACAATTAACACCAGGGCAACATGTTTCCTAATTCTAAGGGATCGGAAATCACGTGTTAATTTCCCTTTTCGCACGGAGTCGATAAATATCGATATCGATGACAACACTTTTCGGATATACCTGTCTTATACTTATTGAAAGCCAACAAATCTGCAGCTGTAGTTGAAAACCAATTCGTTATATATCGATTTCCTAGTAGATTCTGAGAGCGAAGTATATCAAATCTTAAGCACTTCAGCGTTCTTTTTGGACTATTCTATGCATGGACGAAAGTACTCTCTGCTCTAGAGTAGTTTACCCGTTTTTTTCGTTTTTTTTTTAAAGAATAAAAAGTTTGTAGAGCAACGTTTAAAAATTAGTAAACAAATCGGGATGGCGATTTATTTTGGACTTCAATTTGGATGGTGGCTCAAAAATTTCAAAATTTGATATATCTTCAATATTGGATACACTCGGTGTATAGGGTGGCGCTATTTCCTGATTGAGCATCGCATACCAATCGACGCCCTGAAACCAGGGATGACTCTTTATATCTGCGGAGCCCTCCGGTGAGTTACCTAAACTAAAAGATGCGTGCTTCAAATGATGATCCTTTTTTGTGTTTGAGAGTGAGAGCTGCTTACCGCTTTGAGCAGTCCACCTGCAACAGAGAGTCAACCAGATGCTTCAGATGGACCGTAAACGATGATGGGATTCGATAATCGGCCAGACAGATTTTCGAATACATCACGATGACGTCATGACCGTGTATCGAGAACGGCGAGTGGCCAGCGACAAATTCATAGAGGAGTATACCAAATGCCCACCAATCCACACATCTACCATAGGGTTTCAGCTGAATGATCTCGGGTGCCAAATACTCGGGAGTGCCACAAAGTGTTGAAGTTCGACCCTCAACACGCTGCCAGAAAAGAGATACAGAAAGTTAAATAAATTCTACAAATATCTAAAATTTTATATTTTTAGCACCTTGGTAAATCCAAAATCGGTTAGCTTGATGTAGCCACGAGCATCCATCAATATATTCTCAGGCTTGAGGTCGCGATACATGAGATCCATGTGATGCAGATACTCAAGAGCGAGCAGCACTTGAACGCCGTAGAAACGGGACTGTTTCTCATTGAACTTGTGCACTCTTTGGAACAGAAGGAATAATACGAATAATATTGTGAATATAATAACAATAATAAAAAATCACTCTCAATTTTGGAAACTCGCCAGTCTCTAAAATTGAGTGTCGATTCCTTTACTGAGAGCACTCACTTGCGATGATAGGTGAATAGTTCGCCGCCATTGATGAACGGCAGGATGAGATACAGATAGTCAAAGTCCTTGGAGGAATCGATTAAATGGACCAGAAATGGAAATCGTACAGAGCTCAGCACCATCTTCTCGTTGTGAACGTGTCCGACCTGTTTGAGTCGCACCAAATTGTCCTTGTTCATCATCTTGGCCGCATAATAATTTTTGCTCTTCTTCTCCCTAACAAGCAACTGGAGATAAAAAGATATACAGAGAAGGATATTAAAGGATCCTTCAAGAGAACTTACGACAGTGCCAAAGCTGCCATTGCCAAGGATCGCACGCTGTGAGTAGCCCTCGAGATTGGTGTAGGGTGACGGTTCCTGGTTATGCCAACGCTCGTCGAACTCCTTTCGCAGGATGTCAAGTGTGATGCTGTAGTCCTCTTTCGAATTGAATGCTGTCCGCAGGTGCGTGTTACTCATAATCAGCATACGATTCCTGCACGCATTTTCCACCACAAGCACGGACAGACGGACATACACAGAACGTCAATTTATCTAACAACTCGTATTCAATGCACAATAAACTGTTGATTTGGAGACTCATAATTTTGAAGTTATTCAGATTTGTTTAGCTTTATTTTTATTTTCGTATCTGACATTCGACAAAACAGCAAAAGCAAATGCAAAAGCAAAACAAACAAAACAAATTCCACATTTCAATTAGCTGGGCGCGTCTCTCTCGGAATTAGGACAAGGTATGACAAATAACCGTGGAGACCACATCAAATGCCAATTTCCTGTGGGACGGCCCACACATGTCACAGTCACCGGTACCGTCAGACCTCGGGCGCGTTGACTTCTTGATGCCGCCGTCGTCGTCCTGTCGACCCGCAAAAGTAAGAAAAATTGCACAACGTCCACTTGATAAATGATGCTAACCAAGATTACATAAGTTGGTAATTTTCTAGTACATTTATTTCTACATGTCAGTCAGTCACTCAGTCAGGCAGTCGGCGCTCAGATGGACATCTATGTCTGCTCCATGTCCAACTCGGCCAACTGAGCCGGCTGCTGATAAGCGACGAGAGATGCTTCCGGTTCTTGCCGGGCTTTTAAGGTAACTGCTGGCCATGTGTTATACACTCAAAAAAATTCACATTATTTGTTAAACGAAGTGAAATATTTTTAAGAATTCCCAAATTCGTTTTATTGTACTTATCTTATTGTACTTAATAGAAGGCATACTTTTGGGATTGTCGATTTAGGACAAGCATTTCCAAATTTAAGAAAAATGTTTTCTTCAATTTAGAAAATATTTCTAATAACTGAAGAACTTTATATATTCGAGGCGAATTTTTAAAATTTCAGGTGGGTTTTTTTCTGAGTGTCGTTGCCAAATTGACAATTAATCATTATCTTTCAACGCGCCGAGCCTCAACTTGAACCTGTAGGTTTCAATGGGGAAAAAGCCAATTACGGCTTGCCTTCATTTCGCTTAGGCTCTTCATCTCGGCCTGTGCAAATGGTTTTCTAAATATGTTTTGGGGTTTTTTGGATGGGTTTCGGGTTGGGGTTTGGGTTTGGACTCTAATGTGACGGCATTTATTCTGGGCAAACTTCATTATTGATTGAGACGAGAATAGTTTGGGCTGGACAGCTGAAATTGAAAGCGGTTCTAAATCAGTTTAATGGTCCCACTGGTTAAAACAAATACCCCCAGCACTATATAGTTTTTAATTCACTTAAAATCTGCAAAATTTGTCACGTAGCGAAAACAACGCATTTGTTGTTGCCCCCAAAAAGCAGCTTTCACTTGCAACACAGTAAATTAGAAATCGTGCAAAAACTAAACAATATCACTTAGAATGAGAACAGAGCTTGGCTCATTTAACTTTCAGCCACAAGATGAGCACACATCTCCACTCCCCTCCCCCTCTCCACCGAGAAAAACACACACATTGAAGATAAACTCCAGTTGGGCTAAGATATGTTAACGACTGCAATAAATAAGCGGATAATATCAAGCGTGCTAGGCCTTCCATAAATACACATATCCCAAATGCGTCTCGGACTTGGTCTTCGTCTTGGCCCGGCTCCGGGGGCCGGGGTCTGGTGTCTTCTAAGCGGGCCGAGACCAGATTAAGTCATACGCACACGTTTCGCTCGCGGGGGGGGCCCATTTCTTTTGGGCTGCTTTGGTAACACTTAAAATTCATTAGCTGTATTAGCTGGCAAGTTGGCTTATGCAAAGTAATTGACGCCCCGATGAACTGTTGACACGCTCAGCATTTGTCTCTTGGCCCCAAAAACGAGCTTCACTTGGCTAATATTTGGTTTAGTTATCAGCCACATTTTTTTTTCTCTTTCTTCTTCTTTTTTTTCGCTCAGACTTAAGTAGGTGAAAGTGAAAGCAGCAGCAGAAGCAGCAGCAGAAGAGGCAGCAGCAGAAGAGGCAGCATCAGAAGCGGCAGCAGCAGCAGCAGCAAAATTGCCAAATTCAATTATGCTGAAAGGTTTCAACTCACATATCCCATACACAAAATATATATATGCACTCAGAAAAATGATTGCCGCGAAATGTAGAAAATCGCATAAGATAAAAAATCAACCTGAAAGCTGAAACAAAAAAGATTTTCTATTTTTAGAAATGTTTTTTTTATTAAAACCCAAACTTGTTAGAATTGTAAATGAAAATCGCTTTTCTTCTTCTTCTTTATTCGTAATTTGTAAGTATTAAAAAAGTATGCTTAAATCAGTTTAGTATTGAATTAGATAAACTATCTAAGATTTGAAATCTTAAAATACTAATGTCTAATAAAAATAAATAACAGTAAAGCTAGTGTCTGTAAGCAGTACAGAAAAAATCACCTGGGAGCTAGAGTTATTTTTTAATTTTGGAGAATTCCAAGCTGGAATTAAGCAAAGAAAAACCTTGGTTATTAAAAAAGGAAACTAATATTTGAAAATACATTGAAAACTTTTGTTTTTTAATTTTAGAAAAATTATCGCCTGAATTAAGCAAAGGAAAACTTTGGTTTTTAGATTAGGATATATAAATTCTATAAATTCCGCTATCCTTGGCATTATTTTTTAATTTCAATCCAATTTTTTGCGAATATTTATATTCGAATATACACATTCAGTGCAATATTTTTCTAAGTGTACATATATATGAATATCCCACATATTGTGAACAGCCCTCGCCATTAGCGCTAATCTCTGCACAATCGGGGTATGAATCAAGTCGCACACAATTACACTCCCTCTCTCTCTCCCGGTCTGTCTCTCTCTTTGGTTGCATGACCGGCAAATGCATTCCGCGTGTGTGTGTGTGTGTGTGTGTGTGTGGCACTCACAGTTCAACGGGCAGCAACAATGTCAACGTATTCCACCTAGATGCCAACCTACAAGATGTGTGTGTGTGCAAAAGGTGTAACTAATCTGCCAGGCCATGTGACTTTTGCCATGCGCCGCTGTCACTCACGGGGCATGCCACCCCCCCCACCCCTCTTTCCGACCATTGCGAAACCCTTTTGCCAAACGGTTTCCAGTCAATTCAACCCCCCACCCAGAAAAAAAGCGTTATTCGACCTGCCAACAACCAACAACCAACTTCCTACCTTCAATCATCGATGCGCCATTGTTGTCCTTATTGTCCTTGTTGTCCACAGAGAGAGAGAGAGAGAGACACTGACACAGGCAACGCCCTGCACTGCGGGTGGCAACTCTGGCATTTTGCAGCTGGCTGACTTCTTCTCTAAATAAGTAGAAAAAATGGAGGCATTTTATTATTATTATTATTTTGATTATTTCTAATGCGCATTTACTTTAGTTCAGTTTTATTGCTGGTGCACTGAACTGTGTGCGGACATTTGGACAGCTGGACATTTGGACCTGATGCCACCTTTTGTGTTCTCTACTAATGCTGCCAGATCGTCATAAATCAGCGGGGGGAAACCATTGATGATATCGCCGCTATAAATCAATTGCAAACGACATCAGGTTCGATGGGCAGACAAATAGCGGAACAGTTCCATTTTATACATTGTAAAATGCATACACTGCACGAAAAATTGCAGCCTGTAATAACAGAAGATAGTCCTTGGGAAACTTTGAATTCTTGCACTTAGTTTGAGCTCCATATTAATAATAAATTTCAAATAGAAATTGGACAAATTTTACTTCATAAAATCAGCTTGAGAAAGGCTCCAAGCTGGCTACTGCCATAACTCAGTCAAATCTTATCCGATTCCGAATCCGAAATCAGAATCCAAATTAATTTTAAATGGAAATCCTTTTCACATTTATTATTTTTAAGTGGGAGGGGTGTAAAGTCTTTCCAATGCCAAAACTGGTCAAAAGTACTCAGATCTTCAGAAACAAGGTCTTTTTGATGATGAATTGATCTGTCTATCTATTTATCTATCTATCTATCTATCTATCTATCTATCGATTTCGATGCCATAGCTATTGGAAATTAAATCAGATATTTGAACTAGGACTTTTTAACTATAGTTTGTGTAGATTAATACTGCTTTGAAAGTAGAAAATGCGATTCTTTCTCGAAATTCATGTTAATATTCGATTGCTAAAAACAGTCCTTTTGACAACGGTTCCAAAAAATTAAATCTGTTTTTCAAAATTGAGTTATTTTTGACAATGGTTTGGCTTCCAAATTAATACGATATTTAAAGTTGAAAACGCTATTCTGACTCGATATTCAAGTAGATATTCTACCATTTATAATCCACTAAAAGAAGTTTTTCAAAAGCGACATCATTTTTGTAATGGCTGGGGATCTAGTATAGTTCTGCACTCAAGTTTCAGGTAATCCTCTATGAGGACTGTCCCAGTCCAATAAAAAACTTCACTTAAATAGAGAGAGAAACTTTAATCTTTGACTTTATTTATTTCTTACACTTACAAGTTACCTTTGCCATTTCCAAGGCAATTTGTAATGCCTGTTTTCGCTGCGTGTACTTATCACATATTCTAAACAACAATTTTGAAAGCATGGCTGAATGGAAAACGGTGCTTTATATGCGAATATAGAATTTGGCGGGACGCTGTGGTAACCGGCGTGGTAAATGGCTTTGGCAAATAATAAAACAATGCCGAATTAAAACAATTGCAGTTGCAACAACAACAACAACAACAACAACAACAGTTGCAACAACAATAACAAGAGCAACATTTTAAACATTTGCCATAAATAAACATGAGCCGGTGGCATTCTGTAGTTTTGCATGCTCGCTGAACAAAGTGGCAAATGGCAAATGGCAAATGGCAAATGGAAAATGGAAAATGGAAAATGCTGAAACATTTTATTGAAATTCAATTAAAGTCGTATTTCAATAATTGGACACGCATGGTGCCCATTTCCGTGCCCAGTTCGATTTTGAAAACGCCGCTCGAAATTTATGAGTTTTCCAATTGAAATGTTGCCACTTTGGACACAATTCCCCCCTGATTGTTGTTGTTATTGTTGTTGTTGTTGTTGTTGTTGTTGCTGTCCATTTTCGGCAGAGGAAAACGGAAATTGTTGCAAAATTGAGGACGACTGTTGGAGTTCGACTCCATCACAAAAGCCACGGTGCATTAGGCTGCAAGTTCTTATCTATTATCAGCTCACCCTCGACACACCGACTGGCCTTGACTACTACTCCACACACACACTCACACACACACCAACCCTATAACCCTCCAACCCTACCCCTCTGAGCACACCCTCACGTTAAGTGTGCAAAATTTTGCGTGATTTGTGCGAATTTCCTCGCATTCGAACGCAGATAAAACTTTGATATCAGAGGGGCGGCAGGCTGCTGGCGGAGGGTTGCTTACACTCAGCAAAAAATTGCCCGGAAACTGAAAACTACTTATTAGAAATAATTTCCAATTATGCCTAAATTGAAAACTCTGTTTTTTAGATATACTTTTTGAGTAAGAAGCAGAGTTACTCTTGGCACCAAAAATATGACGAATTTCAAAAATTCAGCTCGATTTTTTGCTGAGTGTAGTTCTCCCTCTCGTTGTCATTCTCGTTGTTGTTGCTGTTGTTGTTGTTGCCATAAATGTGCCATAAATATTTTTGTACTTGTCATATCGGGCTCTCTATTTAGGCACAGATCATTAAGTTTCCACGGCATCTCAGCATTTCCATCAGATTTAAGGACGGGCTGCGAAGTGAACATGTGTTTTACACAGCTCATCTTCAATTTGTGTTCTTCTCTCTTCTCTCTCTTCTCTCTTCTGCTCTCTCTTTTTTTTTTTTTGGTCATAAACTATGTTATTTATTTATCAAAATGCCAATTGAGGCCCGTCACGACTCTTTAGCAGTTTACTTGGCCACGATTCATTTTCATCAACGAGGCGCTGATGGAGTATTTAAAAACTATTCGACAAGTCATCAATTGAAATTGAAATGTCAACAAAATGCTTAAGACTTGTCAAAATATTTAAATACAAATAAATCAACAGTTAAATATATATATAAAAATATTAAAATATCAAATACGTAAGCAATTATGCTAAGACTGAGCATACTGATATACTGCATATACGATATATGCGATATTATTTGACCATACCTTAAATTCGCACAATTTCTGCAAGACATTTAGAAAATACCATATATATATATTATATATTTAGAAAATACAAGCATTAATACAAGTTATAAATATCAAACTAAATATTTTCAATCCGTTCTTGTTATATTTGCGATTTTTGGTGAATGTTTACTAACACATACTTGATTACTTTGTCGACGTCTGTAAGATTATACCACAATCCTGAGGGTCCACAGATTGCAGCAGTTAGAGCTATATATTAAAAATTAACTATAGCTTTTCTGACTTCTAGCATGTCTACTAAATAAATCAAATAATAATCATCGCTTCACACTTTTGACAACTTCTCGATATTTTTACAGTCTGTTTAAGGTGTAAAAGTTTACCTATCTACTAAATCTTTTTTGGTCAACAATTAAAAAGTGATACAAACATATTTAAAAACTGATGTCGGGGAAACTTATTAAATCTTAAACTAACAACTGGTCAAATAAACAGCTTCCGATCACAAGTACAATGAATTTTCGAAGCTTCGGTTCATCATTTGTTCTATTTTTTCTGTTAAAACTTTAGACTTGGGCCTCGCTAGTACATCGACTTCCTTTAAATATAAATTCAAATCTTGGCATCTGTATATTCAAGACATCTTAGAGGATCATGTAGACATAAACTCAATTTCAAATTTCCAAGGTAAGTGACAAGCAAAACAAGCTGCTTGGCAAAAGATCAACCTGAGAAGTGTTCAAAGCACAAATGCAATCAGTATTGAAAACGACTACAAAAATATTCTGCTGGGTATATATATATATATATATGTATGTGTATGTATGTGTATGTGCATGTGTGTGGCACATGAGTGCAACCTAATGCAAATGCTGCGTCTCGTGACGACCGCCTTTAGATCTTCAAAATCCGGGGTATGATATTTCTAGAGTGCGGCATTTAAATTTGACATGGATGCGATTTGCACGCTTAATTGAGACAGGTGCCGAGTCGTTGGAGAGGGGGAGGGGGGGGGACGTGGAGAAGGGTGGCTAGTGGCAAGATGCAGACACTGAGCAACTGCGACATGTGTTTGCTGCTGTTGCACAAGCCGCAAGATTTATCATCGTACCACGTGTGTCGTCATTACAGGCGCTGCATTTTTCACGGGAATAGCGAACGACGCACGCCAAATGCAAAATTAACAACCTAATTAATACCTAGGCCCTGTCAAAAGTCACGCCCACCCCCTACCCACCCTCCCACCTACCCACTCCATTCAGCCATCCGCCCATTCGTTCAGGCAAACGGCCCATTTGGCGGGGCAGCTGCTCCAAAAGTGTTTTTTATTTCTTTGGCGGGGGTGATCATCTGCCGGATTGTTGGCATATCTGCCACGGCGATATCTACACTCAGAAAAAAATATGAACTGAACAGAAAACTAGATAAATATTTTCTAAATATAAGGTCAATTTTTTTCTGAGTGTATAGTTGGTGCGAGGATAGATAGATAGATAGTGCAGGCGAGATTTTTGCGTTTTTAATTGGTGCATCGGAAGGGTGCTTTGTCTAAAGTGAGAAGCGAACCGCAAACTAACTAACTAACGGCCAACGGGGGGCTCAGGATGGGCTGGCTGTCAAAGTCAGCTGCTGCTAAAAACAGCTAAAAATGCCAAATTGACTAAGAGCAGCAGGAGGGGGGTTGGGGAGAGATTTTCAGGCATATTGAAGGCGTTTGTGGCTTTGCCTGCCAGCACTTGGACCGGACGTTTATTGAACATTTTTACATGCGGTTCGGTTCGGTTCAGTTCGGTTTGGTTCGGTTTGGTTGCTGGCTAACTGGCAGCTGCTTTTTGGCCTGGGCACTTTTATTAATTTTCAGCGAGCGAGCTGAGCGCATCTCAATTCCTCAGACAGTTATCAGTATTAAATGCAAATAGCTGCTAAATGGGATTTGCAAGTAAAACCAGCAGCAGAATGAGGAGAAGGGGAAGTGGACGGGAAGGGGAAGGGGGCCAGGAGCAGGAAGTAGAAACACAGATTTGTTGGTTCTGTGAAATTGGCCAAAAATGCGTTAAATGCAAATTGGATAAGAAGTCGTGTCAGGCAGACTCTGCATATGGCTGCCAAGCCACAAAAGGAAGCCAAAGAAAGAGTGAGCACTTTCCATGTAACCGACTGCATGTAACCGACTGCATAATACTCTGTTAGCAGTGTAATAGCAGCTGGAAACAGTTGTCAACTTTGTCCGCAAACTACACTTCAGGTTTTGTGTCCTTAGCTGTCTGTCGAGGAAAGGTTCTCTTGGGATTTGACCCTGAACTTAGTTGTATCAGGCCTATCAAAGTGTTATCAATATGCCAGTCCCCAGTGGGCGTGGCACATCAAGCCTAAAGCAGAAATGAAAGAGTACTTGTTTAAAAGTAGCAAGTTATAGTTTCACTGCTGAATGGACTATATACATTGCCCATATACCCTGCCACTTTTGCAAGCAGTGTATATTGAGAAGCCGAACTGAGGCAGTTGCTGAGGGATATCCGCTGTGGATGTGGAGTTGCTGGCATCACATGACTGGCGAGGCCGAGGCCGCGGTTCGTGTTCATTTTGCCACAAATGAAAGCGGCGACAAACTTTAAAGTGGATTACGTTTGCCTAGCATAGCTCTCTGCACTCTCCAGCCCCTCCTGCTCTCTACTCTATATTCCGCTCGCTGTTCGCTATCTGCTGCCTGCCGCATGTACTTGCAACATAAATCCGTGAGTTTTTGCGCGCTCAAATTTATGGCGCTGGCGACACTCAGCTCAAACTTTGCTCCTGCCAGCGGGCATTGTTGTATTTATGACCGCGACATGACCTGATCCTGATCCTGCCCCTGTTCCTGTGTTCCCAGTGTGTGTGTGTGTGTGTGTGTGTGTGAGGGCGCTGAAAGTGTTGTGCGCGTACGTGCAACCACAGCCTTGAAGCCGCTAGTCTTAAAAGTGACGCTCGGAAATTGGATTTGCTGGCGAAGCTAAACTGTCATCTTAAATCTCCACGCCTGTCAATTTTCCTCCTTTAAATGCAATTTATGTGAACTCTCTCCCTCTCTCTCACTCCCTCTCTCTTTCTATCTATCTCTCTCTGTCGGTGGTCCTAATGAGCTGTAGGCCTCCTTTTGTCCGGCTGCAAACAAGCCAAAAACAGCCCGCTGGCAGCTTGCCCCCAAAAACTCAATTGAAGTTAATTACGTGGAAGAGGCTCACACAGTTACAATTACAGTTACAGCTACAGTTACAGTCACAGTTACAGTTACAGTTACTCTGCGCTATTTACATGTGCCGCACCCCTCAGCAAACACACATTACATAAAAAGAATGATAGAGAGCAATCATTTCAATCAAGAGTAGTCGACTGCAACATACTCTGTACTGCAGCTGGCAATTGAGCAACACAAATCAAAAATGGTCGAAGAAATTGGTTCTCTGAAAAGAAGAAATTTCAAACCATATTTCAAATATGATTTTTTAAATAAACATAATACATATATATTTATATATATATATAACTCTACTAATCCAAAATGAGCTCTCTATAATTGGATTCCTTTCCGTTCCAATGCCATTATTCATAAACATAAACTCCGCGTTGATCTTTGCGAACAGAGTATAACAAAAAAAAATAAATAAAATAGGAAAAAAACGAATCCCATTTGGTTGCTGGAAATCAATTCAACCGGATGCATAGCGTCGCTGGCGACTGCTGACCGTTGGTCGCTGACCGTCGTCCATCGTCCGCCGTCCATTGTCATCCTCCTGCCCTCCGGCCCATGCCCCTCCTTCTGGCCAGGATGTCAATTGTGATTGAGCGCGTTTTGCTTATGGCTGCAGAATCCCATTTGTAATTCTTGTTGTTTGCGCAACATCTCAGCATTTTGGGCAAATGGGCAGCCAAAACGTAGTCATAATTATTGTTATGTTAATAAAGAGAGCTTCCAGTGTCCAGCGTCCAGGATGGAGGATGGAGGATAGAGCTGTTCGCTATTTACAGGGTGGCTCATCCACATCCACATCCTCATCCATATCAATATCCATTGACTTGGCCATTGATTTTTACGTTATGTGTTTGCTTAGCGACTTTGCATAAAAGTGGCCAAAGTGACACAAAGTTTTTTCGCTTCCTTCTCCTCTTTCGCTTCTTTCTCTTCTTTCTTTTCATTTCTTTTGGGCCCATCGATAAAGATTCTGAAATAGTGAAATGTTCTGTTTGAGTTTCGGCTAAACGCCTGTGAATATGCTTGCCACAAATTTCACTGTGTGCCACGCCATTAACAGCAGACTCTGCTCAAGTCAAGGGGGCGTGGCACGAGTCGCACTCCTTTCTTTCTCGATTTTTTTGATTTTCTTTTTTAGAAATTCGCCACAGTTTGTTGGTAGCTGCAACTGATACGAATAGGAATACGAAACGCCCCCCAGATAGGTGTGACACATCGTGTGATTGATGAAATGTGGCAGCAGAGAACGAGAGGGAAGGGCGGGGAGTGGGATTCTGCTGTGGACCACCAACTAATTTCCACATTTTTCACATTTACGAAGACAAATTGAGGTGCGAACTTGGGTCGAGGCAATAAAATTGCCGAATATCAAAACAACAAAATCTTTTCGCAACACTCTCGCCCATAAAAAAAGCGACAACACAACACAAAAAAGGGGTTTGAGTGCTGGAAGGGTTGGCTGGGGGGGTTTTTTTTCGGACGGGGGGTTAGGGGTTTTAGTGCTACATTTGACACAGACGCTTCAAAGCTGAGCGCTGAGGCTGAGAGTGGCAGCCATGCGAATTTGGCGAATGCCAATTGTTTTTCGATTTCGCCGCTTAAAAATGCGCAAATCCGGACAGACTTTGGACTTGGGCCCACCATACTATTAAACTCAATATCTACAACAATAAATTTCAAGTCGCACTCACACACACACACACACGACTTCGATTTAGTTGCACAGATGGGGAAACGTGGCGAATCAAAGTCATTTCTGATTTCTATTTCTATTCCATTTCGAATTTCATCTGGATGCCCTTGCTGGGAGTCCTATAATATTGTGAGGAAGCATGTAGAGCATAGAAAAAGATCTCACTGAGTCCAATAATCATATATGTATTCAGTTTTACAAATCCACTGTTAGCCTTAAAACTCCACCACCATTTTGAAAAACATTATCGGTCTGCTATATGCATATATATATCCCTAAAACCCATTAAAACAATATATTATTTATTTTTTACAATCAAATGGACTTCGTTCGGCAAGGGTAAATAGAATTCGACAAACTTAAGTTAACATTTTGATTTTATTTTTTAGTTTTCCATTTGATTTCGTTTTATGTGCGACTCGCCAAAAGTTGTCAATTGACAATTCGCTGGCCATAAACGTAGAAAGTCCAACCACCTCCACCTCCACCAGCACCACTCCCACCTCCATCACCGCTTCCACACCACACCCCTCTGGCGTTTTCAATAAAACTCAACACCAGCCGCAGACAAGCCGTGTCTACCCCTCATGTCCATGCCCATTATTTTTATTAGCATAATGTTGCGAGGACTGATCTGGTTTTCCAGGCCCAACTTCGATTTGCTACAATTTTATTTATTGTTTTTATTTGTATTTTTTCCCTATATTGTCCAGGCCAAAGTTAAACATTGCCCTCGTAAAAGCGGCTCGAAATTACATTTTAAATAGTTCTTGTTTCTGTGCCGAGTTCTTTTTATGGCTAATTTATGCGCATGGCCAAATTGAATAGTCGAAGGTTGAACCGCCAAGTGAGAACCATCAGAATTGACCACCAAAATTGCCCCCGACGGGATTTGTGGAACGCATATTGCCCCATGTTGATATCTTTCCCCCCAAAATATATTAAACCTAATTAATTGAGTTGTCCTTCAGGCCCCAATGTCATGTCAATAATGATCTCGCCAAGTGTTGAGCTATTTGTTAATAAATACGTTATAGTCCACAACGTATGTGTAATATATGCACATATATTTGAATATATGAATAGTACACTCAGCGAAATTTCAAATTGCAAATATTAATCAGAAGCACTTTGTAAATGCGGAAAGTTTCATTCATGATTTAAGTTGACTTAATTTGATTTATTTAATAATGTTAACTATAATACATTTATACAGATTATACAGATTCTTAATTTTGTTTGATTTCCCAATTTTGTGAAATTTTTATTCAAGTGTATAATGCTCAATGCCATGTCAATGCTGACCTTGAAAAGTGCGCGAAATG
Source organism: Drosophila atroscutellata (assembly GCA_035041605.1). Lineage (NCBI taxonomy): Eukaryota > Metazoa > Arthropoda > Insecta > Diptera > Drosophilidae > Drosophila > Drosophila atroscutellata. The sequence continues at coordinate 1,086,326 of JAWNLA010000059.1, forward strand.
AGTTGAGATCCATTATAATTTTGGCGATTCGATTTGTAACATTTCCCCAGTTTCCCCAATTTCGGTTTCAAGTGCATATATCAAACGGGTGAGGAGAGTGATGAGAGTGAGGAGGGGTATTCGAAGAAGGGACCGCAGCCATCACAACAGACAGTTGAAAGTGAACATGCGAATCTTGCCGAAAGTCTGCACCAAAATAGAACACATACACCCATATGAACCAGAACCAGACCAACAGCATCTGTTTCATATAAAAGAAGAATATGTCTTGGGCAACTGGAAAATGAAAAGACACACAAAGAAAGAAAAATCGGAAAATTTTCCATAGACAACACTTTAATGCCAAATGGCCAGCAAACGCTGAGGGTCATCAGCGCCAGCGATTCAAGATCACGCGCACGGCACAATGATCGAAGGGATCCACATCCCCGGTGCTGACATGATAGAGAAGTGCCTGCAAGTTAAATGGCACTCGATCCTTCCTGCTCAAGCAGAGCCAGGCGCGACGAGCCAAACAACGCAGACGACGCTCACTGACCTGTGGCCGATTCTTCAGATATCGCCTGCTGAAGATCTGCTTGAAATTTCCGTAGGGCGTCGGACGCAATTTGTGGCCCGTCAACGCCTGCCAATAGAAACTGAATTTCTGCATCGGTTTGAGGTCATCCCAATTGGGGCAGTGGCTGCCGCTCTCTTTGTGCTTCGAGCCGAGCCGTTCCAATGTTGATTTGTGCAGCGCCTTGCCACATTTCTCCAGCTTTGCCATACGCTGCTTGGTCAAGTCGTCGAGGGGATAAATGGCTTGCCAGCATTTGCTTATCACATCCTGGTGCTTTTTCCGGCAACTCGGTGGCATGGCACACAACATACTCCGGCGGAGATCTGCACTGCGTATTAGTCTTTGTTCGCCCAACTCCTCGGCATCGTAGGTGACCAATCGTTTGGGATACTTGTGCCTGATGGTATAGCTGAAAGTATCCTTTGGCTGGGTTGCCCCTGCGGATTTCTTGTAGCCAACGAAACCCAACAATTTGCATAGAAATTCCATGGTGAGCGCAAAAACAACACGTTTATTTTGAAATTTTGCAAACTCTAACGAGACGGGGAAAGTACGTATAAATAATGTGTGTATATATATATATATATATGTCGAGAGATGTTTGCAATTGTTTTTATCAATTTCAGTTAGAGGCGCCTACTCAGCTGCTGGTCGACGCTCATAATTTAGTGTTCATGAAAATATATGGCCCTATATTATAAATGCGAAAAATAGTCGCTGCCATTACCAATAAAAATCTAGCTTTTCGAGGGCAGGGCGTAAGCTACCAAAATGACAGCTATATTAAAAATGCTGCTGTTTGTGCAAAAAAAAAAGAGAGGAAAATGAGGGAAAATAAATACGAAAGAAACATTTGGATTTGCACAGAGATATTTTGTTAGAGTTTTCCACATTTGCCCAGCGCATTTATTATGTGGAACCCAGTCTGGTCTGTGCTTTCACATATTCCGACTCTTGTTCATATTCATATTCATTCTTCCGATTAAGCAGTTTTCATGGTCATCATTAAACATATATAAATATATATATATATAATGTTCATGGAGTCGGAGCAATCAGTGTGTTGTTGCCAAATAAAATAAGTGGCCTAAATAAAAATGTTTGCCATATTTTGGCGCTGTTTACGAGTCAATGCGAACGAACGAGCCGATTCGCCAATGAAAATCGCTGCAATTATTAAAATTAATTTCATTTATTACATCATGAAAATAACTCAACGTAAGCCCAACAAGAAGTAAGAGCGATGCAGTACAGGGACAAGCCAGACTGCGTTATACCCTGTAAACAGCTTTTATTGTCGACTGAATGCAGTTCACAAACTTGAACAGATTCAAATTGAAAACAAACTTTAACAGATAAAAAAAATATTTCAGAGATTCCCAGAGATTTGATTGCTCATCGATACTTATCGATATACGGAGAACTACAGAACACATCGATACAATTGATGTGGAATACGAGAACTCTTACTTCAAATTTGAACTCTCTCTATTAGTATATGTAGATTTCTGCCTGTTTCTTGCACATCTTTAGGCTACCCTTTTTGCCCATTTTTACAGGGTATAACTACATATCTGATACCCACACAAGCCTGCATTTTTGGCCACAAGCTGTCGCAGCAATTAAGATGTGACGACCAATTCGGCATTGTCCTTTTCACATTCATTGGTTGTCCTTGCCTGCCTCTCTCCCTCTCTCCCTCCCCCCTCATAACATGTCGTTCTGCGGCTTGTTCAGCAATTCTCTTCCCCCCTCTCTCCCTATCTCCGCCCCTCTGGTAATTTCAAGTTAATAACGCTGAAAATATAATGCACGTTCGATTTTGCATCACTTTGCTCTGTCAATTGCCAATTTGGCGGCCATTTTCGTTTATTTGCCAATTGTCCGGCGTAATATTAGCCAAGCAAAGAAATATTCCGACCGGGACTACCTATAAAATCTGTTTTTAATTGCTTGTCAGACAACAAAATGCGTATTTTTGTGCGTTCACATCATTTTGTGTACTTTATGGGCACATTTACAGCTCGCTTTTAGCCAAATTCATAACTAATTTACAAAATGCTTAAAGCTGTCGCAAAATTAATACTCAAATCAGAACAAATATCGAGTTGAGAATACGAAAATCGGCCCAAAATTAAGAGCGCCATATAACTTGGGGAAATTGTTCGGACAGATGAAGAGCACTTTTAATTCGGCTAATCCAAAAATCATTTCTTTTTGCCAATTCGCTAGTATTTGAATGGCAAGGTGTGATCGTAGCCCAGTTATGCCCAGTTCATTATTCCTGTCGTATATCAAATCAGACCTTTTTGGGGAACACACACAGCTGAGAATGCTCTGAATTCCCTTAGTTATTTTGAGCTGGCACACATGCCTTTATGATGAGAGAGATAATATAGCTGCCAAAACTGAGTGGCTTTCCCTAAGGAAAGAAAATCGCATTCCACAAACACCAGCACACGCACACACACGCACACACACACACACACACACCAGCACACACTTTATGGCGGTTAGGTGAGCGTCTTTCGCCGTGTTTGAGCTAATGGCAATGCGTCTGCCACAGATCCCAGAACAATAAAATTCCCATTTAGACGCGAATGCTAACAGCCAATGGCAGCTCCCCAGACTCTGGGCAAGACTGTGCCACAGCCCCCTCTCAACCCCCCGCTATCCACTCCAGTCCACCCACTTGCCATGAGTAAAGTGTGGCAGCAGCAGTTTTTGTGTTTTGCGTTTACGTGAAAACAATTTTTATGGCATGTCAAAAACCTATTTTAATGCTTTTAATGAAAGCGAATTTTATTGCATTACTTTTCGATTTTACGGCCCAGCCTGGCAGGGGTGGAGGGGTGGCGGGGTGAAGCAGGGCAGGCATGTGCGTAAAAATGCACTCAAGCCAAAATGTTGACAAGATCGTAAAAAAAAAACTTTGCACGGCAAGAAAAAAGTAAAACGGAAAAACAGGTGACAAAGCAAAAACAAGTCAAAGTTTGTGCCCCCCAAGCAATGCCACTTAATGTGCCACAATGTGGTCTCAAAAAAGATAAATACAAGCGACCAAAAAAAAACACACACAACATTTCCGCTGTCAACGCTTTGCATAAATTCCGACTCCCAAATGTATGCTTGGCTTCATTGGATACCTTTGCCAAATTCATTTGACCAGAAACTTAAGTTATATTTTGGAGTCGCGCCAAAAGGACAGAGAGACAGCCAGAGTCGGAGTAGACATGTTTAGTGGCACGGCAAAAGCAGCAGCAGCAGCACAAGCAGCAGTAGCAGCGACAAAAGCTTTCAGCCATAAAGACGCAACCAGAGTTGCGTGGACGACAGGACGAAAGGACGACTTTGTCCTTTCGCACACGTCGACTGTCGGAGCACTCAACGTCAGCCAAATGCACATGCAACTCGCTCGGGTTAAGGACGAGCGGAGGCAGGAGCGGGGCAGTGCGGCAAGGAGACTCGAAACAATGCCGCCACAGGCACATGAGACCTCTCTTTCCACTGCTGCTGCTGCTCCTGCTCCCGCTCCTGCTCCTGCTGCTTCTCGTGCTGCTGCTGACAGGACTGACAATACTTTTGGACTTGAACGCACTTTTGCGATCCCTGCACTCAGAGAACCAAATCCAAATTAATTTGAGAAAATCGACAGCAACACTTACAACCTAAGAATAACAAAGGGAATCTATATTATATATATCTTAATTAATATATAAATAACAAACATAAAATATAACAAATTTAATAAATAAATTGCTAAGCGATTTTATTTTCAATGCGATTTCAGTTCAATTTTTCTTAGAGTGTATTCTATGCATTAAATATTGCATATGCACTAAATGGAGTCGGCCCAAAAACTATTGACAGGGTCAGACATGCACAGACATGCATTGTTGGGCGGCCAAAAACTGTCGAAATGTCACAGGACAAGGCACAAGGAACATCTTGGCCAGCCAAAGACTTGGCTTAAAGCAGCGTACTCCATTTTGTCCTTAAACAGTTAGCTCAGCTCGCTCTTTAGGTAAATTAGTTATAGCCAACCAAGGCTAATTTTTGCAAGCGAATTTCGGGGTTACATCGCAATTAGGGGTGACTACCAAATCGAAGGTCCCGTAGCTCCCACTTTGCATTCGCTCCTGAGTTCCTTTTTTATTTTTGAGTTCTTTAGTGTGACGAATACTTGGACTGACAATAAAGTGTCATTAGGATATATTGGTTGCCATTGCCATTGCCATTCGCATCGTAAAAAGCAATGGCAGTCGCAGGCCGCAAGTGCCAAAGTTACAACAAATTCGTTTCATAAGCACATTAAATGACAACAACAAAATGCAAATTAGCTAACGATGCTGCCCCTGCCTCCTGTTCCTTACCTCCCCCCTCTCAATAACAAAAACCAAAACCTACAAAAAAGGTGGAGCAATGAGCGAAACAACAAATTTTCGCAAGTACATCATTTTCAATGGCAATGCGTAAAAAGTATAAAGTGTTTTCAGCTGGAATTTAAAATACCCTAAAAAAGTCGAGATATTCGTGAAGTTCAAGAAGTATTATTATGAGAAGTAAGATCCTCAACAACCACATCCTTCAAGGTATTCCTTAATAATTATTATTCTGGTTACTATAAAACTGGTTCTAATTCTCACATAGACAAATTGGAAATTGTTTAAAAAATATATAACAAAATTGATAGATCTGATTTAGTAAAATCTGAAGTTTAATTTAAGTTTTTGCAATTTTCAAGCCTTGCTCATTTTTGAATGGAACACATATGAGCAGCACAATGAGGAAATATGTCAGCAGATAAACTTCAATTTGATAAAGGAGATTGAACTCAGAGAAACTTATTACAGAATTGTAAGACAAACAAGTTCAAATCATATTTTAAACAGTCATAAAAACAGTTTCGAAAAAATAACTACTACGATATGTGTTCCTATTGACATTAACCAAATCGTTAGGTTCAAAACTTTTGTATATGTTAATTTTTGCACATTGATTGGTATTCCCCTTTTGCGTAAAGGATCGTTAATGGTCTTGAAATCCCTCTTGATATATGCATATATATATATATTTTTTGAAATTTTAAGGAAAAGTACTGGTACCATTTCTTATAGAAATCGTAAATCAAAGATTTTCTTTTTGATTTCTTTAATTTATCTTCATTTTATTTGATAGATTTTCCTAACTACGCTTCTCCTTCCACTTTCGAAATCGTAATCAAAAGATCCTTAAACCTACAAATCTGACAAAGTCATCTTAGAAAACATTTCTTGTTACGGTTTTGCTATTGTTTTTTTCATTATATTTACTGTGGTTTTAGTTGAAATATTAAATATTTTTTAAAAAACTATTTCCTAAAAAAAAATTAGTTCCAAAAACAAAATTATTATTCTCAAGCATTGTCCAATTTTTGATTGGTATCAGATATAAAGAGGCACATAAAAAAGTCTTCTAATATGCCTCCTGCACATCTCGTTGTGGACTTTAGAAAGTGTCATTTGGGAAGTTGGGTATTCAAATCTGGGGTTGAGAGGGGGGAGGGGGAGGGGGAGAGAGAGAGCTCTAGCTCAAGAGCTCACAAGGGCCTGACATTGTTCTCGCTGGCATATAATTACAGTTATTTGTGTAGCTAATTAATTGCTAATCAATCATAGACCAAGACGCCGAAAAGGACCCACTTCCAGTGTCAGACACAGTCGCCATTTGCCTTTGTTGTTGTGCCTGTCTCAATGTCTGCCCAGGATGCTCTGTGGATGCCAATGGCACTTCTAAGGCGTCACCCCGCCCCCGCCCTTGGCCCGCCCACTTCCCACTTTTTGTACACATAAACAAAAAAGGCAGCGAAAACAAAAGCTTAGCAAGATTGATCACAACGGTCGCCGACGGCATTGAGACAGCGCTCGGCACCTGTTCGCTTACTCACGGTTATTAGCCAGGACGACACCAGGACGACACCAGGACGAGGCCAGGACGAGGACATCATGCAAATGGACGCTTTGCTACTTTCTGCCACACTTAGAAAAAAAATCGACTATATTCTTGTCGCTAAGGGCAACTCTACTTATCATTCAGAAAGTGTATTTTTGAAAGCCAAACTTTTTGGCTTTCTGGGTGCTTTTTGAAGCATTTCAAAATTTTAGAAATTGGTTTTCTGATAGCTAAAATTGATTTCTAAAAACAGGAAAAACTTTCTTTTACTCAGATTGTTGCTCTTAAATACGCCTCGATTTTTTTTCTGTGTGTGTCAATAGCCGAAAGCATAAAAAGCGTCAACAGCATTTTTTGCACCTTGCAAGGATTGTCGAGTGTTTGAGTAAGCCGTTGTCGGTTGTCCTGTCCGTTTCGCCTGTCCGTCGTCCTGGCTGTCAGTCAGCCACGTTGCCTGCCAGAGCTGACGTCAGCCTAGTCGTTTATCCTTTTGGCGCACATTTTATTTTACATAATTTGAACATTTAAGACGTGCCTGGGCATAGCCAAGAGGCTTTAGTTTTAGTTTATACAGCCAGTGCGTAGTTTTTCTTTTGCACCCCGAGCCCCCCCCCCCCCCCCCTCCACAAAACCTCTCCCCTGCTCTCCAGCTCATACGCATCCTTTACGCCCCAGTGAATTTTATGGCAGCTAAATTTGCCAAACCCCCCCCCTCCGAACTCGATCTCTTGTCACCCAACGCATTTTGTACTTCTTTTTGTTAAAAACTTGCACGTTTGCTCTTTTGGCCATTTTGTTGCTTGCGAAATTTAGAGTTAACCCAAATTGTCGGCTATTTGGTCAACATGGCTCTGCCGCTCTTATGCCATTTTCAATTCAATTGTTGTCTAAGTGATAGTAAGAGTCGCTCATAATGCTTTCATGGCTCAATATGAATTCTAAAATCAACAGCATGTGTGATTTTCCAAAAATGCTGCTGGGGATGGGCATGGAAATGGGGTAGCTAGGGTTGGGCAGACCCAAAACTTATAAAGAGCAAGAGTAATAATAAAAATCTGGAATATATGCTTACATTAAGTACAGATTGTAGTAGAAGTGAAGGGGGTGGTATAAATCTTAGCAGAAGAATATATTCTTAAATGGAGTGGGCAGAAGAATCAACATGGTCAAATCTGGAATATATGCCTGCATCAAGTACAGAGCATATCCAAAGCGAAAGAGTCAGATTATATATAATCTTGGAATATATGCTTAGATAGAGTATTTTATACTGAAATGTAAGGAGATGTCTCCGATACCCTAAAGTATATATATTATTGATCTACCTATCTTTCCATCTATCTGTCATATCCGTATTTCTTTCTATCTGTGTGTCTGTCTATCTGCGCACAAGTCCCTTACTTTTAAAGATATCTTGTTAAAACTAATCATGCATGGCAGTAAAAACATAAGAAACGACTATATTGGATCACTATATCATATGGCTGCCATAGAACCAATCGGTTGAAACACGAATTCGTGTAAAAGACTTTTGGTTAACCAGGTTTCTTCATGAGGCTCCCAAGTGTTGTCCAAAATCTTATTGAGATTAAACTACTATATCTATGTAAAAATATATATAGCTGTCAGCTTATCAGATTTTGTTTGAAACAAAAAACTCGAAATTATTTTCTAATAGTTAACTTACAAACATTGAAGTTTGGAGTCTAAAAATTGGGATTTTGAAGATATTGAGAACAATATAGATGGATAAATTGAGCAATAAAACTGGCGAAATTGTACACATAATGCATTTTGTTCAGTGTGTTCCTGTTGTTGTTGTTGTTATTATTATTGTGTGCAATGTGCAAATCCAACTTACAGAAATCGGTAAATCAGCAAATCGGTAAATCTGACACCGTGAACTATGGCAGCCTAGGGGAGGGTTGTTGGCTGGTCTGGTCTGGTCTGCTGGCAAAGGTCGCGTGACCATGTCACAACTTTCCTCCATTGAGGGGGCTGGGGTATATTGTCGAGTCGGCATTGTATTGAATGATTGGTAATTCGATACAGTTGCTCGATTGGCGCAGTCTGCATTTGCGCATTGTTTTGGTTCATTTGCCGCGCGCATCGCAAATTGACAGCGCGAGTCCCGAAACCCAAACCCACTCTCCGATTCCCATACCCCATCCAATGGCAATTCCCAATCGCAATCCCATTCCCCGATTCGCACTAATTTTCCTGCCTTGTCGTGCGCCGTGCGAAACGTATAAATAATTTTATATCTATTTTCCAGCCATATCCAAACTATTTATTGCTAATGGATTTATGGCCCGCTTCTCAGCTTATCATACATATATATTCGTGTATATATATGTGTGTATATATATCGATATCTTCATATCTGTCTTGTAAGTGCCACGTGTGTTGTGTTCCGTTTCCTGCTGCCCTTCTCCCCTCGGGAACTCCGTGCAATTATTACAATAAATATATCCATCTATGAGTGCACGGCTCTTGTCCATATCTGTGTCTCGTTTTTTATTTTGGCCATCTTTTTGACAGTGGCAGTGGCAGTGGCAGTGGCAGTGGCAGCGGCGGCTTCTTATTATTCTTTAATTTTGCCAAATTGTTTTCGTTTTATGAAATTTCTTTTCACTTCAAATTGTTCGCCTTTATCTATGTTTTTTTTTTTTTTTTTTTTTCTTTGCTTTATTATTGCTAGGATTGTGGAAAAGGTTTCCATTTCCCTGGCTTGTTGCTGCCACAGCTCGTTTTGCCTTTTAATAAATGTCCAGCAGCGACAGAAGCTTCGTATTTCGTCTGGGCGCTCAAGAAATATGCACAAATTAATTTTGTTTTATTTCGCACAAATTTAAATCAGGCAAGTGGTGGAAAGAAATACGTCATGTCCACACTGCCACTTGCAGTGGCAACAACAAGAAAAGGGTTTCAATTGCGTAAGGACTATCTCTCTGCCTGCCCCCACCACCACCCAAACAGGACACAACTGCCAACTGTTGTCCTGCGACTCGGCACGAAATTGCCTTCGCCTCCGCCTTCACCTTCGCCTCCGTCTTCGACTTTTCCTTAACTCTTGCAAACTTGGAAGAAGAAAAAAAGGAGGCGCCGCCTTTGGTTATATTCTATTGGGCTGCGGGGCAAGGGCTACTGTTATGAATGCAAATTAAAAGTATACAAATCTAATAAGTTCCATTTAAGATGCTTTAATTTGTTTCCCCCTCTCCCTCTCCCTCTCTCTCTCTCTGTTGCTCTCTCTTTCTCTGCTTTTAGCTTTGCGCCTTTTGCCATTTTGCATTCAGAAATTGTTGCTAATTGTTGAGCTTTTAGCGAGCGCATTTTTAATGCAAAGTGCACCATTTCCAAAGCCCCCTTGCCTCCTCCACCCGCCCTCCCCCTCACTGCCTCTGTTTGGATAATCATCATGCATAAAAACAAAATGCATTTTTATATGAAAATTGCATTTTGATTTGCTTTTTGTGCCAAAAGTTATTGCACCAAATTACAAAACACAAAATCATTTGAAGCATTGCATTTGAAATGCTTTGAATTTTCTTTTATAGCTTATTAAATGCACTTTGGCGTTGAGAGCAATTTGTTAATATATATACACGATTTAAAATATCTGTATAAGTGGCTCATTATATTCACGCAAGTTGGCAGTATATTTTAGATGTCCAATTTATATACTGAATATTCTTATTCATAGTTTATTGCATTCAGTTTGGAATGAAAGCACATTTTAAATAAATATAATTTGCATACATATTGCTTATTATAATGAACATATTGACTTTAAATATCTATATAAACAACTTAAAATATTTAAATCGAGTGATATAAGTGCGCTTTTCAATATCTGCAATAGAGAAAATTCAGAGCTTATCCAGCAAAGAAGACCTCAAAAATGCTCGGCGGGATGAGTGGAGCAGAATCAGCCCAGAAGCTACCAGGAAGTTGGTATCTTCCATGAATAATAGGCTAAGGGAAGTTGTTAAGGCTATAGGATATCATACCAAGTATTAGCATTCTTATTTAAGCTTTAATACGGAAAATATATTACTTTTTTAAGACTGCTCGAAATAAGCAGTAAACAAAAAAAAGGGTACACTTTTACATAATCCTACCTAGCAGGTGGGGAAACCCCAGTTTATTGGGGTCATACATTCATATTGGTGGTTAATACATGTACCTACCATTGGTCTTTGGAATTTTTGAAAAATAATGAATGGTTAGTTTATCGCAGGCAATTACTTTTTTTCTTTGACACTGGTCGACTTGGACTGTGAGCCACTGTATATAGAGCGCATTAGACTCAATTTGGATGGAAAGCATATTTCAAATATAAAAATATTTATTAAATATTTTTACAATCACACATTTTATTTGTAAGCTGAAAAACATATTTTAAATATACAAATTAATAAATAAGTATATATTTATGTACACCTTAAAATATATAATTTGACTACAGAGCATATCAAAAGTAAATATATATACTATATAAATACGATTTGAGCACATTTTAAATACGATTTTAAATATCTTTATTTGGAGTGAATTTTCCTGTATTCTGTCATACGAAACGAGGTCCTTAATGAGATGCAGGCTAAAGCATCCTTTGATTGACTAATAAAATGCTACGTGAGCTGATTGAAAAGGTTGGCAATTTAACACGCCACTGCCACTAGGTAGAATTCTTAAGGTTTTCATTTGCGTCTCTCTTTGTTTTTCTTCCTCTTTTTTTTTTTGCTTGGTATTCGGGGGCAGGCAAAGGTAATTTCCACGACCAGTTGGTGGCGCGTATGTGACGCACATATTTAAACAAACCCCCGTGGGGGCAGGCAGCTGTCACCCGGTGGAAGCACAATGTTGATGGCTGTTGATGATGCTGACAATGTGAAGCACAAATAAACTTTGGGAGAATGGCACAAATAAAGTCGATGCCACAACTGGCATGCTGCTGCTTTCTGACCATATGTTGCCGCCGCAGGCGCGCCTAGGTGTAACTACATGCCATAAAGTAGTAGTTGCTGTAATAGACTCAGTTGCCCCCAAAAAGGACAAAAGGGACACGTCCTAAGGACAGCAGCACCTTGAAGAAGCAGGCGGCTGCCAAGAAACACCTTGGGGTCGCTTTTTGCTGATTGTGCACAGAAAACCAAATCCACATCAATGTCGTCACATTGTGCCCCGTCTGTGTATTTGTGTGTGTGTGCCATGTGTGGGTGTGTGTGTGGGTGTCCTTTATAGTTTTGTTCATTTCATAAATATGCGTTTGTCCTTTTTACGGTTTTGGGTTTGGGTTCGAAGGCAGCCTGCGGCTTTCATAACTTGAGATGGACGGGCACACCTTTTAGCTGCTTCCCCAACCACCCCTGCCCCTGCAACACCCCGCTCTGTCCATAAGGAGATTCATAATTTGATCCTGGGGTAAATACATTTTATTATGATTTTTATGTATATGCGAGCCTGCAGTTTATATACGTTAGCAAGCCTAACCTTACATCAGCCTCTCAGCAGCTGCCGGCCTCTTCAACCTTGCCACAGGTTGTGTCCGGTGCTTGTCCTTTGCCGTGTCCTCAGCTGCTGCCGCCTTAAGTGCAGACTTATGAATTGGTCAGGCGGCGACATATGCGTATATGTGTACACTCAGCCGAAAATAACCCTAAAATTCAAATCTTACTGAAAACTACAAAATATATTCCCCAGTTTTAGAGATTATTTTTTGCCCTTTTTTCAGAAATGTTTTTTAAACTTTTTAAGAAAAGAGAATTTAATTACATTAATTTATACATTTACATACATATACATATATGTATAGCAATACACTTGCTGAATAATAGGCAGAGGTGTTATTGGCGCCAAAATGAGGCAGATTTGGTGCATTTCTTTTTCTGAGTGTATAGTTGACTTTGGGCTCGGATTTTCGGGGGGTTGGTCGTGTGGCCGTTTGCTGCTTTTGTTTGTCTTTAATATTTTGCACATAAACATATATCTTTATTTATTTAGGTCGTTGCGTACCTCGACCAAGCAAAACTGTCTGTTGGGCACAAAATTTATTAAAATATTGGCAACGGCCAATTGACCAACAGAAAGAGCCGAGACAATCGACGAGACGCAGCTGCACTTGATGCCTGCTTGTTGTTGTTGCTATTGTTCTAGGGAACAGTGCCCCGCGTACAATGCCACACTCAACTCGCTTAACACTTTCACTTTCAACGCTAAATTAATTACAATTTATAGTTATACCGAGCGAGCAAAGGCGAAAAACGAACAACAAAACAAATTAAGTAGGCGTTAAAGTAGTTCATATTTCATTTTGCAGCTTTTATGTGGAAGCAACGTCCAACAACGCAGACGAACAATTGGCAAGTGTTGACACACGGCCAGACTGCTCAAGTACCACTCCACCCCCTGGCCACCCCCTGTTGTGGCACTATCTATGTGGCACCTCGTCTTATGCGGACACTCCTCAGCCGATGATTGCTGCTTCTGTTGCTAGTGCAACGGAATTTGCAACTCGCAATTACTTCTCAGTTTTCCCGCCAGTCTTTGATTCATTTCGCGCAGACAGCGACAATAGGCCAAATGACTCCAAACCAAACGAGCCCACAATGCTGCACATGACTCCCAAAATACCCTGTAAAGAGAACAGCCTATGCAGGTATATTGTTACTTTCCCAATTCTTAATGAAGTTTCTATAGTCGATCAATAAAATTCTTAAGTAAAATTTAAAGAAGCAGATAGAAATAAAGAGAGAGAGAGAGAGAGAGAGAGAGAGAGAGAGAGAGAGACAGATAAAGAGTAGGACAAAAAATAAAGAAAACATAGGAAACACTCTGAGCCTGCTGATAGCAGTTTGCTCAATATGAAAATAAATTTTCATTACCAAAATCTGTGTTTTTCTTTGTCAAAACTGAATTTGTATAGTTGATCACTAATAGATCTGGTTGCATTATAAATCGATTCGAAAGCCTTTGGCTTTAAGATGGTGGCACTTATTGATATTGCAAATCGATTTGAATCGATATTCGCAAGGCGGCAGCAGTTATCGATAAACTGAAATAAGTTTTATCAGACCTGGATTCACTCCAAATTTGAGGTCAGTTGCTTTTGATCGGCTTCTTGATACAAATGGACAGACGGACATGCCAAAATTAACTCGATTTTGGTTCGCAACCAAAAATATGCATGGCTTATATATAATTAATTTTTAGTGTGCACAATCATAAATTTTCCATATTAATGGGGCCTGTATTCAAAACATTTCAATATATTTAACAGCTGGCTCCAGGCTGCCTCAGCTTCTATTCGAGCTCTGTCGACAAGCGCTTGCTTACTTGTTTTCAGTCCAATGCTGAGTAGTCCCATTCTGTGTGTTTTATGCAGTGTACCAAAAAAGTGTCCATCAATTAGAGGCATAAACAGCTGCCTGGTTGCAAGCAGTGAGCAGTGAGGCAGGCAGGCTACTTAATTGGCTAGTGGAATCACCTACTCAAGTGAGCCATATATATTGCCAAAGAGACTTTGGCCCCAAAAGGGGCCAAACTGGATAACTGAGCTGCTTGCCACATACACACACACACACACACACACACACATGAGCTGCACATCACGTAGCCAAATACTTTTGCACTTTCGCTTTTATTTCACTCCTGGGAGCTTGTTAGTCAAACGTGAGAAGTGAGACTCCATGATGAGCATCTTGATGTATTTGTCTGCCCGTGTGTGTATATGAGTGTGTGTGCCTATGTGTGCGTATGTGCGTGTGTATGCATTTTAAATTTCAAGCTTACACTCAGAAAAAAGATCGCACTGCATTTTTCGAAATCCACCAAGGTGAACTCCCCCAATTCATTCAGTAATTTTTCCTGTTCTCAATTTCAATATTGATTTTTTTTTAAGATTTCGAAAACTAGAAATACTTTCCAGATTTCACTACGATTTTTGCTGAGTGTAGGGGGAAGGGTCTGATTTGTGTGTTGTATCAGGTTGCGTAAGTCAATAAAATTTTCATATTTATTGACCATTAGACGCACAAGCTCGATGTGATTTCGCTTGAAACTTTTCCCTTTTTTTTGGCACCTCGGGCGCAGCTGTGTTTCTCTGCCTCCCCCTACCCCCAGGCAACCCCCCACTGCCACCTCCGTGGCATGGTCTGTTGGGCATTCGAATTGTCGTCGCTGCCGTCGCCATCGTCGTTGCCGTTGTCGGCTCGACAATGCGAACAATTCGCGTTGACATGTTGTCTGCATAATTGCAGTACACGAGACACTGACGCCACTGCCAGTTGCCACGGTTGCCACACTTGCCACCGCTTGTGGCAGCTGACAGAGAGACGTCCCGCTTTTGTTAACGCTTAGGTGCGAAACTCCGCGATGAATCTCGTATCGCAACCTTTGTGAAATGTGAATACCTAGGTGGCGTCAACCTACTTCGGCATTTGCTCGAAAATAGACGCCAACTCGGCCCACAAAAATGGTTGCCACCTTTTTCGTTTTTCTTTTTCTTTTTGCGGCACAAAAACCGGGTGCATGTGCAGCACTTGTCACAGGGGCATTGTCTTGCCGGGGAACACCCTGTGTGTTGGCGAAAAGGTGCAACCACTTAATGGGCGGAATGGCGAAATGCTTTGCATTTGGCTAGGTACGAATTTTGTGGCCAACAAATTTTCGTCGGCATTTTTGGGGCCAGGCCATGAGTCTGTCTGTCCGTTTGCCTGTCCGCTTGGCGTCTTGCCGTCGCCACCGCCATCAGCGGGAAACAAAAAAAAAAAAAAAACAAAAAATAAAATAAATGAAAAATCATTTCATTTCAATCCATTTCACTTAAAAATACGCAACACCGTTCGAAATGCTCTCGAGGCTGCTAATAAATTAAGATTTTCTCAGCGCAAGCAACTAATTTCGAATTGAACGCACACACATTTCCTGGGAATACGTGAAAATGCAGCCGGTACATTTAATCGAAGGCGATATGCCTTCCAACAACCTGCCCCCTCCCCTTCCAGCCCCCTGCCCCACCCCTCCGAATCACCACCCACTCTACACTCTACACTCTACACTCATGGCTAGCACAAATCAAGCGCGCCGTGTGCCACACTTTTCCACCAACATCCAGAATCCAAAAAAATCAAGTGAGACTGATGGAGTCGGAAGTAAACGACTCCATAATACACTGACCCGATTGAGGCATTATCAATTAGCCCGTTCCTTTCTACTTCGTCTGAAAAGGGTAAATCTTCAAAGTACGGGCAATCATCCTGAAATTATGGTAATCAATTTGGCATCCTTACACATTTTTATTTGGTTCAAGCTTTTTTTATTATTATTATTTATAATCCTTCGCTTTCAGAAAAAAAACCAAAGCATTTTTAAGTTTTTTGTTATCGTATCGTTTTGGTTCGCTTTATTTTTCTGCGTGTATATCTTGCAAATTTCAATTCTCTGGCCATGTTTGAATACTCTGCTACGATTTGGCTACAGAGTATTAAAACCGAAAAAGTCCGCAGCACGCCAAACAAGTCGGCGGCCCCCAAAAAGCATTTTTCAGTTTATTTTCAAATTCAATTTCAATAATTTTTAATGGGCAACGCAGCACGCACAACGTCTAATCGTCTGGCGTCGTATCCCTACACATACATATATACATATGTGGATATCTGCAGTATATAAATATATATATAGATATATGCTCAAAAGTGGAGGCAGCCTTTTGGCTAATTAGTCGAAACTTTTTGCACAAACATCGGCTACAATTTCAAGCTCAACGCGAATGATGTGCGCCATTCCTCCACCAGAGTACATATATTTACATATATGTATGTATATACAACTATATAGACTATATATAAACCCGATCTGACGGAATGTTTGTTTACAGTTGTTGTTGTTGTTGTTGTTGTTGTTCAACGGCTGCCTCATCAAAGAAACAACCATTTTTAGTATCTATTGGCATTCGTTTTGCTTTGACATTTTGTGTTTTTTTGCCGCTGCTAAGGAAAACACCTTTGTGCGCCGCTTTTCCACCTATAAAACGAACAACTTTACGATCAGTTTCCTCCCCCCACTCGGGTTGCCTCTCGGACTGTCCATCGGGCAAAGAGATGTAAGCGAAATTTTTATGCATCGCGGCAACTTCCACGAATTCCACGCCGGAAATTATGACCGCCGTCGACCTCCACACACAGACCGCATCTCTCTCTCTCTCTCTCACACACACACTCTCTCTGTGTGTGGGGGATTGGGCGACAACAATGTAGCCACAAAACATTAAAATATGAAAAATTCACTTAAAAATTGTAAACAACGCACGCTGCCTGCTCCCATTCATTGCATATTTCGAAATAAGACGCACAACAAAAAAAAACAAAAAAAAAAACATCAGCAACAAATCGGAAAGCAAATAAAATAACTGCAAAAGGCTGAAAGAACCGCAGAGGTGCTGCTGCCGCTGCTGCTGCTGCTGCCTGGCAGAGAAAAACTCTTTACGATCGATCGTTAAATAAATTGCCACATGAATCCAAATGAGGCATGGTCAAAACACAACACAACACGGCCAGTGCACCAATGCAGCCACTTACATAAGCATCTATATATATATATATATATACATATTATGTATTATGTGCATCCAAACGGACAAATGCTCAGCTATGCAACGCTGCACTCATTCACCATGATCTACTTGGCCTAAAAGTGTGCGCAGTTTTGGCCATTTGATAGTGGGCGGGGCTGTCTGCCGAAGCTAACTAAATCAATTTTGTTATATATTTCAAAGCAAGAATGTTTCCCTTATTTAACTTGCTTCTGTTTGCTACTTTACTTTACTTTTATTATAATATTAATGTCATCGTGATCTAAATAGAGCATCACCAGTAGGATATATACATATTATCGATCAGGATCAACACTCGAGTCGATCCAGCCATGTTCGTCTGTTCGCGGATCTCAGAGCCTACAAGTTCAAGTTCGCAGTTCGAAACATCTAATTTTGTTCGTTTTAAGCCAATTTTTTTATAGTAGAATTGAATTTTTTTCCAAATATTCGATTTAATGTAATGTTTTAATTTATTATACTACCTTTAGTATTAGTCCCGTTGAAAGATGGACATCAATGGAATCTCATCAGTTGCTTAGGTGTGCATCATTTACTATCACGTTGTTATCAGATGCAAGATATCGAGCTCAAGTCCTACGTCACTCACCTTTCGCAAGACTATATAGTATTCTGTGATGTAATAATATTAAATAATAAAACCCACCATAAGAGTTTCATGCAAATGGAATTCGATAAGCTTGGAATTTGACATGTGCTTTTGCTGATGTTGACAATCACAAATGGGACTCCGCGGAAACAGTTCGAAAGATATGGCAAGCGAAAGCGAAAGTAAGCACACTAATGTGCCTGACGCATATTCGGGGAATTGATTAGACGATGATTTTGTGGTTTGCTCAACATTCATTGGCCGAGCTGAGGATGAAGTTAATCGCTGCCAGTAAATAGTTGAATATTAATGAACAACATTTTTAACGGGCACTTGCAGCGCATTTATCGCTCCAGCTGAGAGGCGGACACGGGTCCAAGTCCGCGACTTGAGTCCGTGGTACTAAAAACGTAGAAAATCACTGCAGCAATTAAAATGAATTTATGAATCACGGAATCTCGGACTGACTGACTGACTGACAGGATAGACGCAGATATTGATGATGCGCGACTCTCTGCGGCAATATTGTATTAAAATTTTTTGCCATCATAAAGATTATTATTTTATGACATACATAAGTCGCACTGTAGGAGTGTGTGTGTGCGAGTGTGTGTGTGTGCGAGTGTGTGTAGTATGGACACGCGTCACAGGCAAATTCTAATAAATTTTTAATGCACTCCATCTCCTTTTAGATTTGAGAGCGCACTTTTATTATTGATATTTACGGCTCCAAACACATTTATCGATGATGCATAATTCAGCAGGGCTTGCTACATGTGGCATCTGTGTGTGTGTGTGTGTGTGTGTGTGGCATGACGTCAAGGACCAAAAGCGTAGACCTCAGCTGCGTAATTAATGAAGCCATAAAAACTACAGTCAATTAATTAAAAATGCAACCGAGCTGCGCGAGAAGTGAGAGAAAAATCTATCTTGTGTCCAGGCGATGAGGCACGGCCAAAGTTGAATGTGCCAACTGTAAAATTGTGTTTTACGAGCGATCTGCACTTGATGGCCATTATCCATTACCTCGCCTCCCCCCTCAACTCGATACCCCTTGCCTAAGTTTCAGATTGCTCTATTCAAGTGCTTTTGTTGTTAAGTATTTGTCAAGTAAACTGGCGTCGGCCATTGTAAAAATTTTTATTATACACTCGTAAATGTCAAATGTAATTTAAGCGCACTCACACATGGCAAAAATGCCCATGTATGTGTGTTTATATATAAATTATATATACATATATATATAGCTAGACATTCAACCATTGTCGCTTGCAAGTTAACAGTTAGCTAAACGCTTGATTGAGCTGTGTGCCAAACAACTTGTAGCCACATTGCCACACAATACACACACACACATGTGTGTGCGGGTGTGGCTGTGTGTGTGTCTGTGCCTGTGCTGCTTGAATGTGTCTTGAGTTTGTCACCAAATGCAACATGTACCAAATGTTGCCACGGCACAGACAGACAGACAGGCCGTAGAGAAATTACAAATTAAGTGAGACTAAACAAACACAGACCAAGTCTCTGTCTCTACACTCAGAAAAAAAAATGTCGCCTTGAAAACTGGAAAGATTTTCTTGTTTATAGCAATAATTAATAACAATTAATAAAAAATGAAAAACAAATTTCTAAAAATTAGAAAGGCGTCCAAATACATGTCGAATTACTACAATTTTCTTTCTGTGTGTAGACTTCTCTCCCTCTCTCTCTCTTCCTCTCCTCAGTCTTCAGACCTGTCTCTCTCTACGCCGTAGATTCCCCCATCTATGAGCAATGCAAACAATTTACAAGAACTAATCAAAATATTTAGAAACACACTGAAAGGTGCCAGTCGCAGTTGCAGTCGGAAAAGCAAACGAAGAGTTTTTCATTTACATTTCCATTTCCATTTCATTTGCACATGAAACTTGGCAGCTGTCTGCGGATAATTTCAAAAGAATGGCCCAACATATGGTAACAGGTTACACCAGTAGGCAAAAACAAAATCACATCATCTCAAGTGGTATCTGAGCGAGTAATAACACGATCTATCACGACAGAAAAAAACATATATAGAAGAATCCATTCAATATTAGACAGAAGTGCTTAAGGATATATAATCGAATTTGCTGTCAAATGTTTTAATAAAAGCGATCAAATAATATTAGTACTTTTCGAAAGGGACTTTTAGTAACCTCTATTATCATATAAAATATCAACAGGTTTCGTAAAAGTCGATTTGGCCATGTTCGTCTGTCTTTCTGTCTGAACAAGCCAATCTGAGTTTTGTTTCACCATATGCACATAAATCTTATTCCATTTGATCGATAATTTTTCGTGCTTTCAAGTTGCCCATTTCTCTAGTGACGAAGCTGTTGGCAATAAACAACATTCTATATATGACAATAAATACATTTACCATTTCAATAAATACATTTACCATTTATTAAACTTAAAATAAGTTAAGCATTCCCCAAAGAAGAGCAGCATCCTCAGCAGCTGCAGGAGTTCTGTCAATTGAACGATCTGTAGCCGAGTTCTCACGCTCTCTGCCTGGGCATGATGAGTGCATATTTGAGCATTAATTAAATTAAACAACTAACAACAAATAAATGTAAACAGCGATAGTCGCCTGCCCTCCCCCAGGGGGTGGAGTAGGCATAAGGACCAAACACCTTGCACACGTTTCGCGACACGTGTCGACCACTGAGCTACCAAATTAAACAGCTCTCTCTTTAGGCGAGTGCTGATGAGCAAAAGCAAACCGTAAATTGTCACATTACCAACCCCCTTCCCCTCGCACCACTCCACATGCAGGAAAATGGGAAAAACAGCGCATTGATTTCAAGCAACGTGTGCCGGGCGTGTGACCAGAGCAGCTACCTACACTCTGAGAAATCTGTGTAGTTTGCAAGCCAGTTGCCTTTACTCTGGAGAGTGTTTGAGCAGCCGGCGCTGACAGCACCACCTGCACCACCCAAGGCTGTGAAATGCTTGTTGCACGCCGAAAAAAGCCAAACCCCAAAAATGTGTGAGCTATTTGAATATTTCCCGCAAAAAAACCCAAGCAATTTTTACCCCGTTTTTAAAGACTTGCTCCGATGGTAATGAGCGCTGTGAAAAATAACCACTTCTTTTTCTTGGGTGGTTTGGTGGAGCGACAGTTGGGCAACGGATGACGGATGCATTGACACAGCAAATTAATATTAATTTTTGTCACACGCGCCGCTGACACTTTCTGCGTGCTGCGAGAAGTCCTTCTCCGAGGCATAAAAATAACACGGAATTATTTTCAAAACATTTACTTTGCTGCTGAGTGGCTCTGATATGATGATGATGTTGTCTGTCTGTCTGCCCAACTGTCCATCTGTCCGCTTGTCTGTCTTTCTGTATTTCCGTCTGCAATTGGGCCTTGCCACGTATCCTGTGACAGGATATCAAGTGAAATGATGCGCGAGTCCGTCCGTCCGAGCGTCGTCGAGCAAGGACTTGAGTAATTAGTTTGGATTTTGTGGCATTATAAAATCTCTTCTTCCTTTTTTTGGTTTATGCGACTGCCGCACAAATATTTATTCAAGTGTTAAAGTGTCTGCAGCGCAAAAAGCAAAAACCATTTTCTCTTCCTCTTCCTTTTTCGGTTTCTTTTTTTTGTATTTAAAATTTTTGATTGCGCCCCATTGCAAGTGCCGTCAATCTTTGTCTGCCATGAAAAATTAGACACCTTATGCATTGAGCAAATACGAATACGCAAAAAATGAGTTCTAGAACTTTTTAGAGGCAAACTTTTCCCAGAGAAAAAAACATTTTCATACACAATCAATCCTTGTAATTGGCCGTTACGCGTTTTCCTGCTAGCATTTTTCTAGTTTTCCCATGAAAAACGTAGCGCCAAGTGAAACTGAAGCGAGAAGAGAAAAAATAGAAAACGCCAGACTAAAAATCAAATGGCAAATGTTAAAAAAAAGCTGAAAAGGAAAACTCACGCGCTGCAAAAGGGAAATGCAAAAGAAAAGTTTAATTTTACTAATCACAGCAGCGTAATTACGTGGAAAATGAATTTTTTTTCTTACATTTGCTCCTTCTGCTCACCCTCCAGAAGGCAATGTCTTGAGCAAGGCAAAAGTCTGTACCTTTTCCCGGCACACCCAACTCCTCCCTTGGCCCCAACTCTGACAAACAAATAACTTGCAATTTGTACGTTTTAATTTTTGTGTGTTTTGTACGGAAAAATTTTTCAATTTTACTTTGGTTATTAATCAAAGAAGGCAACTTGAGCCAACCGAGTTGGAGCTAAGAGTCAATGCCTTGGCTCGTCTTGGCCCAGTTGAGGTCAGTCTTTGCTCCGACACACACACACTTCCCTGAGATCAGCTCAGCAAACGTATCTGTAACTCTGGCTGTAACTGTATCTGTAACTGTATCTGTATCTGTAGCTGTATCTGTAGCTGTATCTGTATCTCATCCACACATGGCCACACACAGAAAAAAATAAAGTACAAATATTCCCAGGCAGGCGAACATAAATTGTTCAAAAACTAAACACGCAATTCAAGAGTCTAATAAAGTTACGCAAACAAATGATGCGGTGGTGCCCCCAAACGGGGCAAAGTGGAGCAGCACCGCCAATGAGTGGTGTGTGTTCTTGTTGCCTAATGTGCACCGCAGATACACACAGCTACAGCTACAGATACAGATACAGATACAGATACAATGTCGCAGCAACACTTTCCACCAATAAGTTGATTTTTGTTTTTTTTTTTTTAATTGCAACGAGAGGCAAAGTGTTAAAGAGTTTATGTGCAACATTTACAGAGTGAAGTGGGCGGTTGTTGGTTGTTGCTGGCACACAAAGAGTGCTGTCCCATTCATTTCCCATGCGGCACACACACACACACACACAAACATACGCACACAATTATAAACGCAATAAAATACTTTTCAAGCGAAAGTCATAAATTTTGAAAAAGCGACGCTGGCGACAAAGAAGCTGACGACGCGACTCTCGACTCCGATTCCGACTCCGATTTCGATATACCCCATTTTTGTTGCACTGACTGCCGTGTGAATGAGTTTACCCCAAAAACAGGGGATCGGGCAGACGGTGGTGGGGTTGGAGGGACGAGGCAGCTGCTCCGCCAATGGGATTGGACTGTCTGCGAGCTGTTTAGAAGAAGCCAATGGACTTGGACTCGCCGCTTTAAGAGTTAATCACACCAGATGTTAATGGTTTTTATGGTCGTGTTTACTATGCAACAGCCCCTCCCCCACCTCTCTCTCTCCCTCTCTCTCTGTCCCCCTCTCGGCGCCCCCCTCTTTGTAGCCCTCTGCAAGTGTAGCTGTATCTGTATCTGTATGTGTGACACTCGGCTGTGGCATAAGGTGACATCATCATCATCATCCTCATCAGCAACATCAGCTGCGTTGAGCGACAGCCAGCCGTTATATATACACTAAAAAAAATCTCCATGCTTATGCCGCCAAGGACAAGCCACAACATTATTTCGAGAGTATATTTCCAACAACCAGAGTTTTTTCCTTTCTCAAATAATCTCAAATCTCAAATATTTTTTCTTATATTTAAAAATAATTTTGAACATCAAGAAAAACCATTTTCTAATTTCCATTATGAAGCGATTTTATAAAATTCAGTGTGATTTTTTTGCTGAGTGTATATATATATTTGTTGGGGTAGCCTACTCCTGCACCTAGCCGCAGCTCCCCCGCCTCCGGCCCCGCCCCCTTCCCCTATTTAAGGGTCGCTTATTATGCTAAGCTAAATGAGTTTAAATTCTGCGTCTGTTTATTTGTTTGTTTGCCTCTCTGTTGAATGATTTGTGTCTGTTTGCCTTCGAGTTGCAGTTGCAATGTGTTCAAATACTTATCAAGTGTGTTTAGATGTGGATTTTGTTACTTATCGCTGCTCAGCGTTAACAAACCTAAGTTGACTAATTCCAACATTTTATTGCTTACCTATTAAAAAAAAAGCAATTGTCGTCTAACGAGGCACTTCAGCGATCTGAGCTGAAGACACTCGGCAATTATAAGCAAATTGGTCGATTTACTGTGGATATAGCTAAGGTGGTTTGTTCAACTTACAACAATAATACTGCACTAGAGACACTGAGAAAAGTGAGTAGGATACCATAGTTCATAATGTTGAATGCTTCAGAGCCCTGCATGCTTAACGCAGTCATGTCCACAACTCGTCTCTCGATGCGCCTCATGAGATTGTTGAGATCCTTTCCAGCCAGGCACCTTTGCCATCCACATGGACAGTCGTACGCTTCAGCAGTGATCGGGCAAGATTTTGGAGTTCATCGATTTCCTGGGGAGACAATGCATCATGGAACACAACTATGAATGGATTAAGCAGAACAATTTCCATTTTTAGGGGTGCCAGTCGCAGAAATGGCGAAGTCTTCATTTTATATTCGCAGTGCAGATTTAATTGTGGCACAAATTGACCTCGACAACCTCGAGATTAAGATGTAATATTCTCTTTGGCAACAGGTTTCAATTTGGGCTCCTTTCTGATCATATTCTGGAAGTAAGTTCTCAAATTGAATACTTGGGTTTTCTCTGATTTATTTCCCATTATCAGAGCATGATCCAAAATTGGCATAGCTGTGGAATAATACTCTGAATTTACTCACTATTTTCAGCAAATGCACTGGCC
Source organism: Drosophila atroscutellata (assembly GCA_035041605.1). Classification (NCBI taxonomy): domain Eukaryota; kingdom Metazoa; phylum Arthropoda; class Insecta; order Diptera; family Drosophilidae; genus Drosophila; species Drosophila atroscutellata. The sequence goes on from JAWNLA010000059.1 coordinate 1,110,678, forward strand.
ATGAAATACATCAATCTCTCAGGCTCAGATCCCATCAGAGTCGGAGTTGTCTGATTGGATCATCACCACCCTTCCACCATTAATTTCCACTTGTTGAGATTATAGCAATGGCAAAGGCAATCCACAAAAATATCCATTTGAGTGAATCCATTTCGTTGAAAACTGACAACTCCAACAATGTTAATTTAGTTCCTAACTCATCTTATAGTTTGTATTTGAGATAAATAAAAGACTTTTGAATTGGTGTATTTGTATTGCGTATGGCAATTGGGCAAATTTTATTGCAGATTTAATTTAGAATTTTTCAAATTCCTCATGCGTGTAAATTTAGTGAGGAACGGTGCGCCACCAGTCCTGGAGCCAGTCATGGAGTTTGAAGTTGAGCGAAGGGATGGGGTTGAGATTAGGGATGAGGTTAGGGTTGGTGGGTCTGTGGGTGGGGTTGTGGGTGGGGATGCAGTTGAGGTTGGGGGTGGGGGTGTGGGTGGGGATGCAGTTGAGGTTGGGGGTGGGGGTGTGGGTGGGGATGCAGTTGAGGTTGGGGGTGGGGGTGTGGGTGGGGATGCAGTTGAGGTTGGGGGTGGGGGTGTGGGTGGGGTTGAGGATGGGGATGTAGGTGAGGTTGGGGGTGGGCATGTGGGTGAGGTTGGGGGTGGGCATGTGGGTGGGGTTTTATTTGTGGTTGTGGTTCTGGTTCTGGTTCTGGTTCTGCTTCTGGTTGTGGGCGGCTTCCCTTCGGTGGACTTTACCAAGCAAATGGCTAAGACGGCACAGCTTAGGATCAACGTTGCGATTCTCATTGCGATGTTTGTGGAATTCTTCTGAATGCTGATCTCTGTGTGGAGACCGAGAGCTATTTATACCAATTTCAATTTAGGTTCTGTTTACCCAACTATCGCGGCTGTGTTAATCATTTGCTCGAATTGTTTACCCGTCCTACTTAAACTATAATTTCTGCACGAATAATCTATGTCAATTTTTGCAAAACTTAATATACCCGAATAAAAAACGAAATTTAATTGTTTGCTCCTAGTTGGCTGTAGTTTGTTTGCTGTTTTTTCTGTGTCAACTGAACACCTTGGAAATTGGAAATAAACATATTTCGCATAAATAAACAAGTTATGCAATATATATTTCGCAATATTTCTAAAGGTGGTTATAGATTCAGTCTCAATTAAAAACAGTTCTCAAATATTAAAAATGTTTTCAATAAATAATACGATTAAACTGAAATTCAAGTCACCAATTAAATGATATATATTTCAAAGTGGAAAATATAATATAAAATGAATACGGAAATTATTATAATATATACTCTGAAGTTTTTCGTTATATTTATCTTAGTTATGGTTTTATGAAGAGTGCATTGTAATCATAATAAATATTTGTACCCATGCCAAAGGGGAACTCCCAATTTAACAGTTTTATGAAACGATATTCAACTTAAAGGAAAAAACTATTTTAGATTAACTTTATTTATAGAAACAATTTAGATCTGTGCAGTGCTCTTGTCTAACTTACTAGACTTCATTTACTATCATGCCTAAGGTTATGCTTGGGGTTTTCGTATACCAAGCCTCTGTGAGCCGAAGTAGTACAGTGTCGAGCGAGTATTGGTTTTGCAAGTCCCATCGACTTGGACGCATTTAGATAAATAAAAATATTAGCCACCAACAGAAGATCCTCTGTGGACAAGTGAAATATATTTTTAAATTTAATTGAACAATAATCCATTTACCCCCAAGGCCAATCAGATGTCCCACCTACACAAGATCCCTTGGATGTGGAGAATATACAAGTAAGTGCTTCAGATCCACAATTAATATGCAGTAAAGCTGTGTGAAATTGCAAGAGTAAATCTCTCTTAAAGTTCGCATGAGAGAGCTTTCGCTCAACTTTAATCGTACATACAACGAGCGGAAGCTCATTGCTCTCTTTAAAGATCTGCGCGATGAAGTTGAGCGGGCAAAGTTTATTGGGGACTAACTTCAGGTGCTTAACATAATTCTGTTGGTTAACATAATTCTGTTGCTTAACATAATTCTGTTGCTTAACATAATTCTGTTGCTTAACATAATTGGAAAGCATTAATGAGGGACTAAACATATGTATGGATGCACAGTTTCATTGAGTGTAAATTAACATAATTTTCAACACTCTCAATATGGTTAAATTACAAGATTTTGTATTTCATTTTATAATCTTCCATCTGTAAAAAAAGAAAGAATCAAATATCGGATTACAAAATATTTAAATGTAAAACAGTTAAGACAAAACTGAATTTATTTTATTAGAAAGCTTAAGTTATCGAAATTGTTCATCAACATTTTTTTTTTTTTTTAAATTTATGAGATCGGTCCAATTCCTTTTTCCTCTCTTCTCCCTTCGAACTGAAACCACAGTCGATATCGTTTAATTAGTATTATGCACAGCGAACGTGTAGCGCAAGGAACTTTAAGAAACCTCGACCAACCGATGCAGCCGGAACCACTTCTTGGAGGCTACATTATCGTCTGCCTATGTGTGTATACATAATCATGTGTAATATATCACAACTTCAAACTTAGTATTTTAATAAATTACGCCAGCAATTTACAATTTGCAGTTGTGAGGAAAACAAAAACTGGAGTTACACAAATAACTCTCTCATTGACCATGTCCCCAATTTTCAAGTTGTACACATCATGTGCTCATTTGTAAAAGTGGCATGCGTACGATCCATGAATATCTTCCAGTCTGTCCAATCCTCGTGCATGCGACGTGTTAGTCAAAAGGCTTTCCGCTTGCAATCGTGGAACAACACTGAGAAAACTAATAGTTATAGTTTCAAATAAATCAAGTTAGACTTCGGAACTTACCTTTTCAGTGTATTCAACTTTCTCTCCAGCTCATCCGCATAGCCGTTGAGGTTCTCAATGAGTTTGACCCCCAGCAGGAGCAGCTTCACCATTCCCGAGACTGATGTCGAGTGACTTTCCTCCAATGTTTTATTTCCATTTGTTAAGATTAACCAACTGTTCAAAACTGACAACCCCAACAATGTTGCTGTTGTTCCTAACTGACCTTATTTTAGAGTATATTCTTAAATGAAGTTTGGATTTGAGATAAAGAAAAGACTTTTGAATTGATGTGCTGTATTGCGTATGGCAATTGGGCAAATTGATTGCAGATTTTATTTAGAATTTTTCACATTTCTCATTTTTCCAAAGTTAATCAGGACCGGTGCGCGTCCTTGCCTCCAACCCCAACCGTTTCCTCCATGTCCCCAAGATGGTCTTGCCGTTGTAGTCTCAGTTGTACTGGTAGTGGGTGCAGGCGTGGCCTGCCCCTCGGACTTTACCAAGCAAATGGCTAAGACGGCACAGCTTAGGATCAACGTTGCGATTCTCATTGCGATGTTTGTGGAATTCTTCTGAATGCTGATCTCTGTGTGGAGACCGAGAGCTATTTATACCAATTTCAATTTGGGGTTTATTTACCCAACTATCGCAGTTGTGCTTGAATTGTTTACTCTTCCTAATTAAACTATAATAAACTTACACGAATAATCAATGTTGATTTTTGCACAACTGTTTTCAGAATTTGTTGCGCAACTGAATATACCCGAATAAAAAACGAAATTTCTTTTGTTTAATTGTTTGCTCATAGGCTGAAGTTAGTTTGCTGTGTCAACTGAAATTGGAAATAAACATATTTCGCATAAATAAACAAGTTATGCATTATATGTATCGCAATATTTCTAAAGGTGGTTATATATTCAGTCTGAATTAAAAACAGTTCACAAATATTAAAAATGTTTTCAGAAAATAATACAATATAAAATGAATACTTAATTAAATTACTATAATATATACTCGGAAGTGTTTTCTTATATATAGAGTGCATTGTAATTATAATAAATATTTGTACCCATGCCAAAGGGGAACTCTCTATTTAATAGTTTTATGATACGATATTCAACTTGAAGGAAAAAACTATTTTAGATTAACTTTATTTATAGAAACAATTTAGATGTGTGCAGTGCTCTTGTCTAACTTACTAGACTTCATTTACTATCATGCCTAAGGTTATGCTTGGGGATTTCGTATACCAAGCCGATCTTTTGCCGACGCCCTCTATTAGACGAAGTAGTACAGGGTCGAGCGAGTATTGGTTTTGCAAGTCCCATAGACTCGGACGCATTTAAATACATAAGAATATTAGCCACCAACAGATGATCCTCTGTGGACAAGTGAAATATATTTTTAATTGAATTGAACAATAATCCATTTACCCCCAAGGACAATTAGATGTCCCACCTACACAAGATCCTTTGGATGTGGAGAATATACAAGTAAGTGCTTCAGATCCACAATTAATATGCAGTAAAGCTGTGTGAAATTGCACTAGCAAAGCTTTCTTAAAGTTAGTAAGAGAGAGCTTTCGCTCAACTTTAATCGCACATACAACGAGCGGAAGCTCATTGCTCTCTTTAAAGATCTGCGCGATGAAGTAGAGCTGGTTTTCAATATGGTATTAGAAATGAAGGCACAATCTGAAAGGATGCCAACACTTTAATATGGAAGTCGCTGTCAACAAACTAATAAATGAAAATGAAACACTTGATTAAATGAAAGTGAATAAATAATTAAAAACAATTACTCAAAAAAAGAAGTAATCTATCTGTAAAAAAGAAATAAAATATCGGATTACAAAATATTAAAATTTAAAACAGTTAAGACAAAACTGACTACTTTTTTCCGAAAATTAATCAGGAATTCGAATATACCAGAGCAAGTTCATCGAGTAATACAGCATGTCCTCGAGACCTTGGAAAATAAGCAGTACAGCACTGCTGTCTTCCTGGATGTCCAGCAAGCGTTTGACCGCGTATGGCATGATGGCCTGCTTTTTACGTTTAAGTCCCTACTACCATCGGCGCAGTATTTACTGCGCAGGTCCTACCTGCTTGGCCGTTCTTTTATGGTTGCTGCTAGGGGCGAGCGAGCAAACATCCGCCGCATTGGAGCGGGTGTACCGCAGGGTAGTGTCCTCGGACCTGCCCTGTACACATTGTACACCGCCGACTTGCCGATCCCGATAGCCAGATAGTTTAATATTGAAGTCAGACTTTGGACAGAGGATTTCTTTTTCATTTTTCATTATTTATTTGTTATGTTATGCAGAAATTGAGTTTGTATATAGACTTTTCTAGTAGAGCTAATATTTTTTTTTTATATGTTGTACATAGTATTGCGCGTAACACTCGAAGAAAAACTATTTAAGAACATACATTTATATAGACAAGTAATGCTTTAAAATTATGAATAAACAACAATATTAATCAAGTTAAATATGTAGAGCAATAAAACTTAAATTAACAAAATACCATGTTGATAATTAGATGATCTAAGAACATATATATTTATTACTTATCTGAACTTTCATTTGTTGCAAGCCTCGATATGCGTGGTAGTATTTATTTTGGCATGGCTCTGATAATTGCGTCGCCAAGTGAAACGCATTTTGGGCCAATTTACATAATTTATGATGGCTGGCAAAATGCTTGTGGCCCACGCTCCATGCAAAATCTGGCCAGAAAAATTGCATACAAGTCGAAACAACAATTTGTGTTAGATGATTTGTGGAATTGCAGCAGCGACTTTGTTGGCGATAAGATCCCCAAAACAATCCAAATATTGTTGGCGACTGTCTCGGCTCGGCTCGGCTCGGCTCGAATGCATTGTGGATTGTGGATTGGTGATGGCCAAATTAAACTAGTCTCTGAGATTTATCATTTCTCTGGCCATATATCAACGGGTTCGAGTGGCAGCCCAATAAAATATGGCACTTGTTAAGGGCCCCCGGCCAATTACCAATTGCCAAAAGCCAGAAGCCGACCAAGCGAAAAGCTGTCGCGATATTTTTTGGAAAATTAACAATGTCATACAGATATATGTATAGAGATATAGTTGTGGCAATTCCAACTCTAGATTTATGCCAATTTAAAGAGACACAACTTGTACTTCAGTCCGATGCTGATTTATGGCATTGTTTTTGGCCAAAGGGTACAATTTGGGTTGCCCCTTTTATTGCCCAGCATTTTGGGAGCTGCCCATAAATTATGTGCTCAAGATCAAATTGCTACCTTCATGTTGAAGAAGTCTTGACTTGGTTTTGTGTGTGTTTTCTTTATGCTTTCAATTAAGTCAATTGATTTTAATTAGACCATGACTTGGGCATAAATTCTGTAAGCATATTCCCAAGAAGTAATTATTATTATGATTATTAAACACGCGACTCAGGGTGAGCCACATGTATACACATATAAATGCCTAACGAATTTTACCTCGTCTGTAACTTAATATCTGAGCAAATACTACTCCCTGTCCCTCTCTCACTCCCTCTCCGACTACCTCTCTCTTTCTACCCATTCAATTAATAGGAATTACGCGTAGATGGCCAAGTTGAGGCATAATGCACCAGCAGCAACGGAGGAGTCGTCTGTTGAAAGTGCCCACATTTAATGCCAACTGCTCTGCTCCTTAATTGGTGAAACACACACAGGCACACACTCGCACACACACACACAGGCAGACACTCGCACACACTCAGTGTCACACACAGCGAGCGGGACTCACATGCGACGTGCCTCAATTGAGGTGATCAACGTTAATTAAAAGCCAACAAAAGACAGTCAAACTGACTCGGGCCCCGTTGTTGTCGCTGGGCTCATTAAGTGGCAGGGCCACGCCCACATCACAGCAAACGCCCTACGCCTCACGCCCCACACCCCTCACTGCGGCGATCGAGATGAAAAATTAACATTTCGCGCATCATTAAAATTCCAACAGTAGAGGAATAATGACTGCACACTGAGCCATATGGAACGGCTACACTGTGTACACTCAAAAAAAAACAAGTGAACACTGAAAGTACACAGTCCGATATGTATTCTCTATGTAAAACAAATATTTCAAGTCAAATACTGGCAATAAAAGGGAAAACTTAATGCAAAGCAAAATTACAATTTTTTGTCTGTTTTTATATTTTTATAAAGAGCAGAGCTGTCCTTGCCCATTTTATAAATTTCTGGGCAATTTTTCTCTGAGTGTACATATAGTAGTGTTAGATATAGAAATGCATATGTACATGCAGTTGACAAATGCCGCAACGTGCTCAATGTTTCCATTTCCATTACCATTTCCCCATTTCTATCCATCTATCTATCGTTCTGTGATTGCTGCTGCTGCTGCTGTTGTTGTTGTTGTTGTTGTTGTTGTTGTTGTAGTTGCTGCTTGCCTCGTAGTAGTTGTAGTTGTAAGTAGTCGCTTCAGCTGTGCCACAGCCTGTGGCTCATTTGTCGCAACAGCAACAGCAGCAGGCAGCCGACGGCGTCGGAGGCGAGAAATGAGTAAAACAAATGCGTCAACACCGAATTTTCATTTGGTTAATGTGTGAAAGCGGACAAAACTAAATACGAAATACGAAACACACTCGCACACACACACACACACACACACACACACACACACACACGCAGACACACTCGTCTGCCTAAGCAGGCATCAGTGAAATAATAACATGAATTTATCAATTTGTCATGTTGATATTTGTTTGGCAATTTATTTTCCACATGCCACAAGCAGAGAGACAGTCTCGGGGCAGCATCGGAAGCAGCAGCAGCAGCAGCAGCATCAGCAGCAGCATTTACACAGCTCATTTCTTTGCCAGCTCGGTTTTTATATAGTTTTGGGTACACTTTGTGCAACTCGTGGCATATGTAATGCAATTGTGGGCAGTAATTGATTGTCCTACTTAGCCGACTTACTGCAACTCAATGAGATACAGATGTTCAAGGTTTCCCAACCCAAGACGTGATGATGAATCGTCCACTATATATATTATAATAAAGGGTTTTACTTAGTTTCCGAATAGCATAAAAGAATAGCAAAATATTTGACTATAATTAATATGCTGATCGCCTCACAATTTCTAACAGTTGCTAACCGAATTAAGAGGGCTGATTTTGATTGGCAGCTTCAAAAATATGACATTTGATAATTGTTGCTTAATTTTAATTATTTATTTACATTTAACTCAATATTATTTAATTTCTAATTTAATGATAGGCCCTGAATCGTATTGTGGCATAAGAAGACACACAATACGGCTACAAATCAGGGACGAAGAAGGACAGATGCGGGACCGGAGCTGGGCAGAGACACCAGGACTCCGACAAGCCAGAAGTCTCCTAGGTGGCTATAATCAAAAACGATTTAAGCAAATGATATCGATGGGGAAGAACAGACTCAGAATACTCACAGGTCTATTGACAGGACACTGTTAACTGAGAAGTCACCTAACCAAATTAGGTATTTGCAGTAGCAATGTATGCAGGTTTTGTGAAAGCGAGGAGGAATCCTCAATGCACATCCTAGCAGAATGCGTCGCCTTAACCAGGAAAAGGTGCAGCATTCTAGGGCAGCATGTCATGAGGCCCAAGGACATAGAAACCCTCAACCCAACAAAGATTCTAGCATTCGTGCAGGAGTTGGGATTGATGGAAGAGCTGTAGGCTCAGTAAGGGGGCACAATAGACCTTATAGGTCGCAGTGCTAACTTATCCCCAATCATAATAATAATAATCATATTGAAAGTGTCTTAAAATTAATTTAATAACATTTTGAAGCATGTATTCAAATCAGCTTCAATAAATAAATGGAGTCGTCTTCTGGAATATGCTCGACGCACTAATCATTACTCTCACAACTCTAAAAAAAAACTTGTAATTTAAAATGTTTGCATTTTGTACTCTTTTTGTACTTGTTCAGCACGTGAACTAAAATAGCTGCCGCAAAGCAAACGATCCCAAAAGACTCGCAAAAAGTTTTGTAGGCAATTTTCATTTGTTTTTTTTTTTTTTTTTTTTTTTTGTTGTTTGTTAAGTGATAAACATACCTCAGTTTTGAAAATTGTTCAACGCACTTAGGGAAAAGCAGAACGAAAAATGTGCACATAACATTGAATGGGTTCATATACAACCCGCATCACATGTGAAAAATGTGGCAACAACAATGAGTACAATCGGGCCAAAAAGCCAAACAAAACAAATTTCAATTTAGCTTAAAGATTTTGCGCATAAAATTTGTAACACTCAATTAGTTTAAGCGACAACAACGACAACAACAACAACAACAATTGTGTGTTGTATGAAATGTTTTAGCAACCCTCGCTGACGAGTAAATCGCATAAATGCGGCGACGTATGAATTTCATTTAATATGATTAGTGTGGGCCCGCTGCTCCTGGTCTATATAAACATATATACATATATATATATATACATGTATGTGAGACCTTGTTGAGTTACAAGTGCAGTTTGGAGGGGGTGGCTGGGTTCATTTATTGGGTCATAAAAATATTTACGCTGCATACTTGCGGGCGATGCAGCATAAATCAAACCAAAGGCAGCATTATGATGAGCAAAATGAAACTGGAACACGAAAGAGACAGCAAAATGGGAGAAGGAAAGAGATAAATGTGGGGGGGGGGGGGGGGGAGAAAGCCTCGCTGACTTAATAAGAGTTAAAAGGTGGTGAAATACGAGCTAAACTGTTGTGCCACACGGGGTTGCAAGCGCAACGAAAAAGAAGAAAAAAATACAACTAGAGAAAAATCAATTTAATTTCGCTAATGTAGTGTAATACTCGGGCAGTTAAGGTTAGTACTTCAAGGCTGGCAAAAAGCGATTAGCAACAAATGCTCTATTTGAACCTGCCCACAACCCACCCTTGAGAGGGGGGTGGAGCAGTGGGGGGAAGGCCGGAGTACGCTTTGTCAGCGCACTAAAACAAAATCTTCATTAATTCTGATCGATGACCATAAATCCTTTTCGGTGTTTCGGTTCTTTTGGCTGTCTGTACATGTTGCATTGCTGCAACAATCAAATGATTGAACACTTACCAATTGACAGAAAGGAGCAACGAGAAGCAGGAAAACACTTGGAAAAAACAATCATACTATTATTACAATATAGTTTACAAAATAGAAAAAAAACACATTTTAGGAATTTCCGACTTGGACTAATTCTAATTTTAAGAAAAATGATTTCTTATATTTTGATATTATTTCGAAAAACAAGAAAAAGTTTTTGCTTTTAGGGCGATTTTTGTGTGAGTGTAGAGAGAAGCAGAGCCGGGCAAAGCTTTGCTCTCGAGCTAAGACAGGATGAACATGGCATTTGGCAGGGCACAAGAAAGAAGCAACAAGAAGCAGCGGGACAGCAAGGACGACGGGGACAGTCAGCCAGCTCATACAAATTCGACAGCTGAAAGCGTTTCCGGTTCCGTTTTCTTGTCTTTGTTTGCCTACATTTCTCGATTTTCTTTGGCTCGCCATCGATGCAGCCGAGCGCGTTTATTTGTTGCTCGTAATTTATTTACTGTCCACATCGGTTCGAAGTTCAGCTACTGTTGCTGCTGTCACACAAACACACACACACACACACACACACGCACACATACAGTTGCAAGTTGCTAGTTAAATATTGCCAGTAGCTGGCAACTCTTCTTGCAACTTGTTGTTGTGGCTCTGCGTTGCCAGTGAGTGATAAATTAATCGCTACATCAGTTTTTAATTCCGTGTTGCCAACGATTTATCTCTTGGCATGCGTTGGCGTGCGCCGCATCCCAAGCCCAAAACTCAAAATCCAAAATCGCAACCAGCACACTGCAACCAAGCTCCGTAAAAGGTAAAAATTATATCAACTTTAGACAAGCCGAACAAATTTGGAGATAACTTTTCTACTTGTAGAAAAGTTCAAGTAGTTTGCTGCAGGTCTTTGCTTGCACCTGGGTTGAATAGATAAATCAATCTGATTAGCATACTTTTGCAACATGCACAACAAGGTTCGATGACATTGAGCTACTTAGGATCATTTTTATAGCATTTTTTTATTAATTTTTTCTCCTAATTAACAAGCTAAAAATGTTCCTCAACTGAATTTCGTATATGCATATAGATTTGATTCATTTTTTTCCATTCAGTTTTAATTTTTGTATTTTTGTTTTTTATGATGAAGCTATTTTTATCTGGCATACACACATAAATGTTATTTCTTACTATTTTAGTCTTAGTTTCGTTTCGGAGCAATTTTTGGTCACTGTCTTGCAACTGCTGTACCCACAACGACTCCGACTCCGCCCCCCTGTTGCCTGCTGCACCCCTGCCACCCCCTTTTGGCCTCTACGAATTCGCGCACTGTTTAAAATGATGTATGGCAAAAATTTTGACAAATGTACAAAAATGAGTCATGAGTTTCGTTGTGCAAACAAAACGCGGTAGTTGTTCTTGTTGCCTGCCCCATGTTGCAGCAGCAGTTGTTGTTGCTTGGTCTCACTATTTGCAGTTGACTTTTTCATGTAGTCGTCGTCGCCAGCATCGTCAAAGTCGCAGTTGCTGTTGTCCTTGTCTTTATTATCCATAACACAAACAAGCAGCGAGGCTGAAGCTGAAGCTAAATGTGAAACTGAAACTGAATCTGGATATGGAGATGGAGCCATTTACTCCATGGCTGCTTACACATGTTATTTCTTATGGAGAAAGAAGGAGGAGCGGCGGAGGGGAAGTTCTGCATAATCTGTCGCCAAAACATTTATCATTTTGCGGACTTACCTTTGGCTGCTCAGCAAAACTTGTGCATAAAGCCACAGCAAAGACTATCCGTCAGTTTGCCCCATTTTGTGCGGAATTTGGAGAGGAAATACAATTTAAAAATGTACATGGCTGAAACAGAAAATCGTAATGTCAGGTGTCAAGACATATACATATATATATATATATATATATAGTAAGTTATGGGACCATTGTCAGACGTCTCTCGTAGACCGGTCTGGAACAACGAGCTCCAGACTTAAAAAACAAAACTCAGCCGCAAAAAGTGGAGCGCCGCGCGGAATATGGCGGACTGGTCCAAGTCCAGTGACAGGGGCTACAACAACAACCACAGCAATAACAGCAATAATAATCGTGGTCGTTATAATCGCACTGGCGATGCCCAAGAATATCGCCATTTTCGCAATCGTAATCGAGATTTCCGCGATAGTCACTGCGATGTTCCCAGCGATCCACCCTTTATCGCGTTTGTGGGCAATCTGCCCAAGGGGCTCGTCCAGGGTGATGTAATGAAGATATTCGAGGATTTCGAGGTGAAGAACGTGCGCCTAATCAAGGATCGTGAAACGGATGAGTTTAAGGGTTATGGCTATGTGGAATTCACCACACTCGATCAACTGAAGCGAGCTCTTGCCCACAATGGACGTATTAAGCTCGATAATTTATCGGCGCCGTTGCGCATCGATATTGCAGATCATCGGCGACAGGGTGTTTCAGCTGGTGGACAGAGTCGAGGAGGTGGTAGGGGTGGTGGCAGATCTGGCTCGGACGACCATAACAATCAACGACGTAATTATCGACGCGACGATAGTCCGGGTCGCTCCTCGACCAGCTCCACTTTTCGCCAGGATCGCCAGGAGCGCAGTCCTGGGCAAGCCTATCGCGGGGGTCGTGGCGGCAGGGGGCAGCGAGGCGGATTTGGGCGAGCTCGCTTCAACAATGATGGCAACGATGGCAGCAATAGCAGCGATTATGGTTCGCTGGGCGGGAATAGTTTGGGCAGTCCCCGTCAAAACGTGTTTCCACGCAAATCATCCACCAGTTTCCAGAGCAATCGCAGTTTTCCAAACTACTCCAGGGGCAACTACAATAATCGGTGAGTATTCACGAGTGCACTCCTAAAAACTATCGCCCTATATATCTAAATCGCCTTATTTTAATTCCATATACTAATATTTTTTTTTGAGTGCATAAGTGTCTCTAATATTCACTCATCTCTCCCAATACAGTTACCATAATCGCAACAACAGAAGTGATGGAGGCCAACGCCAGCGCAGCGTCAGCAATGACAATGGGCACTTTTCGAATTTCGGACAGAATCGCACTCGAAATCGTCGTTGGCACTATAATCCCAATGATATACAGACACAGTCGCCACCGGCAACGAGCACTGCCAGTCTAGACGATGAGGATCGGCCAAAAATAGTACTCCAACCCAGATCAGTGACTGAACCGATTAATGCCCTGGCCGAGACTCAGCAGTCGGCGAGAATTTTTGGGGATGCTAAACCGCGCACGAATCAACAATCGGCTCCACCACCAAACGATGATGCACAACCCGGTGGCAGCAACCAGGCAGAGAAACCATTATAAATACCACACACACAACATCATTTATTAGTTTAGCGAAAATTACTTAATCAACAACTGAAGAAAAAGCTAAATACATTTGGATATTATCTATCATACTCTACAGATATACCCGGACTACACGATTGGCTTTATTCCCTCGCACATAAAAATAAACTTGATTGAATATATCTGTCCGAGTTCGACACTCTTATTTTGAGTGGTAAGTCAGCGTTTATTATATATTGAGTATTTACAGATAAGAAAAATAAATTTACGAGTTGTCCAACATGCTAGAGTCATAGAAGTATTTATTTGGATATATGTATATAATTTATATATATATATATGTATTATAATATATATATAAAGTATATTGAACTGATTCATTTAATTGGAGATGACTTTGTTAGTGTGGTTTCAGTGGTTACGTAAAAGCAAATCTGTTTCTGGTTATCTCTTAATTATTTCTTGATGTAATCTCAAACAAATTCGCCGGCTGGGCAGAAGGAGCTTCCGCTCTTAACTGGGCTATAAATTTGCAAAAGTTAATGCGCAGTGACAAAAAGAGCGGCAATAAGAGCCACAAAGCCAGGACACTGATAGGGACATGGCCAGGCGATAGGCGATAGGCGACAGGCGAAAGGAGACAGGCACACACCTAAGCAGGCAGCTGGCCAAGGAAGGACATTCGCGGCATTAACTAGTCAACTCGAACTAATTGAATTGAATGAGATTAAAGAATTTCACGCCGAAATGAAGATGTTGGCAGAGTCAAAGCCAAGCCAAGCGAGACGTGACCCTGGCAAGGACTCCTTCCTGACTGCTTCTCGCTCCTGGTATTTATGTGCCCAAGATTTACGAGCCACAACAAGGCACTTGGCGCTGAAATTGAGCCGCGCATCCGCCATCCTGGCCAAATTGGCTTAATTTCTTTTTAATTTGCTGCCTGCGCACTCCAACCAAAAATTCAATTTGAAAAAGTGGCCGGCACACCCCAAAAAAAAAAATAGGAATATAAAAAGGACATGAGGTGCACACAGGACTCAAAAACTGAAACTGGCCGACAGCATTCGGTATTCGATTTGCCTATGCCTATATCGTCTCCACTCGCAAAGTCAATTTACGCACGAACATTTTCAATTTACTTGGACACCAACCGCAGAGGAAATCGCCTCCTCCCTCTCCGGCTGCACTTTACAGAAATCCCGCGTAAAATTCACGGCATTAAAGTACTTTTTTTTCTTTTTCTGTGTGCTCCTTTCAAACGTATTATTTTTTTTTTATTTCTTTTGAAGTTTAGCCCCCACCGTGCTCATTTTATTTGCCTTTTTCTTTAGCACTTTTCCGCGCTTTTCTTCCTTTTTTTTTGTGCCCGTGTTCGTTAATGTGTCACACGCACTTTGGAAGCAATTGTTGTTGGCAGGAGCTGGGCAGGAGTTGGGCAGGAGTTGGCCAGTGGCTGGGCGTCTGGCAAAGTTGACGACGTTGACGCCCATGGCGCAATTATTATGATTATTGGGTACAGCTGCACTTGGACGCAGCAGTCCTGGACCAAGAGGACCCTCCAGGGCGAGCCGGCGACCAGGCCACTTATAAACAAAATTGTAATTTACCTTCACATCGTCAGCTTCCTCAGCTTCCACAGCTTCAGCAGCCAAGTTGAAGTGTTGTCCTTCATTAGGGGTTGGGTCTGTGGGTGCGGGTAGCGGGGAGGAGGTTTTCTTTCACTTTGGACGCTGTGCATCGCCTCGGGGGTCACGCGTTCATAATCGCGCTGAATGACTTCATAATGAAAATATTAAAGGTGTTTTTTGTTGTTGTTGCTGCTGTTGTTTGTGTTGCTTAGCCGTCGGCCAGGATACATTTTACTTTGGCCAGGCTGAAGTCGCCGCTGCCATCACAAAAGGCGCCAACTTTATGTTTATGTCAAGCGCAAGTCATGGCCATAAGCAGGGGGCCATCAGCAGGTTGGGCGTAATTTAATCATAAATCGCCTTCTTTTTTTCATTAAATGTAAGTGCAATCGCAGCAGCTGGAAAGGGCTGCCCGAGCATGTTTGTGGGCGAGGCTAAACACAAAGTATCAAAAGGCAGCAAAGAGTTGATCGACTTATATACTGAGAAAGGTAAAAGCGACCATGAGATACTCTGTAGTAAGTGTAGTAGAATCGAGGAAGGGGAAGCAAAAATCAGAATTGTTTGTTTAGTTGTTTAATGATATCAAAAGTATTTAATAGCAGTAAGCTGAGCAAGTTTTGCTTACAGTGTACACACTGACTTGTAGAGATGTATATTTAGTTGCTGGAGGTCAATTGCAGCTATCAGCAATCAAATTGTATTTGCGCTTTCAACAAACCCCAAGAAACAATTAAAGCAGCCCCAGACAGGAGTAATACATATTTTAAATATAGTTGTGGCTAATTGTCATGCTATCGACATCGTCTTATCGGCAAGAGCAACAAGCAATTCTGGCAAAATTTATGCAACACAAACGAGCAGACGGAGCAGCACACAACACACACACACAGGACTCACACAGCGCACAGGACGATTGGAGAGATAACGGTTTTTGTGGCACAGGGATATTAAGTCAAAAATACTGCGTCTCCAGTGGTCGCTCTGTCTGTCTGTATATCTGTCTGTCTGTTGGTTGGTTGCTTGTTGGCTATTAAAATGCTAGCATTTGCAAGTTTATCTTACAACGACGAGCTGCTGGAGAGATAATGTATCGACAGGACACACAGGACATACAGGACACACACACACACACGCACACAAGGAGGTGAGCGCAAATCTAGACGTGGACATTAATGAACGGCACAGCACGGGACTATCACTACTACTGCACTCAGAAAAATAATAGCTACAAAATACAGACAAGCGACCCTTAATGAAAATCGCACTGAAAACAAGAAAAATTCTCTGGTTTTTGCATATTTTTCTCTAAGTGTACTACTACTACTGTGCGCTAGCCGGAGTCGGTACAGTCGAGTCCATTAAAAAGGACTAAATGGCAATTAAACATTTGAGCTTGGCCTACGAAACTGGTCGCCAACAACTGACCGTTGCCCGGCTGGGCAGGGGGAAAGGGAAGTGGTACATTCAGCAATTAAGGCTCCCTTTTGCACTTTTGGCCAAGGACACTTGGCAATTAAGCCAACAACATTTTGGGCAAAAGTTGGCGCTACGAATCCCTTAGCGACAATTTTTGGAGTGCTTTCTCCTCCCTGTGTGTGTTATCCTTTTTACCTATCTTGACTGCTGCATTAGCTAATGTTGTTGTTGTTGTTGTTGTTATCGTTGTTGTTGTTGAGACAGAACTTAAATGAGTTTGTTGTGCACAGCGAGATTTGAATGAGAGGCCAGAGCTGGCCAGCAAGTTTGTGTGATTGGCTCGGGAAAAAGATTTATCTGCTTTGCGTTCAAGTTGAAGGCAAACCGAAATTCAAATAAATACCTACAGAGAACTTAGACAAATGTCAAAGGGCGATGCACATAAAAATGCCTGAAATGCTGTGCGGAGGCAGACACATGTGAAGAGGTAGGGGTAGTCGTGAGGGGCACACGGATTCGGGGCAGGGGCACCCACATCGCCGATATGCTCATTTAAAATAATTTATTGCAATGAGCTGACACTCATTGCCAGTTAAAAGTGGCATGCCACTTTGACACTTGAAGCGTTTGCCACACACACACACACATGCACACACACCAGCACACACACACTCAGTTAAGCATTTTTCGAAAATATAAATACTTATCGAGTGGCACAGCGGCAAAGATAAATTGCGCAAAATAGGAAAAATGCTCTAATTAAAATTATGCACAAATATTTTGGGAATTTCTCGTTTAGCCATGCGACACAAGTCGCAACTAACATGGAAATCTCGCAAGACTCTCGAAATATCTCAGAAATCACAGCCGTTGCTCTCTTTCTCTCTCCCTCTCTCTACAGCTATCTCTGTCTGTCTCTTATTGATGGCGTGCCAATTAAAATTGATTGGAAATTCTTTGCATGCCACGCACGTGGGCGGCATCATCATCCTCATCCTCATCGTTGCCGCTGCCTCTGCTAAGCAGCTGCCCCAGAGGAGTCCTGTTGCTCGGCAAAATACCAGCTGCTTGCCGGATTCAGACATTAGCATACGCTTGTAAATAGAACTCTGAACAAAAGTAGACTGCAAACTGATTGAATTGAGTACAAATCATCTAATTGCCTTGGCACTGTTTCCAGCACTCCAATTTACTTATTTAAATATTTTCCATATGCTCCATAAAATATATTTCTACTTTAATAATAACTTCAGTTAATTCGGAACTGGATACACCTTCAAATAAGTGTTATAAAAATCATCTTTGTTGGTTTTCTCGCCTATACAAAAAAGTTTTCTACTCCAAAAAATCATTTTGATTGATTTGATTTGATTTTGAATTGGATTGAGAACACCTTTAACCGCTTTTCATCGTTTACTTGCGTTGAGCATTGATTAACAGCAAATCAAAATACATTTTATAAATATTGTGTTAGCTGGTTTCCTTACCATTAAATATAAACTTTGTGTTTGAATACTCATCAGCTAATTAGTTAACGGCTATTCGAGCATTTCTAAGTACATCCACAATTTAGATTTCTACTTTAGAAAGTATTACTGTTGAATTTCAGTTGAACTTAATTTACTTTGATATACACATTTGTATACCCCCAAACATATAAAGGTCCAATACTAACAAATTTTTTTAAAAACTATACTAAAACTCTCAACTTGTGGATAATACTCTGAAACCCTTAAATATGGGAGAAGGTGTAAAATGAGCAGTATGTAAATCGAGTTTCTTAAAACTATTTTATGTTCCTCAAAGCAACTTTTGAATTCCGATTTGACTGTCGAGATTAATGACTTTATTTTTATATCTGGACCTTCATAAATTTAACAATTTTGGCAATCGATAATTGTCTGTCAACAGAGTATTCTAACTTGCTTAGTATGGTTCTTGTAAACTCTATAGATCAAATTCCATTTCATATCAATCATTAATACAAATTTTGAATATTATTTCTCCATGTGCAGAGACGAGATTAGAGCAAGGCTTTTGAGTTCTATATCACATGGCAAGCGATGTAAGCGATGTCCGCTTGACTGCATTTGAAACTCATTTGGCCGTTTGTCAATTAACACTTTTGTCGAGTAAGCCATAAACACAGGCAATTGGCAACTATTTTCAAAGAATGTATAGAATTGCAGCAGATGTCTAAAGACGCGCATTTAACCCTCAATTTTGTAAATGTTGCAAATGAAACGGTCACCTTAATGGGCTGCCTGTTACGCGGTCTAACTTCAAATTGGACAGAAGGTGACGTCCACATCCACATCCACGTTCACATCCACATCGAGATTCACAATCCAAATCCTTATTCATGCTGTGCAGTTGATTGTCCTTGAATCGCTGCCCGTTTGCCACTTAATCCAATCGCGCACATGTTGAGCTCAACTCCATAACAATGAAGAGGGCGGCAGCAGGGTGGTGTGTGTGGCATGCCTCGTGTGTACCTTAAGCGGCTTTCACCTTGACGTTTGCAACCACCGCCACCACCACCACCACCACTGGCTTGATTTTCGCACCAGTCTGTGCGAGGGGAGTTGAACTAAAAAGGAGTCTGGACACAACTGTTGTGAAATTTTGTACGTGTGTTTTTGCTCAACGTCAGACTTATCACACACACGCACGTACGCACCACCGGCACCACCTTGCAACAGTGTGGCGTGGTGTGGCTGGGGGGTGTTGACTTTGCCCCCAGCCTGTGACGCATTATGATGTATTAGTATTAAAATTAAAAGCACTGTCCATCAGCATTTGACATGCAGCAGCAGCAAGCTGCCTGCCTCCTCAGGTTGCCATTAATGAAGCCTTTGTTATTTGTCAGTAGTAGAGAGCAGCCTAATTAATCCTGGAAGCCATTTGGAACAACCTGGAACTAGAGAATACATGTGTCTCTCTCTCTCTCTCTCTCTCTTCTCTTTCTTTTAGTGGGTGTTAATGTATGTATATAAGATGTTCACCGCAGAACATGTGCAATGAAGTTCTGCAAAAGTGTATATATATTCTTCATCAGCATTAAGAGTCTACTCGATTTAACCACATCCGATTGTCTCGTGTTATGTACATTGTTAGAATTAATAATGAGACAGAGTTAAGAGCTGGACTTGGGTCTGTAAGAGTATATAGACCTTGTTGTACTGTTTCTGCTTGTTTTCACTGTAAAATGAGTAACAAATTACGCAGCACTTGATGGGAAGAGAGAGGGAGGCAACAACAACATCTGCCTGTGGCTGCCTCTTTTGACTGGCATTAACTAAAGACTCCCACTTGACACAAACTGTGTAAGAATTAAACAAAATATGCCACACACCCCAAATTGAAAGACTTGACGCAACAAATGAAACATCATTCAGCTGTCAAAATCATTAAGAGATGTGAAATCGCTTAAATATGGCCGCAAGACAGTCTTGCGACAGACTTGCCCCGGCTAAACTCAGCTTTTTTTTGGGGGGGGGCACATGCAAAAAACCAAAAACTCAAACACATGTAGAGAATTAAATACAAGCCACATGGCAAAGTGAAGCCAACCTATAAAAAAAAAAAGGAAAAGAAATGTCCAAATTAATGCGTGTCTCATTTTGTGGAAGGGGCGAGCGACGGCTTCACTTGCCACACGTTTTTGGCAGTGCCAAACATTTTTATTACAAATTCGTGAGTTTTGCTCTAAATAGCAGCTCGACTCGCCTACGACTCGCTCATCAGTTTGTACCCTAAGCGCAACTCAACTGTAAAAGCATAACTCAGAGTTCTAAAAACTAAGTGGATATGGCATATAAAATATGAATATGATAAATACGAAGACTAGACAGAAATAAAATGCAAAAAGTATTGGATAGAAAATGCCTACCACTGAATATAAAATTAAAGTTGTCACTGATTAAGTTATAAATAAAACAAATAAAACATAAAGGAAATATTCTTGAATGTGGTTCAGATTCTCGAATATAATATGGAATTATTGTTATCCCTGATTAAACTATATAAAAAATCATTGTTTATGAGAGTAACTGTAACGGAAGGAACCCTTATAAAAGTTTGAACTATTTGAGTACTTCTTCAAGACTTACTTAAGACGAATGTACTCCACTCTTAAGATATACGCATTAATAAATTATCTTAGGGTATTTTGAAGTCCAGCACTTTTCAGCAGAGACTTGCTCACTGGCTAGCTAGGCTAGTTCTCATAATTTTTTTTTCAATATTTTGTAAGCGGAGAGCAATAAAAATGCCCGAGCACTCGAAAAACTATTCCGCTTCCTAGATAGGGGGCAGCTGCTTTGAACTGGCTCAACTGCCTTATGCCCAATGCCTCAGGCCTCATGCCTCATGCCTCATGCCGCATGCCTCATATGGCAGCCCAGGCGATACGCATTTCATATTGACGATTGTCTTACGAGTGGCATTCAAATTTCGGTGGAGTTTATTGAAATATGAACGGCGATGGCGACGCTGGCGATAAAAGTGGCAGAGCGAACAGAAAATTTTCATATAAAGTACCTTTTGTTGGCATTTTAATGGTGCGCTTTATGGAAGGATTAAGCACATAAACTTGTCAATAACTCGAGTGCCTGAGACTATGTACGGAGCAAAGAGAGTCCGTATCCACTTCTTAATAATGTCACCGCATCATACACAGACTCTTTGACTAACTCAACTGAACGATACTCCGAGCGAACCAACCCGAACGAGCCATTTTATTTATGAGCTCGACATGAAATTACTGCCGCCGCATATGTTGTGGCACCAAACCAAGAGTTGAGCGACTTATTAAGTACAAAAACAACAGAGGAGAGCACCCATTATTGATATGGGGTCCAAATACGCATAAGTACTACTTATTGTGACAAGTTGGAGAGAGAGTCGCCGAATTCTATCTATTTCTCACATGTAGAGTGTGTCGAAATCATTTTTTATAGGTGCTTAGTGAAATGAGTTTCAATATGATTGTCATTATGATAAGATGCCACAGAATGAGGCACTGACTATTAAATGATGGCTGACTAACGTACAGGCTAAAGGCTTTTGGGCGACTACCTTTAAATTACAACTGAAGTTTCGTTTTTGGAAAGGGGTTTGGGGAAAATTCTGACAGAAAAGATTGGACAACCATTGGAAATGTTTAAAAACAATGCTTTCCAGCATTTATTTGAAACTAAATTTAAAATTAAAATAAAAATAAGTTTCTAATAAATCTGGGGTTACTAATAGGTGAGTAACTAAGGAATAGATGAGGAAATCTCTGACTATGTAGATAAGATACACTTGATATAGTTAAGCACGCTCAAAGCTTGCCCGGAGATATGTTACTAATGAAAATATGATTAAATGAAGACAGAGTTCCTCAAGCAATATGTGAAGAAAAGCATTTTATGATTTACAAATAAACCGAGTAGGATTGTGCAGATCGTAATCAGCAGGCGTTATAAAGGGTGCTTAGTTCCTAATAGGTTTACCAGACATAGTAAATTTAAGACGATCCAGTAAAAAAGTGAAACATATATCATCAATCAAAAGTAGTGTGCATTGAGGACAATACTATCAGAGAGTCAATTACTTAAGGATGTGAGTTCAATCCCCACTTCAGTTAAGGATAGATATAGGAAGATATAACTTTAAAATATCGCATTTAAATTTACGGTTATCAAACTTCATCGAAGCTTAGCACAATTTGTAAAGCAAAGTTTTATTCCTAATTTAAATTCAACATTTCATTTTGCTCACGTAATCGAGCAATATGTTGAAACACACCTTGACTTAGATAAGATGAGAATATGTCTTAATATCCTGCAAATCCAGTGCACATACATTAAAACATGTGCAGATATTTGCACTCTGCATACATCCGCTGTTTAGCAGGGCTTTTAGGATCTAGACAATATTTTTTTTATTATTTTGGTGCCACAGAGAGCAGCTTGTAGCGAGGCAAGGCAAATTGCAAGCCATCCAGCAGAAGATTACATGCCCCGCGGCAATTATTTTACGATGCACAAAGGTATTGTTAAAAGGGAGTGGGAAACGAGGGGCAAGTCAGGGGTAAGCAGGCAGTGGCATCATCATCATCATCATCATCGGCAGAGGCAGAGGCAGGCACGGAGAATAAACAGGCAAACAAAGCAAAACAGCCAAGCAAAGTCAAATATGTTGAAATGCGGCCAGCCAGGATGCGGATGCGGATGCGGATCAGGATGAGGAGGATGTCGATGACGATGGAAGATTGGAAGTGAATGAGCAGGGGAATGGGGGCGCTGTGAAGAGCTTGCCGCAGTTCAATATGCAGCGGCAGGCAATATTAAAATATCTTAAGGATATTATGTTATTACGCACACATTACACACAGCGGATGGTCGATGAAGGGGCAGGGCCAAGGGCAGGGGCAGGGGCAGGGGCATGGACACTGGCAGGGGCACGGACAGGGGTAGAGGTTGGACAGCCAGAATGGCAGACGGCAAACTCCACTCAAATGAGATAATTCCCTGTAAAATCATAATAATAAAATAAGCAGACACACTCAGGAAAAAAATCAATTTGAAATTAAGAAAATCGAAAAGGATAATGAGAAACTATATATCTAAATATTAATGATTTTTTTTTAAATTTTAGTTTATTTATAACATACTTTTCTTTGCATATCATTATTAAGTTAAAATAACCAACGATTTGAACTATTTTTCATTACTTTCCATCTTCTTCTGAAAACTGAGTTTTTCAAAAATGTATTTCCGCTTAATGTAAAAAAAATTGAAAAATTATAAAAAGGGCATTTCTTGATTTCTAAGATTTTATTTTGTATATTCAAAAATACTTTTTAAAAACCAAAAATTGCTTCTAATTTTCAGAGCCATTTGTATTTTACAACATTTTTCTGAACTTCAGGTTGAATATTTTGCTGAGTGCAGCCAGGCGACCAGGACGAGCGTGCCAAGAACTTACGCACCCTCAAACCCCCGATGTTTTTATGATTTTCATATTTTCGCAATTTTAAGTGCTTTTCAATATAAGCAAAATGCATTAAAGGTATCTCTTCAGCTAGAGTCCACGAGTCCACGAGTCTACGAGTCCACGTTCAAATTCGTTTTGTTTGCCCACGCTGCGATTTCTTCCCCTCCCCTCTCCCTTTTTTTTTTTGAGTAGCCTCTGGCTAAATGGTGAGCTGTGGGCTGTGTGGGCGTGTCAGTGGTTGCTTGCCGCATAAGTTAAGGGATTTTCGTATTAAAACAAAAACACACACTAACACACAGGGAAACTCACACGCTGGCTGCTGCAGGGGCTTGCGAGCAGAGTTGTCGACTCAGCAACACGAAATAGCCAACAATTTTTAGTTTTGATCTAAATGCGTCAATAAATTCTAACACTTTCAGTTCGGTTAAGGCAGAAACAAAAGAAAATAGATTTCATTTCATGTGCACAATAAAAAAGCCGCCAACTTGTCTTTTCTACTCATTTGTTATACCCTGTAAGCAGTCGAAGTGTGTGGGAAGGGGCATGCCACGTGAGTTGTATGAATTAATCATTCGTTTATGATATTTCCTGGAATGTAAAACTGTGTAATTTGAATTTTTGAATGCAGAATGCACACTCAATATTAAATATGTTTGAAAATAATAATATTCCAGGCTCTCAAAAAAGCATCATTTAAAATCGATGTCTCTTGGAAAATTGATTTGGCACTCAATTAATTAATCATTCTGCTTAAATTTAATCTGTAGCACTCATGCAGGTTCTAAGAACTGTCAGCTTAATATTATTCAGCATTACTTACAATATGTTTACTGCGCCTACAGGGTATCTGCGAGTCTAGCACTCTTATCCACACACTTTTTATATTGTTACTTGTGTTTAGTGTTTTTTTTATTCTGCTACCTCAGCGATTTTTACCAGAGTCTTAGTTCTGCTCTTGGTCTTATCAATGGGCTCGTTTTAAAATCAACGCCTGCTTATTTACGAGGTATATATATACACATATACATATATATATATGTATACATACATGTGTAAATGGTTATGTGTGTGTGTTCGCTTTGGCTTTGTCTAAGTTTCTCATTTCATTTATGGCTGTGAATGAGCTCGAAGCAACTTATCGCCCAATGCGCATCTTGGCAAACCATTCCAAATACAGATGGCGATGGCGATGGCGATGGCGATGGAGATGAAGATTTAGAGACTGAGTTTTTGGACGCTGCCAAGAACAACAATAAAAGGTTTTTATGCCTACACAGGATAAGCCAAGACCAAGTGACGTATTCGGAGAGAGATACATTTGTATGTGTACACGGTAAAGAGTTCTCCGTACTCAGTTCTCCCCCTCTCCACTCTACATTCTCCATTCTCATTTCTCTAATGCCACAGACTGTGTTCAGTTGTCTCCCTCTCACTTGTGCACTCTCGTTTGCCGTCTCGCTCGCCAAATTTATTGTTGCTGATAAACGTTAATAAATTAATTAGAATTATTGAAATGCGTCGTGGTTGGAAACGGGCTGCAGAATTGTGAGTCCAGTGGAGCAGCAAAGTTGTGCAACATGCAAACACAGCCATGGTCGCCATTATGCGCTGATTTGTGTTGCATGCTTTGTGGCACACAGCACACAGTTACAGTTGACACTGGACACTGGACTCTGGACAGTGGACAGTGGATACTGCCGCATGGGGCAGACTGTGGCACACGCACGCACTTTGAATTAGTTTGTTTGAACTCGACGCTTATCTCAAGTAGTAGATTTTGCCGCATTTTGTTGCCATTTTTGGTCCGGCTGCCTCGCCATGCTTTTGTGGCCATTTGCATTTTGTGTCCGAAAACCAAAAGCGTTCCAAAACGATTGCGACACTTTTATCAATTAAATTTACGCAGCCCATAAAAATATTGAATATGATCTATGCGTTCACATTCATGCCACAAAATGCTGCTTAAATCGGTGTCACTTTTTTAACCAGTCTTTTGTTGGCGCTTAAATAGCCAAGTCTACGCTAATCAAAAAGGTGGCCTTCGAGTGAGACGCTGCAAATAATACAAGAAAACTTTAAGCGTCTTGAGGCGCCTTTTGAGGGTATTATAATTTTGTCACTGAGTTTGTCAGATGCACAGACGAAACATTTGAAGTCTTCCTGATATAATATTATAATTTTAGTCAAGTGTCAAGTGTGCAAGAGGAATATCAAAATATTTGAAATAGTTCTTTTGAATTTTCCTCAAGTTTTCTCAATTTCTTAATACTAAGAAAATATAATTGATTCGATCTGAAGAAAATGAAGTAGTTACAGGCAACTCATTGGCATATCTTAAAAACCTTAAGCCGATTTTGATATTTGGCAATGTTCGCATACCAAGATAATGCCATTGATTTTATTTATCCAACTGTTAAGCGTTTTTTACCCAATTCAAGAATATATAATTTCATTCTAAACTTCAGAGTATTTACATTGCGACTCTGCAAAGTTGGCTTGACAATCTTTTTTAATGCCATTAAAAGTTTTTTGCGCGCTTTTAGCCAAAGTTTTGAGCAGTAAGGTGCCTTTTTTATTGGCCGCCAGTGTCCAGACGTGTTCGCCCCGCAGGAATTTGGCTCAAGGTGGCGCAAAACACAACAAAAAAAAAAAAAAATGTACAGAAAAAAAGGCAGAAAATAAAAATTGAATAAAACTTTTTTAGCGCACAAATGTTTTGCTGCTAATTGAAAATATCTGTTGGGGTTCAATTAGACGACGGCGACTTTTGGCGGCGACTTCGCTGTCGGCTGCACCACCGTGTGGCGACTTAAGCGTTACCCACCAACAACAGCCACAGCCAGCAACTTAGCAAGTGTTGAGCAATGTCAAAAAAAACAGCAAAGAATAATTCAATTAGGCAAGCTGTAAACTCAATACTCTTGTGGCATGGATTCCAACTGATCAATCTCAAACTTATAAATTATATAAATATCTAGACGATTATTCCCATAATATTTATACAATAAGTAGTGTCCGAAAGGTAAGCTAGAAATCTACTTATTAAAATAATTTTCAATTTCCAACTAGTTATTTTGGTTAGGATATCGGATAATAACTGCTATATATATATATAGGTAGATTGATCAAAATATGGGTCGATTTCTAGTTCAATCTATCAGAGATAGATAAAATAGTTGGATAGATAAATAAATAGTCTATATCTTCCCAGTTTCACATGCTCTTCAATTACATATGTATGCAATTGACGTTGTCTCCTTCAAATTACAAACTTAACTTCAAAATTAATCTACCCTCTTCAAGAGTATAAAAAGAACACGCTGATTTAAGCACATTTTTTGCAAAACATTTTTTCATCTGCCATCTACTTTATCAATTGTTGAAAGTCTGGGTGTGTGTTTGTGTGTGTGTGTGTGTTGGTGTGTGTGTGTGTGTTGGTGTGTGTGTGTGTGTTGGTGTGTGTGCGGTTGACTTGCCAGCTTGTTGAGGTTGTCCGTGCAGAGGAAGTGGTCGTCACTGATGGAGAGCCCTGATTCGATTCGATACGATTGTTAGCGCAAATTAAAAAGTTTTGCAACTTGCAACTTGCGGCATACAAATGAATTGAAAAGCTTACCTGCAACTACTGCTGAAGATCTCTCTGCTAAACTTACTGCTCAAAAAAAGAGAAGAAGAAAAAAATAAGAGAAACATGTAAAAAACTTTAAAAGGAAACTTTTGTTTGCTTCATTTAATTTCAGTTGAAAACTTGAGCTTCTGGTAAGCAAATTGTGGCATTGGACTTAAAATAGAAATTAAAATATGAAAATGTAAAATATATTTTTGATGTACAATTTAAAACAGTCTTCATTATCGGATGTATAGAATAGAGTTCTTGATGATGGAAGAAGGGTAAAACAAATTGAACACCTTCGAAAATAAATAAGTTGTCAGCATGAATTAGGGAAATTCTACACTGACTAGTCAAATTTTATAGTTATTTAGTGAGTTGTTGAGAATAAGAGATAAGTAATAAAAAAATAACAAATCTGGGAATATATTATATATATATATATATAAATATTTATTAAATAATGCTGAATTAATCAATGAACTAAAGAATCTTCCCAAGCACAAAATATCATTATTGATTATTGAAAAAGAGAAGAATCAGTTTATATAATTACTGACTCGATTGAGTCCATTCAACCAGGTAAACTCCACTGAAAACCGCCTCAAATTCCAGTCAATAATACACCAGAAAAAAACCGCCAACTATTTAGGCTTTAATGTATATATTAGCTAGTATCACAACATGGCCAACTAGAGTCAATTAATGGCAGCTGTTTAACTAACTCGCATGTTTGCCGCAACTAATGAATGAGCAAACATTAAGCGCACATGTTCAGCCAGTTAGGTATACACACACACACACATATATATATATATGTATATATATAATTAAACAAAAATCAAGCATCGAATGCGGCTTGAACACAAATTGTCAATTAAAAGGTATTTAAACGTAATACCACCCAGGTCACGGCCTCAGCCAAAGCGCTTAATCCACGTAAATTAGTGCAAAAATCAAGTGGATATACCTTGTTGCCCCCCAGGGGGAGAGAGAGAGAGAGAGAGCAAGTGGAGGGGGTGGACTGTGTTGGCGGTGCTGACAGTGCCACAAGTGGCGCCACCCTCCTTTTTTGGGAGTAAACACGGCGGCAACCGACACCAATAAAGCCAACAGAGCGTTTTTAGGGTTAAGTCCATGTCAAAGTGTCAGTTTAGTATCGGTATCATGTCATGTTGTGCCACAGATTCCAATGGGGGAGTGTACGTGTATGTGTGTGTGTGTGAGGGGTATGGGATTTTAATTTCGTGTGCGGCAACATGATGCCAAACGTGTGGCACTCAACTCATGCCCCTTGCCCGTTGAGGTGCAACGTTTTACTAATGAATTTAACAAGGCTTTGCCACGTCTGGACAAAGTTGCATGCTGCACGTTGCATACTCATTAAAATGTCACTGCAAATGGACAAAGGAGAGGGGAGCTTGGCCGTAGACTGGCATCAGCTGCACTTTGTTGCCATTTCTGTTTATCCAGCCAACATATTTTTCAAATGTTCCGTTTTTGCATAAGTGAAAGGCCAAAAAGGAAGATAACGGCGTGCACAACACAACCCCCGATCCCCAATCCCCCAATCCCCAGCTCCACACACAACCTGGCCCCTGTGTCCATGTGGCCAGGACACACGACATTGGCGTCAACAACAACAACAACAACTGAAACAACAACAATGGCGCGCAAATTTACGGCTCACCTACGCGACTAGAAGCAGTAAAGATGCTAAATTCTTTCGGGGGTTGGACACTGGACAGCTTGCCACACACACACATGTGTCTGTGTGTGAGTGTGTGCATACACACAGAGAAAAATATTAACCAAGAAACTTAATTTACTCAAACTGAGCTCAGTTGTACTATAATGAACAACCTCTGATGAAGTCTGTTATCTTCCCACTTGTCATGTTAACTTTGAGTAACTTTCACAACTGATTCCAGATTGTAAATCTTAATTCTTATTCCAAGATTGAGTTCATTAATTCCAGACTGAGCCAACTTAATTCTAGCTTGTCATGTTCCTTTTTAGTAAAATAAATTTGGTTCTCTTCCTACTTTGATTGGATATTGAAGATCTCAAGTCCTACACCAAGTAAAATGCTTTGCTTCTTAGTAGTGCTTTTCGCTGAGTGTGCATGTGTGTTTGGCTGTGTGTGTGTTTATGTGTTGGCTTATTTAAATTTGTTTTTATGCGCCATGTAGCAGCCACTGTGGCAGCCGCAGTCAGGTTTGCTGTTAATCCAATAAAATTGCGTAATTAAATTTGTGCTTCATTTGGCGTTTGTCATGAGCAACATTAACTTTGTTGTTGTTGTTGTTGTGGCACGTATTGTTTTTGCCACTGTTTGTTGTGGTGACAAATTTAAAACCTGTTGTCATTTGCCATTTTTTTGTTAGAGACGGGGCAGCAGCTCAGCTACGGCAACCCTTCGCAACCGGCAACAAATCGCAGTCGCGCAAAGCCAAAAAAAAAAAATTTTGTACACGTCGTAATTTTTCAATTGTTGCATAATTGAAGGCAGCCAGCGACACACGCAGGACAATGCCTCACGTGCCGCAGATGGAAAATGCAAAAAAAAGAGGAAAATTGACAAAAATTGACTGAAAAAATATTGGCAGCCAATGGCAAATTGTCAAAGGATAAAAAGTCCTGTTGCTGGTGCGAATATCGACGGTGTGAACTGCGAACGTTGCCGGCTTGTTGATGTGTGGCTTGGTTGTCGATTTCGTTTTTTTTTGGGATGGAAGGTGGCATACACTGGGGAAATAATTGTTGACATTGACTAGCAATTGTGTCTGTGTGTGTGTGTGGCAAAACGATTTTTAATTGTCAAGTGTTTTGCGGTTAGCCGCCACACACTCATCACAGACACACAAACGACAAAATTATGCAGGCCGATAAAGTGTAGTCGATATGGATGGAAAAGACGCCAGAGCAGAGAATACGCGATGTTGCACGTTGCGCACAGTTTCCGGAGGAAGTGTGTGGCAACAAGGCAAGCCGCCGGGCCAGATAACCGATGCTCGCAGATGCAACTGCCGCCACGCTGACTCAAAAGGCCGCTGACTTTGCAACAATGCAGCGATAAAGCTTTTCCTCTTTTCTTCCCTTGCCCTTTTCCCTCTACTTGCCGGAGAGTATTCAAATTATGTTGTGAAGTATGTGCAACACCAAATTAACCGTAATGAAAATAGGTATATTTTCCAGAAGAACCATAATTTTGAGATCAAAGTAGGTTTTATGTCTAATTTTGATTAACTTATTTCTAAATTTTGACATTTTTGATTTGAATATTTCTGCAAAACAAAACATACAAATTTCAGCTTCTGGTTTTAGAGTGTGTTGATTTGAATGGGTTAACCAGGTGAACTCTCTTTTGAACCACGATCGAAACAGTATGAAACAGATATGATTTTGTTGAGATACTTCTAAAGGAATTATCAAATTGGGACTACTGTATGCAAATATGAGCAAGCGAATGAAGTTTAAAGTTTGAACTGCAAGTGTACATAATCAACGGCGAGCCTCAGCTATCTCTACTCTTTCACATTCCTTCTTTCTTTCTTTTTTGCGCCCACTATTGCTGCAACGTGCGGCAAGATGAAAAAGGCGCTCAAGTGCGCAGCAATCTAGAAGCCGAGAAGAGGAGACATAGTTTGAGCTACTCGGGCAGGCTGAGCTGAGCTGATGAGTGCCAAGCACTGCCGGTCACTTTTTTCTACGCCTTATCAGCCGCCTCGTTCGATGAGACTGCTATGTGTGGCAGCCCCTTCCAACTGCCGCAACTGGCCAGCCCCGCTCTCCGTCCCTCTGCGTTACCCTTTGAGAGCGTTTGCATTTGCGTGTGCTCGTTTCGCAGCGGCTTCACTCAATCAGCGCGTCTGTTGGATAGAAAACCGCTTCAACATTTTTTTCATTTTCATTTTCTTTTTTTTAATACGAAATATTCTCTGATAAGCGAAACTGCGTCAAACGGCGGCGCGGCTTGTGCCACACATTTGTTTTCGGGGTTTCTTTTTTCGAATACCCTGTTGCCAGTTTGCTGACTAAAAGGTATGCCAAAGCCGGGCATATGAATGCAACAGCAGCTGCGAGCGATAATATTAAGTACTTATTAACTACTCAATACTTTGGATATAATTAATATTTAATTATGTTACAATTACTTAATTAATCTTAATTTTACTTCATTTTAGACATAAGTCATCTGTAAATTTAATTTTGCTTATTAATTATTATGTATTTACTTAATGGAGATCGATTTTAAAAGATTGAAAATATTTATAGGCTAAAGATTTAAAGTACTTTAATATTGTTATTCAGAAAAAGGTAAGATAAAAAAACTGGGAATCGTGCAACAATTTATACTTCCTGCTCCAACTGCAGATAACTCAAAGTTACTTAACTCGATTATTTTTAGTCATCTTTAGTCATCTGTAATTTTAAATGTGTTACTCATTTTGTATTTATTTATTTGTCGACTATGAAAAGTATATTTTGTAAAATTAAAAATATAAATTAAATATGGCAAGCAAGAATGGGGGCAGAGGGACCCATGATAGGAAGACACACAATACGGCTGCAAATAAGGGACGAAGAAACACAGATGCGGGAACGGAGCTGGGCAGAGACACCAGGACTCCGACAAGCCAGAAGTCTCCTAGGTGGCTACCATCAAAAGCGATTCAAGCAAATGATATCCATGGGGAAGAATAGACTCAGAATACTCACAGGTCTATTGACAGGACACTGTAGACTGAGAAGTCGCCTAACCAAATTAGGTGTTTATAGTAGAAGCGAGGAGGAATCCTCAATGCACATCCTAGCACAATGCGTCGCCTTAACCAGGAAAAGATGCAGCATTCTAGGGCAGCATACCATGAGGCCCAAGGACATAGAAACCCTCAACCCAACAAAGATCCTGGCATTCGAGCAGGAGTTGGGATTGATGGAAGAGCTGTAGGCTCAGTGGGGGGGCACAAGAGACCTTATAGATCGATATAGATAGATATAGTAGTATATACATATTTGCAGGTGTGTTGTTAAGGACAACTGTGCAATTGGAGGGTATCTTAGGGTTGACTACTTTCAGCTGCAGCAATCCATGTTGTACTTGGTTAGTTTTGTGGTTGATTCAAAAAGGATACGTTGCATTCGGATATGTGATGCTGAAATGTAATTAAGCACAACTCAGCAAAAATGTGACAAAATTGAGAACTGAGAAGCTGTCGGCAAATGGCTGTCGCCATTTTTGCTCTTGCCTCTGCTTTGACTTTGGCTTTAATTAAAAAGTTGCGCTTTGTGCAAACAGCCAAAAACAGCTAAAAAAAACAAGCCAAAAGCCTTCATATTCATATGCATATTTTTCGCGCCTTATGTAATTAAAATGTTGTTGTTGTTGCTCTTTTTGGATTGCCTTAAAGTTGCAGCAAGTTGCAAGCAGCTGCTGCTGCTGCTGCTGCTGTTGCTGCTGTTGCGCCTCGGCTAAATCGAAAAGCAAATGCAGTAAGCAATATGATGTGTATGTGAAAGATATTAACAGCATACTTGGCATAACAATATGGCCAATATAAGCAACAGGAAACAATTTTTCATAGAATTCCAGTTTTTATTAGCCGCCACCCACTCTAAACAAATGAGCAGCATAACAATAACAACAACTTTGGCAATATGACTATGCAGCTTGAGAGTCTGCTTGCATTTTTGCTTAGCCAGGACGATAAGGAGGATGAGGATGGGGATGGGGAAAAGGATGCCAAGAGCGAGACCAGAAGATGCCCTGGCATGTCTCATAAGACAAAATAAAGTATGGCTGCCATTTGGCAACACTTTGCAGGCCGTTAGCAGCGTCACCAAAAATCCCCTTCCCCTCTCCATCGCTTCGCCACATCTTTTATGGCCAAGAGCAGAGCAAAGCGAGGCCAAGACAACTTTTTAAATTGTTAATGTGCGCGCTCAGACAAAAGAGCTGTCATAATTCGCAGCAAAATATTGTCAGCAAACTTATATGGCAAGCAAGGACTTGCATGATGCCAATTTACAACGCCTGGCAAGACATTAGCCATTATCGCCATTATAGCCAGCAGAGCCAGTGCCTTGGCTTTGGCTCTCTCTCTCTCTGTTGGCCGGAAGTGCGCACCATTTTCTAATATTTGTAACGGATGTAATTAATATGTGCAATGAATGTGGCAGCAACTCGACTCGAGACGACTCGACAGTTGTTGCCCAAATGGTAATGGCCATTATGGTCATATAATGACTGAGATAATCACTGCGATGCGAGAGCATCAGCAATATCTCAAAACAAATGCAAACAAAACTCCAAACAGCAGACAATAAAAACAATGAGTAAACAAATTTAGAAAAACTTATACTCAGATCAAGAATATTATCTATATAAGATCCAGAATATAATTGAAATTCAATATCTTAGAGTGAGTCATTGCATGAGAGACGATCAGCAGTAGTATCCTAAACAAAATGCAATCAAAGCTATGCACATCTGCAAAATAATCATTCTTAATCCAGAATATATTCGAGATATATTCCAGATTCAATAATGAATACATTGTCAGAATGAGTCATCTAATGACAAAGATATTCACAGCGAGCATCAGCAATATCTCAAACCAAGCAGTCCAACAAAAATCATACTTAAATCAAGAATATATATTCTAAATCCCTTCAAAAATATATTCTTAGATTTAGTTAGTTTATTCTGGAATGATCAACATAGAGTTTAGCTAGTTGTATTCTTATATCTCATTTTGATTCCCCTTTAGACAACAATGATAGAAACTTAGAAACTTACTTCAAGTGGGGACTTAAACTATCTTTAAACAAGTAAATGGGTACTTCATAACAAGTACATACTTAGCTTTAACTAAAGCAATATGAATAGATTGAAGTAAATAATGCTTATATATAAAGCACTCCGCGATCTGTTTGATAGATACATATTAACCGATTCCTGACTAGGTTCATAAAAGCTACCTCTGCCTTACTTCAAGCATAGAATTATCTTTCTGATCTTAAATTAAAGTTAATATACGCCGATTCTTAATTAATGTAGAAATATTTTGATTCATATAATATAGGCGATATCGATTCCGTTGCGCTGATGAATCTTATTCATTTTTCTCACCTAATTTTAGCTTACCTGTTTGCCCCTAAAAGTAAGCCACTAATTTTTTATTGACAATGAAACCTGCTAAAAGCTAAAGTATTCCAACAAATTGGGTACTCAAAATACAGATTCTTGACTCAAAATATAAACAGCTCAAGCTCAAATAGAGCGCTTTGAATTTTACTTAAAATCGGTTGTTTTCAGTGTAGCACACAAATTAATTCCAATAAAAATACGAGTGAAAATTATACAACTTTTTAGCCAAGAAAATACTCAAAGTTCTTTAGAAAACCAGCAGATATATTATTCAAGTTAAGGCATATTGGTATCATGTCCTGTTCCACCAAAATCGACAGAGAGATGCTTGTGGAGTTCAGTGCATCCTACACATTCTACATTGAGAAGCACAAGCTGATGGAAATCATGAGTCGCATCCTGGCTGAGATAACACTGCAGCAGGTGCAGGATATTCGTCGCTGGCTGGGGGAGAATATACGCCCGATTGCACAGGATGTCTATATGAAGTCCTTGGATGCATTTCATCGTGGAGTCGCCGGTGACTTCTTTCAGCTGCCCAAGAGTTTCTTTCATCGCATTGTGTTGCATGGCAGACCCGGATCGGGTCGTCGTTCACTCGCCCATGTGCTGGCCAAGCGTTGGAATCTGCTCATCTTGGACGCGGATGTGCTCGCCTATCATCACATCAATGGATACGAGCAGAATGCAAATGCCAAGCTGCTCCAACAAGGCGTTGCATCGGATTGTGTCTATTTGCGCTCGGAGGCAATTGGGAATATTATCCAGCAGCGTCTGCTCAAAGAGGATGCACTGCATCGTGGCTGGATTCTGTACAATTATCCCAACAATCGCTGTGAGGCACGTGAGCTATTCGAGCGTTTCACTGTGCCCCCAAATCGCTTGATCTTTCTGCAGATCAACGAGCAAATGGCCAGGATGCGGTTGCTAATGCGCAATTATCGGCCAACTCCGCAGGATAATGTCACCTATCTGGATCGGCAGATGCGGCAATTTCGCAAAAGTGAACCCGAGTTGAATTGCTATCTGAGTCATCGTCGCGAGGTGGTCTATGTGGATGCCACAGCCTGTTTTGAGGCAGTCAAATGCCACATCATGTCCCACTTGTCCAAGACGCCATACATGCTGGGCTACAAATATGGCGAGAATAGCGCTCTCGAGTAAATCAGATCCGGCATCCAATTGCATGTCCCATAAATTCTGAAATACAAACTTGCTTTCAGAAATCATGTTCCATAATTTCATATTTTTCAGTTTTTTGTTATTGTTTACTCAATTGAATGCTGTTGTTGGGATTGGGGCCGAGAGAAATGCTGTGCTTATCATCCATTGACGAGTACACTCAAGAAAAAACAATTGTCTTTAAATTGAATGAATCGAACTGCAAATTGGAACGTTTTCCTGTCAGATTGATTATCCCAAACATTTAGAGTATTTGCTAATTTTAGAAATACTTTCTATTATTTCAAAAACAATATCTAAAAAGTGGAAATGCAAACTCAGATTTTTAGCAAAAAAAAATGCTTTCTGGATTCAGGAAATCAAGTTTGTACTCTCGTCACTCTAATTTAGAATAATACGCTGAGGAACCCATTGCAAATTTCTCAAATGAACAGCCAATTTTTTGTCGAGTGTACAATTCCTCGAGTGGACAAAAAAGCGTAAACATTTTCCGTTTAGGTAAACAAAAAAAAATGGGAAAAAAATGGAGGCAACCAAAAAAAAAAGTGATTTGAAAATATTGTTATTTGAATTTTCCAGCAACCACAGAAAAAAAATGGAAGAAAAACAATAAAAGGAAAAACAAATGATTTTATGACCACAACTTAAGTGCTCAATTTTTAATTGTTTGACGACGCTGATAAGTAGCCGAGACACAGATTCAGTGAATGGCAATGTTGTGAGAGGGGGAGGGGAAGGGGGTTGGGGTATGCTTTTTATGGCACCCAAAAGTTCAATCAAAGTTTTTTACTCCCTGTTGATTTAAACGCTGCGCAGGCCGTAGGCCGTTTAATTAGCCTCGCAGGTTGATGGCAATGACGATGAGTATTTGTGCACCCCCAGAGTGCCATCAGGCAAATGAGAGACAAATCTCGAAAATAATTAAAAAATAGACGAGGAATTGAGACAAATCTCAAAAATAATTAGAAAATAGACGAGGAATTGCATCATTTTCATCATCTTTTTATTATTGTATTTTAGCGCACAACCTTGATGACAGTGGTGAAGCAGCAACGCTTGCCACTCACTTCATCCTTGAGGGCCCAGCGAATGGTGTAGGTGCTCGTGGGGAACTTGGCATCGATGGGCACATCAATTTCGTAAGTCTGTTGCACGTTGGCCCTAACCGGACACTGGGTGTTCTTGCACGAGTCACGCTCCAAGGTGAGCAGCGGCAACTCCTCCGTTTCACTCTTTACCCAGCCCAGCGAGGACACCAAATGCTCGGCATCGAATTTGGGCGTGAAATCAAAACTTATCCGGGATGGACGACGACGCCGCAAACGGCAAGGCGTATTTGATGCCGCCTGGGGGCAGGGATCCACGCGCACCTCATCGATGCTGCACGCATCCACGCTGTCGGGGCACGTCTGGTGTTGAACCACTTCGGCCTGGCAGAATGCAGCCAGGAGCAGCAGCAGCAGCAGCGACAGCGAACCCAATTGCAACATGGCGCGTTGAGTGTTGAAAACAGAATGCGATGTTTCACAAGTTGAATGCCTGACTGACTGACGGACTGACGGACTGGCCTGCCTGCCTGCTGTGCCTTATCACTCACGGGTCAGAGGTGAAACCGATAAGCGACTCTCGCTGTATGTGCCGTGCCGTGGCCGACACTCACAAAAAGATCAAACTTAATTCTGAAACTAATAATTATTCAGAAAATATATTTCTAAAATTCAGGAAAATCTTTTTCAGAAACTAAATTTTAAGAAAAATGTTTTCAGTTTTGAGATTGACTTTTATTAGAGGGCGATTTTCTACATTTTTTTTCTGAGTGCAGATAAGAGTCTCGACTTTGAGCCGCTTCCCTCGCATGCTCTCTGATAAGTGCCAGCAACTAAAGCAGTTCATGCCACACTCGGTCTAGCTGTGGATGCTTCAAAGGTAACTCGATCTAATTGCCACAGCAACAACTTTGTATTCATTAGCATTCAGACATGAGAGCATTTGTTTGTTGACAGCGTGAACTGTTTGTCAGATAATACACTGTGCAAAAGGGATGGTGAACCAAGCGATAAGTCTGATCTTATTTATATATACCTATAACCAAATCTAATTAACGCCAACAAAGGCAACGTGTAATCTCCAAGAATGACTTATATGTTTGAGTTTGAATCGAAATGATAGATAATACAAACCAGATAATTATTTATATAAACAGCATTCATGAGTAAGCCAAAACAAATTCGAAAACAATTCAGAAAAGCTTAAAGAAAATTAAAGAAATTTGGAAATGGAAATGGCTATTTTCGCAAATTGAAGATGAAATTGGAAATGACAACCCAAAACTAAAAACTTCTTGCGAAAAAGATTATCAAAAATACACAGATCAATCGTAAGCAAAATATTTATTTAAATATACTTATAAATTGGTATATATATATATACATATATTAATTATGAATAACATATTTTTCAAATAGGGGAATATGCAACGTGTTCTCCATTGGGAGCACCCAATCCTACGCCCTGAATATGGAGACCGCAGACTTTTCGCTTCAGCAAATCGAAGCACTGATTTTGATAAGTAGCCAAAAATAAACCAGAAACTGATTAAAACTAATTGTGAGGTCAGATCTTTTGCTTTTTCATTTGAAATTTGCCAATCTAAAAATGGAAACGGCAACACACAACGCCTATATACATATATACTATATATAAACTTGACTTGAGTTAAAATGAATGCAAACAAATTGCAAGCAAATAAGTCAAATGTTTACCTTTTGTCAAAATCCCAATTTGTTGACGAGTGTAAGCAGTGTGTCCCTGGTGCACCAGAAGGCACGTATGTCGACACGCTTATGCTTGGCAGAGTCAGAGTCAGAATCAGAGTCAGAGTCAGAGTCTGTTGCAGAGTCAGCGACGGGGCAAGAAAGACAAACGAATAGTTGTCAGTCACAAGCTGTGCGCACGTCGAGAAATTTGAGACGATTCCCCCCTCGAGAAGTGAGCTGAATGAATGCACTTCAATCTTGAATGCATCGACTATAGCATATATATATATATATATATCGGAGCTGTCAATATGCCAGGCCACAACGACGGCAATTGCACGGCTCATTTGCTGGCACATATGTCAACAGGCGCACAACAACAACAACAACAACAACGACGACAACATTTCTAACAAATTTGACTAAAAAGTGACAACATTTCAAAAAATATGGGAAAACACAGCCCAACCCCAACCCCCGACACGCTTTAACAACACTTGCGACTCCATAGAAGCTGCCGCAATTTGATGCAACATTTTTATCATGCCCCAAGGAGGCAATTAAATGCGGAAAATATAAGTATCTCAGACGCAAGAAAATCGTTTTTAGCATGCAAAACATGTTTTTTTTTGGTTCCAGCTCAAACAAGTTTTTCGACCAAAAAATATATTGATAGGAAAGTTTCGCGGCAAGCGCACATTAATTAACAGTCAGTCAGTCAGTCGGTCAGTCAAAGTTGATGAAAACACGTTTTCCATTTTCCTTGCTGCTCTCTCTTCAAATACCCTTTGTCCATTCAAAATGAGCAGTTGTGCGTATGCAGCTGGCAAATGAAAAGAATCCCAGCTAGAATACATATTATTAATCAGCAGCAAGCTAACTAGTCGATTTCACTATCG
Source organism: Drosophila atroscutellata (assembly GCA_035041605.1). NCBI lineage: Eukaryota > Metazoa > Arthropoda > Insecta > Diptera > Drosophilidae > Drosophila > Drosophila atroscutellata. The sequence goes on from JAWNLA010000059.1 coordinate 1,149,541, forward strand.
ATAACTGCCTGGCTTAGGGTGTATCGATAAAAATCGATCAACGATCAGAACCTCAAAAGACGTAGCTGAAAAATAAACAATAATAATAAAGATAGGTTTGGAAAAACAAAAGTTGTTTAAGAAATCGGATTTTCTTTTTACAGAACGTGCCTAATTACAGGGTATATCCTAGCAAATTCTCCCGACTTAAGCACTATTTTTCTTTTTTTTTTGTGTATTTTGCTCAATTTACATATAAAAATATATATTTTAATATATCTTCTAGTTGTCTAAGAAATCATAAATGCATTTTACATCAATCGCTTAATTACAGGGTATCTCCACGTAGAGCTCTCTCGCGACTAATGATTATGTGTTTTGTTTCTTTGTGTAATACATTTCGCATAAATTAAAAGCAAACATTTTTGAACATTTCCCTCTCCAGGCTCCCAGTTGGCCTTTTTATCGCCAACGACTTTGCGCCTTTATCAAAGTCCACTGAACGGTGAATCAACAAAAAACCAAAACCAAAACCAAAACCAAAACAGAATTAATTCATTAAAGAAAAATGCAAAGCATTAAAAAAATTACCAAGAACTTGCTGATGATGACGCTGATGGGGTGCCAGCGAGCGAAAAAATGAGCAGCAGCAAATAAAAAATACAACAAAAAAATAAAAAAGAAAAAATGAGAAAAAAATGAAAAAAAAATGAAAAAAAAATGAGAAAAAAATGAAAAAAAAATGAAATTTATGTTTTATTACTTAATGAACTTACCGCAAATGAAGCCAAGGGTGGCCCAAAAGGAAAACACAGCCGACGACTCCGAGTTCAGTTCGCCTTGTCTTCAATTAATATGCACAAAATGTCAACACCAACGGCTGCTGGTCATCAAGTCACCAAATCCGGAGGACTCCGACTCCGACTACGGCTACGGTTACGGGTAAGTGTGTCCGGCCAGTTTTGTGCGTTGTGATGAAAGCAAATTGGTTAGCAATTAATTGCAAGTTCATTTTTAATTGAACACGTGATGGAGCAGCTGACTGGCCTGAAAAGGGTTCGATCTGAAGCCTAAGAACTTGAACTGATTCCATCTTGGGATTATATATGTATATAACCTATATGCATATTAAGTATTAGCAGAAAAAGGAGTTGAACTCAGTTCAGTTTGCAGTCTCATTTCTTATTCTTCGAAATGAAACTGATTAAAAGTTACAAGAAATTAAATTAAAAATAAAATTGAATATTAAATTATATTTCTGATATATTTGGGTTAATTTATTTTATATATTTCTATATATTTTTATTATTTATGGTCTCCTTCTACAAAGATAAAGTGAAATCATTAAATCCATGTGAGATTTAGTGTTAATATATTAGAAATAAATAAATAATAAATAACAAATACATAAATAAATATTTTCCAAGGTTTTGCTAGGAATTTCGAAATGTGTCTCTCACTGGCGATAAGAAATTCCAAAGTGATAATGTCAAATGCGAGCAATCAGAGAGCAACCGAAAGTGATCTCATCAGTTGCTGGCTGCGAATGCTGAGGAATGGATTTGGAGCTTCGCTTGCTGCTGCTGCTGCTGCTGGGCACAGAGGGAACAGTCAGAGGGTAAGCTAGCAGAATAATACCAGTTATATAATTATATATATATATAAATTTCTTGCAGTGCCTTGTGACTTTCAAGAATGCGGCACATTCAACGAGGAGCTGCATGAGATATTCACGCATATCACCGATATCCAGGAACACCCCTAGATGGGCAGGGTGGGATATGAGAGTATGTCTAGAAAAAGTGAATATTCAAGTACAATAACTATAATTACTTGAATTTAATTAGCTGGCCGTCCTCTTCTCCAACCAACATCTCTTGGCACCCGCCCATTGTTTTAAAACCTGGCAGTTGGAGAAGACTCCCATTCGCTATGTGCTCCTGGGCGATTGGAATCCGAGGAATGTGATGCCAGGCAGCGTTGCAATTTGAAGCCTCAGTTGATGGAGATCGACGAGATCATCATACATCCCGAATACATAACTTCCACTTCCACCAACAACATTAGCATCTTGAAGTTGGCTCTGTCTGTGACTCTTACGGATCACATTCGACCCATTTGCCTGCCGCCTTTGGGCATCAATCCCATTGGCCAACATCTTTCATGCACGGGCTTTGCGATAAATGCCACCATTGCCTACAAGTTGAAGGGTCTGGTGCACATTGCGGGCAACTTAAAGTGTCGTCGCCATCTGCTCGATTGCAACAATCCCAATGCGGCTACAGACTAAAAATGGAGGCACCTCGGTAGCTTTAGCAATCTGAACTCCACATTAATAACCGGATCGGCGCTGATGGGCGTCCAAGCGGATGAACGTGAACCGAAGAACTACTATCTGGTTGGACTGCTGCTCGCCAAGAGCAGCGACATGCCACAAGTCTATATTAGGGTGCAACCCTATCGCAAATGGATCGAAAGCAATATAATTGATAGATTTGTATATTGAAAAATACTGACTAACACAAGGGAAACTTGCAAATTTATATTAACTTAAACTAAAATTGTATAATTTTCTGAGCTTTGCTTTAATTGTGTATTGGACAAGGCTTTCGAGCTTCTGATTTCTTGAAGGATTAAGCAGACCGATTCCTCTGAGCGTGCTTCACTGTGGTAATCCTTAACTTAATCCACGGGCTCAAAACTTATCTTGTCTTTTCCTTATTTGATGTCTGTTTTTTCCTTCTTTTTCCGTAACTACTTAAGCTCAACGTATTTTGGTCTAATTTGATTTTTTTTCCTGGTTTTTTCCTATACTTGCTATAAATATTGGAAATATTGAAGGAAGGAGCAAATTAGGTGTTGGGAAGACAAAATACTGCAAATAATTTGTTATGAAAGGATAAAATATAAATAAATTTAGATATATTATATATTAATATTTTTTAATCGTTGTTGTTCAAGATATATGCTTGGACCGTAATTATTTCAACTGATAAGAAAAGCAGTCGGAAAACGAGCAATTGAAAAGTCGTTGGCAAAAGCAATGGCAATGGCAATGGCAAAAGCTGGCCATCATTTGCGGAGCAAATGTAGCTTGTGATTTGAGCAGATTTGTCGCAATGCTTATGTCAAACTGCCAGCCACGCCCACTTTTTTGATTCTCTGTTTTTGTTTTTCTTTGTTTAGCCCTAATGGGGACTGAAATCACCTCAAGCGCCATAAAAAGTCAAATGAAATAAAAGCAAAAGCCGCTGCAGACGATACGAAACGAAACGAGAAACCAAAAAAATAATGAGTACACTCGGAGGCCAGTGGGTGTTGTGGATACACTCACTCGAATCAACGGTATCGTCAAGATTTTTATTTCTCGGAATAATCTGGGAGCGGAGCACACGACTAATCTTCATTTAATTTCATTTGCGCCAAGCAGCTGAAATTGAAACCGAAATCGCAATCGCAGCCGGAGTTAAAGTCGATGGGGAAGGAAATACCTCTGGCAAGGACAATATAAGGACATTGGCAGACTCCAACGGAGACCAAGACCGGGGGGACCTGTGGTGGGGGGGAGGGCATTTGCAACATTTCATTGGCTGTGGCAGCGTCAAGGAGATCAAAAGTATGCGACACCGTGGCTTAATTCGATTTTAACAATTGCATGGCTGCTCACACAGCCAATGGCAATAGCCGTGCCCCCGCCACCCCCAACTACCCCCTGCCCCCCCTCCATCAGCCAGCCAGCTAACTCTAATTGAACTGAGGACGAAGATGGTGCAAGTCCTGCTCGTGGTCCTTGGTCCTGCTTGGCGCACATAAAATTAATCCGACGTGTGGCGCCGCCAGCTTCGTCAGCGTCTTCAACAATTTGAATTTAAATGTCGCCTCGCTTTTTATTTCTATCTTTATGCGCACTGTTAACTTAAGCACACAAAAAAATACACAAGCCAGAACGTTGTAGTCGAGAGCGCTCGACTAGCTGATACCCTGCAATAAGTTGCAAAATTTGATTGATCGACTGATTGTTGATACGACAATTTTAGTCAAAAAATAGATACAAATATTCCCAAGCTGACTTCTTATGGCATCAGAGACGTCACACACTTCAACACAAAAGCATAATACCCTCTGGCAGGGTATGCAAAAAATAGAAATAAAAAACAACTGAAAAGAAAAACAGAAATCGCCCGAGTCGAAGTCGACGAGGATAACCGGAGCAGTGCCAAGGAACCTTTGCGAATTGAATTAAAAGTGTCGCTGAACGTGTCCCTGTCCTTGTCTGGCACGTGCACAACTCCAACCAATTGTCTTGTGTATTTCTTGCTTAGGTGTCGACGCTCTAGCCCTCCCCATGCCCCATCCCCTTGCAACGCACAATCCACGCATCTATTGAGAATTTTATTGCTTGGAATAATTAGCTGAATTAAGCGCACAAATTAATTGGCGCCACCAGCATATGTGAAAAAAAAGCAAAAAGAAGAAAAGAAAAAAAAAACAGCTAAAAGAAGCTAAATAATTTAGCTGTAGAAAATGTCAAGCCGACTTACTTTTATAGGCATCAGGCTCACAGCAGATTTACGCAGTTCACCGAATGGAATTTTCAGCTGCTGATAAAAAGCAACACAAGTGCAGATGTATATATGTATATATATATGTGTATAGTATATAGTTGAACTCAGTCACCATATCTTCATGCGAGTCAGACTCTTGCTCAAGTTCTCCTTCTCTTCCTCTTCCTCTTGCTCTCTCGCTTTCCCTCTAACTTATCGCATCTTGCATGAATTTCACATAAAACATTTCTTTATCAACATTCGAGGCAACAACTTGCAAAAAACCCAAAAAAAAAACACAAAAAAATTCCAAAAAAAAAAACAAAAGATTCACAAAATATTTCAGTATTACTCATCTGAAAGCAAGTTCAATTAAAATAACGGTAATAATATTTTAAGACTAATTTTGCTTGATTCCAACTAATATCTGCGACGTGGAAGCGACTTGCGAATATAATCTTCGGCTTTTACTTGAATTCAGTTTAAAATAATAATAATAATATTAGAAATAATAATAATAATGATAATAGTAATAATGATCGTTAGCTCCTCTTAAATGGAGGCGCTTTTGTGACTAATACCTACACAGAAAAAAACGCAGGAAGCTGATAATATTATTATTATTTCTATTGTTCAACATGAGTTTATCTTTTGTCTGAGTAACCCGTATGTGTTTCCGTTGCTCACTTATGTTCGTATGTATGTATGTATGTGTGTGCGTTTCGTATGAAGACGCCCACTGCATGTGCCACTTGCAACATGCTGCAACAATAGTAGCAACAACAACAACAACAAAAAGCATTTCATGCAAAAAGGTTTTTAATTTAAATTTCTCGACGTTGACGTGTGGCATGTGCCATTGTCCTCCTCTTCCTCGTTTCGGTACACTCAGAAAAAAACACGGTACTTAAGTATTTGACTATATACGTTTATACTGATTTTTTTCTCTAAGTGTACTCGTCCTGCTGAGTCTTAGTAAATCACCTAGTTCCCAGAAATAATTTTTAGAAATGCCAAAAAAAGTTTTAGAAAGAAAAATTAATTTTTTGTTGTCTTGGAAATGTTTTCATTTATTTAGCAATGCATTTCAAATAAGCTCAAATGAAAGCAAATTACTTTAGGTTTTTTTCTGAGTGTATACGTCTGTGTCGTCCTTGCCTTTTGTCGCCTGACATTTACATCTGCCGAGATGTGGGCAATGTCTTCCGTGGCGTATGGCCAGAAGAAACTACCCACATGGCCCACAAAATCCTAAACACAGCCACACACACACACACATGCACACATGCACACACATATGCACACACACACACAGACATTGGCCATGCACAATTGACGTTTACATTGTTCTCGAGAATTATTATGTGGTTTCCAAGCAGGGAGCCGCCTTAGCACATGTGTGCCACAAGCAACGAGCCTTGGGCTTATCAGTGAGCAACACTTAGGTGAAGTACAACAAAAGCAACAACAACAACAACAACAACAGTTACATTTTTTTGGGCATGAAAAACTGTAAATTTATCAGCAGAAACAGCAGTAGCTGTTGCAACCCTTTTTCCAGCTGCTGGATAATAGCTTAAGTAGTTAAATGAATCAGGCGTTGCCCAAACTGCCAGCCTGGGGAGGTGTCTCGTGGCTTGTGGTCCACTCCAGAGAGAGCAAGACAAATTTCTTTAAGACCCAAGCAGAGACGACCGCAGGCAATTAATAAAGCAACTTCAGCTCGACACTCAACTCAAGCGAGCAGCTCTCTTCGCTCATGTGTGGCACATAAATTTCAATTTTATTGGCCAAGGTGGGCCAGCAAAACTTTTAATTGTAATTAATTTGGTCTTTTAAGGGAGCAGCAGCAGCTGGAGCAGGAGGAGGAGGAGGAGCAGGAGACGGAGGTGCACCACCCGGCCGGTGGGTGGTCTGGTCTTTTTCAAGTGCTGCCAATATAAACACGGCTATTTATGCCACCGCAACACAACAGCCAAGATTCAATTATTCAAAATGCAACTGCAGCATTTTTGGCCGCACCGATTGCGATTTTTGTTTGCCTCGTTCTGACTGACTGACGTTTTGTTTGTTTTGCAAAAAGCCAAATCGCACTGGGTGGTCCCATCTCGAGATGTTGCCTTAGCCCACTCCCCCCGCCATCCGCTCATCTCTAGGTTAATTTCAACTCTCCGTCTGCATTTGTCAGGTGCACAGACGTCTCCTCTTTGAACTTGGCAAGCGGCCGCATTGAGACAACATTGTTGCAAGTAGCTGACATCAAGGACACATACCAAAATAACAACTGAATAATCAAGCAAAGAACAAAATAATATTTATGTTTCTACTATGAATGATGTGATCTTGGAAGTTAATGTCAAGTGAACGACTTTAAGTTTGAGATGTGGAACTTGGTTTTACCCAATTGAGAGCAACTTCATTGCAAACTTTAACTGTGGACAAAACAATAAGAAAACTATATATATCTATACATCTGATCAATAGAAAGAGTGAAAGAGGGATATGTGCGGCAAAGCCATCGAAGCCAGATGCATTCACGGCAGCAAACACACACTGCGTGAACTGGCCTATCGCCAGAGTGGCAGGCAGCGGCATCGCGGACCTGACTCCACGGGCGTTGTGGTCCTCGCCGAGCAGGGCGTGGCCATGGAACACGAATGCCTACGTATTGTGGGCGTGGAAATGGGCGATCAACCGTTCGTCTCCGACGATGGCAACTTGATACTCGTCGCCAACGGTGAGATCTACAATTATCTGGACCTTGCGGCGCAGATTGCCAAGCGACGTGGCGATTGCCACGTGATACTCGAACTGTATCGGGATTATGGAGTGGAGCTGCTGCAGCATATATATATATATATATATATTATAAAAGTGCGTAGTCATGTGTGTCATCTTGCAGGAAAACCAATCATAATAAACAGTCAAAATTTTAGGTAATGTAAACCATCGATGAGCATAACACAGATTGTCCACAATAGGAGTCTATGGTCAGAATAATCATCACATATCACATGTCGCATATCAAATGCCGCATGCCGCATGTTGCAAGTCGCACACTTAACGCAGCAATATCAACTTGCTGCGACACGAAACCCTTGCTAAATAAACTTTTACCTCACCATTTTTGGGGGCGCTCCCACATATGTAAATGACTGCCACAAAATGTTTTGTGCTGTTTAGCAAAAAGGTTGAGTGTAGTGGCAAGGGGGGAGGGGGGGATCTTTATCACTCCGAGTCGGAAAAGAGAGAGTTTGTCGAACAAGAAGTTGGGAGTTTTGAGTTTTGAGTTTGGAGTTGGGCTTCTTGGCTGGGGCGAAACTTGTCTAATAAGTTTGCATATCCCGCAGGATATAAAGCAGACTACAAGTATAGTACAACAAGCAAATAACGGGATTATAAGACGAAAAAGGGACATGAAGCAGCAAGAACAAGAAGTGGCAGCAACAAGAAGTGGCAGCAATAACAAGAGCCAAGAGGCAGCAACACTGACAGGCGACAAGTGTGCGTCCTGTGCCCAGTTTTAAGCCTGTCCAATTGAACAACAGCTCAGCTGAGACTTTCCTCAGGGTGTGTGTGCTGGTGTGTGTGTGTGTTGGTGTTGGTGTGTGTGTAGTTAGTGACCCAAAGACAAATTTCTTAAAGGCTTAAAGGTGTGCGTGCGCCTCATATGACTAATTTATAAAATGTAACTGGCCGAACTCTCGAGCTCATTAATGGGCCTAGCAGTTTGGGCTTATGCCGAGCCCAAGTAGTTGCTCGTTAAACTATTAAGACTAATGAGGGTCGATGGTCCTGCCCAGATGCAAATTTATTAGCCCCACTGTCTGTGCACTGAGAAAACTAATTGCCCTCTTACTGACACAATCACAAAGGGTGGCTTGGCTTGTTAATCAAATTTTATATAGTTAAAATGCAAAAAAAAAAAAGAATTTTTCTATTCTTAAAATCAGTTTTGATTTTTCTAAGATTTGTTTCTAATTTCTAGTATTTTTTTTATTGAATTTTTCTCAAATTCAGACATTTTTTTCTAGTTTTCAGTTATATTTTCGAAAATTCTGTGGACATTTTGTAGTGTGTTTTCAATGCAGGCAGCTGCCGTTTGTCGAACTGCCTTCGAGGGTATGGTGGAGACCCCAAAGCGAGTCACGTCACAGCTACATTTTGTGGCATGTGGGCGTCTGCCTCTGCGAAGGTGGCGTTCGTTCTCTGGCTGAACAATTCAAGATTTCAAGATTTCAAGATTTCTCATTTCAAGTGCAATGCCAGCAAATTTCAGCACGTTTCACATTTCGCAGTTCGCTGCTCGTTGCTCGGTGTGTTTGTTGTTTGTTGTTGTGTCATTTCGGCGCTTTGTCGTGTTTTGTTGTCTTGTGCTTTCCGCGAATTCGAATATTTTGGGTGGTCAAAAAAAAAGTAAAACGGGGAATCGAAACCCAAACAAAAACCACACAGCCAAAGATTCCAAACTCTTTGTTTATTTATCATAAGGTTTGCAGGGTGCAGCAAAAGTTGTGTCACCAAGTGTTCGATTCACTAAAGAATATGTTTCAAATGTACACAAGAGATTCCTCGAACTATCTGACGGGGACTATGAAATTTAGAAGTGATCTTAAAGCAATTTTGTCAGTGCATCATCTAAACTAATTGTTTATATTATTATTTCTATTAAATCTATGAGGAAAGCTGAGGTGTGTGCGATAGGGAGATGTGCGGAGTTTAACCTGAAACGATACTATCGGAATGCGGATATATTCATCCTCTGGGCTTACCTAATGGGTTCCGGGTCATAGCGGGGAACGAAGAGGCTGACAAGCAAGCTAAAATGGGAGCAAAGAGACCCATGATAGCACCTGAACTGTATTGTGGCATAAGAAGACACACAATGCGGCTGCAAATCAGGGACGAAGAAAGACAGATGCGGGAACGGAGCTGGGCAGAGACACCAGGACTCCGACAAGCCAGAAGACTTTTAGGTGGCTATAATCGAAATCGATTTAAGCAAGTAATATCCATGGGGAAGAACAGGCTCAGAATACTCACCGGTCTATTGACAGGACACTGTGGACTGAGAAGTCACCTAACCAAATTAGGCAGGTTTTGTGGAAGCGAGGAGGAATCCTCAATGCACATCCTAGCAGTCATGAAGCCCAAGGACATAGAAATCCTCAACCCAACAAAAATCTTGGAAGTCGTGCAGGAGCTGAGGTTGATGGAAGAGCTGTAGGCTCAGAAAGGGGCATAATGGATAGGTCGCAGTGCTGGTTCTCCCCAACGATAATAATAATAAAAATCAACTATATATCAACAAATATATCTGCGATGGCTTTAAGTCTGCAACACCTCACTTATCTTTTCTTCTCGCTGCTTATTTATTTATTTATAAGTTTGTGTTGCGATCGAAAGCATATATATATTTATATGTGTGTTAAGAACACCTCTTGGCCGCAAAGTGTTAAAGTTCTCAAACAGATGCCTCAGCTACTATTTACACACACACTCGCACACACACACTCACACACACACACACACGTATGTAGCTCCCAAAAGCAATTTGCGGACGTGCATGAAAAACTTTTACTGGCAGCAAATTGGAATTAATGTGAAGTTTCAGTAAAAGTGGCTTAAATGCACACACGGGCCGCATTTTGGGAATTGCAGGACGACAACCAAGATGACGACGATGTGGCAAACTTTTCGAATCCACTCTTGTACAACATACACACAGGCACACACGCACACACACTCATATTCGAGAAATAGTTTCAGTTTTCATAGCCGAGTTTTAAGCCGCCAAAGCTGTTGATTATAAGTTCTTTAGTGGGCTGAGTTTAGGGCACACCTCATCGACTTGGCACGTGGCTGGTAATAGATACTATACCCACACACACACACGCACACACTCGCACACCCCACTCAGCAGTGAGCCAAGATAAACAAAGGCGCAAAGTGCTGCAGCTTTTCAATAAAGGACGAAAAAAATAGAAAAAAAATCATTTTGCCGTCAGTTCGATTTGTTGTTGTTGTTGTTGTTGTCGTCTGCGCTGAGCTAACGATTTGTGAATTGCACTTCCTGTCTGTAAATAAGAGCAAAACTATAAATTCCATCCCGAAATGTGCACAGCTCATGCCCCAAAAAATCTTCGAGCACAATTTGCATGCGTGCCGCCGTCTTTGACAAACGCAATTCGAATCGGAATCTGAGCAACTATTCCGTAGTCCGTATTCCGTATTCCATATTCCGTTGCCTGCCTGGCTGGCGTCTTGACTCAGTGTGTGTGGCAGTGTGTGTGTGTGGCAGTGTGTGTGTCTGTTTATCTTGGTATTTGTTAGTTTAACAGCAAAAGTTTGCCTTTCAAATCGAAAACTAGAAAAACGTTGCATTTTATTACACTGCACGCAAAACTCATAGAGAACTGAGCACTGAGCAATGAGCACTGAGCACTGAGAAGTGAGCTTCAATCGCCGGAGGTGGCAAAAACAACTTCAAGGACTTTAAAAGGCAATTTGCCTGCAAGTTGGCATTAAGTTGGACAAGTTACGATCTATATGCATATGCATCAAGACCCAAATCCCAAATCAGTTTATGCTAGGCACTTAATCCAAATACCTTTAATTAAATTCATCACAAAAAGGAAAGTTACCTAAAACAAATAAATTTAACATTAACTTTAATCAACCAATCAAATTGGCTCAAGAACGAATGAATATAAACTAAGATCAAGTTCAAAACTTACCAAAATAAAATAATGCTTGGTCTGAAGAACTCGTGGGATGATTCGGATGGGGCTGAGCTGAGGCCACGAGGCGGGTCGCAGGACCGTGCCGAGAGTCAACTTGGCTGGGGGCCCGGACTATCAAATAGCCCAGTTCTTAACGGTGAGCTCAGGCAGATGGCGACCGCCTGTTCTAATCAGCCTTAGCCGGGTATCGCAGATCTCTACCCGGGTGGACAATACTTTCTCCACAAATCGTGGGCTTAACATGCATAACAGTAATATAAAAATTCCGCAGGATCTCCCTGCAAACGAAGTCGCGAGACTAATGGAGAACCGAGCCCTGGACGGGGGGAGGTCCTCTTATGTGCTAGAACCTCCTCCACAACGACCCACTCCAACAAAGTTTTCACAGATTAATCGAATTACTCTTTCAAATATATAGCTTTGATTTGGCGAATTTGACTCCAATCTAGACAGGTATATAAGACAGGGCTTGCCTCAGATAGTATTCCTTTTTGGCTATAACCTGCATTATAAAGTACTTTTTGATTATATATATCATTTGACGGGGCTTCTTACTGCTGTTTCAATTCCTTTAAATACAATTCCCTTTAAGAAGTGGCAAAAGCCACTCGCAGCAAGCTATTGTTGCATGCTTCAGCTGTGCTTGGCTGCAGCTGCAAGTCGCATGCTCCTGGATATATATATATATAATGTATATATGCTTATGCACACGAATATCCTGCTTAGATTCGATAGCTACTCAAAAATCGGACTGATGCCATTGGCTCAATGTTGGCAATTTTCTTGCGAATTTATTTGCATTTAACATTTGTTTGTTTGTTTGTTTGTTTGTTTGTTTGTCTGCTTGTTCGCTTGTGCATAATGGCAAAAAGTGTTTTCCACAGGAAAAGGCAAAAGGAACTACGCTTTTGTCTCCCACTGTATGTGCGTGTGTGTGTGTGTGTGTTTACTATTTGTTTTAAGTGAATAATGCAAATTTTATGCTGCTATATAAGCGCAAAACTTTTGCACATGAACATGAATATATATGTATATATTCGAGTGTGTGTGCGAGTGTGTGTGAGTGTGTGTGTGTGTGTGGAATGCAAACTTTTATTGTGGGTTAAAATGAACTTCCGCTGGCTGCAGCCGGAAGTTCATAATTTCAGCTGATTTGCAAAAACTTTTGCCACTTCTTCAACTGCTGCTTGCAACTGCCACATCTTCAACTGATTTCGCTTTATTTTTGCGCGTCTTCTTCACTTTTTGGCTGCTTAAAGGCCAAACGCGTTTTTTTTGTTGTTGACTTGACTTGACAAAGACATTTGGCTGGCCAATTTTGAGGCACAGACAACAACAACAACAACAACAACAACAACAACAAACAATAAACAACAAACACATCCATTTGATTTGTTTACACAAAGGACAGGCAGACGGAAGGACAGCAGCAGCAGCAGCAGCCGTGACCAAAAGGCGTAGGTACACAACAGCCAAGAGCAGAGAGCAAGGCAGAGCAGAGCAGGATCAGTCACATCTACTACACTCAGCGAAAATACGCACTGAAAACCAAGCCAGTAACTTTGCTGATTTTTGAGTTCTACTCTTTGGAAATGCATCTCTTAACAAGAGATTTTCTAAGATATTGTGTGATTTTTTTCCCAGTGTAGAGCAAAACTCAAACCTCTGGACGCTGGAACTGGGCTGCCTGCGCGTTTTGGTGCACATGTGTTTGCCAAATGTTTGCCACGGCATGTGAAAAATCTACCCAAGACCAATGCGAATGTGTGTGTATGCTGGTGTGTGTGTGTGTGTGCTGGTGTGTGTGTGCTGGTGTGTGTGTGCTGGTGTGTGCTGCGTGAGAGGTGTGATTCGTAAAGCAAACGGAAATCAAATGCAGACATTGCAGACACACTGCACCCTTGGCATCATTCGGTATCCTTTAGCCTTTCAGACCCCGCCTCGCCTCGCCTCGCCTCGTATCTCGAACATTTTCCACATTTTTATTTTAGGTAAAAATTTCACACATTTTGTTTATTCGGCCGCCTGCCGTGCGGCTTGTCTAAAAGGCGTTATCGGCGCTACCAACGGACGAAAGGACAGCGGACAACGGAACAGCGGAACAGGGCCAAAAGGGCGTTAAGCATTCAAACTGCGAGTTATGAATGAAAATGAAAATGGAAATGAAAATGTGCGCGGCACAAGAGAAAAACCCTTTAAAAAGTCTTTAAGTGAAGTGAAGAAGTGAAAAATGCTTACTCATCGATTAGGCGTGATTTATAAGATTTAACTTATGGCTTAAGCCTATATATATATAAATAGGATAAATGAAATTATCTCTTATGTAAAACTCTGTAAACTGACCAATGTTATTATAATTGGGGAACCAGTACTGCGACCTATAAGGTCTATTGTGCCCCCTCTCTGAGCCTACAGCTCTTCCATCAATCCCAATTACTGCTCGAATGCTAGAATCTTTGGTGGGTTGAGGGTTTCTATGTCCTTGGGCCTCATGACTTGCTGCCCTAGGATGCTGCATCTTTTCGTGATTAAGGCGATGCATTCTGCTAGGATGTGCATTGAGGATTCCTACTCCTTCCTATAAATACTAAATTTGGTTAGGTGACTTCTCAGTCTACAGTGTCCCGTCAATAGATCGGTGTTTCTCATGATTTTCCCCGTGGATATTACTTGCTTAAATCAATTTTGACTAAAAGACTTTTGGCTTGTCGGAGTCCTGGTGCCTCTGCCCAACTCCTTTCTCGCCTCTGCCTTTCTTCGTTCCTGATTTGCAGCCGCATTGTGTGTCTTCCTATGCCACAATACGGTTCAGGGCCTATCGGGGGGCTCTTACCAATGTTATTAAGACATCTTTGAAAACACTTGTTGTGAGAGTCTTGCTTTTTTTGCAGCTGTGCATCTCCAAGTTCAATGCATGTTGCATTCAGCAAATTAACAATAGCTGCCCCAATTGGCTATATGCCAATAATAATTACTAGATACTTTAATAATACGCATTTGTCGAAAATTGTGGACTTTATGCAACTTTCCAGTTAGCTCAAGCATTCTGTGCAGCTTGTTGACATGCGTGCAACAGTTCTCACAGCTGCAGCTGCAGCAGCAGATCAACTGGGTGTGAAGTGTGAGTCAACAGTAACTGCAACAATTGCAATCACTCAAAATGTCTCAAAAGACACATTTGACCCAGTGCAGCAGAGACTCAAGATGCACTTCCCGTTAAAGTGCAAAGTCCGAGCTCAGCTTTGGTATTTGGCATTAATTAGCGATGGGGCTGATGTGGCAAATGTTGTTGTTGTTGTGGCAGATGTTGTTGTTGTTGTTGTTGTTGTTGTTTGCATATCATTTGTCTTCATCAGTGAGCTGATGCTGATAATATCATTTGAGTTAGCTTGCTTGTCATTTTTTGGCGCCAGCAAATGCATTAAGATTGCACTCGCTGAGTTTGAGGCGGAGGCGGAGGTGGAGGCATGCCACATGGCGCCTACTATTATAAGTTAAACAATTAAAATTATGGCAAATGTGACAAGTGGCTGGCGCATACCTCAATTAGCATTTGAAAGAGTCCAATGATAGACAAGTCGACACACAGACAGACAGACAGACAGACAGTAGCTAATAATGTATAGCCTACCCCGATTCCCCTTTTGCGGCACTCGCAATGCGCCTAATTACAACAGTTACATTTGTTGGCTATTTATAGCCAAATGACGACATCGACGACTTTATCCCCTGAGTGTCAAATGGTGTGCTCAATTAAAGCAACAGCTGCCCCAGCCCCTGCCCCTGCCCCTGCCCCTGCCACAGTCTTCAGTCTCCATTCCGCAGGACATTGACTTCTCCATCTCTGTCTCTGTCTCTGTCTCTCTCTCTCTCGCTCTCGCTTGCGCTGAGTGCCTGTGAAGTTGTGTCGAAGTGTCGCGTGGAATGTGAATGTGGCACTGAGCGACAAACATTACACAACAGTCAATTAAAATTAATAACTTTTGCAAATACAAAAAACAACAACAAAAAAACGTTCGCATACACTCAGAAAAAAGTCGCTTTCATGTTGCAAAGAGCGCCATAAAATAAAAGTCACTCTAAAAACGAGAAAACTTTGCTACAAAAATTTTTTGGTTTTTGAAAATATTTCTAAATATCAAAAACAAGTTTCATGATTATGAGCATTGATTTTTTGGATTTTTTAGAAATTTTTCATTTTTCAGAGCTGAAGAGAGCAGGAGAGGAGGGCGGCCTAGGAGGCGGAACTTGGCTAATTAAAAATTAAAAAGAATTGGAAAATCGACAGTATTTCGGCCAATATCAATCTAAAGATCAATATTTATTCCGAGTGTATATATATATATAAATATATATATGTATGTGCTTCACATGTGTCAGTTGCGAGGCACAACGAAAATGTATCCGACAGATACAATGCGACAAATGTTTCGCTTTCGAGCTGCGCTTGAGGCACGCACACTTTTCGCGCTTTTCGCTTAAAAAACATTTCGAGCCTGTTGTTGTTGTTGTTGTTGTTGTTGTTGGGTTTTTTATGAATTATTTTATGAACTGCTGCAACAGCATCAAAATGCAAAACAAAATACAGCCGCATGAGGCAACTTTATTTTGGCGCTGAGCTCTTTATTAGTTGCATGCAACCGAAATGCCAAACTGAACGCAAAGATAAACGATAAATGATAAATGGTGCGTATTATTCAATTAAGCACAGATACAACGGACTGCCGATCAGCCAATGGGAGATTTATTTTTTATTAACAGTTTTAAGATTTATTTCAAGCACTTTGAAATACTTTTTTAAACACTTGTCGTCGGCAGCACAATCCATGGGAATCCAGAGATACCCCTGATAGGACCTGAACCGTATTGTGGCACAGGAAGACACACGATACGGCTGCAACTCAGGAACGAAGAAAGACAGGGGCAAGAACGGAGCTGGGCAGAGGCACCAGGACTCCGACAAGCCAGAAGTCTTTCAGGTGGCTATAATCAAAATCGATTTAGGCAAGTAATATCCATGGGGAAGAACAGGCTCAGAATACTCACCGGTCTATTGACAGGACACTGTCTGTCTGACTGAGAAGTCACCTAACCAAATTAGGTATCTATAGTAGCGATGTATGCAGGTTTTGTGAACATGAGGAGGAATCCTCAGTGCACATCCTAGCAGAATGCGTCGCCTTAATCAGGAAAAGATGCAGCATACTAGGGCCGAAGGACATAGAAACCCTCAACCCAACAAAGATTCTAGCATTCGTGCAGGAGCTGGGGTTGATGGATTCCTTGGCGTTCAATAGCTTTTAAGTTACTTTCTTTAAGTTAGGTACATAAATACATTTGAAAAATCGACTTTTGGAAGAAATTCAACGAATATATATTGCAACAACTTCCAAAATCGACTGACTATATTTATATATCAGAATATATCAGATTTGCAGCGACAATAACTACCCACAAAATGTATTTAAATATGCCGTAAAAACCAAGTTTCATTGAAAATAAACATGCAACACGGCGCTGATGGCTCATTGAAACCGAACAGGACCAAGGACATGCAGGGACAACCAGTGCCACAGATGCTGCCTCATCTCGAAAAAAAGCAGAAAAAAATGAAACATGCGCTTCATTAAACACAAGCCGCATTATTTACACCTTGGGCGACACAGAGAACAAGAGAGAGAGAGAGAGGGGGAGAGGGGGAGAGAGGGGGAGAGAGGGGGAGAGAGAGAGAGAGTGGGACAGAGAGAGAGAATGCCGGCTAAGAACATTATGGAAACAAAGAAGCAAAAAATAAAGGGAATAAAGCGAATTTTGTTGGGAACGTGGCCCGCATGCAACAACTGCCACACAGGACTCACAGGATTCGGGACTCAGCCTGTCAGCCAGATGATCCTGGCGCGCTATTCAATCAATTAATCTAATTTAAATTTCTTGCTTTTGTCGAGTTGCTGCCACTGCTGCCACTGCTGCCACCACCGTTAAACAGGTTTTTAGATTTTGTATTTTTTTTTTGCTTTTTGCATCATCATCATCATCAACAGGAGCAACTTGTGCCCAGGTTGCAATGGTTTTATAGCCGGTGTGCTGAGCGCATCGAGTGTCATTAGTTGAGGGTTGAATGCTTGAATCTTTTACCTAGCACCCCTTTTTTTTTTGCTGTGTATGTAAATCGCGGAGGGAGAATGAATTGCAATTGAGTTATGCGTCGCATCAGGTTAGCAGCCGCAAACTTTGGCTAACTTGCACTGCAACAAAGAAAGTCAACGGAAATGCGCTTTAAATGCCATTTGGTGTAGCCAAAGTGCAATGAGCCATTTCCGGCTAAAAAAAAAGGAAGAAGAAAACCAACCAAAATTGGCAACAGCAAATAGTCAAACAAGTCAGTAAAGAAGATTAGATACTCTAGCTAAAATGGGGGTGAAACTGCTCCAATCTAAAGTAAAAAGTCAGCTTAAGAATAAGATAAGATATAAGATATATATATATATATATAAATATAGATTTGCAGATCAATATAAGATTAAATACTATAGCTTTACAACTAAGAAGAAACTTTCTGTCGGGTCAAAAATTAAGTATTTCAATCTCAACTGTTGATATATGCATTTTCTGCCAGCTCGATCGATTGTTGAGGTGTTCTGGGATCAGCAAAGATATCTTCTTGTTATGCTTTGAACTCATTATTCAATCTTTACTAGGGTTAACAACCGATTGTCCGTCTATCACTCAGTCTGTTTGAGCAAAGTCGGAGCTAGATTGCTAGAGATATAGAAGCTCTCGTTCGCATTAACAGATCTGGCTATATTTTCCCACTAAGATGCTTTGATATCGATGCGATCTGTTCAGGTCAAATAATATCAGTTCCGGTCTTTGAGTCTTTGAAAAATATTTAATTTCTGTTCCGATTTTGATTCCGAATTTCAATTAGCAAAAATGCTTTAAAGCTAAAATGAAGTCTGTATATGTAGTTAGGTAGATAGATAAATATTTATACCCTACGAAGTGTAGTCAATCCCTATGCTTTACACAGTTGATGACAGCACTTTAAGACCCACTCCGACAGGGTATTAAAACTACCACATAAATGTTGAGCAAGACCACAGACACGAATGCAGACATTGAGCTGCAAAAAGCCAAACGAAAAAAAACGGCATCAGTTTGGTGCACAGACAAAACCCATCTGCTAGCAGCTCAATATGGCCAAAAACTGACAGCCATGCCACGCCCCCCAACACACGCAGACACACGCCTCAAAAAAGACTCCCAAAAAGAAGGTGCACAAAAACTGAAACGTGTGCCAAAAACAAAGCTGTCAAAAAGAAAAAGCAAAAGAATGAAATTCATATGGGCAAAAGGGTACTTGCAACAGCAGCAACAGCAGCAGCAGTCACATTGCCACATTGCCACTTGACTTCTTGCGCCTTATGGATTATGAGCTTTGCTACACCTTTAGAGCCGTTGAACATGTTAAACTCATAATTCAACACAGCAAAATATACACACCCAACACACACACACACAACACACAGCTGGCCCATCAAAATCAATCAAAATTGTGCAGCGTGCCAGCTACAAATGTACAGTGTATGTATGTATGTGTGTGTGTGTGTGTGTGTGTGCATTAGTGCCCACCTCAATGGGCTGAATGTGGAACCACCCAACCCCTGCCAAAGTCACGGGGCAATCGAACAATTGAACAATTGCGAAAAACCGAGAGGAACAGAAGGATTAATGCTGGTAGGCCGACTGCGGACTGCGGACTGCGGACTGTCGTTGCGGATTCACTTCTCTAAACAGTGCTGACATTTTGGCTGTTTCCCAGCTAAATATAGAATCTGTAACAAAAAAGCGGCTTATAAAAAAGATTTCGTAACTTCAATTTTGGCAGCACTGATTTCAACGGTTGGCTGTTCGATGTTTCCCTGTTCCTGTGCACCGTGCCTCGTCCTGTGGCAAGCAACGGGCCCCTTTGCGCTCAGCCGTGGAAAGGTGTCGCGTTGCAACCCTAAATTGCATTTTATGCGCCCGTCTCTCGCCGTGCGGCATCATCATCAGCACTTTTCATTATGCTAAACCGTAAATGAAGAGGGTTGCCACGCTCGAGGGGTTGACGGCCAGGGGGTGTAAGAGGTGTACATACATAGGTATATATATATATACAGATTGTATATATAGGTGTGCATTTCGTGCACGCGCGCAGGTAAAAGTCTCGCTTACAGCTGAACGTGGTCCGTGCCCCGTGCCCCTTTGCACCGAGCGTGACAGATTAGCGTGCTGCAAAATGCTGACAGACGGGGCAGCAGCAACTGTAAGCTGCCTCAATGCGGGTCTTATAGAGCGGAGTGAGGGGGTTGCAGGGTTGGGCTATTGAAATTCGCATAGCCAAAAGATAGTCGGGTTGACTAACGGGCCACTTTCAACGTGCCAATTGCCAAATGCCACATGTGGAGTCAAAGTCGTTGCATACTTTGCGGCAACTTCCGGCTCTTTGGCCAGCTTCCTGTTCGTGCAGCAGCAGTCCCTTTACCTTGTGCCTCGTGCCACACAACAACAACAACAACAACAGCATCCATCCACTGAGCTATTTATTTATTTTTTACATCTGCTGCGCAAAAACAACAGGCATAAAATCGAAAGAAAAGGTAGATTTCAAATAGATATAGCCTTAGAGAAGACAGAGTATTCGAGTAAAGAGTACTCCTCTAATATACCCCTGCCAAGCGGTAATCTTGAATATATATGGTATAATCTAAGAGAAGGTAAATGTAGAAATGAGTACATCAAAATAAAACACAAAATCAGGGATTCCTCCTCGCTTCCACCTGCATACCTGCATTCATCACTACTATAGACACCTAACCTGGTTGGGATACTTCTCAGTCTCCAGTGTCCTGTCAATAGACCGGTGAGTATCCTGAGCCTGTTCTTCCCCATGGATATTACTTGCCTAAATCGGTATACTACTACTACGATCAATCTACTTTTTATATTCTGAAATTTGATTTATCATGTCTGCTAAACTCATTTCATATAGCAGAAGAATCAGTTGAATCTATCTTGTCTTATCTTATCTAATCAATTCTCTATTCTCTTCCAAGTCTATTCTATCTTATGGATAAGACCTTATATATCTCAGTTTGCCATCTTCGATCAAGTCTGAGTTCCCACTGAGAACTGTCTTCTTTAGTCAAGATAAACTTGGTCATTAAAATAGTTACTCTATAAGTTGCCATATATCGTGGCTTTATATTGATAGCTCAGCTACTCCCTCCCTCTCTTATATATCTATATATATATATATTATTTTGAAGAGAACAAATTTTCCCTTTTATTATTGTAAGGCACACTCAAGTGAAGGGCTGTTTTCAAAGGTGAAGGTGGACAACAGCTCGCAGTGGCTGTGCCAGCGTTAATCATTAAATCTCTGCTAACACACACACACACACACAGTCAGACACACACACACACAGACACGCACACCTATACACACACGTGTGTGTGTGTATATGGCAAAAGTCGATAAAGGTGCATTTGGCATTTTGGCTTTGTATTGTTTTGGTTGCGGCTGCTCACGAAACGCTATCATCCACACACAGGAGAAACACACACACACACACCGGCACACACACACACCGGCACACATGTGGCGCACACACACACACACACATTAGCAGCCATCGGCGTGGAAGGTGCAACTGTAAAAGCTACCCCCAATAAGTTGCACGAACTTGGCCACGTGGTTCGCACAATTTCGCAATAATTTCGCCCAAAAAAAATCACAAAATCGCATTTTGAGCGACCTTAATGAGTAAACGTGGCAACTGCGATGACGCACATGTTGTCGCCAGTTATCCTGCTTGCTGCTTGCTGCTAGCTGCTTGCCACAGCTCCTGTTGATGATGCTGCTGATGACGGTGATTACTTACAACAAACAGTGGCAGCAACAACAGCAACAACATCAACAGCGGCAACATCAGCAGCCGGCTGTAGCTGCAGGCGCTTTTTGCCACAAAATGAGGGCTGCAACCCCAAGCGAATGATGATATCTCTAACGGCGTTGCACGATCCAACACTCAGAAAAATATATTGAAAAATTACCTGGAAAAAGATCAATTTTGGTTTTTGTAGAAAATAAAGTTTAAATTTGGGGAAAAAAAAATCAAAAATTTGGAAAATAAATTCGAATTAAATGTTTTCAAAAAAGTGACTCAGCAAATTTACAAAATTCTAGTTTAAACTTTTTATTTTTTATTTCTTTTATTATTATTTTTTTTATATTTATTATATTATTTTTCCAAGTGCAGCTTGAGGTGAAAAGCAGAAAAAAAAGTGGAAAACTGCCCGATGAGCAATTGCAAAAGGTGCGTGTGGCACATGTGACTTGCCACAAACCACCACCAGCAGTGGCAGCAACAAAATCTCCTGTGAAACTTGTTTTTATTTCATTTTTGGCATCGCTTTGATTTTGCTGCTCGATTGCTCAGCGTTCAACGCTCAAAATGTTGAATGCTGGATGTTGGACGAAAGAGCAGCTACACGTTTTGCGTGCCACAAGGCGTCGCGGCTGCCTCTCGTCCTGTGGTAGGTCGCGTGCCGCAATCCCGTTTTTTATTGTGTTTTTTTTTCATTTGTTTGTTCACTTTTTTGTTTTGTGTGTGTGCCGCGGCAGCATCAAGGTAAACTTTGGCCACCCATCCTTCGTCCTTCGTCCATCGCCCCCTCTCCTTGCTGCTGTTTTTGTTTTTGTTGCGCGCGCCGCCAGCGAAATGGGATTTATTATTATTTTTTATACTTTAAATATTGTTTCAATAAAAGCAGACAATTTCATTTCAGCCGTGACGAGTCCTGGCGTGCGTCCTGGCTGGCGTCCTGCCCTATCCTGACTGCTATCTCTTCCAATTGGCTTTCTGCTTCTTAGCCCTTTTTTTTTGGTTGTGATGATTTGTTTCGATTTTTGGCACAGGCTTTTAGCGGCTAAAGTTACATCAATCGGGGGCAAACTCAACTAAAACTCAAGTATTTATTTGCGCAGCTGCGATTCACGTTTAAGCAACTGTATCTGTATCTCCTTCAGCGTGCCCCCCCACTCCAGCTAGAGATGACACAACGTGCCACGAGTTGAGCGGGCTGCAAATATATATATATATATACATATGTATACCTCAAACACATTAGAAACTAAAAGTGTATAACTTGGTCAATAGAGTGCAGCAGACATATCTGGGAACCCATAAATTATATATATTCCTGATCAGTAAGAATAGTCGACTCATTTACTTAAAATGTTTATCCCAAAATGTATGTTTTCAATACATTGTTCAAATGCTTATTCATCCCGCCCATCTCCAATTTGTAAAAATCTACATATATCTTCGATATATATTTGATATATATGCAATATCGTCCATCTCCAAACTGAAGTGCTGCCTGTCAGTGCAAACAACATTTTTGCGTAAAATAAACAGCGGCATCAAAATATTAAATTACCAAATGAAATGCTTGCAGTGCACATCGAGAGCAACGGTGAACGACGAACGATGAATGATGAACGGTAAACTACTTACAATACAATAGTGTTTACGTGTATATGTATATTTATGTGTGTGTGTGTATATGGGTGCATGAGGGCAGTTTGTTAGGCGCTCTTCTTCTGTCTCTGCCCCTGTCTCTGCCCATGTCTCTGCCAGTGCAGGTAGAGCCGTTACCGTTTGGGTTTTAAAGGGAAAACCGCAAAGCAAACAACGAACAAAGCACGTGCCTAACTATCGCTCTCGCTCACACTCACTCCAGCTATTGATAGCTAGCTGAGCTGCTGCTTTTCGTGAATGAAATCATAGACAAGGCTGTCGTTAAGGGGGAGAGAGCGAGAGGCAGATAGTTGTAAAAGGGCTAATGTGCATGGCGTTCAAATAACTGTTTTGTCGTCTCGGGTTGTCAAATCTGTTGTTGTTGCAGCGATCGATGTAAAGTCAACAATTGACAGTTATGAACACAGATGACAATAATGAGGATGATGATGATGAGTTTCTTTTTGCTGTTGTTTTTATTACGGGTTTTTTTTCAGCACGCGTGCAAATTGATTTTTGCCCAGCAATGCATAAGTAATAAAAATAAAATACATTAATGTTAATGATAAATATAATAAATAGTACAAAAGGAGAATAAGTATTAACAAATAATATATGGAATATAAAAAAAAACAAAGTCGCTTCAAGTCAACAGCTTTTTCACACCACAAAAAATGTTCCCACAGTCGAATAAAATGCACTTGACTAATTCAGCAGCTCCTCCCCCCACACACACTTTCACACCCACCCGCACACTGACACACGCACATGTGTATTAGAAATTTGACATTTGCCTGCACTTAACTGTCACATAAAGTGTTAAATGAAATGAGCAGAAGCCGAAGCAGCATCAGAAGAAGGAGCAAGCAAAATGCCAACGTCGACTGCGCCGCCGACTGCGACTGCGACTGCAGCAGCCAACAAGCAAGCAACACTTGAGATTTAGGGCCGATCGACCCCAATTTTAAAACCACCAAGCAACACCATCAGCAGCACCACTACTAACACTAATACACACATATACACACATGCATATATATGTATACATATATATATATGTATTACATTCGTATAACAACAGCTAAGTATTTATTTCGGTTCTGTTTCGATTCAGTTTCGGTTTCGCTTCTTTTTTTCGAATACCCTGTTTACTAAAATTGTAAAACGGGTATTTAGGATTGGAGCAAACATGTTCTCAGATAATCGCAGATGCTAACTTAAGAATCCAGTTGCAAAATACTTGATAGGTTTGCTGATATTAGTTAGGATATATCTTAATAAAAGTGTCAATAAATTTCATCTTCCTTCTCCTCATCTTTAGCCTATATCTGTAACTACATCTTTAGCTTCACTTTTATCTATAAATCAAATCTTCACTGCAGAGTATCTCATCGCCTAGCATGCTCACTCATAGAACAATTTTACATACTTTTCTTCTGCTTTTTCTTCCCTTTTTTTTGTTTTGGTTAAATGACGCGCCAAAGTTTACTGCTAATTAAAAATTGTCGAAACGAGAAACGAGAAACGAGTAACGGGAAAAACATGAACGCAATTCAATATCCCAGAAAAACCAAAAACCGCCCGCAATTGAAAATGTTTAGAAATGAAGATATCTGTGGATGAACACACACACACAACACACACTTATGTACACACACACACACACACATATATATTTAGTGTAATGTGTGAAAAAGTCTTGAGCCCTTATGTTTTTGGGGGTCACCTCTTCAGAAAGGATTGAAATTGGTTTTTTTCCCACAACGAAGCCCCGCCTGGAGGGGTGTAGGTGAAGAGGGGCATGGAAGGGGGGGTAGGGGGTTAGAGGGCTGCTCACTTTTAGGTTATCCGTAATTATAAAGTGAAATAAATTGATTGCTTAACGGCAAAGTTAATGACAGCAATCGTCGCGGCTTCCCGCACACCCCTCCCTTACCCCTGCTCCAACACCCCTGCCAGCAATCGATGACGTCAGTCGACATTTAACGGGCACATTTTATGTGGGACCCGCAGCTGAAGCAGCTGACGACGACTTGACGATTTGACGCTATGAAGTAACTGCATTTGCCATTGCAAATCAAGCAAAAACCAAAAAAGCAAAAACCAGCTAAATAATAATTGTCGATCGGCCAATCCAATTTAAATTAAGAGCACTCAATATATGAAGGTACTCCCTGAAGTCATTCTCACGGCCAGCGGGTGTGCGAGTGTGTGTGTGTGTGTGTGTGTTTTGTGTGTTTTATGGGAATAATTGGGACAACTAATGCGGGATAGACGTAAATAAAGTAAGCCGGCAAATTTCGACTGATATCAGCATAGCTACTACACTCGGAAAAAATATCATTCTAATAATACTATATATTAAAAAAGAACTTGTATAGGAATATCAGGCATATATATAAAATAATACAAATTGAATGATATCAAAAACATATTTAAATTATTTCATGGGATTTACTTTAATCAGTTGACTCAGCATGAAAAACTTCCCCTTTCAATGTGCGATAACTTCTTTTTAGAGCGTGTACTTTTGACGAAGCATACCAATACATATTATATATATGCATTATATAATGATAATTTATCGTACATTTAAATCTTTCGGCTATAACTTGTCTTAAGTTAGTTTCTAAGAGAAACGCACAAATATTTCATATCCATATATATATATATATATATATATATATATAACACTTCAGCATAGCTAAATAATAATTAATAATTAATAATAAATTTGAAAAATATTCCATTTTGTTCAGTTTTGACACTTTTTCAGCGTTTCTTTGGCGTCTTAGTCTTCCAATGGGAAGCACATTCAATGGCTGCCCGGCGCTTTTAGCGGCGGCACTCAGCCAATGAGAGGCGTCAACAGGTGCAAAAGCGACCAATGCCAAATGAGCGCAGCGCGCACCTAGCGACGACGAGCAGCAACACACAAAACACCTCCGCTCATTAGCACACACACACACACACACACAGAGGCAGAGGCAGAGACAGGCGAAGAGCGTAAACTAATTAACATACAAAGTGTAACAGCAACAAAAAAGAAATAATAACAGAAAACGGCAAAGCGAACGTTGCTGCTGCCGCTGTCGCTGCTGCTGCTGCTGCTGCTCGCGTCAACGTCGTGTGAGTAAATTTATTGGAAGCTCCACCTTTTTACACGCACACCAACACAGAAATGCACATGTGTGTGTGCGAGGGAGAGAGTGAGAGAGAGAGAGAGAGAACACATGTTAAGCGCATTAAAAATTAATGTACAAATTGTTTATTATGTTGTTGACTGCGTTATTAGTGTGTGTGTGCGTGTGTGTGTGTGTGTGTGTGTGTGTGTTGACTACGCAATCGTTTTTTTCCAGGATTTTGCCTTTGATTTCTGCTTTCAACTTGTTGATTGAAAGACTTGAAAATACAATTTGAGAAGCAATTTTTTTGTTTATGATTTTGAATGCGTTTTTTCAAGTGTATACACTTGGAAAGTGTACTATAAGTTGCATAGTGATTATATATATAGTATATATACCGATATCCTTAATAAACCATTTAATTTGCAGCGTTTATTGATTTCCAAGTGGTTCCTAACTATGAGAACTCGGTCAATTGTAAAGCCAACTTGCTGAAACTTGCTACATATGCTTCTGTTCATTCTAGAGAGCAGCACAGAATAAATCAATCGAATCGAACAACTATAACATATAGTTCAACTACGAAAAAGTGTATTCCAACTTCGTGTTGCATGGGAGACAACTTCTCTCTTGTTTTTTGACATTCTCAAGAACTTTTGCTTCGTGTCAACGTCAGAACAACAGCAAATGTCAAATGTGTTGCAAGAATCTCAACAAATAAAAATGTTGCATGATATTGTTAAGCTGGCATTTCTAAACACAAAACTTGCACACGAAGGAACTTCCAAAAAAAAAGCAACCCAAGTGCAAATGATTTGGGCTTATTGATTTGAAAAATCTGGCAGAATTCTGTAGAAAACTCAAAATTTGATTGTCTTCAAAGAACTACAAAGGAATTTGGGATTTATGGGATTTATGCCCAATGCACTTAGGAAACTTGCAATCTCAAATATTACCAAGAATTCGGAGAAATACTGAAATAATTTTCATTGCTGCCACATTTATTTGCATTATTTTCTTACATCAGAATTTAAAGGAAAATAATTTTACAGCATTTTAGCAGAGCAGCCAACACGTAAAGCGCTTACGTCGCACTCCAATATCGTAACGTAAGCGGCATGTTAGGAACAGCCCAACAGCAACAGCGCCCCAACAGCATACGATAAAGCGCACATCCCCAGGCTAATAACAGTCGACTGTTAAACATCAAATGACTCTCTCCAATTGGAGAGCGGCGCAGCACACAATGTACACACATATACACCGTTAGCAGTAAAAGGGGTGGGGGTGTAGACGACGATGACGCTGCTGCTGCTGCTGCTTCTGATGCCAGCATATCACCTCGGCAGCGTACGCACACACACACACACTGACACAGGCACAGACGGTGCGCACCGTTACACGTTGGTCGTCGCTGACTGACTGTTATTGGTGTATGGGTGAAACACACACACACACATACAGCAAATCTCTTCTGTGTGAGAGAGACCACGCGAACGAGAGAGAGCGAGAGAGCGAGAGCGAGCAAGCGAATGAGAGAGAGCACATTTGTTATGTGTGTTGAGTTTGTGTGCGTGTTTGTTTCAGTGCTGTGTATGTGCGTGTGTGTGTGTGTGTGTGTGGAAGCTGAGGCCAACGTAGCAAACAGAAATCAACAGAAAGCGTTAGTTGAATTTTAGACGTCGCGTCGGCCGCACACGCGCTGCTCCCACACACAGCGCACACTGAGCGAAAAAAAGCCAACAACAACACAAGAAATTTCTATCGAGTCTTCGACCAAAAATTTCGTTTTGACGTTGCACGCGTAAAACAACAAAAATATGAATAAAAATAAATAATTAACAAATATAATAAATAAATAAATAAAAACGCGCAAAGTGCTCAAAAACAAAACACAAAAAGTGCACAAAATGTTTTAGCAAATATAAAAAAAATCAAATAAAATTATACACAAATAAAAAATAGAAAAAAACCAGCCCAAATGGCCGCTAAACGTGTGTGCTTAAATACCAAATAAACAACAAACAAAAAACTCCAACAAAAAACTACTGTGAAAAATAAAGAAAATATTAAAAAAAAGCGTACAGTTAGAAGCAGAGAAAAAAAAGCATTCCAATGTTGTCCTGTTTGGCGCCATCGTCTACACGTTGTTTTGGCCAAGAGGATAACATCATAATACAGCAGAGTATGCCATCTTCCACAGCCTTCTCCATGCAGTGTAAGTTCCCCCCCCCCCACACCAAACGCTAGGATGACTCATCCAAAATCAAACTTTTTGCATTATCAGCACAGAAAAAATGCAATTGAACTTTGTCTACGAGTGTGCGTGTGTGTGTGTGTGTGTTTATTCAACTCAAACAAAGCGCGCCAAAATGCAAAAGCGACGCTCTCCAATTCCCGTCAATTCCAGTCCACTTTCCAGTTAGCGGGAACTGCCGCCATTTTCTAACGGCTTTTGTGTGGTCCCCCAATGCGAGCAGCGATCGACGATCAACGAAAAATTCACCTTAAACAGAAACAGCAGCAAAAAATACTATATATATATATATACCATAACAGTAAATATCGCACACGCTCAAAAAACGATCGTTTCTTTGGTGGCGGCATCGGATTTCCAATTTTCATTCTCATTACCTCCGCCTACGCGGCGAGCACTGAGAGCTGAGAAACCTTTTTTTTTTTGTAGAGGCCACAAGCAACGCTCGACGCTGCAACGTGCAACGTGCAACACTCAACACTCAGCTTAGCTCAGCTCGTTGTTTAATCACCTACTGCATCAGTTTTTGAAAATAAACACCTACGAGCTGCACACAGACACGCACACACACACACGCACACACACATACACACACTCTACTTAAAAAGGGGCAACTTAGCAAGGGATAATTTTAGAGCCCAAAGTAAACAAAATATTTTAGAGAGAGATATTAATTATATATATATGAAAATGGGATACTTTTTACTCAACAGCAGTTATATATATATATATATATAGACTAACTGTTCCTTAACATAGCTCAAATGCATTATAGATCTTTGAATAGTTCATTTCACGATTTTCATTTTAGATTATCATTATGGAAATTTAAATGTAAAATCCATTTTTTGATTAGTTCATCTAGGAATAACATTGTTATATAGTTCATATATAGATCCAACTATAGTCCGATTATATAGTTCATAGAGGAGTCGCCTCATAGTTCAGCTAAGGATTTCCTTCATGTTCCTCATTAAACATAGACACATTAAAATTTCAGTTGAACAACTTGCAACATTTCCAAACGTTGTACAACAAGTGAAGCTGTAAAACGCAGCATATCGCACAAAAAGATATATATATATATATTATATATATCCGTGCTTTAGCGACCATTCTTGGATTTATTTTTAATATTTTATTATGGAAGACAAACACGATTTTCGAGCAGCCAAATTGGAGCAGACAAATTAAACGAGTCTGCAAATTGTTCGAATACATAAACCGATTTTCGAAAATGATCTCTTGAGTTGACCAACTCAATTTTCAAGCTGTCTGTTTATATACTTATAAAAGTTGAAACTATATATAACAGTTTAAACTATATATAAAGGTTTAAACTATCTATAAAAGTTTAAACTATTTATCAAAGTCAAAAAATGAAGCCTGTTAAAGAGGAAGAATCAAAAAGAGACACACATTATGGTATGCTGCGAAAAGGTAGACTTGGATATTATGGATGATAATATATCCTTCATATATAGTCCATGTATATAGACACATATATAGTCCATGTTTATAGACTCTCATATATAGTCCATGTGTATAGATTCTCATATAAAGTCTGTGTATATAGACTCTCATATATAGTTCATGTACATATATAGGACTCTCATATATAGTCCATGTATGTAGACTCTCATATATAGTCTGTGTATATAGCCTTACATATGTAGTCCATCTATGTAGACACATACATATAGTCCATGTATATAGACACATATATAGTCCATATATATAGACTCTCATTTATAGTTCTTGTCTATAGGACTCTCATATATAGTTCATGTACATATATACGACTCTCATATATAGTCTATGTATATAGACGCTCCTATATATAGTCTATATTTACTCTAGTTTCTTTGTATTACCTACTTGGATATTTGACAAGTGATTTAAATAATTTATTTGAACCGAGTCAAACTATTATTTATTTAATTTATTTTTAATTATTTATTTTTTATTTATTTTTTTTTTATTTTTATTTATTTTTTTTTATTTTTATTTATTTAATTTTTTTTTTTTTTTTTTTGTGGTTTCTCAAGTCTCTTAGTTAGCCATAAAAAAACCCTTTAAAAAACCACTCTTAATATCACACGATAAAAGGATTCATGATTCAGTCTTTAAGTTATATTATAATGATCCCTCAATGTCTGGATTTGGGTCAATTTTATTTATATATTTATATATATAAATCACAGAAAAAAACACTTTTAAAAATGTAAAAAAAACCACAATTAATATTTTATTTTAGAATTATATTTGATTGCAACAAGGCAGCCGCACAAGTATATATATATATATATATACTCTTTATATATAGTTAATATTCCCATAGTCCTATATAGTAAACATATATATATATATTATTCAGATGTGGACAATTGATTTTAGTGATCGTTCAAGCTTTAAGTCTTTAGTTATAGCCATAAAAAATCCCCTTCAAAATAATCCTTTTTTCATATATATAATCACTATAATCATTATCATGTTATCATCAGATATGCTTCATAACGGTATGCCTCAAACATGCCTGCCTCAAAACTGTGCCATTGTTTCGAAAGGGAAACCTTTTTGCTGAGGGTCTGCGACGTAATCAGCTCAGGTTGCATGCACCTCTTGCAGCCAGCAACTGTTTTTATTTTCTTATGTGTGTGTGTGTGTGTTTGTTGTGTGTGTATGCGGGTGCTTGAAGCGCTTTGTTGTTGTTGTTGTGTTTATCAAGCAAAACGACCAATTGCAAACGCATTCGAATTTGATTTGTTGGCAAGAGACGAGGCCCGTTGCCTTGGCCAAGATGCCGATTAGCTGATGGCAGGTAGAGGCAGCTACCACTGAGAGTCAAGTGCTGTGGCGCCTCCTACAAAACACACACACTCACACACACACACACACACATACACCTCTATTTAGGGTAACTCACCTGTGTGTGTGACATGCGCACAGGTAGAGCAGAAAGAAGAAGAAGAAGAGAACTGTCGCCGTCTTCTTTGCTCTGCTTGACAGCGCAAAAACCTGTTTCTGCTTTTGGCCATTGATTGATGGAGGGTATGTTGCTGCTGTTGTTGTTGTTGTTGTAGTTGTTGTTGGTGTTGCTGGCTCGCTGTGTGTTTGGTTTGGTTTGGTTTGGTTGCGGGCCATTACGGCAAAGTTGTTGAACAATTTGCTGGGCAGCCAATCAAAGTGTAAACAAAGCATAAAACTGTCAGTGGGCGCAGCTCATCAGCGCTTGCGTTCGGCTAAAGTGAAGGTGTTAACAAATGCAGCGCATAAAAACAAATTCAAATGGAAATCGAGAAAATCGTGAAAATCGAGAGAAAATCGTCTGGGAATGAGCTACAAATTTATGGCGCAATATCCAATATAGACGGACGATTCCAACTGCCCACGTTCCGACTGGGCGCTGTGACAATTAATAAGCAGCGCTAAACATACGGATTAATTGCACATGTTCAACGAGGGGTGGGGGCGTGGCAGGGGGAAATACCCCAAACGAGGGCAGTTTCTTAACTTGTCAGCTAATGGCTGATATATCGTATTTATAGCCGTAACAAATATGTCCACACCTACACGGAATTCTCACAAACGTTTTTCGAGTGATTGATTTTGTGTACAAAAATGTTAAATGAAATTTTTCCATTTTTCAATTTGGTTTTCTCCATGTTTTCCACGTTTTCCACGTTTTCCGCGTTTTCCACATAATCTCAGCTCATTTTTTAACCACTTTTTAGATTTATTTAGTGAATTTGTTGCAGCTATTTTGAGTGCGGTTTCAATTGGGCCGCAAGCCTTATTAATGTGCAACAAATATTTTTCACACATCAAGTGTTGTGGTTGGAGGCCTTACTATAGCTATATATATGTATATAACTGTACAAATATTTATATATATATATATATACATATATATAATCTATCCATTAATATAATTGTATGAAATAAAAATAAATTTTGAATGGAATTTAGGCCATAAATAATAATTAAATTAAAAAATTAAAAAAATAATTAAATTCAGAATTAAAAAAAGAATTATTAAAAATTAAAAAATAATTAAATTAAAAATTTAAAAAATAATTAAATTAAAAATTAAAAAATAATTAAATTAAAAATTAAAAAAATAATTAAATTAAACAATTAAAAAATAATTAAATTAAAACATTAAAAAAATAATTAAATTAAACAATTAAAAAAATAATTAAATTAAAAAATTAAAAAAATAATTAAATTAAAAATTAAAAAAAAGAATTATCAAAAATTAAAAAAATAATTAAATTAAAAAATTAAAAAAAGAATTAAATTAAACAATTAAAAAAAATAATTATTAAAAATTAAAAAATAATTAAATTCAAAATTAAAAAAATTATTAAATTAAAAAATAATTAAATTAAAAAATAATTAAATTAAATTTAAAATGAATATTAAATCAATTAATATTCAATTAAAAATTATTAAAAAAAAAAAAAATTGGAATTTAAAATTCTAAAATTAATAATTCTATTAAAACTGGGATGTATTACGAGTAGGACTGCTGGAGGAGCTATGCTCACTAGATAATAATCAAAATATACTATGCACTTAATAGCTGTGTTTACAGGGTATCTGTTAGTCGCGCACACTCGCCTGCTACTGGCTAACTTGCTTTGCCAATGCTAATGCCCGTGCGCAGAGGCCGAATAATAAATTATAATTTATGGACATTTAAGTAGCGCCCTGTGCTGCCACCGTGTGGCAAGCTGAATGCTCTTGTTGTTGTTGTATCTTTTGTTGTTGTCTTAGTTGTTGTTGTATCTCTTTTGTTGTTGTTTTAGTTGTTTGCTGCTGTATATCGGCTAAAAGCCAGCGAGCAGACAGCGCAGCTAATCGATCGATCAGAAGACTGAAGACAGCAGCAGAGAATCTTGCACAGGTTGCCCCACGTATATATATATATATATATATATATATATATATATATAGATACTTAACTAACTGGATAGGCAAAAGATACAGAATGTATCTGTGTATCTTTTTCCGGTTGTTTGTTGTTTGTTGTTCGTCTGGGCAGCATCTTTTTGATGTCATTGGGCAGCTGCGACCGCGATGGGTATTAATCGCCAGCTACACTGAAAATGCTGTTCTCTGTTCGCTTCTCTGCTTGCCGCTTGCTGCTCGCTGCTTGCCGCTTGCTGCTCGCTGCTCGCTGCGAATCGTTTTGGTTTAGTTTTTTGTGTGTGTGTTTTTTGTCGCGTTTCGAAATTGCTCCAAAATGTCATAAATCAAAAATGATTTTGGGCTACAAACAGGCGAGCTAAAAACCTGTCTGTCCGTCTGTCTGTCTGTCTGTCTGTCGCTCTGTTATCACCTACACACAAATTATGTATTTGGTAACGCCCACCCCTAACCCCATCCCCCACTTCCCCGCCCCACCTGAGTGCTTTTAGTCTGCGTCTCGTGGCCAGTAAATCACCGAAAGCTGTGCTAATTTCCCGACAAGCCAGCAAAACAAAAACATTTTTTTAATTACTTTTCAGTTTTTTGGATTTTCAGTTTGAAAATATTCAAAATATGCAAAATAATTAGCTAATTAAATTTGTTCAATTTGGATATATGCCTAAGCTAAAACTATATTTTTTTCGATTTTTGAACTAGCTTCTGAAATCGAAAATCATAGACAAAAAAATGCCTCAGCTAAAAATCTTTTTTCTGCTCACTTATATTGATCAAAACATGTATATATATATATATTATTTGTACTGATCTATGATAATACAGTATGTCTAGCTAATATCTGGATTTATTATTCATTTAGTATTATTTATCAAAATTTGATTATCGAGTGTCCAAAAGGGCGTTTCACACTCTGATTGTGTACCTCTGTACAAAATAAACAGTTATTTTGCATTTCACTTTTTTATCTATCAATGCAATCCACGCACATCGATCCACCCCCAACTAGAACTTATTTCCAGTGTTGTGAAACCACTAAAAATGTGCAAAATGGGGTATATTGAAGTATGAATGAAATAAAAAAAATAAAAATAAAAATGAAATAAAAAAAAATAAAAATAAAAATGAAATAAAAAAAATAGAATAGACATAAATAAATAAAATAATATTTAAAAAATAAAAAATAAATATAAAATAAAAAATAAATATAAAATAAAAAATAAATATAAAATAAAAAATAAATATAATATAAAAAATAAATAAAATAAAAATAAAAATTAAATAAAATAAAAATAAATATAAAATAAAAAATAAATATAAAATAAAAAATAAATATAATATAAAAAATAAATAAAATAAAAATACAAATGAAATCAAATAAAAATAAATATAATATATAAAAAATATAGAAAAGCAAAAAAATAAATAAAATAATAATCAAATAATAAAAAAATGAAAAAAACCATAAAATAAATAAAATAAAAATAATATACAAAATAAATAAAATAAAAAATAAATAAAATAAAAAATTAATTTAAATAAAAATAAAATAAAAAATAAAATAACACAAAATAAAAAAAAAAAATAAATAAAATAAAATATAAATAACACAAGATAAACAATACAATAATTAATAAATATATAATATAATAATATTATTAATAATAAAATATTTATCCACAGCTGAGCACTCTTCTTCTTCTTCTTCTTCAGTTTTCACTTTTCAGGGCATTTCCTGGTCGAGTTGTGCCACTCACATTCTCTGTAGTTTCTGTGGACTTTTTTCATTAACCAACCAAATCCTTGGGGCATATTTGCAACACTCGCACACACACGCACACTCGCACACACTCGCACACTCGCAAACCAGCAGCGTCGTCAATTCGCTCGTATCATTTATCTGGGCAGCTCCTCGCCGGCCGATTCTCTCCGTGCTCCGGCTAATTAATCATTTTGTGCCGTCAGTGAATGTCAGCTTTATATGCTGGCGCTGTCGGTGCTGCCATTTATAAATGCTGCCAACTCGTCCTCTCATGTCTCCTCTCACGTTGACACACCTCTCTCCACTCCCCACTCCACTCGCCACTCTCCACTCCTGTTTAGGCCATCTCCTGCTGTCTGCTGCTGGTAATCGAAATTAAACAAACTTTTGCTCAACTATGTTGCAAGTGGCAGGCACAAACAAAATGATTAATATGCCCCAAAGCACAATTATCCTCGAGACAACTTGTTTGCCTAGGCAAAGATGCCTCTGATCTTATCTAAATAGGTGTGTGCAACTGTGTGTGTGTGTGTGTGTGCAGCTCTCTGTGTGTGTGTGTGTGTAGCTGTGTGTGTGTGTGTGTGTGTGTGTGTGTGTGTGTGTGTAGCTGTGTGTGTGTGTTTGTCTAGTCGTTGGCTACACACTTTTGAGCAGTTGCCAAGCGCTGTTGCTTTGGCTAACTAAATATATAAACAAAAAGACACAAAAAAATACTTAAAAAAAGAAAGAAAAGAATTAAAAAACCATAAAAAATAAATCTCTTTTTTTTTGCGCAAAGCATTTATTTTTAAGTAATTAATTTGAATTCATTTTGAAGATTATAAATCAAAGCACAAAAATAAATGAAGCGAATAATGGAAAAAAATGTGCTTAACTTAAGCATAAACAAAACTTGATTTAAGTCAAATAAAACATAAAAAATAAAAAATAAAAATATTATTTTTAAAATTTTTTTAAAATATTTTTTAATATTTTTTTTTATTTTTTTTTATTTTTTTTTTATTTTTTTTTTATTTATTTTTTTTTTTTTTTAAATTTATTCGCTTAACTTAAACTTAAATTTCTGCTTCTTCTTAAATCTTAACTTAAATCAAGCAACAATTTTGCATTCACACGTTGCAACTTCAACACTCAATTTGAGGCGCACACACACTCCGCGCCAAGACAATAAATCAATGGCCAAATGCCGCGAAAGGTACTGGAAATGACTTTGATATCATGCGCCCCGCCTCCTCCTTTTGCGTTGCAACCTGCCACAGAGCTTTGTGCAAATTATTTGCCACATTTTTTGTTTGCGCTTTTTTTTGGTTGTTTTGGCTCACAAGTAAATTGTTTGCCAATATTATTTTTTGCACTTATTTTTTATCCAGACTGTTGTGCAGGCCTTTGTGTGCAACACACACACAACAACACACACAACAACACACACACACAAACACACACACGAATTGAAACAAAGATAACTTTGAAACAGTTGTAAAGTGAAAATTGCACGGAATGTTTGAACGAGCTGCCAGCAGCTACCCCTAAGTCTCCACCCCTCCCCCTCCCCCCTCAAAGCCCCGCCCCCCACAGCCACAAGCACAGACTGCCGAAAAAAATGGCGTTACAGCTGTTATTCCTTTTTGGTTTTATTTGCTTATTTATTTAATGCCGGCCACACGACGACGAGACAACAATAAAAAATAAAAAATAAAAAACAAAAAAAAATCGCACAAAAAAGTGCCAAAAAATAATATACAAAAAAAAAAGGAGAAATCGAGGCGCAAACAAAGCGAACGCGGCCAACCCAAAAGGTGTAGCCAAAGGGCATTGAAAATTGCAGCAGCAGCAGCAACAGTGGTTGGGGCACACAGCAGTTTGGGGGCAGTTGCAGCACTGTTTTATGGCTTTTGGTCGGAGTCGATATTCAAAGTGTGCTCTTAACGCTTGCCAGGCACAATTTAACATGTAAACGATTTTTGTTAACTGCCAGCAGAGGGGCGCGCAGCATGAGGCAGGTGGCAAGGTGGCAGGGTGGCACTCGCATTGGTTACACTCTGATTGCCGTTCAATTGCAATAAATTTCGCACAATTGCACAATAATTGTTAAAAGTTCGAAAAACAAACCAAAAAAATAGTTGCAACAAGCAAAAGAAGCCAGCAAAAAAGAAGAAGAAGAAGCGCATATCAATTAGCTCAGCGCCTGAATGTATAGCATTTAATTTCAGTGTAGTTTCTGACGGGAGAGCTCGCCTGCCACATACCCCAAGCCTGGCTGGCACTCCATATCCGATTAGCCACAAGTGACAAATGCAGTTTAGTTTTGCAGTCATGTGCTTGCTATGTGCAACTTGTGAGCATAGCTGCAGCATGTCAACAGCTCTTGCAACTGCCTGCCTGCAAATGTTCGCAGCTGCTCAAATTTGCCTAATTGCAAGTTGCAAGCAACAAAAAAAATGCCGCCTACGCAGTCTGTAGACTATTTCAAGGTAAGACACAAAAATAGAGTTGAGGGAGAAAAGAGGCAAGTTGCATGTGTGCCACAAGCTGCCTGCCTGACAGAGGACACACATATGCCCAGAACAAGCAGCAGCAGCAGCAACAGCAGTGGCAGCAACAGCAGGAGTCGAAACTCTATTCAGTGACGGACACGGCTCGGTTGGCTATTAAAATTTCACACTCAGCAAAGCAAAATGCTACAAATAAAATAAACGTAGCAGCAGCAAGAAGCAGCAACAAGAAGCAGAAGAAGCAGCAGCACGAAGCAGCAGCAGTTTAAAATGCGTTGCACAAATAAATAAAAATCAAGTAAAGGGCAACAAAATGCCTCGGCGTTGGTGCAGTTGCTCCTCCGATTTTTTTTGGACTCAACTCGACTCGACTCCTCTGCTCTCTGCTGCTCTCCCTGCCTCCCTCCCTCTTGCCCGATACTCGCTATTTATAGTCGCAGTCGTTGAATCTGTGCTCTCCTTGTGGCTGCCACCTTTGGCATTGCCACTTGAGGCAGTCGCTCGCATTGCCTTCGCTTACCTAAGCCACCTTTGTGCCCACGTCTGTAACCGAGCATGTGTGCCACGTATATGCTGCTACACCGAGAGAAACAACTAATAATTATTTATTGATTGTAATTGTAAAACTTAAGCCTGCTCAGCGTCGACCACAATTAAAGACTAAAACATCCATATCGATATAAATCGATAAACGATAACCGTATTATAGATAAACTCTTTTTTCAACTCTTGCAATTCACCACACTTTGTGTTGTACATATGATATTACTTGTATTTGTTCTCAGTGTATATATATAGACATATATACGCTGCGACTCATGTGCACCTTTATATGCCTTGGGCCTTTTAAGTGCCTTGCCAGTTCCAAATTTAGCACGCCTCGCCGATTATTACTTGCCATATTCTGAGTCGGCCCTCTCTCTCTCTCTCTCTCCCTCTCACTCTCTCTCTGTCTCGCTCTGTGCTGGGCATATGTTTTTCATATGCGGCTCAAGTGCCACTTGAGAACGGACAGCGCAAAAGAAGAAGAAGAATCAGCGGAATTAGTAGAAGAAGAAGCAGAAGCAGAAACTGAGACAACAGCATTGCCAGCCGAAAACAAACTGTAAACTTTCCCAGGCCCAAAATCAGGCAATGGCAATGGAAACGGGAGCTTCTCCAATTGAGCCAATCACATATAGATAAACAAAGAGGGGGCGGAGGGGGGCGAGGGGAGGGGGTGGTTTAGCTTTACGCATGTTACGGTAAATACAAATGAAATGCTTTAAGTGAGGTGTCGCTTACACTTTTACAGTTTTAAATAGACGCTGCGCTGCTCTGCCGGCGTCGACGTCTGCGTCGCCGTCTGCAGCTAATTTAATGCGTTATTTATTTAAATAAATATGCTAAAACTGTAAACTGCGAGTGAGCGAGTGCATCTGTTTTTAATTAAGTGCCGCAATTTATGTTTATTATTTAACAGCAACAACAACAACAAGCAACAACAACAAGCAACAAAATCAGCTCAAAAAGCGATTGTCATTGAAAACGGCGACAGCGCCACCTGTCGTCCATTTGTCTGCAACTGCGTCAGCGCTTGCCCAACAACAACAACAACAATTAAACAATTAGATTTGTGGAAAGTAGCAACAAATTTGCCCCACCTGCAAAACGTTTTCCTTGTGCATTTTCCTCGTGTTGTTGTTGTTGTTGTTGCTGTTGTTGTTGTTGGGCAAAAGTGTCATCGGTTTACATTTCGGTGTGTGTTTGTGTTGGTTTGACAAGCGCCTGTCATTGAAATATTAAAAACACTTTAAAAACTGACAGGCAAATGAGCATGAGAAATGCTTGCCACACCAAGCAGCAGGTAAAAGCTGTCCGCCACCAACCGCCACTCATAAATTAAACGTGAAAATCAACAAAAAACCAAAAACCAAAAATCAAAAACCAAAAATCGAAAAACAAAAAATCAAAAAAAAAAGTGTTGAGGAAAATAACTTAAAAGATGGCAAAGCGAAATGAAACGAAATAAATAAATTGGCATTAGCCGGGCTTAGCTGAGAAATGTCTGGGCTAATAAAAAGCTGGCAATAAAAAGCACATAAAATTAGTGGAACGTCCAACAACAACAACAACAACTGAAACATACAGCTAAAGTTGGGCGCACACAGATACAAATGTATCTGTCGCCGTTAGACGTCCACATATTATTTATAATCTAAACCAACCCCAACCCCACCCCCCCCCCCCCCACACACACACACACACTTCACCCCCTTTTGTGGGCTGCGCGTGTTGCACAGGTGAAACCAGCATTGACACCAATTTCGCTGCTGCCGACCGCAAAAGTTGTGCAACTCGTGTGTGCCACAACAAAGGAGAAGCAGCAACACACATTTATACATATATATATATATATATATATAAATATATATATATATATATATTTTATTATATCTGAATATTATTGTTGCTTGTTGGCGGCATCAGTTCTTTGGGCCAGCTATCAAAAAGTGCCGCTGTCAAAATATTTGCGACTTTGAAGCTGTTAAAGCATTTTCCCCAAACGCACTTCAAAAATTAATTAAACAGCAATAAATTTCAAATATTTTATATATATATTCAATATATATATATATATATATATATATATATATATATACATATATATAAGCTTTAATCGAGTTCAACTTCTTCCTGTTCATTTTTTTGTGCCACACAAAATTCACAAATTAGTTTTCGCTATTTATAAAAATCATTTTAACAGCTCTATACACTTAAAAAAATAATAACTAAAAATCAAGAATATAATCCAAGTACAAAAAACCTAATTATAAAAATATTAAGATTATTTTTATACTTAACAATCCTTAATTAAGTTAATTTTTCCACTTTTCATTTTCATTCCAAGTTTTTTTTTGTAGCAAAAACTATAAAAAAGTCAAAAATATATTCAAAAATCTTAAAACAAGCACAAATTCCCAGGAAACCAATATACCATATTTATTTCTGGTCTCATTTTCAATTCTGGCATTCAAATTTCTTCAATCAATTGAATTTTCTCTATGTTTTTTTCCCAAGTGTATTTAGCATTTCCAAAAATTGTTTTATACAATTTCGGTTTGTGTTTTAGAGATCATAAAAGTTGGCATTTTTATAAACATTTGTGTCGCATCTATTAGCATTATATATGTATTCATATAATTCCGTTTGAGTTTATGTTGCAAGTCAACAGGTGTTTTTATTTATTGGCCACATAAACCATGTCCGCCCGATAAACATTTGACTGAGTGCAAAAAACTCGTTGCTGTTAACACGCTGACAACAGCTGCAACAGAAGCAGAAAAAGATTCTGTTAAAATCAATCAGCTTAGATTAAGATTCCCAGCACACAAAATGAATATCAACTTGAATGCCGAGAAAATTATGTTAATTTACAGATGTTACATATGTTAAGTCCCTCATTAATGCATGCCCATTATGTTAAGCAAAAATGATTATGTTAAGCAACTGCATTATGTTAAGCAACAGCATTAGTTAAGCAACTGCATTATGTTAAGCAACAGCAGTTAGTCCCGTTTAAACTTTGCTTGAGTGCACAGCGACGCTGGTACTTATGCAGGCATTTCCCTGTTTCGGGGAAATTTCGCTCCAACGGCATTCTTGCTTTATTGCTGGCCCAACTACAGAAAAATACTATCAATCAACTTCAATTGGCGTGCGTAAGCGCCAAATAGTTGCACACCAACAACAACAACAACAATAACAGACAGCAACAACAACAACAACATAAATATTTGATGCGACTATCAAAATTCGTTAGCTCATCTTTTGTTTTTTTTGTTTCTTTTTCGTTTCGCTTTTCACAAATTGAAATTAATTTGCGGACACTTTCAATATTTCAATACCGTTTGGGTTACACATGAAATAATCAAAACATTAACAGCAACGCGCATGCACGACTAGCAGATGCCCTGTAGCTGTACTCGAATTAAAAATTGCATTTTTTGTATCAATTTCCAAACTTTTTGATCTGCCAAAAAATTAATTTTTTTTTTTTGTTTTTGACACAAGCACAACTCAAATATACCACTTTTTAATGGTTACAGGGTATTTGGTAATAAGTGCAAAATGCCAAACGACTTTTTCCACGTTGCGTTAATAATTTTTGTTATGAAAAATTGATTGAACTAAATGAGCTGGTGACACACTTGTTGAGTGTTGACTGTCACACACAGCACACACACACACACACACACACACACCCATACACGCACACCCATCATGCCAGGCCGTCGCTTGTTGTTGATGATGATGAAAAAAGCCATAAAATTTGTTTCGTCTTTTAATATTGTTTTTTTTTTTTTGGTTTGGTTTGTTTTTTAACAACTTGCATATTTTATATGGATGAGCAAATGGCGGACAGGTTCATTTAATAAAAGCGTCATTAAGCAGGCAGCCCGAAATAAATTTCAAAATTATTATAAAGAACTCAAAAGTGCTGCTGTAACACAAAAGCAGCTGTTTTTTTTTGGCTGTTTTTTATTAGCATATTAATTTAACGGCATTTCAAGTAGGTCCCCGGAGATATTTGCGGCTAAATTCTAATTAGAGCGATTAACCCGAATGCGGGTTATATATATATATAATATATATAAATATGTACAACTGAAGAGCCGACCCGCAGCTCTGTGAACTCAAATCAAACTGTATCCGAATCAATTAACCATAAAAAAAACAAATAAGAAGAAGAAGCAAAACTATCGAAAGTGAAAATAATCAAAATGAGAAATGAGAAATGGGAAATGGGAAAAAAGGAAAATAATATTAGACGAACGTGCAACGAACTCGCCGCAGATTGTTGTTAAGTGGCGGGCCAGTCACACAAGCAACAAGCAACAAGATACGGCTACAGCATATAGTTTGTGTGCACTGCAAGAAATAGTTGGAAAATGGAAATATAAAAGATCAAAGAGCGAAATTCTTGTTGCTGAAATGCAAAAATGTTTCCAATCTTAAATTAAGTACAATTTTGCTCATTTTAATATGTTTTAGAGAAGTCAAGAAAGATATTTGATTTGGGAAAAACTTTCTGAGCAAGATATTTGACTTCATTTGAAGTAGTTAAGTGCTTAAACCAAGACTAACTAATTTCAATACTGATTTGTTCTTGAAAATAAGAAATTCAAAAAGCGCTTGGAATGAATATTTTGTGCTTAATTCAAGATTTGTATATCCTCACATGGAAACCTGCGTTTATTCCATGATCGACTTAATTTAAGCATGACTTAATATCATTCAAAAACAAATTTTACTTTAATTAAGTTACTTTTCAGAACGAATTTGAGTTCATCAACTTTTGCAGTTCAATTTTGATTGATTTTGATATCTTTCGACTAATAAATTCGTTTTCAATCTCAATCCCCGTTGCACTTGCACTTAGCACAGTCATTTTCTTCGAGTGTATGTCGTATTAAAGATCAATTCTTAATCTATGCTCATTCAAGCATAAGTTGTAGATGAAATTAGAGTAGCATTTTACTTGAATCATTTGTAGATAGTAATTTTCTTCGAGTGTACGTAATATTGATGATTGATTTTGACTTTGAGCGTAACTTATAACAAATTGTAGTCAAAACGAGTTTGATTTGAAAAACTTTTCCAACTTCAGCCATGCTGCACTTGAACTTATTACAGCTGTTTTCTTCGAGTGTATTTAATATTATTAATTTACAATCTCATGTCGCTTTTCGAGTAAGAAATTGAAAAGTCGAATTTGTTATGGCTGCATTCAGTTTCTTCGAGTGTATGTGGCTGTTAAAGCTGCAAGGTACGAGAGAGCCATTAATTTAGCAACGCCGCTGCACATGTGAGTGCCCCTATGAAGCGGCGTCTGTCTGTCGTCCGTCTGCTCGTCCGTCTGCCCGTCTGCAGGCGGTTAATTGGCTTAAATTAAGGTAGCGATCAAATAGCAACAACAGCCACAACTGCAACTGCCACAGCAGCTACAACAAAGACTCCCATTGTGAGATACACAACAGAACCGAACCGAACAGAAAACTGAACTCCATTTTGTACCTTGCAACAACGTGCCTGCCCCAAGC
The DNA here is from genome assembly GCA_035041605.1 of Drosophila atroscutellata. Lineage (NCBI taxonomy): Eukaryota > Metazoa > Arthropoda > Insecta > Diptera > Drosophilidae > Drosophila > Drosophila atroscutellata. The sequence continues at coordinate 1,193,022 of JAWNLA010000059.1, forward strand.
GAATGTGGCAGCTACAACAAAGTTGCTTATTTACCAAGCGACTCAGCGGCCATAAGTATCTCACACACACACGTGTGCGTGCGAGTGTGTGTGTGTGTGTGCGTGTGTGAGTGCGTGTGAGTGTGTGTGTGCGTGTGTGCGTGTATAGCAATTGGCTGACCCTCGGCATCGCCAGCGACGTCGTCGTCGTCATTGAACAAAGCAATCTTCAAGATACGTTTTTTCCTTCTTCTTCTTCTTTTTTCCTTCTTCTTTTTTTCTTTTCCATCTTCAACTTGTGTGTGTTGTGTGTGTGTGTTGTGTGTGTGTGTGTTTGTTGTTGTTGTTTTTTATGATCTCCCTTTTCGCATGCTTGAACGCTTTTTTAAACTGATTAAGAGTCGACTCTTCAGTCTTTCTCTGTGTGTGTGCGTGTGTGTGTGTGTGAAAACCAGTTCCACTCTTTTTTTTTTTTTAAATATTTATTTTTTTATTCTTTTTCGTTTTTTATTTCTTGGTTTTTTTTGATTGGCGCATGAGATCATCGCCTTTTACGTGGAAACGTTGCGTGAAGGCAACGCCAAGCCACAATGCCAATAAGTCAAAGGCAACTGCCTGCTGAGAGGGGGGGAGTGGGTTAGGGGAGGCGTGGCGGGGTAAAGAGTTGTGCCGCTTGTTGGGTTTTTTTCCCGTTTTGTGGCATTGAGTTTGGCAAGTTGATTTGCTACGAAATTAAAGTTGATCTTTGCTTTGTGGGACGCGACTCTAAAGTTTGCCTCGCTGCCTGAATGCCACACGGCAGCGTAATGGTTGCACATGCCCCTCGCCTGTGCCTCTTTGTGTGGCATTCCACTTAAGCCTTATCGCCTGTGCAGATCTCACAGTTAATTTGTTTTCATTAAAAATACGCTTTCATTGTGCCAAAATGGCTGACTTTGAAAAAACAAAAAAAAACCGTTACTTTTTATCGCTGAAAATCGATTTTTGAACTAATTTTAGTGCACATTAAGTAAATTAATTAATTAAGTTTTTTTGTTGCCTTGAGCTGAGAACTCAAAGAGTGCTTAAAGTGATCTTTGTTTCTTGCGACTTAGAGTGATGTATATATATATATATATATATATATATATATATATATATTGAAGCAATTTATAATCGAGAGAGATCAATTGGAGTTATCCTATATATGTATATACCCTATATATGTACCATATATATACCCTACATATATATACCCTATATATGTACCCTATATATATGCCTTATATATATACCCCATAGATATATCACAAATCCAAGATCAAAATCAAGATCAAAATACATTTTGATCAACAAAATCTTTGCTTCTTCTTCGATCTTAATTAAATTCGTACAGTGCATCAAGAATGTATCCAAATATATTATATATATATTGTTAATATATATATCTTTACTATTTTGTGCTTTTTTTTCTATCGAACATCGATGTTTATCGATATAAGTTATCAATAAAATCAACTTAAATTCAGCTGCTTGGAATATACGAGAAAATCTCATAAATATATATAATATAGTTGTAAAATGCAGACTTTGATTCAAGTTTCTTTTTTTAATTACTAAATGCAGCCAAATTGCAGTTATAAACTGAATAATCCAGTTTAAGGGAGGATATTAGATCTGTGTATTATTTATTACAAAAATATTTGCGGATTAATATTATTATTGGTGGGTTTTCTTTTGGATTGAACAAAACTTGAGATACAGACGATTTTATCACAGTGTATATATACAGCGAGTATCTCCTCATATCAAAGATCAACTTTTAATTTTGATTCACTAATTTCTCGCAGTGCAATCCCCAGCTAATCTGATCTCTGTCTCCTTTTGTTTGCAGTTCCCTCTTTGGCGTCCAGTTTACACCATCACCAAACCACAACACACAACAGCAGCCAGGCCAGCAATGTGGCCGCAGCCAGTACGGAGCATGTGCCGCATGCAACCAGTGCCGCCACAGCGAATGCGGCCGATGAGTGCCTGGTCAAATGCCCCCAATGCCACAAGCGCTTCAATGAGTTCCAGGTGAGTGTCAGGCTGCGAAAACTTCATAAAAAAAAGTAAAAAATAAATAAAAACAAAAATAAAATGTATAAATATAAAAAATAAATTTTGCAGTCGTTCAGCGAACACATTGCCAGCGAGCATCCGCTGGACAAGCTGAACTATGAGCAGCCGCATCCAGGCGCAGCTCAGCCCGATAGCGAGCCCGAGGCGGAGCAGGAGGAGGAGGACGAGGATGAGGAGGAGGAGCACAGCAATCTAAGCAGCAGCAGCCAACAACGCTATGCCAAGTCCCCAAGCAACAACAACAACAATAACAACAACAACAGCAGTCACAACAACAACAACAACAATAACAACAGTGAAACGGCAAAGAATCAAAATAAACGCATTTCACATTCACCTGCCTCGTTGGGCTCGCCCGTTGCCCCCGCCACGCCCGGCGATCTGTTCGCCCATCTGCCACACCCTGCCGCCCATTTGCAATTTGTGGCAGCCGCCGCGATGGCCATGCAATCGGCACGCTCAGCCAACTCACCCAGCAACCAACAGCAACAGTTGCAACAACAGCAGCAACATCAGCAGCAGCAGCAGCAACAACAGTTGCAGCAGAAGCCGAGCAGCAACAGCAGCAGCATTGGCAGCAATTCCGCCTATGATCTGGATTTGAGTGCCCATCGTTCCACCTCGAGTCCGGGCTCCACGGCAGGTGGAGATCTCCCGGCTGCTGGCTTCCCCTGCATGCAGTGCACGGCCACCTTCCACAGTCGCGAGCAGCTCGAGCAGCACCAGCTGCTGCACTCGCCGACGCGGCAACACACAATCGCACAGAATGTCAAACAGGTGAGTCCAGATCGAGTAATATAGATATATAATATAGATATATATATATACTTTGAAGTGCATACAGTATGTACACTCAGAAAAAAAATCACTCCTTATTATTCAGAAAATGGTTTTTCCTTTTCAAAAATGTATAAAAAAAATATGTCCAAAGCCAAAAATTTATTATTTTCCAAAAATTCGTATGAAAGAAATCCAAAAATATGGACGTCATTTAGTTATGACATTTTTATGTTTCGACTGGTCAATAAAGCATTCAGAAAACAAAAATATGACAAATCCCAGGAGTATTTCAGACCGATTCAATATACTGCTGCAAAACTGAAATATATATAAAAGTTCGAGTTTGGTTTAGCTGACTAAAGACGAAGCTGACTGATAAATTGCAGCTCTTACAGAGTCCAGCAGCTGCGTGGTGGGGGTCAAAGTTCACACGGGTCGAGTTGATCACACGTCGTCTTCGGCACAGCTCTATAAATATCCCAAATCGGAGAATGCTGCTGCGACTCCGACCGAGTCTCAGACTCTGGCTTTGACTTGATCTTTGAGCAAAGGCATTTTTCTGAAACAATGCGCTGGCTTTGTTCAAGCTGTTGTTGTTGTTGTTGTTCAAGTTGTTGTTGTTGTTGTTGCTGTTGTTGTTGTTGTTGTTGTTGCTGTGTGCGGAAAGTGGGCAGGCAACGATAACGTGTGGAACGGATAAGAAGACGGTGCCAAGCACAAAGTCAACCTTATGAATATGCCCACGTTTCCTGTTGACACAAGAAAAAAAAAAATTATACATTTATTTCATGCACAATAATGCATATATATATATATATATATCGAAAACAAATGGGAAAATAATTAAGTTCCCCCAAGATAAACCAACTAAAACACATGGGACACAAGGCAAGTGTTTTTTACTTATTTTTTATTCAGTTTTGTGCGCAGATAAAGCCTATACTTGAGGTTTTCCCAACGCTCGAGAGGTTTCCTTTTCTCATATATATACTTATATGCTTACGTCAAGTTTATCAGCAAGGCAACAACAACAACAGCAACAACAGTAACAACAACAACAGCAACAACAACAGTAACAACAACAACTATAAACTATGATAAGCAAACACCGCTATAACAAAATACTGGCATTAAATAAAAACGTAGGCGTTTACCAAAAAAACAACACACACACAAAAAAAAACAGCAAAATAACGGAGAAAAAAAGAGAAAAGAAGAGAAAAAAGAGTATTATCAGGGGAGCAAGCGAAAACGAGTGCGAGAGATATGCCAGCTGTGGCGCATGCGAGTGAGCGAGATGGCAGGCACGCTGAAACGGCCTATCATAAAGTCTGAGTCTTGTGTGCGTGCATGCGTGTGTGTGTGTGTGTGTGTGTGTGTGCGTACTTCTTCTTGTTCTTGGTCTGTCATTCACAACAACCGTAACTCCCAATTGTGCAGTTGTTGTTGTTGTTGTTGTCGTTGTTGTTGTTTCTTCGTGTGATAAGGCATTAAAATAAATGTTGCTACAGGCAGGCCCTGATAAGACAGACCAACACTTACTTACAAACTACCCACACCACACCACACCACTCCCCGCCCCTCTCTCCACACTCCACTCCCCTCCCCCTATCCTCTTCCCACTCTATTCTCGTCTAGGCTGAACAATCATAAAAAAAAAATTACAACACTGGCCCTGCGATAAGCGGCAAGTTGTATGTGTGTTGGTGAGGGAGGGACACACACACACTCGCACACACACACTCACACACACACACTCACACACACTCACACACACTCACACACACACACCTTGTACCCAGCAGCTATTAAAGCCACATAAATTATAATTTTGTTGCATTTCTTTTTCTTTTTTCTTGTTGCTGTTTTTTTGGCTCTTCTAGTTGCATGCCACAGTTACTGCCCCAACCCAGTTGACGCCCCCCCATCAAGCATTTGCTCATAAATTCATATAGGCTAGTTTGTTGCTCGCTTTTTTTCGGCTTACTTTTTTTACCTTCACAAAAGTAGCAGCCAAAAAATGAGCCAACAGCAAAAAGTTGGACAGCTTGAAGCTAGCTGATTTCTCATATGTGTATGTACTGTGTGTAGCCACAGTGGAAATTGCCTATGTGTGCTATAGAAAAATGAGCAAGTAATATATTTAATAGATTGATCGAAAGACTAAGAGTAATAGCAAAAAAGAGAAGAAATAAATTGTTGACTCTGCCTTGGGCGGAAAAGGAATCTGAGAACGTTGACTTGAATCAAGTTACTATACTGAATAATCTTCAGTTGGTTTATTCTAAATGGATCTTAACTCTTTTAAGTTGTCTGCTCACTAATTGGATTCAATTCATTCTAAAACTAGCTTCAATTAAACTAATTCTTCTTACTTCGATTAGCAATTGGCTAGAAAATATTCTTAGATTCGAATTATTCATTCTAGAACTAAATCAAGTTGTATTGTTTATTAGAAATTATTCGGGGTTCCAAAATGAGCTAACTCAACAAATTTTAGTTAGTTTATTCCAGAATCCAGTTGTCTTTTTGCCTTTGATATAGCAATGGATTATTCTAAAATGATCTAACTCGAATCAAATTTTCTAACTTTTTTTTCATATTTTTCATATTTTTTTATCTTTATTTTAAAAATCATTTAAATTTAATCAAGTCTTTTAAGTTTTTCATTTTCTGCTTTCCAGATTCTAAATCCTAATTTGACAAGTCTTAGATTTTTTTTCGATGTCCATTTGCAGCAGCTTCACTGTACCAGTTGCAATTATGGCTTTTCAATTTTTTTCTTCTTTCTTTTTTTTTGGCTTGTTGGTTATTAATATTTACCTAAGCGGTCAAAAGCAAAGGGTTAAAAAGCTAATAAAGCTGCAAGTGGACGCAGAGAGAGAGGGAGAGAGAGAGAGGGAGAGGGAGAGAGGGAGAGGGAGAGAGGGGCATAGAGCTATGAGTGGGTTTATTAAGCTCCGTTCTTGCCCCCCCTCGCACCCAGATGGAAACTGCGTGCAAAAAGCTCAACCTGTTTGCACTTTTGTTGCAGCCACACAAGCACACACACACACAGCTGGGGCACGTTTGCTGCCGCTTGCTGGTTGCACACATAATTTACGGCTTTGTTAATGACATTTAAACATTGAAACACATGCAAAGTGCAAAGCATACAAATATATACACATATATACACATATATATATATATATATATAGTCGGAAACAGCTGCAAAGGTTGACATATTGCAACTATGGCCAATACGCATTTATGGCCATATTCGTTATTGATGGCTCAGAGGGGCCAGCCCACTTTACACGTGTACACACGCATTAAATTATTATGTGTGAAAACAATTAATTATGCCAGCAAAACAATAACAACAACAACAACAACAACAACAAATTGCTCATTATGAAAATCACACGCGCAAAAGTAGGCAATAAGCATTTTCCCATTTTCCCATTTGCCCGTTTTCCGATTGTCGCATTTAATTTTCTGGCCAATAACAATTGTTATTGAAAAGCCATTCAAATTGGCCGCAGACGTCGGCTTTAAAGTTAACAACATTTCAACATTTTCGCTTGTTGCAAAGGTCAACATCATTAACACGGCGAGTGACAGAGACAGAGACAGCCAGAGAGAGAGAGAACGAGAGAGAGTGAGAGTGAGAGAGAGAGAGCGAGAGACAGCGGCAGTAATTGTTGGGCAAATGGCAGCACATAAATTATTGGTCAAACTCAAAATGTGTTGGCCAACAAAATATATAAAAAATCGCCAAGAAAACTGCCAACTTGGGCAAGTGGAATATCAAATACACTTACCAAAAAATCAATGGAATGTTTATAAAGCTGATTAAGGTTTCGGGTTTGTAAAAGAAGGGGGGCAGAGAGACCCCTGACAGGACCTGATCAGTATTGTGGCCTAGGAAGACACACAATGCGGCTGCAAACTCGGAAAGAAAGACAGAAGCGAAAAAGGAGCTGTGCAAAGGCAGAAGTCTTTTAGGTGGCTATAATCGAAATCGATTTAAGCAAGTAATATCCATGGGAAAGAACAGGCTCAGGATACTCACAGGTCTATTGACAGGACACTGGAGGATGTGAAGTCGCCTAACCAAGTTAGGTATCTATAGGTTAGGTATGCAGGTTTTGTGGAAGCGAGGAGGAATCCAGAATGCGTCGCCTTCATTAGAAAGAGATGTAGTCTTGCAACCCAAGGACATAAAAACCCTCAATCCAACAAAGATACTAGCATTCGTGCAGGAGCTGGGATTGATGGAGGAGCTGTAGGCTCAGAAGGGGCACAATAGACCTTGCAGGTTGCAGTGCTGGTTCCCCAGGCTGTTACCTGGCTTCGGGGTATTTTTAAGTCGAGCTCTTTCTCTCCTCGAACTTGTTAGCCTCTTAAAACCCCCAACTATTGAGTTTGGTTAAGTAAAACTGTAAAATCTGTCTGATATAGTAACCAGAACTGGCCAACTCCAACTTGTACATCAAGTTGCATCATCAAGTTGGCCTACAAACTAAGGGAATATATAATTCAAGTTTCATTGAGCAGCGACTGTGGAGTTCGTAGATAGTTCTGTCTATATAGACACACAGATTATGCCTTGCACACTGCCTAAGAAAATCGTAATACCCTGCTCAAGGTTATACCCTAACCGAAAAACTGACGTTTGGCAAACTTTCAGCATACAACAACCGACTGAGCGAGTGCCAGAAAAAGTGCAGCAATTAAATATTTGCTTAACTGCGCCACACACACACACACACACACACACACATACACACTCATACACACCCCAAGAGCGAGAAAAAACAGTTGCAACTTTTTGGCCACAATTCATTTGGGTCTGGCGCTAAAAGTTGCCACCTTTTTGGGGCAACCACAGAATCGCTGCCTGGTTGCCGGGTTTGGTTTGGTTTGGTTCGGTCAAATGTGTCTGCAACACACGAAACATTTCAAATTGAAAAATTATATGCACTTTAGGTGTCCTACAGCTACACTGTACGAAAATCAAACTGAAAATTTGCAATTTTTGCTTGTTTTTAGAAATTATTTTTTAACGAACCAATTTTAAACTAAAACTAAACTAAAAAACTTAAACCAAAAAAAGTCTAAGAATTGGAAAGACGATTTTTTCTCTGAGTGCATGATGTGCCTGGTGTATGCCAGCGAGGACATCCAGGATGACTCCTCTCCTGGCTGACATCGCTCGTCGTCGTCGTCGTCGCCTCGGCGCCGTTTGCCACTTGACGAACACAGCGCTGAAAAATTAATAGCAATTTATTTACTTCGCTGCTGGAGCAAACCCATTTGCCCCCCTGAACACCAAGCCCAACACCAACCCCCAACCCCAAACTCCAACCCCCAACCCCAAACTCCAACCCCAACCCCAACCCCCTCCACTTGACCGCTTTTAAATGTATTTTTATGTATTTCGCTCAGTCGCTGGCCAAAGTTTAAAAATTATTTGCAATTAAAGCAAACAAATTAAAAACCAGCAACAACAACAACAACAGCAACAACAACAACAACAACAACAACAGCAGTAACAACAACAACAACAATGTTTACAAATAATGAACATTTATTGAAATTTATAACGTCAAAAGTTCTTGCAACATTTATTTATGCAGTCATTCAGCCATGCAAATGAAATATTCTCGTTCGTATATATCCATATATATATCTGTATATATCTGTAATGTTGAACTTGACACGTGTTTCAATTATTGGCCATGTCATGTTTTATGCAAACGTCTTTTTTCTCATTCTCATTAAATGGCTATTACTTTTGGCCAACACAGTTTTGCAGAGTTTGGCCCAAAATCGCTGGAAAGTTCCTCTGGCTTTTGGAAATGTTTTATATGCGAAGCAAAAATAATACATACCAAAAAATTTATATCCAAATCTTCTAAAAATCTCAAAATTTCAAACACTTATTTTTGGAAAGAAAAAATTACTATGTTCAGCAACAAATAATGAAATCAAATTCTTGACTTTGAGGTTTATTTCTTTGCAGTGTTTTAAGAATACTTTAATCTAGTTTTAAGGTTATGTTTCTTCTTCTACTTCTGCTTCTTCTTCTAACTCAAACATTTCCTGTGGTTCCAGAGCTTTACAGGGCTTCTAACATGTTTCTAGGCGTCAAATTGCAGCAAATCAATTTTCAAGATTTACTTTTTGGAGGGTGTTACAAATATTTCTATATAGTTTCAAGATTCTTCTTTTTCTCTTGCCCTCTGTTCTCCTTTAAGTCATTAACTCAACAGTTCTCACCTTTACTGAGTTTTGAATAGGTTTATGAGAGGGAGAGAGAGAGCTTGCTTGCCTTCTCCTCTTTGGAGTTTCCAATATATATTTCTATATACTTTTTTTAGCCTTCTTATCTTAGCATTCTCTCAGAATTCGTTCAAATCATTAGCTTGATCAGTTGAGGGGGTCTACAGACTTTTGAATAGTTTCTCAGAGCATTTTTCTTTCAGTTTTTTAAGATTTCTTTCTTCTTCTTCTCTTAGCACCCTCTCTCAGTGCTCATTAAAGTCATTAGCTCGAGCAGTTCCTGCTCCTGCAACGTAAACCACTTCCTTTAGCTACTTTTCCACGCTTCCTCTCTCTCTCTCCCTCTCTCTCTCTCTCTCTCTCTCTCTCTCTCTCTCTCTCTCTAAAAAACATCACCTGCTCGTTTTTTACCCAAACACATGCCAACATCTTCGTTTTCCCCTCGATATATTTTACCTTCCACTTTTGATTTTTATGTATAATCGCTCACGGGATTTGGATCAACTTTCACCGAGCACATCATAAATTATGCTTGCCCCGCGTTTAAATTTTCCCACTACATTTTCTTTCACTCCCACGAAATTTCCCTGCACTCAATTCCCTTGAGGCTCTTCCTCACTTCTCTCGCTCTCTCTCCCTCTCTGTGACGTTTATTGTGCGGTTTGTTTTAGGCATGTAGCTAATGAAGTAAGCAGAGAAAGTGCAAGGGAGGGAGAGAGAGAGAGAGAGAGAGAAGAAAACACTTGACTTTAAGGGAGCGAGGGAAAGAGACAGAATGAGACACTTGAATTTTACTTGACTTTAGTTTTGATTTCAGAATTTCCAATTCTTCTTACGGCTTTAGGCGAGATTTTTTCTTGTAACTTGAGAAATTTGGTTTTTCCTTTGCAAATTTCCTTTTTCATTGATCCCATATTACCTTTGAGCTGGCCATGCACAGGCCGACAGCCGAGGCTGCCTTAGCAGGTGGATGTTTACCTGGGCCAGGCCCGTTGTGATAACTCCCGTCACCTACCAGAGGAGGGGCTCCAGCTGACACGGTAAGTGGGGCCCGGAGCTGCACCCATCACGGCTGCCCGTCAGTGTGACGTCAGCCTCTGCCGCCTCCTCTCGCAGCTCCTCTTCCAGTTGCTGAGAGGACATGATCTCGTCCCCGTCCTCCGCTTCCCCCAGTTCTTCGGGGACGAGCGTCATGTCCGCCAACCCCTCATCTTCCGCCTGGTCTTCCGTCGATGATTGGCGGGTGATTGCTCGGTCCGTCCGTTGGGTGCACCTCCTTCTCTATTGGGGCGGGCTGTGTATTCCCCCCAACCTTATTCTTCAGGCCACTTCTAAAACTCAGAGTTCAGGATTGCTTAAGTTAAGAATGGTAAATATTGGGTCAATTTAATAAAATTTCGAAAGTTGATCTAAAATAATGATAAAATTTAAAACAAATAATAAAAATAGTTCAACAAGTTGCAAGATACGCTTTTTGGCGCATTTTCAATTGGAGGCAGCTGTTCGAGCCATTTCTTAGAGCCACATAAATATTGTTTTTATTAATTTAAGTTTGTGCTTTGATTTCGTCTATTTTTTTTGTTGCAACGTTTTATCGAGAGTGATAAATTTTTGTCATTTTGCGGCGGCGCCTAAATTATGTTTTCCTAATACACACAACTAATTTCGCGCGCAAAAGAAAACTGAATTGAAAATTGATATAAATTTTGAAAAAAGAAAGAAGAAGAAAAAGAAAAGAAAAAGTTTTGCCTGCCCCACGCATCATTGAGCAAAACGTTTTATTTATAAACAATTAAATTTGATTTGTCGTGCGTTGGCAGAGCACAAAATGAAAATCAAAAGCGAAAATCAAAAATGAAAATCAAAAATGTAAATGAAAATGAAAATGGAAAATGGAAAATTCAACGTGTTTCCGCTTCGGGTTTTGCTGCTTATCTTAAATATGCTTGTAAATGCTGGAAAATGGGAAATCTTTCAGGTTTTCAGGTTTTCAGTACTCAGTTTTCAGTTTTTATCAGTGCGCCATAAAATATTGAAAAATGCGGCAGTCGTAATAAATTTTCAGCGCCTTAAAAGTATTTTCCTGTTAATCAATCTACATATTATATATGAGATTATATATATTTTTTGGCTTAAATTGAAGACGGCCAAGATTGTTGGCAAGTGCGCACAAGTCGACATAGAGAACCGTTCTGTTGTCTTAGCCAACAAATAAATGTTAATGAACTTTTACACCAAAATACACTTAAGAAAACTTTGCATTTATTGCTACGTTCTCATATCTAGTATAAAACACAGGCATGAAATCATTTACAAATGGCATGGATGCAGCAGAATACACAATTTTCTATTAATACACATGATAAATATTCAAATGAAATAATATAAATAATAAAAATCAAAATTTAGAAATTAAAACACGTTCAGAGTTGCACAGCTGCCAGCTACGGCACATGTGTCAAAGCTGAACAAGTGAAAAAAGGAAGCAGAAAAGTTAAGAGAGCAATTGCTTAAGGCACTTTCAGAGTTTCACAGCAAGAAGCTTCAGCATGACTGCCAAAGCTAGGCTTAACGAGCGCAACAGGAAGCATACAGAGTAAAAGAGAGAGAGTGGCTAACGGCGCTTTCGTTGTTACTGTTGCTACAACTGATCTCCTTCACTTGAACTGCTTAACCTGGCAAGTCGTCTGAAAGCTCTGCGCAGCCTGGAAATGCACTGCTTGAACTGCTTGCAGCAGGCTTAGCAAAAGCTGAATTAAAAATAAAAATAATTTGAAAATGATGCAAACCAATTAATTATTTGCTTTAATTTGTATATTGTGGAAAAAACGGATTCGTAATGAGAACAATGTGCTTGTAGAGCTTATCGCTAATGGCGCACCTATATTGCAAAAGTCTGCTGCTCTAATCAGAGCAATCAGAGTTCAAGAAACCCTGCTTATAATACCTAGGCAGGCGCAAACCACTTTCGATAACGATAACCCAAAACCAACCCATAACGAACTGAACTCGAAAGCGTGCTCAACGTGCTCCGATTTAATAATAATCCTACGACAATTATTCACAATCTCATTTAGTACACATATATATATATATATATATATATATATATATATACATATATTCTTTATTATGCTCTGCTGTTTTTTTCTTTTTTTGCTTCTTTTTTTTAAGGTACGTCAATGCTAGAAATTCATTCATTGCTCTAATCAGACAGCAGCCTTATACAGCATCTATATGCTAAGTATAATAATATACTATAAACTATATATATAAACTATATATAAACTATATATATATATATGTAATTGTTGTTCTTGTTGTTTATAGCAGCTGCCGCAGAGATAAGCACAAACCTAGAAAATTGGGTCGCAGTTGCTATAAAGCAGTTAGACATTTGTTTTATTCTTCTTTTTTTTTAAACAATTTTTTAGTGATTTTTTTTTGTGGCGTCGTTAATAATTTTTATGTTTTTTTTTTTTGCTTGCAAACCAATTTCTTGTTTAGACTGACCTCAAAACAAAAAGAGAAACATAGAAAGAATAACAAGAAGCAACAGCTAAATGAGGCAGACCGAATTTTGGATACTCTTTCAGATCACAGAGTCTGTGAGATGTGAAGGCATTTAAGCAAACTTAGTCATTTTCATAATAAGATACTTTTTGAGATTGAGATTGAAAAGTTTTTCAAGTCTTCTGCTGAAACAGTTAAGATATAATATCAATTCAATATAGTTATCAAGATGACTATAAATATATCATCTGCACTTATCACCCCCGATTACAGCCAAGTATATAGTTGATCGAAATAAAATACTCCCCTCCGATTTGGAAGGGTATAACAAATTGAGCATGTCGCTTGTTGTTATTTTTATTTAGACGTTGCCAAAAGGCGACAGGTGCGTTCTTCTATATATTACTATGCTACAGTTTCCATATACTATATATACTTCCATGCTGACGGTGGCATTTTGTCAAAATTCTATCTTGAAAGGCCAACAATGCTTTGTGATTTTGTTTCAGCTTTTTTTCTTCTTTTCTGTTAAGCATGTCAAATTTGAACGCTTGTTGTTGCGTTTGCCTTATAGCCAATTAGGTGTGCTATTATGGCCAAATTCCCAAGTCACTCAATGCATAAAGGCGTTCGTGAAATACTTTCACAAATTAGCGGCGTCCGTTGGCTACCCAAGTCTCATTTTTATTTTTATTTTTATTTGTATTTTTACTTAAATTCTCTATTTGCATTTTGCTGCCCGCAACTATCGCTGTCTCTGTCTCTCTTTTTTGAATTGGCGCCCACCCACTGCGAATTTGGTGCATAATTATAGCAAAAGGCTTCTTGTCGCCTGCAATTACCGTTGCCGGACTTTGTATGCTGCAGGACGCGCTCTCTCTCTCTCTCTCTCTCTTGCTCGCTCGCTCGCACACAAACTTCTCATTTCAGCTGTCAGTTGCGTTTAGCTTGATTTATGCTTTGAAGCTGCTGTGTGGTCTCCGCTGTGTTTTGGCTGTTTTTACACGAAATGGCTTCTTTCCTTTTTGCCTTGATAAGCAGCCAACTAGCGATAAGCAGCAACTGCTGTAAATATATACATATATATACACGTGTGTATGAGTTGCTTATTTGTGTTTCCACTGACATCATAGTAAACTCAAAATTTGTGGCTTAAGGTACACACACACACACAGAGGCATACACGATGCTCTTAATTGGTTTCACGAGGCGTGGAATTCTGTTGAAATTTTATTAATTAGACAATTTTTCAAAGCACGAGTTGATCACAAGCAACTTTTGTCTGCCAGCAGTGGAAGAGACTCTTTCAAAGCCAGTGTCGATCACAAGCAGCTTTTGTCTGCAGTCCACACACTCTTGGCAGAGTAAGCGAGTTAAATAGACGCACGTGTGCGAAGCTTATCGCAGACAAGAGCAAAGGTTAAAACGCACCCAGAAATGTGTTTTCGTGGAATAAATCAATTTCCCGTTGTAAACACTTGAGTCATCGGACTGACATACAGACAGAAAGACAGAGAGAGAGCAGTTCCAACTATTAACTAAAGGTAGCTTCAATTGGCATTTCCGCTCGCAGCAGCAGCCGCATGACGATCACAAATAATAAAAATAAAAATGCATAAGAATCTCTAGCTGACGCATGCAACAACAAGAGCAACAACAAAAATTACACTGTAGATTTACCTTTTGTGTGTGGCTGCCATTTTGGTTTACATTTAATTGATAACAATAAAAGAAATGACAACAACAGCAACAACAACAACAGAGCATGTTAATAATGTCTACAAATGCGCTTAAGCGCAGAGGTGAACAAACACACACACACACACACGCAGGCAGACGGCGGTAGTAAGTAAGAGCGAGAGCGCGTAACTTCACAGCGATAACGTGTTTCGCTTTGTGTGAGCGCAACAGGTAGCGCGCCATAACTGTAATCGTAGCCATGTTAAGTTGTTCGTGCATGTCGAAACTCGTTCGTTTTGTGGTGCGCCTGCCTGCTCGCTCGCACTTGCAGCTGCAAATGGCTGCCGTGACGTCAGCGACAGGTAAAACAACACGCACCATCTCACCCACCGCACCCCCACTCACAAACAGCGGAAACGGAAATTTATGTTGCCAGCTCTTCCGCTGAGCCATCAGCCGTTGCCAGCCGGCGATAAAAAAAATACATCCATCAAATTGTAGTTTGAAAGTTTTTTTCATGAAAGCAAAACAAATCAATTCTCCCAATATTGTTGTGTGTTTCTTTTCTTTGTGAGTTAAATAAACAAATTAGGCCGTAATTATGGTGCGTGTAGTTTTTGTATTATTATTCTTATTTTTTTTCACCACTTGCTGTACAAATAAACATGGTTAATGTAAAAAACTAATTAGGCTGAAGAGTTTTTTTCTGCATTTGCTGTGATCTCATTTCGTGATGAGCATAAATTGGCTGTGTGTGACTAATAACTGGTCACACTCAAAAAGCGCTTTTAATTGAAATTCATGCAAAGCCGCTGACTAAGAGAGTGACCCAGCGTTAGAGAGAGTGAGAGGGAGAGAAGTCAATTTAACACTCCACACACACACAAAAGAGTGTGAGCAGTACAGCGAATAACAGTGACAGTGACTGTTAAGAGTAAGCGCACACAGACAGGAAAGACATTAAAAATTGATCGCTGATAATGCCATGAACTTTTACAACAATAACAATCGGTCGCAATTTTTATTCATTTATTTATCAAGAGCAAACAAATATGTTGAGGTGAGCTGCAAAATGCAGCGTTAAAAGTTCAATGGCTCTGCAACGGTAAACAAAGACCACAGCTGGGAGGGAGGGGGAACAACACGTGTTGCCATCTGTTAGGAGGGGCCAAAGTGAAAGTGGCGCAAATCTTTCAGCACGCTGGCTAAGTGGAATCAGCCTGTCAATCACTTTTGGACTTTTAAATTTTGCTTTGCTTTCATTGCACACCTTTTTTCACAGCAGCAGCCACAACAAAGTTGCATTTGATGCGTTCAATTTGTTGCCAAACAAAATGCAAAGACAAACAAACGCATTCAGCTTTTTGTTGATTAGCATCAGCTGTTGAAACAATTCTCGTTTTCGACTTGATTTGTCTTACGTTTTAATTCTATTTTTCCACGTCTTCTGGCTTTTGTTTATTTCTTCACTTGCCGGCGTTTGTTGTTGTTTATGTTTCGATTTCTTATTGGCGCTTTGTCGCAATATTTCCGACGATTGAAGTTTTTTTTCTCTTAATTTTTCATCATTCATTTTTATTTTTCATCATTCCTAATTTGTTATTGCTTTGCTTTGCGTTAGTTAGTTACTACAACTGAAAGCTGTTTGCTATGTCACTCATAATTACCACTATCCTTTATGCACCTTGCTTCACTAGTTGCGCCCGCGTCCAGTTTCAATTCTTAGTTCGTGTTCGGCGCACGTCGCTTTTTATAAAAATTGACCTTTATAAATAAGGCAAAATAAAGTTTTAATTTTAAACACAAACAATATACAAATTATTAGCATTTTCTTGGTTTGCGGTTTTGCTTTGCGCTCCTTTTGATGAAACAAATTAAAAATCCGTTTAATTTCAAATCAGACAGAAAACAAAATAAATACACGCAGCATTTTTTGTTATTTTAAACAAATTTTATTACCTGAGCTTCGTCGATGTATGTGTGTGTGTGTATGTGTGTCTGTGCGTGCTGTGTATTATGTGCGCTGCTCAAACGCACAAAAAAGAGCACAATAAAATAGCAGAAGAAGAACAACAACAACAACAATGTTAGCTGCTGGTGCGCAATTGGCAGTTGGCGCTATAACCAAGGTAAAGCGGTAGACGCAGACGCAAGTGTGAACGAGACAGCAAATACAGTTATGTTTAGCTTTTGGCGAATTTTTGTCTTCTATCGAAGAGAAGTGAAGTGAAAATGTTTATAATCGAATATAACTTGTGAACAGTTTATTACGCTTGTGCATTATTCGTTTATTTTGATTTTCTTAATTTTAATATGGAACTCAGTTGTATATTTTGTTTACCTTGCCAGCACACAGCAGCGATATACTTTTGGAGGCGATGCAGGGTCATTCACTAGTTCGCTGCTGGGCAGTTGCAGACTTGATCAATTCCCGTTATTATATGTGCGCTTACTCACAAGCAGAATACGGGGTGAAGCATACTCACAGACCGCTGAGCAATTCCCAGTATTTATTTTCGCTCTCCCACAGGCAGAATACAGGGAACAGTGTATTACTATGAAGGGCACTTATTTAAGTCTATTTAATGCGTATTTAACAACTTTTAGCACAAATTAATAGTATTTTGCATATTTTGCTCTCTTTGCAGACCTGCAAAATCTGTCACAAAACATTCGCGAATGTGTATCGCCTGCAGCGGCACATGATTAGCCACGATGAGTCCGCGCTGCTGCGCAAATTCAAGTGCAATCAGTGCGAGAAGGCGTTCAAGTTCAAGCATCACCTGAAGGAGCACGTGCGCATCCATTCCGGCGAGAAGCCCTTCAGCTGCGACAACTGCGGCAAGCGATTCTCGCACTCGGGCAGCTTCTCCTCGCACATGACCTCCAAGAAGTGCATCAGCATGTGCCTGAAACTGAACAACAATCGCCAGCTGCTCAAAACGCTGGACAAGAATGCGGAGCAACTGCCTCCGGTGAAGCGCTCGGCGTGCAAACAGTTGGTGGAACCGGTTCTTCCAAATCTTCCCATGAATTATTTTGCTGGGGATTCACAAACATCACCTGTTGGAGTTGGAGTTGCTGGTGGTGCTGCAGCTGCTGCTCCTCCTCCTCCTCCCTTTTATTCCAACTATAGTGCAATGAATGCGGCTTTGTTGGCATTTCCCAATGCTTTTATGGCGGCTGCTCTAGATCCACGCATGCATCCTTATAGCATACAGAGATTGCTGGAGCTAACAGCGGCAGGACAACAGCAGCACCAGCAGCAGCAGCAGCAGCAGAGGGAGCAGGAGGAGCATCACAGAGAGCAGCAGGAGCTGAACAGGGAGCAGGAGCAGGAATTGGAACGGGAGCAGGAGCAGGAGAGGGAGCAGCAGTTGCAAAGAGAACAGGAGCAGCAGCAGCGGGAGAGGGAGAGGGAACATGAGAGGGAGCAGGCGCAACGGGAGCAATTGAAATTGTTGCCCAGCAAACAGGAGGATTACGCAGATGAGCCCAAGCTGGTCATGGATCTGGAACAGGATGCAGAGCATCTAAATAGAGCAGCTGCAGCAGCAGCAGCAGAAACCAGGGCAGCTGTCAAAATGGAGATCAGTCGCGAGACAACGCCACATCCCGCAGAAGCAGTCAAAGCCATCAAGCAGGAGCGGGAACAGGAGCAGGAACAGGAGGAACAAATGGAGCTGGACATGCAGATGGATCTGGAGAAGGAGCAGCAGCAGCAATCCTCCCCGGTGGCAATGCCCCAGTCAAGCCCCGAACTGCGCTGCAGTCGCTGTGCCAAGCAATTCAATCATCCCACCGAGCTGGTGCAGCACGAGAAAGTGCTCTGTGGTCTGATCAAGCAGGAGCTGCAACAGCAACACTATCAACAACAGCAACAACAGCAGCTCCAGCAGCAGCAGCAGCAACTCCAGCAAACTCCGCGCTCCCTTTCCGATTTCGACGACGACGAGGATGTGGAGGAGCTGCTGGAGGAGCCACGCCACGCGGACTACGCCGCCGGCAGCAGTGATAGCAATGAGCGCAAGGTGCGCGTTCGCACCGCCATCAACGAGGAGCAGCAGCAACAGCTCAAGCAGCACTACGCACACAATCCGCGACCGAGTCGCGACGAGTTCCGCCGGATTGCAGCGCATCTCCAGCTGGATGCGAGGGTTGTCCAGGTGTGGTTCCAAAACAATCGCTCGAGGGAGCGCAAGCTGCAAAGCTACACAAGCGCAGGAGCTGGCAACACTGAGACGGCCACGGCAATCCTGGCCAGCTCTGCTGCACTGCCTCCCGCACGTGGCGAGGATCAACCTTTGGATTTATCCCTCAAGCGGGATGCAACGCCGCCTCAGTCGCAGCTGCAGCTGCCACCGGATTACAGTGAGGCCAGCATGGCCATCAACCTGAGTCGCCGTCAGTTGTCCAACTCGGCTGCGTCTGCCATGTCGCCTGCTTCGCTCGCGGCGGCGGCGGCGGCAACTCTTTACTTTGCCCCACCCTCACCGACGGCGGGGCCCTTGCACAGCGCCACGCCCCCTTTGGCAGCACAGCGAGGCACGCCCTTTGCCGGCCTGCCGCCCTTTCCCATGATGGCCCGCCTGCCCATGGAGGCGCTCTTCCAGATGCGTCCGGGCGGGGAATATGCGCCCAATCCTCTGATGAACAGTATTAAATTGCCGGACTATCATCGCGGCACCAGCCTCAGCCCGGGTGGCTCCGAGAAGCGTTCGTGGCGCGACGATGACTCGCGCATCTCCCACGAGGATGACTATGTCCTGGGCACGGGCGGTCTGCTGGCGCCCAAGCCGAGGCGCGCCAAGGCCGAGACTCATGGACATGCCGGCGATCCCGATCTGCCCTTTGTGTGTGATCAGTGCGACAAGGCGTTCGCCAAGCAGAGCTCCTTGGCCAGGCACAAATACGAGCATTCCGGTAAGTAAGCACTACCAGAAGCACATGAAGAGCGAAGGAGAGGAAGTTGAATTTATGATTATCCTTGATTAATGAACATCCTTTTAAACAATTGTCCTTTCTCCATTTGTTTGCAGGTCAGCGACCGTATCAGTGCATGGACTGCCCGAAGGCGTTCAAGCACAAGCACCATTTGACGGAGCACAAGCGATTGCATTCCGGTGAGAAGCCGTTCCAGTGTTCCAAGTGCCTGAAGCGCTTCTCGCACTCGGGCAGCTACAGCCAGCACATGAACCACCGCTACTCCTACTGCAAGCCCTACAGGGAATAGGTAAGCGACACCTCAGTGCCGCCCACCTGCGTAGCCAGTGTCGCCCTGACGCCGCACGCTCAACGTGCTCAGCGTCGCGCGACCAGCCAGGCCAGAACCAACAATCACAACAACAATAGCAACCACCCGAGCAATAACAACAATAGTTATCCACATCAGTTGGCTGCCATGGCGGCATTTCAACACCAGCAGCAGCAGCAGCAGCACCGCTTCCAGCAGCAGCAACGTTTGCCCTGCTGGCCAACGTCAGTTGGTGGTGTCAGCAGCAGCAGCAGCAACAGCAGCAGCATCATCATGTTGCCGCCACCACACAGCAATAGTACAGTGCCTAAGCAAACCACACAACAACAACAACAACAGCAGCAGCCGCAACCACAATCAGCATCAGCAGCAGGAGCAGGAGCCGTTGCAGTTGGTGCACCACCACCTCTGCTATCCGCTGGAGCGCCGCCTGGCTTCTTTGCCAGTCCGCTGCATCATCATGCAGCAATGATGGCACCACCACATCCGCATCCACATCCGCATCCACATCCGCATGCACATCCGCATCCACATTCGCATTCGCATCCACCGTCCTTCAATTTCTTCAATGCCAAAATGTATGCGAGCCAAGCAACTAACATAAGTCTAAACTAGCTACAGTGAACTAACGCTAACGCTAACGGTGCACTTAAATGCTGTACTTAAGAACAAAAAACAAAAACCAAAAACCAAAAAACGACGCAAAAATCTCAAATTGTGCAGGTACACAAAACAAGCAAAAACTGGCATATTTTTTATAGCTATATATATATATTTTTTCGAGTGTGTCAAGCAAGCAAGAAGAAGAAGAAGAAGAACCTTTCGTTTGAGCGAATTTATTATTTTTACTTACGAATGTTTTCGCAAACTGAGTTGAAATCGTTTTTATTTCTTTATATTGATAGTTTTTTTATCATTATTAGATATATATATATTTTTTATATACATTCGGTTTGGCTTTAGTTTTTAGTTTAAGTTTTTAGTTTTTAGTTTTAGTTTTTAGTTTTAGTTTTTAGTTTTAGTTTTTTGTAAGTGCTAATGCCAGTACCAAGTGCTGCGGAATACTCATGCTCAAAGGAGAGCCTTGTTCCCTCGCCGAGTTGAGCGACGAAAGGCCTTTAATATTTTACCTAAAAACTTATTATTATGATTTTAAACTTAATATATATTTAGTTAGTTTGGTTTATTTGCGAAATAAATGTTTCAAACTCAAGCTTAAAACGGGAAAATGACGAGCGAAAAATTGAAAACTTTTCCTTTTGGACCAACAGCCAGCGAACCTTAACGTGACAATATCTGAAAAACAAAAAAGAAAAACAAATAGAAAAACTAAGAAATTTCGAATAATGCCGAGCTAGATGTGCTCTCTCTCCCTCTCTCTCTCTCACACTCTCTCTCTTACTGTATCTCTCTCCTTTTCTCTCTCTCTCTCTCTCGCAAAAGTATTAAACTTCAGCCAAGTGTATTAAAGCCACAAAAAAACCAACAAAAAAAATGCCAAATGCGAAAAAGAAAAACAAATGAAAATATGAAAATATGAAAAACTTATGTTAAAGGAAAACCCACCGCTTGCTGCGCGTTTCAAACAAAAGAAAATTACTCGAAAATTACTCGAAAATTGCAAAAATTTCTTTTTTTCGATTTTCAATATCTATTTTTTGTTGATTGTTTGTATGAATTTTGTATGAAAGTTACAATTTATATATATGTAGGCTAAAGTAACATATATATAATATATATATATATACATATATATATATAGTCATAATCGAATCGAACGAGACACCTATACGATCATTCCATTCAGCTGGAGTTGCCCTAGCCGAAGGTGCCCGCAACGCGCATTTAAACCTTCCGCTTCGACTTCGAGCACAACAACAACAACAACAACAACAAATGTTTTGCTTATGCACTAAAAATAAAAAAAAAATACAAAAAAAAATTAAAAATTAAATAAAAAATAAATTCAAGAAATTAAATTTAAATATTAATAATTAAATTACTATAAACAAGATAAAGAAAACTTAATTTGGCCTTATTAAACATTATTTAACAATTAATTAATTAACTAACTAATTAATTAATTAACTAATTAACTAATTACTTACAAGCAAAACCCAATTCTAGTTGTAAGCGCGACAAAAAACGTTAAAGCCAAAACCAAAAACATAAATATTTAAATTTAGCATGTAAAACAAGAAAAACAAAACCAAAAAACCAAAAAAAAAACTATTTTGGAAAAGTCTCTAAAGAAAATTATTAGCAAATTTCCATGTGCGTATCGATGTAAAGAAAATGCTCCTCAAAAAAAACCAAAAATAAAATAAAAAACAAAATCCAAAAATCCAAAATCCCAACTATTGACATTAACTATTGAAAATGTTTACAAGGACAATAAATTTTCCAAAATAAATTTCGCCCGAAACTTTTGCTCCATTCAAATTCGATTCAAATCATTTACAACAATAAAAACCAAAAAAAAAAATAATTAAATAAAATAATTAATAAATAAACACGAAAGGTTTCCACAACAACGAACATTTATGTTGAATGTTAATTACTGTTAAATACACTCAAAAAAAATCGAAATCGAAATCGAAATTTCATTTCAAATTCAATTTTCTTTTGCTTTTCCACACACACAAAAAAAAGGAGAAAAAAACACGAAAAAAATGCATTTATTACTTAATTAATTTTTATATTTGTAAACCCAACAAAACTCGATATATATATATATATATCTGATATATGTATATATATATATATATATATATATATATTATGTAAATTATTTCGCAAGAAAAAAAGCTAGAGAATCCAAAAAACCAACAAGTAAAAATAGAGACGGCACTCGTTTAGCATAAATTATACTATAACTGATCAATTAGACTAGTTAAACGTCTTTATAAATGTTAACTTACAACAACAACAACAACAGCAGCAACAACAACAACAACAACAACAACAAACACTACAACTAACAAATAATTATATTTAAGCGCAAATATTTGAATTGTGATGGAGTTGGAGCAATGCCGGCGATAATATTTGCACTCTAAGGCCTTATATGAGATACACACACACACGCACACACACACACACACACACACACACACACACACACACTTGCACACACACTTGCACACACACTTGTTAGTTATTTAAATTAAGCCTAATTAAGCTGCATGATTTCCCCTCCCCCCCTTCTGCAACCCACAAGCTCTTTTTCACTCTGTTAAAGTTGTTCGCCAAAAGTTTTGATGTACATAACTCCATATATATATATACATATATATATATATATATACACATCTGTGTATCCGCATACATACGTTGATTTTCGTGCAGTGTATGTGCTTGTATTATTATGATTTTTTCTATATGTTTTAGTTATGGAGGCGGGGCATCGAAAATGTTAATTGCTATATACACAAGTACACTTTGAGAAATAAACGACAATTTAAATAACTTATATTTCAAATATTACGCATAACTGTATTTTAATCAAAAGTAAGCAAAAACAACAACAAAAAAACAAAAAACCAAAAAACGGATAAAACATTTTTTGTCTTGATACATTTACAAAATTATTATAATTATTAAATTTACAATGTAAAAATAAAAAACAACCAAAAAAAAAACAAAAATTATTAAAATTTAAAAAATTGTTTTTGTTATTCCTGGAAGGATTTTTGATCTTAGAGCATATACAAAATTGGAAAAAGATCCAGGCGGGATTTGGGCTGGCATCGCAAAAGGCCACTTATTTTCTCCAGGTGTATTAGTTGCAGTTGATAAGTTGACAATCTGAGTTGGCAGTTCCCTTGCGACTGCATTCCTGGACTCCTGCAGAGGATATTACAACTTTGAGAGTGCATCTGGCATCCGGCTTGGCAGCGAAAGTTTACCTTTCGAAGGATTTTGACTTTTTCTACGAGGTTCGTGTCTATATAGAAAGACAGCTAAAACTAAAATGTAGACTCGGGCACTTTGACTCGGGGAGTTTTGAAGGGCCTCAACTTTTTCAAAAGTTAAGACTTAAGATCAAGATCAAGATCAAGATAAATAGCTGTGAATGAAAAGCGCACTTCTGGAATACGAAAATCTTTTACAATGTTATAACCAGAAATCCCCATGATATAATAGACGCAGGTTTTCAGATTTTTTACATATTTTGCTTTCCGTTTATTGTAAATTAATTGGCCAAGGCACGCGCAGTGTTAACACTTTTAGTTTGTTGCAGTTTGAACTTGTTGTTGTTCCGCTCCCATTCGAAAACAAAGTCGGGCTAATGAAACAAAGGTAAGTATTACTATATATATGCTATATAGTAGGTATATCGAAACAGATCGCATTACAATAAAAAACAAAAGATGTGTTTATGTACTTTTTGCTTAGACACGAGAATTACACTAAATTATTTGTTAGCGAGTTATAAACTAAAAAACATCTTAACGGTAAAGATAATGTATTGCATATAGGTAAAAACTATCAATTCAATTTCTTTTACAGTTTTCTCATTTATATTTATATAATTTGTATGTATATATATATGTATAGATATAGATTTTTGTTGTGTTTGTTGTTTATAGCATTTTTTACTGTTGAACATTAGACAAAAAAAACAATTTCATTTGGCATTCAACAAGTTGCTCTAACATATGCAGCTAGATTATATATATATATATATATAGTGTGTATATATATATAGTATGTATATATATATAGTATGTATAGATACATTTTAGTTTGTTCTTTCATTTTTGTGGAGGAGGGGGTTCGATTTTAAAGAATGAGCACTGACAGTGGGCGTGATAGATATAGAATTCATTCATAGGATTACAAGTGTTATATGGTATAGATTAGGCTTATAAGACCCGCTTATATCGCTAACTTGGTGCGATGCTCTGCGCGCTGATCATTTGATTGATTGATTGATCGAATCGCACAAATTGAATTGTTTTCTTTTTGTTTGTTTTGTTTGTTGTCAAGCTGAAGTTTCAAGTCCCGCATAATGGTCACAAACTAATCAGCCTGCTGAAATAGTTATGGTTGCCATCGGCGATAACATTGTCAAAATTGGTCCAGTGAAAGTTGTTCGATTTTCGACTTTTTGTCTAGTTTTAGTTTAAATTCGCTTCGCTTTGCAATAATATAGTTTTTAAATACAAGTTTTGATTTCATTCCTCAAGGCACATAGCATTTATTTTTGATTTGAGCACCAGGAAATTGGTTCAATTGCTTTCTCCAAGTCTATATAGATAGATTCAAATGGATTTTCATTCCATTCATAACGTACATAACTATTTTGTATATGTATATGTATATGTATATATATATGCTGCTTTTGTTTGTATACAAGATCTTTAGTTTGCAAAAAAATCAAAAGTTATGACTCAATTCATTTAAATTTATTCAGTTCATGCAATCAAGCATATATATGTATGTATGTATATATATATATAAATATATATATATATATATATAAATATATATATATATATATATATGTATGTCTAGTCCCTTTTGCTAATCAACCGTATATAATTCCTTTTTACTTATATATATATATATATATTGTTCCGTCTTGTGTGTCACTTTCACTAACTGCTAAGATATACAAAGAAAAACAACAAAAACAACTTAACAGAGTTGCCGCTGTTAAGGCGCTGTTAACACGCTCTTGGCGCACTGTTAACGGTTTTTTTTAGTTGTCGTTGTTGTTGTTTTGTGACTATTTGACTAACACATGCAAATCATATATATATATATATATGTATATATATTTAGACATAGACCGGCGCCTGGTCATCGGTCATGTCCGGCTGTTGTCTGTCGTCGAAGAATCGTCTAAAGGTAAATTCGAAAAATCCATGGAATTGGCGATCATTGAGATCGATGTCATCGCCGCTGCTCAAATTCGAATCGTTTGAGCGCAACTTATCCGGATCCACCGGATCAAAATTGGACGTATCCGTTGGATGTTTAATTTCCGGTATATATGGCGCCTTCTGTTTGCGCATATCCGCAAAATCGATGCCCTTGAAGAACTCATGACCCTTGACCTCATCGACACTCTTGCCCAGCCGCTTGTCGGCAGAGGCGCACAGCCGCCGGATGAGATCCATTGCCTCCATGGACAGCTGCGCCTGCGGCGGTATATGCAACGTCTTCTCCCAGTTTATGACCTGCATTTTGAAAATTCATTTTAGATTTGAGACTTGTTCCAATTTGTTATTCAAGCTTAGCAAATCTTAACTCGAATCGGGCGATTTCATTTTGGCCAAAACTGATCTGTTGTCTGGCAACTTCAGTTTTAGCCAAAACCTAATTGATACCTTTTGCTGTGTCTCCATGGGACTGTTGGCCAGGAATGGCGGCTGACCCACCAGCATCTCGTAGAGAATGACGCCAACGCTCCAGTAATCGCACAACTGCGTATACCCACTCCTCTCGAGCACCTCGGGCGCTATATAGTTGGGTGTGCCGACCAGCGAATGGGCCAGCACTCTTTGATGATCCCGCATGCGACGCCTAATCGCGGCGAGCACAACAATTATACAAAGCATTAGCAAATAATATGATTTGAGCAGATCGTGGCTTGTGGACTCTATTCACCTTTCCAGCACTGTGGGCTTTGGACCGTTCTCCGAATAATCCTCCCACGGCTCCATGGAGTCCTGCCTCGAGTGATTGCCTAGCAAATAAAATTTGTTGTTAATCTTAACCCTCGCAGTCAGATAAGTGACGAGGACACTCACCATTCTCCTGATAGTATTTGGAGTTGTGCGTCCATCTGAAGCCGGTGCATAGTCCAAAATCGGTCAGCTTTATGTGTCCGTCCCGGTCAATGAGTATGTTGTCAGGCTTGATGTCCCTGTTCATATACAAATTTATAAATATTTTATTTTTAGTTTTCTAATCACAAACATTAATTTTTCGATAATCGATTTGTATCGATATTTGCTCATCGATTGCAGTTATCGATCAAATTGAATAAACTTGGTCTGCCTATAACAAACAAGAACTTATATTACAAATAGTTCCACAGTCTCTAGTTCTTATGGCATCTGAGATCACGACAGACGGACGGAAGGCTTCATCGTCTCCACTGTGCAGATTGATCGAGAATATATATACAATATGACTCATAACTACTCCATCTTATGGATACTATTTAAGATCAGAGATCAAGCCAAAATGCAACTAAATTTGAGATTTACGTCAGGAATTAAGCCATATACAAAAAGCACTACTATATCTTAAGATCCAAGGATCAAGGTGTGTGGGTGTGCCCCCCAGCGCACCTGTGAATGAAGCCCATTTTGTGGACACTGTCGACGGCGCAGGTGACCTCCGCAATGTAGAAGCGGGCGAGCGGCTCCTCGAAGATGCCCAGCTTGATCAGCAGCGACATCAGATCGCCGCCTGTAAGATACCAATGATGGTTATATATATGTGTACATATATATGTATATTGAGTGATACGCACCTGGTATGTAGTCCATGACGAAATATAAATTATCCTTATCCTGAAAACTATAGTAGAGCTTGACAACCCAGTTGTTGTCGGCCTCGGCCAGAATATCACGTTCGGCTTTCACATGAGCCACCTGATTGCGCTTGAGGACGTCTGCCTTGCGGAGCGTCTTCATCGCGTACAAATGGTTCGAGGTGTCGATTTTGCGGACGAGGGTCACTTCACCAAAGGCACCGACGCCGATGGGCTTGATTTTGACGAACATGCTCTTGTCCATTTTGGCGCGCTTGAGCCGTATGTAATTGGACTCCTTCTGGTTGAGCATTTTGCGCATCTCGATCTGTGTCTCATCCGAGAGACCCACCTTCAGCATCTCCTTCTCGAGCTGGTTCTTGCGGAAGGTGCGCTGGCGATACGACTTGATGACGTTCTCGATGTGCTGCTCCATAAAGAATTTGAAGGCTTGCGGCGAATATTGTCGTATTCGAAACTCCTTGCGCTCCTCCTCCTTCTCCTTGGAGATCTTCTTGCGCTCCGGTATGGGTGAGGCATGTTTGATCTTTTTGCACGCGGCAGCAGCTGCGGCGGCGGCAGCAGCGGCGGCAGCAGCAGCAGCAGCAGCTGTTGCATTGCTTGCGGAACCATTGCTGCCACTGGAGCTGTTGGCACCGCCCATGCCGATTCCGCTGTATTTTGCTGGTGGAATTGGTGGCGTTGTTGCCAAATTGCTGTTGCTGATTTGTATGTTGTTGTTGATGCTTGCGGGTTGTTGTTTGAGTTCAGGTTGCAGGTTGCTGTTGTTGTTATTGTTGTTGTTGTTGCTGCTGCTGTTGCTATTGCTGTTACCATTGTTGCTGATGGACAACTCGGGCGTGGCGACACGCGCACTCTGATAAGGCGGCGGCGGTGGCAGCTGCCGATTCGCATTCCCATTGCTGCCACCAACGGGCAGTGACTGGAAGAAGTAAAAAGTGAGTTGATATATGCCACAAAATGGATGGGGTCCTATTAGAGACCTCGCTATCAGTTACCTTTTGTTGTTGCTGTTGTTGTTGCTGGAGTTGTTGTTGTTGCTGATGCTGCAATTGTTGCTGTTGCTGCTGTGATTGCAGCGCACGCAACTGTTGCTGCTGTTGTTGTTGCTGCTGCATTTGTTGCTGCTGCTGCTGCTGTTGTTGTTGCTGTTGCTGCTGCTGTTGTGGCTGCGGCGTTGTTGTTGCTGCCTTGGCCTGCATGCTCTTCGCATAAGACGGTGGCTCCATGCAGCCCACCACTTTGCCAACACCACTGCCAGCACCACCATTGAGCAGCGGTGGCGTTGTGGGCGTCGGTGGCTTCACCGCCCCGGCAATGACAACAACTGGCACATGTTGCTGTGCTGCTGCCGCCGCTTGCTGTTGCTGCTGCACAACCGCCGCCGACTTCTGTGGATAGGATGGTGGTGCAGCCAGCACATGCACCGGTGAATTACTCGCCGAGGCACTCACGGGCGATTGGGGAGCCACAGCTGTTTGGAGCACGGGCTTCTGCACCTGCGTGGACTTGACACTCTGCATGATTATGGGTGGCTGGGTACGTGTCTGATAGACGCGTGGCTGCGGCCTGGCCACACCCACGCCTGTGCCACTGCTGCTAACCGTAATGGGACTGGGTGACCCGGCCGAGTTGGCCGAATAGATGCCACTGCTGGGTGACTTGCGGTAATCGGATTGCTGCGATTGCGTCGGCGATTGGCGCGATTGCATTGAAGCCGTGTAGCTGGGCGGTGGCGGCGGTGGTGCAGCAGCTGCAGCTCCAGCTGTGGCACTCACCACCACCGTATTGATGAGATAGGGTGGCGGGGGCTCAACAGCAGCACCACTCACCGCACCACTCGGATACATGCTGAGCGCCTTTAGCTGCTGGCTGAGCTGCTGCTGCTGCTGCTGCAACTGTTGCTGCTGCTTGTTGTTGCCATTTTGTGCTATGCTCGGTGAGGTGCAGCTGGGCGCAATTGCCGCTGGGCGGTTCAGTGCCGGTGAGCGTCGCTTGAATATCGACTGGTTGGTGGGCGGCGGTGGCGGTGGCGTCGCCGAGCTGCCCAGCTGCGGATTGCGTGGCGGTGGCGCCGGCGGCGTTGCATCACTAAAACTGCTCGGCGATGGTGAATATTGGCCAGTGCTCGTCCTGCCACTCATCTGCTGATGGCTGTGCGAATGTGGACTGTCCGAGCGGGAACTGCCAGCGCCGGAGTCCAGGGCGGGACTGCAGCGTAAATAATGCGTTGGCGTCTCCCGCTCGATGCTCGGTTTGCGTATCAATTTGGGCGGCATCAGCGCATTGATCATCTTTGGCACATGACCATTGGCAACGGCATTGGCAACTCCCTGCTGCACCTGCACCTGACCCTGCTGCTGCAGCTGCCCCGGCTGTCCCTGCTGCTGTTGCGCTGCAACCAGCTGGGGCACAACAACAACAGCAGCGACCACATCGGGCGAGGGGGATGAGGCCGAGGCCAGTGGCGATGATTCCAGGGGCAGCTGCTTGGCATGATGGTAATCGGTGCCGTCGTTGCGTCCATTGGCGGCCGTATATCGCAGAGGTGTGTAATTCTGCAAGACAAGAAACCGATAAGTTATCGATAAGTGAAAAAGGTAAACATCTATGAGCTACAACTATTATTTATTCGAGCTGTTTTCAATAAAAAAAGTTATCGATAATGATATTGAAAACAAAGCAAACTATGTAGTCGATATATATTAAGGTATGTTTTAAGATAGAAAATTAATTAGTGTTAATGAAAAACAAAACAAAGAAATCGATAAGGCCAAATATCTATCAACTATGTAATCAATATACGATTTCAGATCTCAAAAGTTATCGATAATGAAAAACAAAGCTAAATAAACTCAACAAGTTCTCGAACCATGTTATCGATAGATTTTTCATTTGCACTACATATTTGAGTTATATTTACAGTTCATTCAACAAAATTAGTCCAGTTGCTCAATTATGAACGAATCGTTCATTTAGTTCGTTCATTCAATCATCGTTCGTGAAGTCTTATAGTTGGCTTAAGTCGGATAATAATTCGTTAAGTTCGCCTATTTCCGTATTATTATTCATATTACTTTATTTTAATTATCATTTCGTGCACAGAGGTTTAATTTGTGCATTTACTCAAATAAACAAAACGAACAGGAATCAGACTCAAAGAACCAAATGAACATGAACCGGACTCAAAGAACGAAACAACTGATTCAAATTAATGAACTTAATAATCAAGATAAATTTCATTTGTTCCTTTGTTGAGTAGTTTTACTAAATATTGCTCGATATTCTACGTTTAATTATTATAAGTATCGGTATTGATTAGCAAACAGCAGCAAATCTAAATTCCAATTGTCCTCCCCGCATCAGATTCTTCACCCTTGCATGGGCAACATTCCTGCGCTGCGAGAAAATTTGTTTGTGTATTCACATTGGCTTGTATCAGTGTGTGTGCGTGTGTGTGTTTGTGTTTAGATTTGGTAGCAGTTCAAAAACTAAACAAAACGCGCGCATACAAAATAAAAACAAAATGCGAACAGAGCCTAAAACATAAGGCAGAAGAAACGTTGCGGCAAAAAGCAATGAAATCAAATTCTTGCCATCGTTCAGAAATTCCTAAAAGTCAGGAGCACACACACAAACAGACATACATGTATACACAGCAAGCAGAAGAGAGCAAAACGAAAACAGGCACAACGAGAAAGAGAGCAAAGAACAACAACAACAAAGCAATCGCCGGCTGACAGATTGCAGCAAACAGAAGAACAGAACAGGGCAACCTTCAGTATGAGTCTGTATACAAGTGTGTGTGTGTGTGTGTGTGTGTGTGTGTGTGTGTGTATGCACTTTGCTGCTGCTGCTGGCTACCCGTTTTACGCATTCTTTCATCATCATCATCGTCTTTCTTTTGTGACTGATCCTCGCCTTTTGACATTGCATGAGTGATGGCCATAAATTTTGCGATGGCAACGTGACATGAAATCTTCACATACGCACATACATATGTAACAAGATAACAAGTCACGCTCGTTCACGAAATTGCAATTTTGACAGCGCTGAGTTTTAACGTCACATATCCAATGTTAATCAATATTAAATCCACACAACAACAGTTGTTTAACCTGAGATTAGCCGTTAAGTTGAACGGGAATTTGTCTTGTCGTGCAAGGGAAATTTATCATGCATGTTATTTAACTTTGTTGCTGTGCTTGCAAATATCAGCAGTTAATGTTAACATCAAATTTAACAGGTTTAAAATTGAGGGAATTTTTCTCCGAATTGTTGCGTTCCAACTAATTTAATATTTATATTCAATTTGTATTATTAAATTCTTAGAACGTATTTAGTTAAAAGTGCGCATCTCTAGCAGCACAAAACGCAGATATACATTTTTTTAATCTGCTGCCAGCTGCGTATTTAAACATCAAGTGGGCGAACGAGAGAGAGAGAGAGAAAGGGAGAGCATGCGTTTGATGTTGCGGCCAACGCAGACTAATTAAAACCAAGGACGCGAAGAAACCCAACAAAAGAGCAACAAAAAATTACCCCCAGCAGACAAATCGACGACGCTTTATTGCCAGCCGCTGCTGCTTCTTCTTCTGCTTCTGCTTATTCTGCACGATTTACATGCACAAAACAATTGACGACGAAATTAGCTGAACCGTTAAATAGCCCACCCCCACCCCCACCCCCTTTACCCTGCGCTCACAAATTGCAAATAAAATAAATTGGATTTGCGGTAGGCAAAGAAAAATAAATGAATCGAAAACACTTTCGCTAATCCACTTGAAATTAAGACCTGCAAACAAGGGCGCCACATTTTGTGGCACTTATCACCTTGACCGAAAAAATATAAATGTATATATATATATATTTGAATTTCTATAAGCATATTTTTACTGGCGATAAACAGATAAAAAAAAAGAGAAAAATTAATTTTTTTTGTTATTCATTTTGGGATTTTCTTGGTCTATGCAAACACACATACACACACACATACAAGAGAATACATGAAATTCTTGGCAACTGGCAAATACAGGAATATCTATATAAATATGTATAAATATTTGCATATATATTTTTGTGTTTGTAGGGGGTGGGGGGTGTGGGGGGGGGAATGCTGCGCAAAGGCATTTCAAACATTTCTTTTTGTTTTATTTGAATTTTGTATTTTTGTTGCTGTCTTTTGTTATTATTAGATAGAGATTCGGGCAAATGTTAATTATATATATATAGATAGCCCGACGAGCAGATACCCTGCAGATGGAAATTAATTTTGTTCTTAATGATATTTGCACAGCTGATAAATAATATTTCCGAGTATGTTTTGTGGACAGGCAGACAGACGACTAGCCCACTTCTGCAGATCAAGAATATATATATATATACTTTATTGAGTCTCGCAGATTGTTCAAGTATGCACACAGTTCATTAAGAATCCCATTTTCAGCTTGTTAGGCACAAATAAGTGTTACAGTTAGTCCGCATACTTTTAGCAATAGCTGTAAACGATGTATAACGGTTTTTTTTTTATTATTATATATGACAAGCAATTAGAGCTGTAAAGCCAAATTACACATGTATTTCGACGAGTGTATTGATCAAGAAAAAAGGTGTTGAATTGTGTGCGTGTGTGTGTGAGTGTGTGTGTGTGGGTAGAGTGAGGGGGAGAAGGGAAATTTATTGTTTGATTGCCTTTTATGTGTTGACTAATCTGTTGTATGCATATTTCGCTTCTTTTTCGTCGTTGTTGTTGTTGTTGTTGTTTGTTGTTGTGTCTCGCGTTTTTTTTTTCTTTATTTTCAAAAAATGCCATTTAGCTGTGAATTTATATCGATCGTTTTGTCAATTTAATTGGTTGCAGCCTCAGTTTTATCATATTTGGGCAGAACTCGTGCTTCGGCTGGTTCGTGTCTCTGCTATTTATAGCAGTGTCAAATCGATGATCGTTTTGTGGTAGCCGCCAAAGCGAGAAGAAGAAGAAGCAGCAGCAGCAGCAGCAGCTGTGGGCGTTAGAAAAGTGTTAAAAGCGAACCATGAATAAATTGTAAATTGTTTTATTTATCGCATCGCTTTTTTTTGTTTTGTATTTTATTATTATTGGACTGCCCACATTTGGACTGTGACTACAGTCGCTGGCTGCTATATTTGAGCAGATTATGCTTGGGTATTTTCGCATTTTAGGCGGGCCACGTGGCCAACAGCCAAAAGTTGGCTAAAAAGCCGACAGCTGACAAGGCTACTTCATTTTAGTCGCACCTTAATAAAAAACTAGCTTCCACTTTGGATATGCAAATGCTTTTTTCGATTTCATTTCGATAACAATAAAAATAACACCTAAAATAGTCCATTTTGATTAATCGATTTCAATCATAATCGATAAATTTTTATTATTTTATAAATTGAATTCCGTTTGACGTTTACCGACTGGCTTTTATTGCTATCCGAAATCGAAGATTATGGCTAAGTCGCGCGTGTTGACTTTCGTTGCTATCGGTTATCGATTTGTATCGAAACATGAGATGATGTCTGTATCTACTGGTATTTATTCTTCTACACCCAATCAGAATATATCCCTTGGGCCTTTTTCCCCAAAAATTAATCAGAATCAAAGCTACAAAATCGGTGCATGATTTGAGCAGGCTTAAATAGTCAACTGCCTGGCCCCCCGTCAGCAACATATATGTTTTTATGAGCGAAAAAAACTTGCATTAACAACAAACAACTCGACTGCATTTGTTGGTCGGCTTAGCCGCAGGAATGTTGGCTAATCGAATGGATCGCTCGCCCGGCCATAATTTACAATCGCACAAGCAAACACAGGCAAACGGCAAACAGTAGCTGAGAAGCTGGCTGCCTGGCTGCCTGGCGGAATCGTAAAATTTTAAATTAATGACCCGTCAGATCATATTTAAGCGTTTTTATGAGCTAGCTGCCTGTCCACAGTCCACACAATCCACACTCCACAAACCCACACACACACACACACACACACACTCACACGGTCAGAGCCTGCCTGCCTCGAGGCGAGGCACAAACGAAATCGATAAACCAACCAAAATGCCAAACACTGTTAATAAATGATTATTTGCCAAAGTTGTTGTTGTTGTTGCTGCCACAAATTGAAAATTGCAACTTAACGCCTGTCTGTCTGTGTGTGTGTGTGTGTGTATGTGTGTGTAATGAATTAATACTACAACTAAAGAACTGCTAATTTCAGATGTTATCCTTGTATCCTAAATATAAAGTTGATCGACTGTTAATGATACTACTACTAATACTACTACTAATACTACTACAAATACTACTACTAATACTACTACTAATACTGCTACTAATACTGGTACTAATACTACTACTGTTACTGTTACTACTGTTAATATTATTACTCTTATATTACTAATAATTATGTATTATTATTATATCATTAGTGATAAAAATACTGTTACTACTTCTACTAATTTTACTACTACTATTAATACTTATTCTACCTACTACTACTACTATTAGTACTATATACACTTCAACTTACACTACTACTTATACATACCAGTCACTACTACTACTAATACACCTTCACTGCTGTTACTTCTACTACTACTGTTACATCTACTACTACTGTTACATCTACTACTACGGTTACTTCTACTACTATTAATTTCTACTTATTCTACTACTACTACCGCGTACCACTTTCGTATTACATACTATTACTTTCAATTATATTATTATAAGTAGCTGTAATAATAAAATAACTTATACTGTTAATACTACTTTTACTACAAATACTACTAATTCTTTTTCACCTACTTCTGTTCTATTCTATATACAAATACCTGTTCTAAAAATAGTGCTACCACTTATCCTACTACTTCTTCTATTGGTAATCTAATATGCTCTTGGTATTTCTTTTTCTACTACATACTGACTATTACACTCTACTCTTCTACTATTATTTGCTACTTCTTCTATTGCTAAAATTCCCCATACATTTTCTGTGCAGCTCTCAGCTTTTGACAGCTGTGACGTCAATACATTCATTCGCATTCAAAGCGATCGCGTGCACACGCACACGGGCTTACTCACTCACGCATATCGAATAGAGAGTGCGAGAGAGTGAAAAATGTAGCTGGACATTTTGTCTGGCAGCTTTTAACAGTGAGCAATGAAAGAGAGCCGCCCACTCATTGCTGCTTATCACAGAGGTATATAATATATATACATGTGCATGTGTACGTGTGTGTCTGAAATGGCAGAAGGTCAATTGCATTTCGTTGGCGGTTCATTAATTTCATTTCAAGCTGTTATATTTATATATTTGGCACAAAAACAAACACACACAAACACACCCACACATATTTCATTGACCAGAAAAAAAATGTTCATTTAATTGCCAACTCCTGTTCAAAATGATCGCCCACACACACAAAACAGCTGATTGTAACAAATGTCAATGATGTCTTATTAACAGTTAGTCTGCAAGTGAAACAACAACAATAACAGATACAACAACAACTCGGCTCGTGCCATCAGCAGGTGAACATGATTTTTTTTCTTCGCCCACGCTTTTGTTTCGTTTTATTGCGTTTCCACTCTTTTTTTTTTGAGTCGCGCGACATTCGTTTTATCTAGTTGTTAATTTTGTTGGTTTTTTTTTTATATTGGTCGTCGTATTTTGTGGTTTTTCTTTCTATTTCTCACCTTTTGCTGCATCATTTGTAAAGCATTACAGCAAGCTGATAAGTTGTTATTGTTGTTGTTGCTGTCTCTTTCTTTTATGTTAAAATTATGCTGTTGTTCTTTCTACTTAACAGCCTTGTGTAATATATGTTTCGGAAATATTTATTAGTGTTTCTTTAATAGTATTTTTTTTATTGGTTTTGTTTTTTCCGTGAATGAACATTTCATTCTTATAGTGAGAGATAATAAGTTTTTACATAAGTCGTGTTGATTTTTATTGAGCTCCATTTTTTTTTTTTTTTTATTTCCAAAATGTTAATGCAATTGTTAACCTTCCTTTATAGATTTTCAATTGCTTTTGTGATCACGATAATGTTCACATACATACAATTACAATCTGCAATCTGAATTCTGTCATTTGCCAACTGCTTTGTGAATTTGGAATATCTTTCGCTGGTTATTTTTTTGGGTTAATTTTATTTGCTTAACTTAATTTTGGTATATATATATATACATATATATTTTAAAGAAACTCACCTGATTATTTTTATGATTATTTTGTACTTCAAATCGTGTTAGATCCTGTTTAATGCTCTCGAGCGCTTTCGCTGTGTATTTATCATTGGGGCGACCCCTTTTTTCGCCCGCTGGATGCATTTTTATGCTGCTGCTGCTGCTGCTTCTTCTTCTCCTTGTGATATTTAGCACTCATATCACACTAAACACACGCACACGCACGCACGCACACACACACACACGAATACACGACGACGTAAACACACACACACACACACGCACACAAATACGCGCACACACACACACACACACACACTGTCACTCACAAACAGTCAGCAGCCGTTTTTATATTTTGGTGGGGGTTATTTCTGCATGTGTGCGTGTGTGTGTGAGAAGCTCTTTTTCGACTTGTGCTTCTTCTTCTGTTGTGAGCTGCTTTTGTTGTTTGTTGTTGTTGTATTTTCGGCACTTTTTTAACTACTTACTAGCCTTGCTCAAAGCAAAGCAGTTGTTTTTTTTTTTAGCTGTTTATTTAAGCTGTTTTTTCTTTTTTTTTTGTTGTTTGTTTCGGTTATTTTGTATTCTTCACAAATGCCATTTAATTTGCATCAGAATAAAAACCTTTTTTCTGTCACAAATTCCATTTTAAAATATGTATTTATAAATTTAAACAAATTAATTAATATTATTCGCAGCGATTTTTCTACGTTTTGTCAAGTTTGAATTTTTGCTATCACATTTTCTGCTGCTGCCATTTCTTTAAATATATTATTATTTATTTTTCTTAGTTTTATCACAAATATTTTTCGCCATTATCATGTTGATCGCGCGCAGAACACAATCAATATTTTGTACTCGAACACTCGGTGAATGAATTTTTCAATATTTGCATATAAAAGAATATATTTTTTTTTGTTTGATTTGTTTTGTTTGTTGTGTTTTAGCCGAGGCTCGACGGAATTTTAATTAATTTAATACACGAATCGACATCGGATTTGCTTCGATTTGCTGAAAATAGACACAAAACAGAGACAAAAATGACTAAAAGTCGAAAGAGAAAAAAAAACCAACTGAACTGTTTTAAGAGAGCGTAGACAACTGGAAGATATTGTGTAAAGTCGCTCGTATAAGAGTAAAAATGAATCAAATTATTCACTTTAAAATTTAAATGTTTTTTGATTAACTTTTATTTTTTCGCTTCTCTCGAAACTTCTGCTACATATATATTTAACATAGTACATTCCAGTTACATACATTTTGCTGCTCATGCCCCGTTATTAATTAGAATTAAAAACAGGGTACACAAAAAATTGTCACACGCTACGCAGACGCGCGACGCGTTTTAAACGTGTCCATCATTCATGCACACACACACACACACACATAGCACACACAGAGTGCTCATTTACATGCCAAAGACGTGAGTCAGAAGAGAATACAAGAATTCTGTTATTGTTGCTGTTATTGCTTGTGCAGTTGTTGTTGCTATTAAACATTCTGTTATAGTATTCGCATTTGGAAATGAAACATACACATTGGAAATGAATATTCATTATTGGAATGCTGATTGGAAAAGTGAAACAGAATCTGCCTCTTTCTCTCTCTTACACAAGTGCTCATAATTTATGCGATCTTTGACGCATTATGTCATGGAAATATTCTTGGAGCCGTGTAAATTCCATCAAAATCATTAAATTCCAAATCGATTGCGAATCAGCAGCGCAAAGGCAAAAAGAAAAGGAGGATTTAACACGCGCACCTGACCATAAAAATGAGAAAGAGATACACAACAATATATGTGTAAACAAACAAACAAAATTCGTCGAATTGTGCCAAGTGCAAATAAGTAAACTGAATAGCAATTGCAGCTAAGCATAAAACTATTTGCATGTAAATATGGATATACGAGAGAAACAGAGACAGCATGAAAAAAAAATAAAAAGATAACATTTTTGAAGATAACCAAAAAATGTTCATGTTATTATTCATTGGCTGTTAGCGTAACATAGCCATGTTAGGTCGAAGTATATTTTTATCCATGTTAATGTAAAATTAGTATTATTAACAGCAACAGGGTAAGGGACATTTAATTTCAGTCTAACTGCCATTTGCGATTCATCCAAAGGAATTTAATTTTTTTCCTGCATTATTTTTACCATGTGAAACAGGGACAACATGACTTATAATTAAGTCTAGGTAATGAAATAACGAATTTTAAGTTTAGACATCTAATGTAATTGTTATTTACACTCGGCTGTTAGCATAGCAATGTTAAAAACAGGTCAAAGGACTTTTTATTCTATGTTATACGCTTGTCTGTTATCATAACATACCAATGTTAGCAACACAGGGACATTTTCTTCATGCAATGGAATTTAACTATTTTTTTTTCGACACTTAAACGTGTTTTCAAAGCTGAAGTATGCATTAAAAATAAGTTCGGCACTCAAAATATGACATAAACATAGCAATGCTCATAAATTTCGCGCTTGCTTACATACACACACACATAGATATATTTCCTAAATAAAAGAGTTTAATTATTTTGATGACAAAAATTTGACTTTTGCGCTCTGTTTTTTTCAGTTCAGACGAGAAGAACTCTGGAATGTTAAATACACATAGATATACATATGTAAGCTTATGTATGCATGTGTGTGTGTGAGTGATAAGAGCGAGACTGGAAGGTGCTTTTGGGATAATAAACGATAAAAACGAACACGCGCCAAATCCAAATGTCAACAGAGAAGAGAAGAATACTTTCAGCCCCCACCATCCCAACCCACTTCCATTTTGGGACATTTTTTTTTGCACATTACACAAGAGTATTTTTTTGTACACATTTTAACCAATAACTAATTAATAGTACAAATATGTACAATACACACACACACACACACACACACACGAAGAGAGAGTAATTTTTGATGGTCGTGGAATGCGACACGCCATTGGAATTTTTAATTGTTTAATTGCGGCCAACTTGAAAGACAATTTGCCGCATTTCACGTAATTTTTTTTTATGAGCTATTAAATTCAAATGTTTTTGTTTGTGTGTAAATCAAAAATTGCAACATCAACTTTGCCTCTGTTAAGTTGTATGTTCATGTTAACAGAACATGTAAGGAGTTATGCATGCTAATCAAAAATGTGCAACATAAAATTAACAGTGAAAATGAAGGACATTTTTACAGCTGCTGCTGATCCTGCCTATGTAAACGTTAACAGCACATATAAACAGTTCTATTTATAGTCAGTTTGTGTGTGTGTGGAAGATAGTCGCGTGCGCATGTTAAAAATCCTATGAAATTGGCCATCAAAATGCACAAAGCAAAAACTGAGCAAGCAGCTCTCTCTCTCACACACACACTCTCACTTACAAGCACACACACACACATCAAGACAGACGGCAGATAAAAATAGTATTTGTTGCTGATTATTATTGCAAAAAATGCGCATTCCACGGCGACTTATCCCCAACAAGGCGGCTGCTGTTGTTGTTGTTGTTGCTGTTTGTTTTCGTTTCGTTTTCCCTTTTTTCAACGCATAGCAGCAGCAGCAGTAGAAGCGGAGGAAGAGGGAGCTAAAAAAAATTGAAGCAAGAGAAGCAAGAAAAACGAGCTAAATTGCATTTTCGTCGTCGTCGATTGCAACTTGCAGCAAACAGTGGCGTCTTGCGAAAAAGGGGCGTAATATCTATATGCTCTATCTCTCTCTCGCCCATCCAGCCCCCGCTGCCTTGCGCCCTCTTTTGGACAGGCAAGAAAACAACATAAACTAACCTGGCCACACCACAAGACCTGGTCACTTTTTATCGTTCATTTACTTTTGAAAAGCAACAACAGCAGCGGCAACAGAGATGCTGCGTACTGTTCATTTGAACTAGTCACT
This sequence comes from Drosophila atroscutellata, assembly GCA_035041605.1. Lineage (NCBI taxonomy): Eukaryota > Metazoa > Arthropoda > Insecta > Diptera > Drosophilidae > Drosophila > Drosophila atroscutellata. The sequence goes on from JAWNLA010000059.1 coordinate 1,233,197, forward strand.
AAAATGAACTACATTTATAACCGACATTCATTCGTTCACATTAGTCACTTTTATTATTAGGTACATATTGTTCAATAGAACTAGTCACTACAATTTTTATCGTTCGTTTACTTTTAAAATCAGCAGCAACGGCGATGCTACGTGATGATTTGAACGTGTCACTAAAATTAATTAGATATGGTGACCGTTCATCTAAGTCACTTCAAATCGGTCGTTTCGATTTAAAAAACAGATGTTTATTTGAACTAGTCACTAAAATTGACGAAATGAACCAGATATATATAAATACCTGATTGCATTATTTCGTTCGTTCATTTGAATTAGAATTGTTATGCATTGTTCATTTGAGCTAGTCCCTAAAATTAACTAGTCACATCCAAGCAAATTTTATTTGCATCCCATTTGCATTGCTTAGCGTTATGTATCAATTTTTTTGCAACCGAACTCACAAAACTACACGATTTTTGTGCTTATCAAAATGTAAGCTACAAAACATCATTAATTGAACAGCAATGCGCAACTCTGATGTGCATTTGTGTACTGATATATATATATAAATATATATTTTTGTGTGTGAGTGTGTTTTTGGAATGCACACGATCACACATGCACACACACACACACACACACACACACACATAGACGTCGCCTCACCTGTTTAGTCGCTGCCTGCAGGCGGCGCAGCCCACAATAACAGCAGCAGCATTAACAGCACTCACATACACACACACATACAGAGGCAATAATCCAGTACGAATTGCATGCTGGAATGTGAATGGAATCTCAACAATTTTCAGCGTCGCTGACGATGATTCCGTCGACGGACGGAACGCGCAACTTTTTGCACGCCAAGCAAAAGCAAGCAAAAAAAATAAATTAATAAAAAAATTCAGAAAAAATCAAATAAAAATAAATCACGAACTAAAAACGAAAAAAAAACTGTATTTAATTGCAACATTTACATAGCAGTGATGTAAAATATACACATATATATATAAACATGCACTAACATGTTTAAACATGAATGTTTGTCAGACTCAAAAAACAAAATAAACATATAGCTGCTTGGGAAATTATTGTCGCGCTGACATTGAAAGGCATTTTTCACAGCTGTCGCTGATGCCTCTAATTGCAAACATTTTTTTTTGTTGTTTCTTTTGTTTGCAGTTACTTGTACCACGTTTTGCATCTCTGATATTGTTTATGCTTGGCAATGGGGGTATTCTGTTTAGCTATCAAAATACAAATTTCCTTTCCTAAAAAGTTAATTCTAGTTTTTTAATAGCCAAAATGGCAGCATTCATTCTAATTTTTCCAAGCAGAAAAAAAAACAAATACGGCCACACTGAATATTTGAATAGTTGTAATTTTTTTCGTAGTTACTTTATGCTACATTTTTACAGTTCTACGGGCAATAGAGGTATTCTGGTCAGCAAAAAACATTTTGAGTTACTTAATTATCAAAAATAATTCCCAAGAAAAAACCTATTTCTAGCTATTAAGCCAAAATGGCATCCATGATTTGTATATTGCCAAACAGAAGAAAAACAAATACGGCCACACTGGTGTTTTTTTTTTAGCTTTTGCTGTCACAATTGCAAAAATTGCTCTGGATAAATAATGCAGTGATTTTTATTCCTTTTATTTGCATTAACAAAGATAAAAATGTTTCAACAATATTTTGTTTGATTACATTTTGCGTATTTAAATGTTTATAATTATTATGAGAGCTTATTTGTTTTAAAAAAAATAAAGCAATTACAATGAGTTACCAAATGTTGGATAAACATCGATAATTCAATAGAATATCATAAATGATTTAAGATTGGTAAACTCCTGTTAATTGATAACAAATATTAAAATGAAAATCCCTAAAATGTGGTTGATGTTTATGTTTTTCATTGCTTTGCTTTGATTTTTCGTTTGTCAATTGCAAAATGTAACAGGACTAATTTTGACACCTGAATTATAACGGGTCAATTAGACAGGCAGATAGCAGGACAAATCAGGAGCCCGATAGCGTCATAGATGGAGAGAGGCGGGAGCAGCTATAATTATACCCATACACACAATGCGTGTGAGGGGGAAAGCAAGAAGGGCGCAACAGTTGCAGCTGAAAAATGTAATCAGACTTTGTTGTTGCGAAAGGAGTGCGAAGAGCGGGGAGGAAACACATTCAGTTAGACAAAGCAACACAAAAAACACACAGTGGAAGAGATATAAAATATGTAAATACGCATTTGGCATTTTTATATATGTATTTTTTGGGATTTTTCTTTGTAGATTTTCTTGGATTTTTTCTTTCGTTTTTCGTTTTAGAAAGAGAAACAGAGCCAACGAGCACAATTGGAAATACACATACATACACGACACACACACATGTCCACACACAAATGCACACACACAAATACACACCAACTCACACACACACGCATGCATTTGGTGAATTTTCGTTTAGTAAAAACACACGTCTCGCGCAAGTTTTACGTGTAGATTGGTTGCGTTTTTCATTCGATTTACCTTTACGCGATTGGTTTTTGCACTTTTCACAAATTTTCTCTCCACCTCCACGCGCTGCGTTGTTTTAATTAATAATAATAGATGGCCGATAGTTTGTGTGGCGGTTGAGCGATAGACAGCCTATTTAGTGGTGGCCGGCTGATAGCTAAATTGACAGGTTTGCAATAAGTTTTGTTATCAATTGGATTGAGATAGGTTGGCAGTCCAACTACGCACACAACAAGAAACTGGGAGCTACGAGAGTAACGTGTTATTTGGCAAGGGCATGCAATTTGTTTGAATTTTAATAATTTTACATTTTGAACATAACAATCATTTTGCATATTACATAATGCGAACGATATAAAATAAGAAAATATTTATCACATTCTTCGCCTTATAATTAATTTAGCTAGTGATTTGAATTCATATAGAATACAAAAAGCATATTTTCCTTTTACATAACATGGTCACACTGTGTTGGCAATGACAGTATTTAAATTTGCATTTTTCTTTCAACAATGAAAATGTACAATTTTCACTATGTACTTATAGGCATATTTAAATTACTCAAGCCTTTTCTTATCTGACTTATATATTTAAATAATTTATCGAAATATTTGGTTAGTAAGAGGTGATTATTTTTTCGGTACTTTACAGCTGGGCACACTGACCACACTGTCAGCAGTTCTCTGCGCGCACTTCAGCTGAGTGGTTATTCGGACGGTCAACGGAATATTTTGTTTGCGGCTCTCTTTTTCGTGTGTCGTTCGCTCTTCTTTTGTTAACAAATTGAAGAGTTAATTTTGAAAAGTGAGCGAATATATCACAAAATCGTGTATAATCGGTAAACGCATGATATTTACATATATTGCATATTTGCGTGTTTTGTAGTGTGTATGTGTATATGCCGCGGCGTGAGATGGCGAAAATCAATAAAAAAGCATAGTAAATAAAACGCATGCGAAAAGTGTATGCGAAGAAGAAGCAGAAGAGCGGCCCGAAAGTGTATACGTTCTAAGCATATATATGTGTGTGTGTGTGTGTGTGGAGTGAGAAAGAAAGCAGCTTCAGGCTAGGATCAGGAGTTTATGTTGTTGTTGTTGTAGTTGTAGCAGCCAACAAATAAATACGTGACGTGAAATTGTTAAGTGCGCCGTTATTGTTGTTGTTGTTGCCATCTCTGTTTTGCTTGCACTCTTGCATACTCCTGCTAGATATATATATATATATATATATATATATATGTATGTATGTATATTTTATGTGTATATGTATATTTTAATTGATTCCAGTTCTGGTTCTGCAGCAACGAATAAGGCCAAAATAAAACACACAAAAAGCGTTATTAATTCCGAGTATTCTTTTTAAACCGTTTCTGTGTGTGTGTGCGAGTGTGTAAATAAAAGATACGCGCGTGATTCATACCTGAGAAACTCACTGGAAAAGTGCTGTTTTTGTTGTTGCTGCTGCTGGTGACGGCCATTGAACTGACGACGTCGACTGCGACGCAATTGCTTCCTGGCAAAACAACGACGACGACGCCAACGCCGCCAAAAGAATGGATAAAAGTAAGTAGCAAGAAGTAGAAAAAAGTGCACGAAAAAATCACAATAACTGAATTTCGTGCAGCGGCTGCGGCTGCTTCCTTCTGTTATCAGTGTTGACAGCATAAAGAATAAAAAGCTAAAAAAGGCTAAAACGGAGGAATTTTTGAAAGTTATTAAATGTGAAAAACGTTTTGCTATTGTTTAATATTTTGATGTAAATAAAAAATAATAAATAACGAAAAAACATAAAATATGAAAAAAAAAATGTAAAAACATGAACATAAACTTAAATGAATTAAAATATTTTCAACAATTTTCAACTCCGGCTGCTGTTATCAGTGTTGCTAGCATAAAGGACAAAAAGCGCCAAACAGCTCGAAAAGGCTAAGAGGGAAAAGAATTTCTTAAAAATGCTGAAATCATGAAGATTATTTAGTTTTGAGTTTTTAAATTTAATTTAATCGAAAGGAAAAGAAAAAAAAATCAATAAATGAAATATTTATAAAACAAATATAATATTTTCGCAACAATAAATATGAATTATTCTTGCTTAAAAATAGAAGCTATTTCCAATAATGGCTGCAAAATCCGCTATTATTCTTATTTTTTAGCTTTTAAAAGGCTAAAAGGGACAACACGCTTCCGCTGCCCCTGATGCTGTTAGTTAGCCTCTTTTTTTGGGTGGATTCCATCTATGCGTTTTGGGTTTCTCTTCGCTCTACGCTTTGCTCACGCATTCGCATTGTTGGGTGTGTCTTCGATGGGTTGGGTGGGGGAGGTGGGTTAACATTTGAGTTGTTGTTGTCGATCCCAAGGACATTTCAACAGCAATGTGTGAATCAGAATGCAGCTTTCCATTTACAGTTGACTTTTTCTTTCTTTGGTGTTTGTTGAATGGGAATTCGTTTGATGATTTCATTTTGTTGTTCTCTTTCTGTTGGGGATTAAGTGGGAAATATAATGTGAACTTTGTAAAGAAAAGAAGAGCAATTCGAGGCACACTCACACACTTACACACACAACGGAGCACTTCATCGTCTTGAGCTTTTTCTTTAAATGATTCCATTTTTGAAAACGAAAAGTGAAAAAATAATAATAAAACACAAAAGTCTGTTGGCCAACAGGAAATAGTTTTTGTTATTGTTGCTGTTGCTGTTGATTCTTTTACTTTTTAATGTGCATTTCATTTTGTGAAATCTTCGTTTGAATACTCTTCGTTGGTTAACAGCGATTTTTGTACAATCTTGCCTGAAAACCCTTTAAATCATTTGTGGGCGTGTCAAAGCCCAGTTGCAAATGGCAACTGTGTAGGCTAAAGTGTGTGCTATATATATATATATATATATATATATATATATATATATATATATATTCCGGATCTATATGAATAGTTGAGTAGATTTAATCAAGTCCGTTTGCAAGTTTAAATGAATAAGTCGATTTCAGAGACTACAGCAACTATATACCAATATGTTTATTTCATTTAATCGATAACTGAATCGATTTCAATTATTTGTCGATAATAATCGATTACCAATAGCAACACAAAACACATTTTGCATATGCCTTCAAATAGTATTGGTCATCTTTTATTGAGAACTATTTCTGTTTGCTTTATTTATCGATAAGAATCGATTACCAATAGCAATTCAAATCACAATTTTAAAGATCTATTTTTCAATTTCTGGTTCCATATAGCTCAACATAATATCGGTCATATTCGATAGATACCAAGTCCGTTTCGATAAGAATCGATATCCGATATTTTTTTATGTATTTATTTCGTTTTATCATTTCGAGAATCGACAGCAGGCGACATGTGGTTGGCGGAGAAAACGCTGGAGTCTTTGTCTTTGTCGAAGGATTCGAGTCCGGGCAGCCATGCAGACACCTTACTGAAGCGAATGCAACACTTTGTGGACAGCGATCAGCTGTGCGATGTGGTTCTCATCGCTGGCATTGATGGCAAACGGGTGTCCGCTCATCGCTTGGTGCTCGCAGCTGCGAGTGAATATTTTGCGGCCATGTTTACCGTAAAGATGCGCGAGAGCAAGGAGCACGAGGTGACCCTTGGCGAGGTGCGTGGCGATGCGTTGCAGCTGCTCGTCCAGCACTGTTACACCGGACGCATTGAGCTGCACGAGGACACTGTCGCGACGTTGCTGGCCACCGCCAACCTGCTGCAGCTGATCCCTGTGGTGACGGCATGCTGCAGTTTTCTCGCCCGCCAGCTGCACCCATCCAATTGTTTGGGATTCGCATTCTTGGCGGATCAGCATGGCTGCACAGAGCTGCTGCGAGTGGCGCAGGAGTACATCTGGCAGCACTTTATAGAGGTGTGCCACAATGAGGAGTTCTTTCAGCTAAACGCCAATCAGCTGGGCAAGCTGCTGTCCAGCGATGAGCTCAATGTGCCAACCGAGCAGGATGTCTTCCACTCGATGATGTCGTGGGTGCGCCACGATGCGCCCACTCGTGAGCAGCACATACCTGAGCTGCTCGCCAAGGTGCGTCTGCCCCTGTTGGATCCATCCTTCATTGTGGCTCACGTGGAGAAAGTGTGCAGCGCCAGCAACGAGTGCCAGCAATTGCTGCTGGAGGCCTTCAAGTGGCATTCACTGAACCCCGAGTGCCGTTCTCTCATTGCTGCCACCGAACAAACCAAGCCCCGCAAATCGACTGCTGTCGGCCAATTGCTGGTTGTGGGTGGCTTCAATAATAAACTGGGTCACCACCATTGAGAGCTACTGTCCGCGGCTGAACAAGTGGACGACTTGGGAGCACAGAATTAAAGGGCGTTCGGACTTCGGCGCCGTTGTCATGGAAAACAAACTGATTTTGGTAGGCGGACGCAATGATGATGACGAAGAATTGTGCTCGGTGGAGAGCCTCGACCTAAACACGATGGTCAGCGTGCCACTCAATCCAATGGGAACGGCCCGTTATAGCCCAGGCGTTGCAGTGCTGGATGGACACCTCTATGTGGTCGGCGGATACTCTGGTAGTATATCTCTGAACACGGTTGAACGCTATGATCCCATTGCGCGCACCTGGAGCTATGTGTCGCCGATGTCCCAGAAGCGTTCTAGACCTGGTGTTGCGGTGTTGGGCAGCCGCCTCTATGCCATTGGCGGATGGGGGTATCACTCAGTCGAAAGCTATGATCCGCAAACAAACGAATGGAGTCTTCGGGCGCCAATGAATCGCAAAAGAAATGCCTCTGCTGTCGCTGTTGCAAATGGTTACATCTATGCAGTGGGTGGCTTGGATAAGGAAACCCCTAATTGCTCAAATATTGTGGAACGTTATGATCCAGCTACTGATACGTGGACACCGATTTGCTCTCTGGCAGTGGGGCGCCATGGGATCGGTTGTGCTCTGCTTGGAAATCGTTTGATAGCCGTTGGCGGACGTGATGGGAATCGTATTATCGACAATGTCGAGGAGTACGATCCGGTGCGCAATGTCTGGAATGAACTGCCGCCCACTTCGATTCCTCGTTCCAGCTCCTGTGTCGTTGCATCCGAATAATACCACCACCAGCAGCCAAGGATGGATCCAAACCAGCTTAAGCGTCCTACAAAAATTTGATTTAAGAAACAATCAATAATAATATAATCATAATGATGTAATAATAATAATAATAATTATAATAATAAATGACATGTTTCTAGGAGAAGCTGCAAAATGTAAATGAAATTTCCGTTCAGAGTACCTTTAAATCGAGCTCTCCCGACTACAGATTCCTGCTTGCTTGCTTTGTCTGCTGATTTCCTTTCGATTTGCCTACAATAACTCATCATTCATCATTCAACATTCATAATTGAACTCAATTATATTCTCGAATGAGTCAAGTACTCACAATCGGCTGTGAGTATGATTCATCAGTCTGTTAGGTATTATTTTGTTCAAGTATGAACAAGAGAGATGCTGATAAGTGTATTTATTCCTATGTATTTAGGTGTAATAATTTTATATAAACAAGCGGTCGCCTTACGAACGGCCGCACTCGATAAGGGAGCAATGCGGTCGCCTTACGAACTGCTGCATAATATATTTCTATATGTGTATTTAGGTTTAATCATTTTAAATAAATAAAGGTCCTGCTCGTCAGAGCAGGCAGTTCGATTCTAAACGTCGTCTAATCGTGTTGACTACACACTATACGTGCATCACACATTTACAATTTGTACAATCAGGCAAGTGATGATTTCAAGTGCTGTATGCAAAATAAAGCAAATGATTATTTGCATACAGCATTTGCTTTCGTAGAAGCACAAGATTAACAGATACCCTGTACTGATACCCTAATATATTACTAGTAGTTGTGACAAATTAGAGTCCTTATAGAATTGATTAATTTCGATGTGGGGTTATGAGGAGGAGAGGTATACAAAAGAGTTGAGATTCTTCATCTCTAAATAATAAATCAGAACAGAACATGCATATTACAAACTAGATCGTTCGACTAGGAGATACCCTAAGCCCATCTGTTGATGATTGAATTTTAGTTTAGTTTAGACTAATTGCAAACAATTCCAGCAGCAGAGAATTTATTGTTTTGTTGATTATTCAGATAAAGTGTTGCTTTTTTCGGTAGGGGGTATTTAAGTTTATGGATATATTTCTGCTACTTTCTGATACCCTGTTTTTTTCTCGAAATGAAATGAGTGCGTTTATCTTATCAGCTACATTTCATCGAAAGAAACAAAATAACGATGCAAGTTTAGTTTGCTTGGATATCTCTCACATATCATTTCTCTCTGTGTATTCATGTTGGCTGACTGATTGAAAGTCTGCTTGTTCATTTTGTGTTTACTCTTTATCAGCTCATTGTTTAGGCGTCATTAATTCTGTCTGTAATAGTGTATATATCATTTAGAAGGTTATATCTTCATCAGTGTAGAACGATGATTTAATATTTCATATTGACAATATAGTTCTCCACCTCAATCAGTGAGCAAACATTATTTATTCCTTATCTGTGTATTAGATTTGCTGGAATATTGATAAAAGTGCAATTTTCAACATCAAACTTCTTTCTTCTCACTCAACTCTACTATCAATTCGCAAGTATTAAATTCAGGGTATTCCACGAGTCGGTCTCTTTATGATTTGCCAGAAGTTCGGTCAATATTTCGACTGTGTTTATATTATTTGAATTGTACAAATAATTATACTGGGGAAGTTGCTGGGGGGTATTTCCGTTTGTGATAGGGTTCAAAAAATAACTTTAGCTCTTTTATCATAGAGAGGCAATAATAATAATAATAAAAATAATAATAATCATATTATATTCTTATCATATGTTTCATGTTTCATCACGATGTTAGTTTTATTAGTTATATATATATTTTATATATATATATATATATATGCCAATGCATATCGTATATCATACCAATAGGTCTTCCGTATAAATTCTGCACTTACTGTATTGTGTCTCTCTTAAATACTCCATCCAAAAAGTGTAACATTCACTTAACTAATGATTTCTATAAATATCCAAGCATTTAATTCAACATGCAACATTCAAAGTGCAACTTTGCTGAGTGGTAGTAGGGTAGTGTGGTAGAAGGGGGAGCGTGGGGGAAATAGCTTTACATCTTGAAGAAGTTCTATTTAGCAAATGCAATCAATGAGAGTCTCTTTTAAAACGGCAGCTGACCCTCTCGCCAAGGAGTGCCCTGCCCCCCACTTGCCCCGGCATTGCCTTGCCCCGTGCACCTACTTGCCCCCTCATCAACCCACCACCCCAGCAAACAACTCAATTGCTTTAAGCACGCTTATCAGCTGCAAAGCCGGATTGCAAAATATGCATGCTTACAGTGCTGTTTAGATAAATAGGGCTGCTTTGCTTTTAATGAAATGATTTTGTTGAAAAGAGGCAAAAAAGTATAATGAACTTGTTCAAAGGTATGTAGAAGGCAAAAGGAAGTATATGCGACCTCATAAAGTATATATATACCAGATCAGCATCAAAAGTTGCTTAAATTTATCCATGTCCGTCCGAATGTCTGTATGAATGACAAAGTCTCTGAGATACTTAAAATTTTGACTATTACTTCGCTGTCTTCAGGCCGAAAAAAAGTTATGTTGTATATATGTATATATAATAATGACAAAACTCTTCTTGCCAGCATAAGGAATAGAACAATGCCCAACAGCCAGAGATGGCTAAAAGAGGTGAATTTCCCACAGTTGCTGAAAAATTGTTGATTAAGTAAATTTATATAAATTATACCAAAAATAAATAGTTACAAAATAAAACAATATCTAAAATTTATACAAATGACTCACTTAATCAAAAATCGACAGCTTAAATTAATTAAAAGCTATATCCAAAAACGGCTAGTATTCTGGTTAGCTTTTAAAAGGCTAAAAAGGACAACACTCTTCAGCTGCCCCTGATGCTGTTAGTTAGCTTCTTTTTTTAGGTTGGGTTCCATCTATGCGTTTTGGGTTTCTTTTCGCTCTACGCTTTGCTCACGCATTCGCATTGTTGGGTGTGTCTTCGATGGGTTGGGTGGGGGAGGTGGGTTAACATTTCAGTTGTTGTTGTCGATCCCAAGGACATTTCAACAGCAATGTGTGAATCAGAATGCAGCTTTCCATTTACAGTTGACTTTTTCTTTCTTTGGTGTTTATTGAATGGGAATTCGTTTGATGATTTAATTTTGTTGGGGATTAAGTGGGAAATATAATGTGAAGTTTGTAAAGAAAAGAAGAGCAATTCGAGGCACACACACACACTTACACACACAACGGAGCACTTCATCGTCTTGAGCTTTTTCTTTAAATGATTCCATTTTTGAAAACGAAAAAAAAGAGAACTATTTCTGTTTGCATTATTTATCGATTAGAATCGATTACCAATAGCAATACAAATCACAATTTTAAAGATTTATTTTTCAATTCCTATAGCTCAACATAATATCGGTCATATAGATACCAAGTCCGTTCGTTTCGTTTCATCATTTCAAGAATCGACAGCAGGCGACATGTGGTTAGCGGAGAAAACGCTGGAGTCTTTGTCTTTGTCGAAGGATTCGAGTCCGGGCAGCCATGCAGACACCTTACTGAAGCGAATGCAACACTTTGTGGACAGCGATCAGCTGTGCGATGTGGTTCTGATCGCTGGCATTGATGGCAAACGGGTGTCCGCTCATCGCTTGGTGCTCGCAGCTGCGAGTGAATATTTTGCGGCCATGTTTACCGTAAAGATGCGCGAGAGCAAGGAGCACGAGGTGACCCTTGGCGAGGTGCGTGGCGATACGTTGCAGCTGCTCGTCCAGCACTGTTACACCGGAAGCATTGAGCTGCACGAGGACACTGTCGAGACGCTGCTGGCCACCGCCAACCTGCTGCAGCTGATCCCTGTGGTGACGGCATGCTGCAATTTTCTCGGCCGCCAGCTGCACCCATCCAATTGTTTGGGATTCGCATTCCTGGCGGATCAGCATGGCTGCACAGAGCTGCTGCGAGTGGCTCAGGAGTACATCTGGCAGCACTTTGTACAGGTGTGCCACAATGAGGAGTTCTTTCAGCTAAACGCCAATCAGTTGGGCAAGCTGCTGTCCAGCGATGAGCTCAATGTGCCAACCGAGCAGGATGTCTTCCACTCGATGATGTCGTGGGTGCGCCACGATGCGCATACTCGTGAGCAGCACATACCTGAGCTGCTCGCCAAGGTGCGTCTGCCCCTGTTGGATCGATCCTTCATTGTGGCTCACGTGGAGAAGGTGTGCAGCGCCAGCAACGAGTGCCAGCAACAGCTGTTTGACGCCTTCAAGTGGCATGCACTGTCCCCCGAGTGCCGTGCGCTCATTGCTGCCACCAAACAAACCAAGCCCCGCAAATCTACTGCTGTCGGCCAATTGCTGGTTGTGGGTGGCACTGGTGATCACGGCACCATGGAGCTATGCGCGCACCTGGAGCTATGCGCGCACCTGGAGCTATGTGGCACCGATGACCGAGAAGCGTACGGGGCATGGTGTTGCGGTTTTGGGCAGCCGCCTCTATGCCATATATGCATTGGGTGGCTTGGACGACAACTGTGATCACATTGAAACCTTGGAACGTTATGATCCAGCTACTGATAAGTGGACACTGATTTGCTCTCTGGCACTGGATTGCAGTGGGATCAGTAGTGCTCTGCTTGGAGATCGTTTGATAGCCGTTGGCGGACGTAATGAGTATTATCAGGTCAACAATGTCGATGAGTACGATCCGGTGCGCAACGTCTGGAATGAACTGGCGCCAATTTCAATTCCTCGATCCGATGCCCATGTCTTTGCCATACCGAATATAATACCACCACCTCCAAATACATATATGTAATTAAAGAAATTATCAATAATATTATGATCATAATGATGTAATAATAATAATTACAATAATTATAAAAATAAGTGACATGTTTCTAAAAGTACCCTTAAATCGAGCTCTCCCGACTACAGATGCCTGCTTGCTTGCTTTGTCTGCTGATTTCTTTTCGATTTGCCTACAATAACTCATCATTCATCATTCGTCATGCATTATTCATAATTCAGTTGTGGAATCAGTGAAATACTCACAATCGGCTGTGAGTATGATTCATCAGTCGGTTAGGTATTATTTGTACAATCAGGCAAGTGATGATTTCAAGTGTGCTATATGCAAAATAAAGCAAATGATTATTTGCATACAGCATTTGTTTTAGTAGAAGCACAAGATTAACAGATACCCTGTACTGATACCCTAATATATTACTAATAGTAGTGAAAAATTAATATGCATGTATGTAAATATTTATATATATGTATATAAGTATATAAATGTATATATGTATATATATATATGAAA